>JAGPOW010001918.1:7165123-7196886 GCA_030014935.1 Caiman crocodilus | reverse complement strand
AACCAGCTTCCTAGGGAAGTTGTTCTTGCTCCTACCTTGGGCATCTGTAAGAGTAGATTAGACAGGTACTTGGCTGGGGTCCTGTGACCCTGGCACTCGCTCCTGCCATGGGGGTGGGGGTGGGGTGGGGTGTCAGACTAGATGGCCTGCTCTAGGCCCCTTCTGACTCTAGATACTATGATACTATGTATTTGCAATGCCCTCCAATAAGGTCCTTGTATAATATCAAAGCAGCATTTAAAGCAGTGCAGTGCGCCACAAATTAGCATCCTCCCCAAGTGCCACACTGATCCCCTTCTCCAACTGCTCCCTGCAAATCTGCTTCCTCCCCTCTCCCTGATCTGCCACACAGAGGCAGCCCACAGGTTAGCCACCCCAGAGCTAGAACACAAATAACCTAGTGATTGTGAAGTGGATGAGTAACTTCTTGTAGCAACTGTTCTACTGAATATTTGCGCAGTATAGAAGATATTGAGCCAGATCCTGTTCCATCTTTCAGGCAGAAATAGGATCCTTTCCTACCCTGCTTAAGAGCCTGCAAAACAATTTAACACAAAAAAAGTCCATGCATTGTCTTGCTGCTTTTTGTGACAAAGAATTAAGGCTAAGACAATGGCATGTCACAAAAGTAGGGCTTTAAACAGGATGGGACAGAATCACACTTTCATTGTTAACAGAATGAAATCAGGCCCATTGTTAGGAGCTGGTGCTGGTTACAGTGCAATTATAATACAACCTGAGGAAAGGCATTTTGTTTTAGGAAACTTGTCTTATTCTTCTACCAAGCATGTAGTTGGTCCAACAAAAGATATTACTAAATAAATCTTGCTTCCCACATTAAAATCTGGTTCAGTCACATCAGGTAGAGGGTCAATCCTTCCATACTGCACAACAGCCTTGCTTGAGCACACCTCCACTGCAAGTCTGAAATGTGTTCAAGAAAGAAGGACCTCTGGTGTAACTGCACCCCCAACACTGTTATTTCTTAAATACACATGGCATTTCAGTTTGCCCACACCAACTGAGGAATCAGTTGGTCAGTGTATAAGAGAATAATACAGAGTTGTATGGGTACTGTACAGAGTGGTATTCCTTTGTCATAGCTCACAGGACTAATTGGAACAGTTGACAGAATGCATGGACATAAGAGTTTTAAATATTTTTTTTATATTGCCTCACTTTAGGACATTCCAGGGACTGGACATAAATATCACCTTGAATTCACATTGAAAGACACTGCCCAGGAAGTGAGTTGTGCTTCATTTACTTACTTGGATTGCCAGTTCTTTGAAGGAACCATTTCTTCATTACATACAACTATAAAGGCTAGCAGAATGAGGACCTTGTCTTGCTAGGAACTCTAGGCACTACCAGTTAATTGTCTGAAAATGATCTCCTTGTAAAATTGGTGCACAATACATAAGTTTTGGCTTTTTTCTTACTGCCAAGTTAGACAGGGGGACCAGTTATCTTCTGAAAGTAACCCAAGTTTTTTCAGTTTAAAAGCTAAAAAGTCTTTCTGTGGAATCTTATCAAGATATGAAAGTTGACAAAAGGTAGTTGACCTAAGCTGAAGATGTTTTTTATCTCATTTGCTGCCCATCATGATGTAACACCTCCAAATTACAGAAGTTATGTTAACTCTTTTCTCTGAATAAATAATACTGAGTACTCTCTCAAATTACTTTTTCCCCTTTTAAATCACCACTAGACTTTCATTTTTTATATAAGCTACCCAAAGTAAAATGTAAATATATTTTAAAATTAAGACTGACCCTGCACTAAATATTCAAATAAAACATTGTCTTTATTTTCATCAATTCAGACAAAAATGTCTAATGCAGAAAACTGTAAAACTGATACAGTATGGTTCTTCTAAATACTAACTCCTGTCTTTTCTCTGTTTAAACTAAAGCGGGATTAAATCTATGAAATTACTTCTGTAACAGGATCATGCAGTTAATTGCACTGCTGAGGTTCTCTACCACCTGGGCAGCCAACACAGTGCTCCAGAAGTGCATTTCACAGTGGAAGGAGAACTTGGGAAGAACCCAGATGAAGCAGATAACAAGTTTTACAGCAGAATTAAGAGCCTGCAAGAGCCACTAGTTGCACAAAATATTCCAGGTACAAAGATGAAAGGAAATGGGTTCTGGAAGGAATGTCTGCCCTCCACAGTCAGGTTCTAGCCAATGCCAGCTGCACTAAACTAATCTTAAAAAAAAAAAAAGATTGTTCTTCTTTGTTTGTAGCTCTGAGCATTAAAATAGCTCCCAAATCCAAAATGAAAATGGGATGTCATTATAATAGGCTCTGTACTTTACACTAAGGCTGTATGAAGCTTCAGTCCCTGATCTGATTCAGCAGAGAGTTGGTGGCCAAATCTCCGAATCAAATCAGGAGACCCTTAAATCTCTCTGAATTGAATTGGAACCCTCTGAATCACCTTTCAGCGAAACAGATCAAAGAGATTTGGGAGGATTTGGCAAGTCAGATATAGATACAGCTTTAAATGTTTTTTCTACATACCTCAAGGTACTAGGCGGCTGGCGAATGCTGAGTTGCTGAGGCAGATGGAACATCCCACAAGAGTGCAGGGGGCTCTCCAGCGTGCTTGGCAGCAGAGCCGGAAGTGAACCAGAAGCACTTTCAGTCCACTTCCAGGTCCGCAGCTTAGCAACTGGTGCTTCCTGGGTCTGGGGGGCACCTGGGATCCCCCCATGGCCAACTGCTGGGAGTGGGGGCGTCACATACCCTGCCCCAGCATCACAGTGTTCATGAGCTGTGTCTGGTACCTTGAGGTACGTAGAAAAACATTTAAAGTTGTGTCTATGGCCGAATTGCTGATTCTCTGAATCAACATTGAATCTTCAGATTCGGATTCAGCTAAATCAAATCGGGGACAATCATCTGAATCAACAAACCAAATCACTGTCCCCAATTCAGGCTGAATCCAAATCTGAATCGAATATGGCCCATTTTGCACACCTCTACTGTACACCTATAAAATGATCCCTCTATTGAAGTTTACTGTCTACATACACAAACCAGATGAAATATAGGAGAGAAAAGCAAGATCACAGAAGTGAAATGACTTTAAGGTCACACACTAGATAAGTGGTCAAATTGGGACTAGAACCCAGTTCTCCCAAACCAGTGTCCTATGTAGTAGTAGTAGGTATGTTTCTGTCTTGCAAGACAATAGAATTATACCAAGTGAGACATAAGTTCACTGAATGTAATCCTCACTTGAAAGATAAAGCGAAGCTGCTAGGATGAGATTAAATATGTTTTACATCAAATGCATGAAAATCTTGATTAATATGTTTGTTTTGATCCTAGACAGTTTTGGCATTGTGCCCCCAGAAATGGAGCCCATCAGACATCTAGCTTTCTCTGCCTGTGATTACATTATATGGCAGAACTCAACTGAAAACACATTGTACAACCTAGCCCAAATTCGAGATGTTCGACAGGTGGTAAGTAGCAATCAGTGCACCAATCAGTGCTTTGCAATTAAACTGTGCTTTGCAATTAAAATATATAAGGATATTCCACGATATTATAGATTGTAGAAAAATCAGTACACACAGATTTATATAGTGCTACAGAATCTATGAGTCCTACTGAGACTAGGATAATCCCTTATTTATTTTAATGGGTCCTCTTTCCTCATTCTCGGCAAAAGCTCATAGACAATTTTCTATTCCAGTTAGGGGGACGTTGCAGTCTGAAAGCGGCACATATTGACCAATGCATTTCTCATCCTTTCTCCTTCCCCACCTTGGAACCACAATTACTTTTGAAAGCAGGCACTTGAGGCTTCATACACATGCTCCAGGAGGCGGGGCTCTTTTATTAGCGAGCTGTGCTAATTAGTCCTGCACTAAAAAAATGGTGGCAGGGTACTTTGAACTAAAGCTCATTCGATGAGTTTTAGCTCAAAACAGTAAAACTCATACAGTATGGTTCATTTTTGCGTTAATTTCTACACTCCAGCAGACTTGATAAATTAAGTCTGCTCTGACGCACTAGATTTACAGCACATCAGAGTAGCCTCCCTGCATGTGTGTAAGAGCCCTTGGTTATAGATTCATAGATGCTAGGGTCAGAAGGGACCTCAATGGATCATCAAGTCTGACTCCCCATCTGCTGATGCATGATAAGGTGTGGTTAGCTTTGCTGATGATTCATGTTCACCTTGGAGTCCACTACAACTCCAAGATCCCTCTCTGCTTCTGTGCTGCTGAGAGGGTCATTCCTCAGCCAGTAAGTATACTTGTTGTACTGCATCCTATTGTGTTCTGCCCACTTATCCAACCTGTCCAGGTTTGCCTGCAGTCATTCCCTACCCTCTGGAGTGTGCACTTCCCCCCACAATTTAGTATCATCCACAAACTTGGACAGAGTACACTTCACGCCCATATCCAAGTCACTGATGAAGACATTGAACAGTACAGGTCCAAGGACTGAGCCCTGCGGGACCCCACTACCCACATCCTTCAAGATCGATACCAACTTGTCTACTACCACTCTCTGAGTTCGAACCCCAAGCCAATTTGCCACCCACCAGACCATGTAAGCATTCAAGTCATAGCCTCTTAAATTTACGAGAATGGGATGAGATATGGTATCAAAGGCCTTCCTAAGATCTAAGAAAATAACATCCACCTCTACTCCTGTGTCTAAGCGTTTTGTGACCTGGTCATAAAACAAAACTAGATTAGTCAGGCATGGTCTGCCTGCTACAAATCCATCCTGGTTGCCCTGCTGCATTATCTTTCCCACTGGACTCATTCAAAGATGATCTTTAATAATCTTTTCAAAGACTTTTCCAAGGATGGAAGTGAGACTGACTGGCCTATAATTACTCAGATCCTTCCTCCCCATCTTGAAAATAGGGACCACACTGGCCCTTCACCAGTCCTCTGGGACTTGACCCGTGCGTCACAAGTGTTCGAACAGCTGTGCCAGTGGTTCTGCTATGACATCAGCCAGTTCCTTCAGTACCCTTTACTAATGTATTAATACTAAAAGAAAATTTGGAGGGCAGTGAAATGTGTCTCAGTACTTATCACCATATCATTTCAACGTATTTCAGAAATGCAATATTCAGTGGTCCTATGTCACATTCATATGTAACTGCGTGATTTTAGGTCATAATGGAATCACCCTCATAATGGATGTAATTAGAAGTAGCTGGCAAAGGGCATATGAATTATAGGCCAAACCTGCCCATGTCTCAGCTTCTCATCTAACATGCCAATGGAACTGTTGCCTCCCAAAGGTTTAAAAGGTCTTGAGGTGCATACCAACCTAAAACTATGATTCCTAAAACCCTTGTGAAAAGCACAGCCTTCGGATTTAATCAATGGTCATTTGCTTTTTGAATCTTTCTATGGATTTATTTTATTGCACTTTAATAAATTCTTTCTGGTTTAGTAAAAGAAGAGATTTCTTCTTACTGAATTGTTTACGTAGATAATGCCTTCCCTTTATTAAATTAATTTTACTTAATTTTTTTTTAATGCAGTGCCTGCATATTCTTGGAGACAATAGCATATCACATGATTAGTCATATGCTGTGATGTTTCATCTCTGATCTGATCACTGTATTTGATTAGGGTTTTACCTGATTACTTTACTTCCCTAACTTTGTATGTTCTTTCTTCTGCACACTATTTTACTTATTACTACTCTGCTTTATCTTTCAACCTACACCACCCTCAAGCCTCTAATTATCACTTGTTGATCTCTCTCAACTATGTGAGCTGACGGAACAGCAGTCAGCTGCATCTCAACTCCAATACGAGGAAATCTATGTTTCTAGCATGCTGGTTTTTCACTATTTGTTAATTTATTTAAATGATATTCAAGCAAGGAACCAAGTCTCAATTTAATCTTTAACAAATCCAAACGCTGTTAGTTTTTACTTTGGCTTCACCTAATTTACTTTTGTTCATGATTTCCATTTTGTAAATATTGTAAAGGGACACGGATATTCTTGCTTTGGGAAAATTGTATAGTGGAGAAAATACCCTCTGGATTTTTCTCTTTTAAGACTGTAAGACTGAAAGAGAGCTCTTATTAATGATTCTTGCAATACTTGCCTTAGATGCTAAACAGTTATCCAGCTGGCTTAGAACAGAATACTTACTGGTTAATGTTCCCAAATACATACTAGCACGGTCATTGTTGATAACATTTATGGTTATCTGCGCCCCCATCTGCCCTCAGAAAATTTATGTAATGGTCATTAAAAAAAAGGGAAGGGAGAAATCCATGTAGCAAAAAGATAAGACATTAGATGTCCTTCCTTCCTTCCCTTTAAACTCTTACTGGTATATGCCATGTTCAGCAATACATGACTAAGGTCAGTAACAGCTAAAATAGCTTTTACAAAAATAACCCAATTTGTGTGACCAAAAGGCCATGTGGATTTCTGATCTGGGAAAGGTTTTACTTAGCATGGCCAATAACAAGTTTCCTCAGCAAAAGAATACGTGGCATTCATGCCAGTGGAATTCTACAGACTTCCTCATTTAACTGCCTTTTTTAGGATAACAGAATTTTTTGGTGAAATTTTATTCTCTTGCAATAACTGCAAGCCAAAACCACCAATTAAAGGCTCAATACTGAAACGTAAAACAACAACACTTGACACTGAAAACATTCACAACTGACATCATTTAGGACTTAGGCTGTCAAGATGGGTCCTCAGCTGTTTAAAACAATCTTTCAGAGTACAAATACCAGAGTAGTTAATGCTCCCAGTGAATTCAAATGAGGCTTTGAGTGTGAAAAACTACAGCTTCAACCTGAGAACAGGATTTATTAATTTTTGCTCCCATCAGTGGTTGTCTCAGAGCAGGAAAGGAAGCAGGTCAGGCATGAACACATGAACACTGAATTTTAGAACTGTCTACAATGGGCAGGATGAATCATCACCCTAGAGAAAAGATAACATTTCAATCGTGTCAAGTTTCAGGCCTGTACTAATTGTGTTCCTATTATACTGACCCAAGACAGAGAGTTGGGCAAAGCAATGTTCCATTCTCACCTTCCCCATTACTTTAGTCTTTGCGTTCTACCTTCATAAGGTATTAGGATGGTGAGACTTCTTACGGTTTCATGCAAATCTTTCCCTATTTATAATCTAGTTAATTTCTTCTCCTTGTTGACTTACTATACAAATTAAAATTTGTTCTTCTAACTCGCATATATTTTAAAATCCCACACTTATCCACAGTTGTCAGAAGCAAATGCATATCTGCAGAGAAGCAAGCAAGAGAAAAAGGGACCCTTACTGGCTCTTCTTTCTACAGAAAAAAAGGGGGAAGAAGGAGACCTTTGCTGAATGTGTAGAACTGTACAGGGAAGCAAGCACCTTTTCCCCCTTCCTAGGGCCCCTGAGAAACC
Organism: Caiman crocodilus; assembly: GCA_030014935.1. Taxonomy (NCBI): domain Eukaryota; kingdom Metazoa; phylum Chordata; order Crocodylia; family Alligatoridae; genus Caiman; species Caiman crocodilus. The sequence continues at coordinate 7,189,467 of JAGPOW010001918.1, read as the reverse complement.
CATCTGGCAATGCTGTGGGGGTCAGAAACTGCCCCCCACCATCCTTAAATATGCAGTCTGTTAGTATCCTGCATATTGAATCTCATAGTGCTGGATGCCCAGGATATTTATGTGCAATTCAGTCTCTCTGTACATTATCCCTTTCATCTTAGGTCTGTATTTGAAACATGCACACATTATGTAAAGCAGGGGTGGCAGACCTGTAGCATGTCGGCCACAAGTGGCACTGGCAGCCTCTGTGTGTAGCTCATGGCAGACCACAAAAGGGAAAGGCAGCACAGTGGCTGAAACAGCAAGGAGCGGAAAACAAAGCTACAGCTGAGGCAGGGAGCCCCAGGAAGGAAGTGTTAAGCAAAGAAGCAGACTGGGGTAAGGAGCAGAAAGTATTAGGTTTGAACTGACAGCAAACATGAGATGTATAATAGGAAGATTTAGTACTAACAGGACTGGAACAAACTGGCTCCCTGGCAAAAAGTAATGGCTAACTATAGTTCCTTCCCACGCCACTACTTGTGAAAATCACTGCCCTTGGTTGGCAACTCATCCAACTGTACTGGTTGTAGTGTCACTAATGAGGTATCTGTACAGCAGTATTTGCCTGCTCTAAAATACAGACTGATTTCTGCTGCTTACCATTTCCTGTGTAACTAGGTTTTCCTAAATGATAAACTGGTCAAAAATGCCAAATAGGACAAACTAAATTATTTTGAGTAAAAGAAAACCTAAAATCTAGAGCCAAAGCAAAGAGTCTCCATGGGGACATAAGTAAATAGAATAAGAGAGTTAGCAATAACAAACAAAATAAAAGCCTTAGTATTTCCCCTGAAAAGAAACACTACATTAATCAAGCTTAACTTTTTAAACAGAGCTGTCTGAGCAACCCATGTGGCTTCAAACTGTGTTTTCCCTTTCAGATGCTTTCTGGAATCATATGAAGTGCAGCATAGAGCAAACCTAAGTTTCATCTGTTTGCCCACTAATATCAGCTACTAGCAGTTTGGTCTGAAACATTTCACAGATTTATTTTTTTAAAACTATGGCCAGCTACAACTGCATGATGGGTCTTAATGGGAAGTGAAATCAAAAAGCCTTTGAATCTTAGTCCTCATTGTCTTATCTTTTATGTTCTTTCCAGAGAAGAAATGATGATTATCTTGAATTTGACTACACAGTCCTGCTTCATGACTTTGTGTCCCAGGTAAAACTTGTTTCATTGCAAAGCAAAAGGGGCATTTTTATAAATTTGTGAATTGCCTTTCTGGTACCAGTGGTAGCAGCATCTCAAGTTCCTCAAATGACACCATCATAAACCATCCTTCACTGGACAACTGGGTCTCCTGTATACATTTTATTACCGGGAAACATGCATTTGATGGAAAGAGAGAGGGGAGTTTTAGACCTGCGGCTCTAGATACCACAGTCTGCTGTCAGAAATCATTTATCAATAGTGAGGAAGGATTCCTCTCCCCTTCCAAGTGTTGGCACTCTATAGCCTCCTGCACTTTCAGTAACTTTTATACATCTATGGTACCATTCATTTTAGTGGGAAGCAACCTCAGTTAACTCTAGAACAACACACAGGCTTATTTCCCTACCAGTACACTTGTTTGGGATTCTAAGGGCATGTTTACAGTGCAATCCAAGGTCTAACAACAGCTAAGATATTTCCAGCTGGCCTTAAACAAGCTAATTTGCGAACCAGAAATAGTGTAGTTATGTCAATTGGAGCTTAGCAGACTCCAGAATTCTCTGCAGACCTTGGGAAATGCAGGGCAACTAGCCCATCTTGACCTATGTTCTCAGTACCTGATCTACTTAGCTTAAAGTCAGTTCAGTATATCTACATAAGCTACAGTTAGACCTGTGACTGCACTGCAGACATACCTATGAACAGAAACACATATTCTAGGTCAATATTGTCCTAAGGAAATAATCTTTCCATTTCTTCAACACCTCATGTACTTTTTATCCACAGGAAATTATTCCTTGGCAAATGCAAGTTCTCTGGCATCCACAGCACGGTGTTAAAGTAACACAAAACAGCCATCAGCCAAAACAGGAGGACTAGTCATCCAGTACTTCAATAAGAGATGCTTTGGTGACAGAAGGGTTATATAAGCAAACAGGTATATAGGATTCGAAGTAAAAATACATTCAGTCAGTTAAACTTCCTTCTTTTTTTCTGTTTTATCTTGACCAAACAAGTCAAGAGAAGTGTTTTAATTCTCTACAGTGTAAATCTATAACAAAAACAATACATTTAGTGCAAGGCTAATTTGGTATATTATGCTAATACTTACTGTACAGGTGCTGCGATGCTCTCTCTAAAGGCAACTTTTGGTTTTCCCATTGTACAAGGACAAGCATATTCTCTTTCCATTCGCTGCAGAAACAGTAAAAAACAATTAGAATAATTTTTTTTGTATAAGCAGTATCTTTATTACTGAGACGTTAAATGTGTTGTGTTATATTTAACAATCAATCAATCAGGATAGGCTTAAGTTATTGCCCTCCCTTCACTCCCAAACAAACCTTCCTTTCAGTTAGTTTTACAATCCATTTTCTTTTACACTTCTTGATTTCCCCCCCCCCAAGTCTGTGGGAAACCCAAAAATTAGGCAGTATGGATAGAGGGACAATATTTATTATGATCTACTGGGGGTTTCCCTTCCCTGCCACAAGTTTTTTTTTAAAGACAGAAATTTAAGTAGATTGAAAAGAAAGATAGTAGTAGAAAGAAAAGAATCCCCAAAACATTAAAAAACATACATATCTCTAGATTCAATTGTTCTTTAGTAACCATCATTAGCAGCCAAAATTATTTATGCAGATACTTTTAGCAACTTATAGTGTAAAGATTTCTATACGCTTAAAAACAGTGGCCTCATGCCTGTACTAGATCTGCAAGAGTGGAATTCTGTGTCTCTGAAAATCCCTCTTAGCTTCATATGACTCCCAGGCATCCAGCTGCTAAACTGGGCCCCATATATTGGAATCATTTAACTTTTTTACATGATTAAGTCAGCTCTCTTTAAAAGTGCATAGCAAGTAGCAACACATCCAGTATCCTAAGGGCAAAGTTAGGAGGAAACTTTCCCCAACCCATAGTCCAGCTCTCAGATTCAGCTTTAATAATCACCTGAGCATAGATTTCCAAGTGTAGTTCCCCCATTCCAGAAACAATGGTTTCCTTGTTCTCATCATCAAAGTGGACTCTGAAGGTCGGATCTTCTCTTGTAAACCGGTTCAGTCCTTTTGCAAATTTATCCAAGTCATTCTAAAATAATCCAAACATGTAAAAAAAATATCCATTTTGTTGTCTAATATTCAACATGCAGCAAGTAACAAGATAGGTAGAACCTTTTCCTTGCAACGAAGTCCAGAGTTGCCTCCCCAAACAGATTACTGTGTTTACTTGAATCTAAGATGACCCCCCTATAATTAGATTCTATACATGGAAAATATAAAATCTGTTCTGAAATAATTTTCCATGTATAGAATCTAATTATTGGAAGGACATCTTTAATTCATTCCCCACACCCCCATGTTGCTGACAGTGGGGAAGAGGGGGGCAGACAGTGGGGAAGGGCAGGTGGGGAGGTCAAGCACCTTGCTTTCTGCTTGTTTGCCCCTTGCCACCTCTGTCCCCTGCCTGGCTCCCCTCAGCTCCTCCCTCATTTCCCCCCCTCCCCACAAGCCTCTCTGCTCCCACCCTCCCCTCCATCCTTACCCTTGCTCCATTCTGGCAAACTCTGACCTCATTATAGCGTGGGGCACTGAGCATGAGGCCCAGGCCAGCCCCAGAAGTAGCCACACCAGCCCCTGTAGCAGCCATGTGGGCCGCACGCCACTGCTACAGGCTGGGCTGGGGCCATGCTTAATAAGCCAGGCTGCAGCATAGATAAAGCTTGCTGGCTCAAACATGACAGGGGCTGCATGGGAGGAAGGGAGAATTGTGGGGTGCAGAGGTAGTGGGGTGGGGGACAGGCAGCAGCTATGGTCCTAATCCTCTTTGGGCCTGGAGTTTGAGCCACACACAGCAGCTGCCTGCCTCCCATTCCCCACTACCCTCATACAATACTAAGACAAGGGTCTTCCCCCCAAAGTTAAATAGGGAGAGCCCTTATCTTAGACTACCATATTTACTCAGTTCTATTTATAACAGGACTTACTCCCCAAAAGATAAGGTACTGAACAGTCTGTACAATACAATGAAGAATATCTATCCTACCAGGAAAATATGTCATAACTGAGGTCAAGAAAGAAGACGAGTTAACTGTTTTTTAACTCAGATAGAGAACTTGTATCATGATTTAGCTGCTTAAAGCTATGCCAACAGGGAAAGTCTTCTTAATTTACAGAAACCCCTACAGTTAGTCACAGCCAGTTAACACTTGTATACATATGCGTAAGCAAACATAAATAAGTGTCCCCTTAATAAGCAAAAAAGTGTTAATACACTTTAACACTATATTCATTTTTCCAGATTAGACAAAGCATTTCCCTCAAGTAAACCGTTAAACAGCAAGGGAAGGTAACTTGGACAAGAAAGTTTTCTGTAGGCTTGTTTATACTTATCCTACCTTGCTGGAAGGCTTCATGGCTACAGAAATGACAGAATCAGGGATATGAATTGATTCCTGTAATGATTATAAAGAGTTATCAAATAACAAATGTGCAGTAGGACTGAAGTTGTGGGTTCAGAAACTGTGGTTTCCCACAGCATAGTTTTCATGGTGTGGCTTACTTCAGCCTTATATCAAGTACAGCAAGACTGCAAAATTATGTAATTCATCTTGAGATTATACTAGGACCTTGCCCTAGTACACAAGGTAATTGCAGAATATACAGTTCTAGTACTGTTGCTTGGGTCCGCATTCATGTTCGTAATACTATTATATGTATAGATACAAAGTTGTCTTTCTACCCAAATGCTATTTGAAGTGGGGGCCCAGACTCTGTGGCTCACAGGCTTGTGTGGCAAGCTGGGGACCATCCAGCTGTAAGGTCAAGCCTGTGTGAGGCCCTGAACTTCCCAGCTAGAAATGGCAGCCCTTGTAGGCTTGAGAAAAGTTTTAGGCCTGTTTCATGGCTAAGGGGCCTGGGCGTTAAGCTGCCAGCTGAAAGGTTGTGATTTGAAAGTCTGGGTGTGGGCACCTGATCTTCAGTCTGAATGAGTGGCCCTCAATGAGTTGAACATTTTTCAGGTTCTGTGGCCAAGGGACTTATGTGGTGTGCTAGGGACCAGAAGGTTACAAGTTCAAGCCCTGTCATGCAGGCCTGAGCTTCCCAGATAAAAATGGCAGCCTTGCAGGTTTGACAATTTTTCCTCATTTTTGGGGCCCCCACTACAGAAAGGATATGGACAAATTGGAGAGAATCCAGTGGAGGGCAACAAAAATAGTGAGGAGGTTGGGAGACATGGCGCATGAGAAAAGATTGAGGGAACTGGGCTTATTTAGTCTGGAGAACAGAAGACTGAAAGGAAAGTTGATAGCAGCCTTATACTACCTGAAGGGAGGTTCCAAAGAAGATACAGCCAAACTGTTCTCAGTGGTGGCAGATGACAGAACAAGGGGCAATAGTCTCAAGTTGCAGGAAGGGAAGTTTAGGTTAGATATTGGGAAAAACTCTCTCACTAGAAAGGTAGTAAAGCAGTGGGACAGATAACTCAGAGGTTATAGAGTCTCCATTCTTGGAGATTTTAAAGACCCAGCTAGATAAAGCACTGGCTAAAATAATCTAATTGCAGATGGTCCTGCTTTGAGCAGAAGGTGGGACTAGATTATCTTCTAAGGTCCTTTCCAACCCTAATTTCCCATGATTTTATGATTCTAAACCAATATCACGTTTCCTCAAGTAATTTCTAACTATGTCACGTACCTAAATAAACTGAGCTTTTAAACTAAAAAAAGGATTAAGAATAAAATCCTGATAAGTGTGCAATGAATCAGGTGTTTGAAAAAGTTATACTTACCATGGAAATGTGATTACAAGATTTATCAGAAAATGTATCCCCACTTGCACAATCGATTCCAAACAATGCACATATGTCTCCTGCATAAACTTCATGTACATCCTAAAGGAAAACAGCAAGTTTTTGCATGGTACTGAAAGGAAGCAACTGAATGTATTTAATGCACACAGACAACTACATCCAGTTTCAAACAGAGAAAACTATGATACAAACCTAAGCTTAAGGAAGTTGAATGCCCAACTATTTCAACTCCTTAGAAGATTCCAGCTTTGATTGCAATGTGTTGTACATAGGCAAATGAGATTTTTTTTCACTAAGATTTCAATGTAGAAGCATGTATGGGGGTTTCAACTGCAGTAATAGCTTGCCAAAAAGAAACAGTGCCAGTATCACTTTCTAACTTTCATGCAGTCTTGACCCAGCCATGGAGTTAAAATGACAAGAATTCCAGAAGAAAATCCAGTTGGCTCCTACAGTGACATCTTTTCTAGCAGGGACAATATTTGTAGCATTTTGGGAGACATTTTATAGTTTTAATAACTCTAAAACCTCATTCAAGATACTTATTGTCAGAAGAAGGAAGACAGTCTTCATAAAGCAGATCCAAGCAAGGAATCTATAGGGAAAAAGTCACACCTGGCTTCCTTTATCCCAAAGCCAAAAAACCCTGTTGCAGGATTTGGCACCAAATGTGTGTGGAAAATCTTCCTGGTTCAATGGAAAAAAATAATACAAAAAGAATACTTCAGTATCCAGTTATACCTGTGAATCCCACACTACGGTAACAGGGCCAAGTGAGAGCATCTCTACCATCTCCAACTAATGTGATAGAAAAGTAGCACCTCACTTTTCAAACCATGCCTCAAAAAGGGATAACACCATCCAAAGTTTGTCCTAGCTTCAATTTTCACACTCACCTCCAGTGTGTCTGCATGCATACGAACCAGTCTTTGCACGCGCACCCTCTTTCCTGTCCTGGTGTTATAAATGTATTCAGATCTCTTTAGCATCCCCTGATAAACTCGAACATATGTCAGCTGCCCAAATCGGCCAGCCTGAAAACAACACACAAGTTAAAATGTGTTAAAAAGAGACCTAAAGATTATGAAAGTCAAAAGCTCCACCTTTCTATACATGCTTTGTACTGGCCCATGTTAAAGGATTTTTAATTTGGGTTCAACAGTTTGAACTCCTACTTCCAATTGCTAAATAGTCTCAATCCTTCCCTCAACTCTAAGGTGGAATTTAGTATCTCTTAACAAGTTTCCTTATCTCCACAGCTCCATAATGCACCAGCCCTCAGCTTTGCCACATAAGACATACAAATAGAAGGCTCAATCACTAGTCTGCATCTAAGGATGCCACCAAATTTTCACTTGCTTTGTTCAGTAACATTTTTCTCAGTAGGTCTGCAATAAACCACTGAGACAAAATGTCCTGCTTCAGTTCATACCAGACACGGACAAAGGCTGTGTACAGACATACATTTCTACCAGAAGAAATTTCTTAAAGTAGAAAAACAACTGAGAAGTGAACTGTACAAGTCCCAGCTGGAGAACTTTCCTGCCTGGGAAGGGGGCAGGCTATCAAGCAGCTGTTAGCAACTTTTGAAAAGCAATTGCTGCTACAGGCAGCCAGGAACGGTTCCATCCCCTGGAAGAATGCCCCCGCATCCTGTCAATCATCTGATTAGCAGGAAGGGTATACATTCTCCCATGACAGGAACCCTCCTGGTTCTCTCACACAGGAGAATAGCTCCCACTCCTTGCACTCTTCCAGACTTACCCGGAGGAGTGCAGGGAGCAGAAGGGAGTACTCAGCCACTGCAGCAACACTCTGGGAGTCCTTTGCCTCACCCTGCACTGTCCCAGGCTGAGCCAGAGAAGTGCAGGGTGAAGCAAAGGTATTTTGCTGCAATGATAAAGCTCCCAAGTCTTGCTGCCATTGTAGAACAGCTCGTCTCATGCAGCAAAGGGAAGTCAGAGGGGCCAAAAGCCAGGATGGTGAAAACCCCTGTACACCCAGCTCCGTGCCCCTTCAGCTTGCTCTTGCCCCTTGCTACTCAGCTTAGCAGTAGGGGCAGCAATTTAGAAACTGGAGCGGCTGGGAGCCATGCACACAGAAGCTTTCCTGGTGCCCCATCTCTGGCCACCAACTTTTAAACTTGCCATCCTGCTGCTCAGCCAAGAAGCAGGGGCAAAGAGAAGCCAGTGAAAGTTGGCAAAGCCCCCTGCCTCTTCCTGAAACTGGGACTGCCTGGTTTGGGGAAGAGGCAGGGAGAGGTGGCTGCTGCTTCCCTCACCTCTTGGTTTATAAGAGGAGCAGAGCAACTAGCCTGCAACACCTTCTCAAGACCAGGATGACCCTGCCTTCTCAGGAAGGCAGGGGGCCTTTCCCCCGGTTCCATGACTCCTGATCCCCAGGAAAAGTTAAGCTTGTGTAATGTACAGAAGTTCAGTCTCCCAGGTTATTTTTCTTCCAGAGCAGCCATTTTTGATTTAAGAGAAAAGCAATTATCTCGGTAGAAGCTGAACACCTGTACCTGGCTAAAGATAACACTTTTCAACACAAAAAGTAAAAATCAAGCTTCCAAAAATACAAAGGAATACAAATATTGTAACTCTTCTAAATTCAGTCATGTTTTGATGCATTCATATACAGCAGAAGATATCAACAAAAGTTCTGAAGGAAAGTTACTGGCAGATTGTCACTACTGACTAGATCAAACAGTAAAAGTCTCTTGGTGATTAAAGGATTCTAAGGCTTCAGAGAAGGCTGCACAATTCTTTTTAACAGAACGGTATAAAATTGTCTCGACATGAAAATCAGTGTCCATAAATGGGATGACTCATTTTGATTGGACTCTTAATGGATCAAAGTTAATAACTGCTTTGTTTATTTCTATGAGAGCTCAATGTAAAGTGGAATTACAATTGGGCTATTGTCAGTATCCTCTTCACAGCCATCTCTACCTACTTCTCCATCTCATCTTTTTTCTTGCTTTTCATCTACTAACTACTAGGGAGGTGCGAAATTTTGCTGGCTTTTCATTTTGACTCATTTCGAAGTTGAAACATCAAAATTGAAATGAAACAAAGGGCTGCAAAACAGCCTCAAAACAAAATGAGGCTAGTCAAAATGTTTTGACCACAGTGCTGCGGAAATGAACTCACTCCAGCTGGACTGACTTCCCATCCCATGCGCTAGGTGGGAACGGAACAGAAAAGCTGTTTCAAACCAAAATTAAATTTGAAACGGAAGGCTGTTCCCCTGAACCATTGAAACTCAAAGCAAAATGGAACTGTGTCATTTCGCACAGGCCTACTAACTACTGTCTCTGGAAAAGTACAGCAGTACAAGGATCAATGTCTGCACCTACAAGGTTAGTTCTTTCTGCTGGGTCATTTATCTTGGTCACGCTCATTTAAAACCCAACACCTAGGATTCAGTGTACACTGAATGCTAGAGATAAGTGCTTCTGCTAGCCAGTACAGGTGCAGTTTGACTCACAGTGCCATGTACTGTAATATGCAACTGCTGCATGAAAGAAAGGTCTATCCCATGCAGAAAGAAAGAAACCTTTTAAAATTTGGTCATAGTAGTTTCCTTGGTTGGATTTGCTGTTTTCTATGCCTAAGGAAAATAGGCACGGTATAACAATACTGTGGTTAACACCACATGCTGTATTCAGTTCTCTAAGCCAGCCAGCAGGAATTGAATATTAGCAGCACAAAACATTTAGAAACAACTAAAGCAAGTCAGCTGGTTAATGTACTCGGCATCTGTCCTGTGGAGAACTTTACTTCAGCCACATGATGCGAGCACTGATGAAGTAACAAGTCCAGCATAGGCACAAACCTTTACAAAATTACTGAAAAACTTAAAAACAGAAGTCTAATGTGTTTCATTCATAAAACCAGTAACAATTCCTGCAAAGGACACTTCCTGGAGATTAATTACCAATGGCCCAGTGCCAATAAACCCTACTTAGCTCATTGGTTATTTATATAGCTCAGGAAATGACCTGTATTTTAACTGTTCTCGTTTAATTATGGAGAAAAAAAAATGAACAACCCACCTCCAGCTTGAAAGCCAGGCCTACAAAAGGCTGAGAGTTGTCTCTGACTGAGTTCAGCAACAGCTTGGTTTTGTCCTCAGAATCCCTTTTATTAAAGGAAAAAAATATAAAGAAAAGTAAGTAATACAACCCTTCTTATATAAATGGAGGGTCATGAGGTTAAAAAGGAAAGAAAGGAGTCAACTGAAAAACGCTGGCACTCAGGGAAAGAGTGTAAAACACATTTAGTAGTCCCACCTCTACCTCTTTATGTTTTAACACTGTAATTATCACTACAGTATTAGAGTAGCTCAAATATAGCAAGAAAAACCTCAAGATAATCATTTAATGATTACTTGGATTTGTTTTTATGTATCTGATTTTATATGTGCAAATGTACTGTGAATTACTCAAGTCACTACTTATATAAAGAGATATAAACTGGCTCTCTGAATGTCTAGACTTAATTTTTTTAAACTGCAAAAGCATGTTTAAATTTAGACTTGTTGCAATTAATCAGGTGTTTAAACATATTTTCAAATGTGACCCCCTTCCTAGTCTAGAAAGAGCCCAAGGTGCTGCCGCCATTTTATCATACAGACAAATAACCACATGACCAAATCACTGTGTCATCTCACCCTGACACAAGTCACATAATTCTTTAGTGACTGGTGAAACATACTATTAATGCATATTGCTACCCACATTTCCTCCTCCATTTTATTTCTATTTAAAGTCTTAATCACACAAACATTTTTTACTTCCATATATAAGTGTCCTCCTACCCTTGCTCCTTCTGTACTTACTCCTGGTTGAGGATAGCATAATTCTGGACTTCAGATGGATTTGGGAGGTACTCTAAGACAGCATCCAGCAGTGGTTGCACTCCTTTGTTTTTCAGAGCACTTCCCATAAGTACAGGTGTAAAAGACTTTTTCAGTGTTGCTCTTCTTACTGCAAGCTAGAAAAACATAGATGTCTTATTTCGGCTCCCATAGTGACTTCAATATTTTACGTGTACATGAAAGGCACTGCCTTCAACAAGAAGTTTAGACCATTAGGCAAGGTGTGAGTTCCATAAAGAACAAAAAAATAAATCAATTGCTTAAAAAAGAAAGGATTAGACTGAAGGGATAAATGGAAGTGTCCATGCTACAGCGTATGAAGTGTCACTATTGCAGAGTTGCTCAGTTTTCTTTTTTCTCACTTAACATTGGCTAGATTTCAAATGGACAATAAACCCATTATCTATGTTGATGCCTCAGCTGTTTAAAGAAGAAATCCCAAATATTTTCAGTTCACTAGCCCCAACAGAAGTGCCTGAAACAGGGAGAGCTTAGATATATTCTAACATTCTAACCAATCCCTTTTCAATAGCCAACTTCTGCTTGCATCAAAACTCCCACCGAGAGACTATTTCTAATAGAGCTATCCTTAAATTTTTCCCTCTCTATTCACTTTCCACTTTCCCAACACTATCCAAGTTCTCCTAGATGAAGCTTTTCTCTATTTGAAATTTGATACTTGATTCCTTTGCCTATTTGTAGATTTAACATTTTCTTTGTTGATTAGCCAAACTGCAACTCAATTTGTTTACTCTCTCTCACAAGTTAAGTTCTTCAGCTGTCTAACTATGCTTGTCACTGTTCTTCTAAATTTCATTTTGGGATAAAGGTGCTCAGTACTGGATATAATACAGCAGGGACAGCTGCATACAAATAGACAATCAACTCCATTTTTCTGAGGGACTGGGTCACCCCCCATACCGGGACCCCTGTGGGTCCCAGGGGAGGTGCACCCAGGCCCAAGGTCAGTGAAGACCTAGTCAGGGAACTTCTGGAGGGACTGGATGTGTTTAAATCAGCAGGTCCTGACAATCTCCACCCCAGGGCGCTGAGGGAATTGACAGAGGTCATTGAGAGACCTCTGGCACGGCTTTACGAGCACTCATGGTGTTCTGGCATTATGCCAGAGGACTGGAAAAGGGCCAGTGTGGTTCCCATTTTCAAAAAAGGGAGCAAGGAGGACACAGGAAACTATAGGCCAGATAGTCTTACCTCGGTCCTGGGTAAGCTTTTTGAGAGAATTATCCTGGAGCATGTCTGTGAGGGGCCAGCAGGAGAGATTATGCTTAGGGGCAACCAACATGGGTTCATCAGAGGCAGGTCCTGTCGGACCAACCTGGTGACCTTTTACGACCAGGTCACAAAAGCCTTAGACGCAGGCGTTGCAGTGGACGTAGTCTTTCTGGACTTTAGGAAGGCATTCGACACTGTCTCTCACCCCATTCTCACTGAAAAACTAGGAGACTGTGGCATCAATACCTACACAGTCAGATGGTCACTAGCTGGCTGGAGGATAACACCCAGTGAGCGGTGGTGGACAGGTCTTATTCGACCTGGAGGGATGTGGGCAGTGGTGTTCCACAGGGCTCAGTTCTTGGACCCGCACTGTTCAACATCTTCATCAGTGACCTGGACGGGGGCTGAAAAAGCACCCTGTTCAAATTCACAGATGACACTAAAATGTGTATAGAAGTGGGCATGCTGGAAGGGAGGAATAGGCTACAATCAGACCTGGACAGGTTAGAGGCGTGGGCGGATGAGAACAGGGTAGGTTTCAACACTGACAAGTGCAAGGCGATGCACTTGGGAAGGAAGAACCAGCAGCATACCTACAGGCTGGGGAACTCCCTTCTTGTCAGTGCAGAGGCAGAAAATGATCTCGGAGTCATTATTGATGCCAAAATGAACATGGGCTGACAGTGTGGGGACGTGGTCAGGAAGGCCAACCACACCTTGTCATGAATCCACAGATGCATCTTAAGCAGGTCCGAGGTGATCCTCCCCCCTCTGTGTGACACTGGAGTGCTGTGGCTGGAGTACTGCATCCAGTTCTGGGCACTGCACTTTAGAAGGGATGTGAACAACATGGAGAGGGTCCAGAGGAAGGCTACCCACATGATCAGGGATCAGAAGGGCAGGCCCTATGAGGAGAGGCTACTGACCTGAACCTGTTCAGCCTCAAGAGAAGACTGAGGGGGGATCTAGTGGCCATTTATAAACTAGCCAGGGGGGACCAGCAGGCATGGGAGAGTCCCTGTTCCCCCAAGCACTACCAGGAGTGACAAGAAATAACAGTCAAACTGGCAGAGGGTAGATTCAGACTAGACATCAGGAGGTGCTACTTCACTGTCAAGGTGGCCAGGATCTGGAACAGACTTCCAAGAGAAGTGGTGCTGGCTCCTACCCTGGGGGTCTTTAAGAGGAGGCTGGATGAACACCTTGCCAGGGTTGTTTGATCCCAGTACTCTTTCTTGCCATGGCAGAAGGTCAGACTTGTTAATCTGCTCAGGTCCCTTCTGACCCTACCAACTATAAAGATTTGATGCCTCTGTTTATACAGCCCGAAAATTAATTGGTCTTTTCTCATATCCCCATTTGCTGTCCATTATCACCTTGCAGTTTCTGTCAATAGTACTTCTATCTAGATTTCTGTGCCTCCGGTCCATTGAGATATTAAATTCAAGTTGATTCTTTATTTCCTATTTTTGTTCTACATAAACCCAGGCAATAACAACAATTTGGCAACTAAGGTGCCACCCTCTTCAGCCTGGAGGAAAGCGTCTGGTCTTCAAGAGTCTAAAGAGCAAGAGCCTCCATGCACTATGCCTCACGCTGTAAGAGCCCAGAGGGCACAGCCACAGCTATCACAGGGGCAGAGCAGTGGCCCATCTGCAGCAGTAACAGTCACACAGCCAGGGAGTTCCCAATCCTGTAGGGTAGTGTAGGGTAGGAGCTAAGGAAGAAAGACTGGGGAGAAGAGTGGAAGAAGTAGGGGGAAGAGTTTTCTCACATTGCAAAACTGAGGTTCAGAACATTTTCCCCCTTCTGAATTGGGTTAAAAATTAAAATATGGAAAAACGTGCATGAAGAATAACAATATTGTTTTGAGAATTTCAAACCCTGTTTTTTTGAAGTTTTTGGGGTTTTTTTTTACTATAAATTAAATCCAAATTTTGAAACAAAATAAATGGAGCTTCTAAAAACTTAGAATCAGGAGGGCTTTGTATATTGGAAACATTTTTCAATTTTTTTTCAAAACAGATTATTTGCTGAAACTTCTCCATCTCACAAAAGTTTCTGTTTCCATGAATCACCATTTTCTGATGAAAAGCATTTCAGTCTGCTCTACAGAAAAATCTGTTCACCATTCCTTGGCACATCTGAGTTTCTTTGACTGTCTAGGGCATCCCCAAGGATGTCAGGCTAAGTAGAGAGGGGGGGGGTTAGCCTTGTGCTTATGCAGTGCCTTTCATCCGAGTTCTCAAACTGCTTTACCTGAAGAGTCAAGACCTGACTGCTCTACAAAGTAAACAAACAGGATCCACATTATAAAAAGACAGAAAAAAAATCTTGATGTACAGCTGATTTAAACTGCCCAAAAATCAAACAATTGATCACTGATTGTCCGCTATGGAACTTAAGATTCCTGACCTTGACTCTTCTATCCAAACCACTAGAGGATGCTGCTCTCTACAGTTACCAATTTAACTACACAAGAAATAAACTGCTGCCTTCTTTGGATAAGGAAGTTATTTAAAAAGTTCATTTGTATTCTCAGTGATGGTCATTAGCTATGAATAGCTCACAGGGTTCCTATCAGAGGTTCCTATCCTTTCAGGGATTTGATTTTCAGTATTCCCTTACATGCTACCATCTAAAAAAAAAAATCACTAAGTGAAGGAGCTAACAAAATGATTTCCTGCAGAATAACAGAAAGCCATTTCGGGCTTTCATTCTTTTTTAACAACCTATATTTCCTAAAAAGTTACCAGTATCTTCAGTACCCAGCTGAAGACTTCACACAGAGATCTGATTTTCATAAAGCACAGGCTGCTTATATAGACACATATTAATCATTAATCACTTATGAAAATACTAACCTAAAATCTTTAGGCTTAGGGTCCAAACTCTTGTAGAAGAGGACTTGAGTTTATCTGCACTAGTCAGGACAGGGGCATTAGCTATAATCAAGGAGTTCCTATGCAATCAGTATATTTACAGATATCCTAATTACTTACTTTACTTGCAGAAAAGCAGCATTGCCTCCTACACTAGACAACCATTTTATTTGCTTTTTTTTAATTAGTGCAGAAACTTTTTGGAAGTTACACTTAAAATCTCTTGATTGAAATTGAAATTGGCAAAGAATGATTTTTGAAAGAGCAAGTTGGTTCATAAGGAAAACACTGGAAAGACTTAATGGTTATGAAGGCAGAGAAGAAAACTGGCTGGAAGGTTTTAAATTTGATTATAAAACCAAACTTCATGCACAACCCCCACCAAAGACTCCACTATCCTCTTCTGGGGTCATCTTGTCCATGTCGGTGTGTGCATGCACAAGGGTACTGAAAATCTAATTACGTTAATGCCTACGGTTCCTACTCTACCAGAAAATCACTCTCAAAGTGTCTCTCAAAGTGTCTCCCATCAATTCCATCAGCAATCATTGTAAGAGAAATAGAAATATTACTTTCATGCCATTGAGTAGCTGGGATACATCAAACAAACAACTTCTCATTCCATATGTTTTAGGGGCAGCAAACCCTGTCTAAGCACTTGATCCTTAATGAGCACTATCCACTAGAACTGTGACCTTCAGGAGTGCTATCTAACACGAGTTCCCTGAAAAAATATTTTCCACAAGAACTTGGCTGCCTGCCACTGAAAGAAAATCCATCTTCAGGGACAAATTAGTTCAAATAAAGCTGCCTCTGCACTGCTACAGCTATTAAACAGCTGTAATTAATTGGCTTTCTGGAGATAGGGAAAAAAAAGTAAGGCCATTCTGAACAGACAAATTTCTTTTGCAACCAACCCTCTTCCCAGACTTCTCAGCAGAAGCAACAGATAACGGCTTCCTCCTAGAATCACTCTTTCCCCACAACAAACAATAGCAGAGTACATAGTGCACTTCTCCAGCACCACTCTTTGTTCTGCCCTGGAGGACACTTTTCTACCTATAACCACTATTAAATGCTGCCTTAAGCAACCAGCAGAGCAGGTGCTTTATGAACAGAATGGTTCTACTCCTGTATTCAAGCCTCATAAAACTAAGAGCCTGGAAATTAATGATCCTAGGTACCCAGAATTACCACTGAAGTCAATGGTAATCACAGCTGCTTCCTACTTCTAAAAAAAAAATAAAATCAAATAAAAAAAGCTTTCCCTCCCAGTTTAGGTATAAGAATGCCTGAAGCTACAGTCCATGCTGGACTGCAGAATCAATGCTCTGTGCAGCCATTCTAACATTTGTCACAATATTAAAAGATCAAAAAAGTCAGCCTACGAGAAGATTCAAATAAAGCTTTTGGACAAACCCATACTGCAGTCTTAACTTTCACTGACCACTCTTCTTTCAAAGATGGAGCGCACATAGCAAACCAGGCATAGCTGCTTACCTACAGGATGAGTGCAGTGCAGGAAGGAGAACAGAACAGAAAACATGATGGCAAACACCTATTGGCTCCAACAATTTCAGGGTGTATCAAGCTGTTGAATCTGCTCAATGAAAGTGCCTACTTAAACCACCAAAGCTTAAATTGATGCATCTTTCTTGGATGTTGAAAACACATTCCAAGAGTCTAGTTGGAAGCAAAACACAAACAAAAGCAAATGGTGACCAAAATATTCAAGCAGACATCCTTATGAATCTCTTTCCACCGACATCTCCAAAGACAGATAGCTCCAACTTCAACAGTTGTGCTGGTGAGAAATGAGTCTACAGATTCCTGCTCCCCATAACAGATCTTTAAAACCTGTTGCTGCTTTGTTTGTCACACCTAGCAGCTGGTTGTCTGCAGCAGTTTTGATCTTCAGCGTATTTGTAACCACTCAGTGGTAAAATTTTCTTGCTGCTGTCAAGGGAAGTTGTCACAACAAAGAGATGCCACAAACTATGCCTCAGTTTGAAATGAGCATGAACTTAGGACACACAAAACTCAGGGTTACCAATTCAAATCTTCTCAGGGTTAAAAGTGACCAAATAATTATTATAAATCAGTGATTCTTTGGTGGCCTCAGCCTAGTTTCCAGTCCATTTTACAAAGCCCACCAGCACAAACGACACACTTGCAGAGGCTGAGTGAGAAACCAAGGGTTAAGCATAGGCCTGGAAAAGTCAGTGAGATGATCATGGTACTCTAGCAAGGTAACTGTGCAAAGCTATTAGTGACCCTACAATTCATGGGGCCCAGCACACCTAGGTGCTATACAGGTAGCATTTTTTAGGGAAGCGAGTGCCCAGAAACCAGCAAGAGACTCTGAAACATCTCACTTCTAGCCAGTAAGAACTATTTCTATAGGAAAAAGAACCATCAGACATTACCTTTAAATCAGCTACTGTAGGGATCTTTTCTTCCAAAAACAGTTCTCCAAGTTGCTCATCTGAGTTAGCAACACATTCAATCAATTCCTGACGTCTGTCTGCTGCCTCAGCTCTAAATTCAGCTGGGATTTCATCATATCGAACTTTCTGCCTACAAATATATAGGACAGAAACAGTGTAGCTAGTTTGATGGACAACCATAGGAAATGAAATTTGAATCACCTAAGCATCATGGTTGCTACAAGTTCTAAGCCAGTCCAAACATTAACTATCAGTGTGAATAAGTGATGGAGGTCCATCAACTTTGATCTCCAATGCCACATCAGTGAGGAAGTGCATCAGCTCATAGCAGGGCTTGGCACTGCAGCAGAACAACCAGTCCTCCACCTCAGTCCCACTTCACCAAATTTATCCAGGCACACTTAAACCAAATAGGCATATAATGAGATATGGCCACAAAGCAAGAGACATCCTATACTTTTCATGCTGAATGCAAACATGGCTATACACATGCTGCATCTGGTATTCAGCAGTTAAGTTATCAACTGCACTAAAATTAGTCCTACAGCATCATCTCACAAAGATTCGGCATTGTAGCAAAATTAGGTGTCTCATTCCCTATTAAGTCATGGATGTTTGATATTTCATTCACAAGCAACAGCCTTACCTTTCCTAACCTCCTAAGAGATAATAGGAGGTATTGCTCACGGCACTGAAGTCAACGGGAGCTTTGCCGCAACGTGGCAGGGCTTAGAATCATAGAAAATTAGGGCTGGAAGGGACTGAAGGAGGTTATCTAATGTAGTCTAACCCCCCACTCAAAATAGGAACATCCCCAACTAGATCATTCCAGCCCCTTGTCTAGCTGGGTCTTAAAAATATACAAACATGGAGACTCCACAACCTCACTAGATAACTTGTTCCAGCACTTTACTACCCTCCTAGTGAGAAAGATTTTCCTAATATCTAACCTAAACTTCCCTTGCTGCAACTTGAGACCATTGCTCCTTCTTCTGGTATCTGTCACCACAGAGAGCAGTCTAGCTCCATCCTCCTTAGAACCCCACCCCACTCCAGGTAGTTGAAGTCTGCTATTAAATGCCTTCTCAGTCTTCTCTTCAGACTAAATAAGCCTAGTTCCCTCAGCCTCTCCTCAGAAGACATGTGCCTCAGCCCTCCAATCATTTTTACTCCCCTCTGCTGGACTGTCTCCAATTTATTCACATCCTTTCTGTAATGAGGCCCAAAACTGGACACAGTACTCCAAATACGGCCTTGCCAGTGCTGAATAGAGGGGAATAATCACTTCCCTTTATCTGCTGGCAATGCTCCTACTGATGTAGCCCAGTATGCCATTAGCCTTCTTCACAACAAGGGCACACTGTTGGTTCATATTCAACTTATTGCCCGTTGAAACCCCCAGTCCTTTTCTGCAGAGCTGCTGCTTAGCCAGTTAGTCCCAGGCCTGTACCAGTGAAGGGGATTGTTCTACCTTAAATGCAAGACTCTGCACTTCTCCTTATTGAACCTCATGGGCAGGTCCCCACATGCAGGGACATGCACTTGTAGAGGCACAAATACTAGCAACACAAATCTCTGCTAATACCTTATGCCCCATTGCATGACCGTGCACATGCGCTTCAACAGCAAACTGTCCCAGGAAGGGGTAGAGGAGGCTGAGGCCTACACCCCTGCTGGCCCCGGCAGTATTATCTGGTGTCCTGGTGCAGCAGGGATGTAGATCTGGCAGCACAAAGCCTGGCCAGCCAGAACATTGCTCTGAACAGTCAGCCCTCCATTTGTTCTGGTGCACACTGACACATACCCAGCACTACCTTCCCCCCACCTCCACCTGAGTTTTCTTTTTTAGCTACTGGGATTTCCCGGCACATGTTTTCATGTTTCCCATATGTAGTCTTTGTGGTGCCACAAAGTGGTTTGTGGTGCCACAAGCCACACAACCCTGCACATGGGGACCTGCCCAATGAGATTTATTTTAGTTCAATCCTCCAATTTGTCTAGGTCTCTCTGAGTTCTAGCCCTAGCCTCCTGCATATCTACTACTCCCTCCAGCTTGCTGAGGGTGCACTCCATCCCCTCTTCCAGGTCGCTAATGAAGATATTGAACAAAACCAGCCCTAGGACCAACCCCTGGGGCACTCCATTTGATACCAGCTGACAACTAAATATTAGGCCATTTACTACTAAACTCTGAACTCAATGATCCAGACAGTTCTCTATCCACCTTATAGTCCATTTGTCCAACCCAGACTTCCTTAGCTTTCTTGCAAGAATTTTGTGGGAGACCGTATCAAAAGCCTTGCTAAAGTCAAAGTACACCACATCCACCAGTCTCCCCACATCCACAGAGGCAGCCATCTCGACACAGAAGGCAATCAGGTTGGCCAGGCATGACTTGCCCTTGGTGAATCCAAGTTGACCGTTCCTAATGACCTTCTCCTCCTAGTACTTAGAAATGGATAACCTGAGGATCTGCTCCATGATTTTTCCAAGTACCTAGGTGAGTCTGATTGGTCTGTAGCTCCCTGGATCCTCCTTCTTACCTTTCTTAAAGATGGGCACTATATTTGCTTTTCCAATTGTCCACGACCTCTCCCAATCACCATGAGTTTTCAAAGGTGATAGCCAGAGGCTCTGCAATCACACTGACCAACTCCCTCGGCATCCTCAACCTGTGCAACCTGTCCAACCCCCCAGACTTGTACATGTTCAGCCTTTCTAAATAGTCCCCAACCCTTTCTTTTCCCACTGTTGGCTGTTCACCTCCTCCCCAAACTGTGCTGCCAGCTGCAATAGTCTGGGAGCTGACCTTGCCTTGGAAGACTGAGGTGAAGTAAGCATTGAGTACTTCAGCCTTTTCTGCATCCTGTCACTAGTTTGCCTCCCCCATGTAGTAAAGGACCCATACCTTCCCTAATCCTCCTTTTGTTGCTGACATACTTGTAGAACATCCTTCATGTCCCTTCCTAGCTGCAACTCCAGTTGCGCTTTGCCTTTCCTGATTTCATCCCTGCATGCCTGAGCAATACTCTTATACTCCTCTCTAGTTGTTCGTGCAAGTTTCTACTTCTTATAAGCTTCCTTTTTGTGTTTTACTGAAGAGTTCCCTGACAAGCCAAGCTGGTTTTCTGCTGTACTCGCTAGTCTTATTTCGTTCAACAAGCATCACAACTGACACTTTAGTAAAACAATTAGCTCTATATGTCAGACATATGGTCTAATCCTTTCTTGTGCTCCCCCTGCCCAAAACTGAATAGATCAGGGATTCCAGACCTCTGCAATCAAATCCCACTACCAGGCTTCTGTATCTTTAGTACACAACAGTGCTGGTTTTCCTTGTTGGCCACATTAAGTTGTTTGTCAAAGGGATGCAGCTACCCTAAGTTATGCACCAAAATAAGGGCCTCTATAGACAGCCCAGCCTCAGCTCTAACTATAACACTAACTATAACATACTGTCAGGATTCTTCCTGACTACCAAAACAATTCTTTATACCGGGAGTAACTTTATTCTATAAGAAAAGACTTCAGCCACTTACCCAAAATCATCATCAAAGTACACGGCCTTTTCTTCAATAAGATCTATAATCCCTCTGAAGTTTCCTTCAAGACCAATGGGAATTTGAATAGGAGCTGCATTGTAATTTAACTTGGATCTGAAAAATTTAAAAATACAATTAGTTCTCAGTAAAAAACAAGGAAGTTCTATAAAATCACCTGTCTCAACCTATCCTTGATTAGCGTCATTAACCCACCCTGCCATTACTAATATTAAAAGTTTCCTTGACTATCTGAAAGAACTCTTCTGAAAACCAACTGCTGACAGAACATCCAGGTATATTTTTATGTATTTGCTGATTTAAATAATTTAATCTGAGGGCTACTTCTCTCTCACATGTTTTAGTACATTTGGAAATGGTCTACTCTTCTTTGTTTGTAAAAGGACATTCACAGGACGTGAGAGATAGAGAGAAGGAAGAAAGCATCCGATTATGAGAGTAGTCAGGCATAAGGACAGGCTACCTAAAGTAGTTATGGATTCTCCATGCTCAGAAACTTTCAAAAGCAGGTTACACACACACTTGGCTGGGATGGTTTGGTCAGGAATGATTCTGCCTTGAGCAGGAGGCTGCACTAGATGACCTTGTGAGGTTCCTCCCAGCCCTACTTTTCTATGAGCCTATATAACATACAGGTTTTATGTGATAAAACCCTTCTTTGTCCTACCAGAGCAGTGCACTGCAGCATGTCTATCATCCCTGTAGTGAGGAAGTTTACAACAAAACCTTTTCAAGCGGCTCCATATATACTTGTATTATCATAAATAAAAATGAGCCATAAACCCAATTCAGCAGACATGAAACCATGCTCCTTTGGAGGAAATGGAAGTTTCCTAACCTAAGGGAACTACCATCTGTTTTGTCAATGAGAGTTATTTTGGTATCCTCTGCTGGTGTAATTAGAGAAGTGCTGTTTCAGCTACCCATCTGATTTGACTTAAAACCGTGCACTGTACCGCGGGGCTGTGACTCCATCAGATCGCAGAAGCTCAGCAGGGTCATTAACACCTACTCAAAATATCAAGAAACATTATGCGAATGTCTAGGAACTGCACTGCAAACAGGCTAAAAATAGTAGGTACCTCAGTTGTTGCACAGCTCTGGTGGGACTTGAGCCCATTCTGTCCAGCTTATTGATGAATGTTAGAAATGGGACATTATAACGCTTCATTTGCTTAGTAACTGTCATTGTTTGGCACTGAACTCCTCCAACAGCACAGAGCACCAGGACAGCTCCATCAAGAACTCGCAGCGCTCTTTCCACTTCAATTGTGAAGTCTACATGCCCTAGATAACAAAAACAATTATTTATGTGATGGTTTGAACAGCAGCATGGTTTGCTTCCCTTCTGTATTCCTTTAGCTATGCTGAAGGAGACTAAATCAGACCTAAATTGATGAAAAAAATTAGTTTTGAAAACAAACATTTTCTTTAACTTTAGGGTCAATGACAACATTTGCAAAGTTGTTTTTGAGGACATTTACTAGAAAGAGCTTTCATTTTCAGAGAGAAATCCTGACAGTGACAGCAAGTCAAACTCTGCAATATTAACCTACTGCAAAGCAGCCAGAAAGCAACATATACTTGAAAGGATTACTATATAAACTAATCTACGTGTATATTATTTAATGGTCAAAGGCAGTAAAAGTACAAGCTATTAACAAACAACATAAGGAATGAAAACTAGCTAGATTTTCATGATAGTTCAGATAGTTAAAACTGAAATTATTACAAATAGCAGAATCAAGGGCACTGTTCTTGATTTTGTCATTTCCAGTCTAGCAGTGCTCCACACCTATTTATGAAGTACTACTGAGGTACTAACAATCTTCTGACTGTCCCATAAAAGTGGCATGAGTCACATTTATCAACATATTCCTGTTTTGGAGGAATCAAAATAAGCATGGTGATTCTTTGCCCATGGCCATTCAGTCCTTGGTCTATCTTCTGATACTCCCAGCAAGTGCAAGATATCCCACACTATCAACGCCTTCACAAATATTTACTACACAAACCAGGAACATTTCACACCAAACCCGGATGAGAGCTAAAAGGTTATTCTCTTACTTGGATCATACAGGCAACAAAGGCTCCCTTCTTGCAAGGAACCTCAGGTGCAGAACCTCTGTCTTGAAGCCTGCCACAAACCCCACCACAGACTGTGGGGTTTGTGTGGTAGCAGGCAGATTTTCTGCTGTTTATTTCACTGATGCAGTATGTGTGGTTTCATTGGAAAACCAACATTACATTGTATCCATTTATGTCGCTTCTACCATGGCATGGGTTGTGTTATGCTGTCTGTATGTATCTTTATGGTTTTGGATTTGGTTTAGCAAAGAGAACTGTGGGATGCATACTTAAGGAAATGGAGTGCTAAATCTCTCTTGCTGTTGTGGTATTAGGGCAAGGACAATTGCCACTCCCAATCACAGACCAAAGGGGCCACCAGTGGAAAGGGCCATTGTCTCCCTAGACACCTGTGAGAAATGGCCCATTAGCCAGCAGAATGCCAGATGTCTTCCAAGTTGTTGGAGGATTCTGGAGACTCATGATGAGAAATTAGGACAATACTGCAGATGGTGGGCATGGTATGAGATAGCTTGGAGGCATTAAGGGCTGCCTCTAAGGGTTTTTACATTTTTCCCAGGCTGGAAAAGGTCCAAGGCCTCAGCAAATAGGGCTAGTAGGGTCAACAAGAAGGTTGAGTTCTAGAGATACTGACAGGACTTGCAGGGGGCCAGGTGGCGGTCAGGTTAGAGGGTAAGAAACTTAACTTATCTTTTGGATCTGTTTTGAAACATATGGTCAGATTCACTTGTCTAATTGTTTTCTCCTACATAATGAATACTTTTATTGTTTTGTCTCCTTACTGACTATCTGTGGTAAAGCATGTGCTGGGCAAGCAACATTCCACGCTAGCCCATTCTACAGAAGGCAGGGCCTAAAAATGTTTTCCATGACCCAAAGTGATAGATAACTCTGCTCTATCTGTGAGGTCTAGCATAAGGGCAGTGAAGCTGAGGCTTGCAGGGATAAGGAATTAACCCAGAGCAAACCTTGGTCTGTTCATGGGATGCATTTGTGGCAAAGCCTGCTACAAGCAGGCAGCTCTACAGGTGAAATATGCTGTCTTAAGCCATTTCTGCTTCAACTGAAACAAATCCTTGGTCCAGGCACTCTAATAATCTGTAAACCACATTCTGTGAAAGATGACCATCCTGAAGAGCACCTGGCACACAGGGGTGGAAAGGATGACAGACAGAACCTGAATTAACCCGAACTGATACTCAGTGGTGCATCACAGTTATCTCCATTTCATCCGGGGGGGGGGGGGGGGGGG
>JAGPOW010001918.1:7134474-7151266 GCA_030014935.1 Caiman crocodilus | reverse complement strand
AAACAAACAAACAAACAAACAAACAAAACAGATCATCAACCTGATGGAAGTTACTTCCATGATAGTTTCTCCAGGAAGAATGAATGCCAGTCCTCAGGGGACCAGGAACCAAGTGGAAGGGAAGTGACCCCCCCAGTATGGGGAGAGCATAGTAAGTGGCTGCAGCTCACCTCATCCAATGACCAGGGGCAGTCAAGCAGCAGGAAAGGCTTCCCCAGACTGTGGTCACAGTAATCTGGAGAAGACCCAGGGCACAGCTGCTTCCACCCCTTGCATAGACCAGAAGAGAAGGGAAGGAGCAGCCACTCCATGCTTTCCAGTCTGAGGAATGTGGGGGTTACCTTGCTGTTCCTACTTCCCTTGGGAATGAGTACTGGAGCAGCCACTGTTCCCCACGGTTTCTCCAGACCTGGATCTCCAAGTTTTGCAAAGGGAGAAGTATCAGTTGTAGGCTACATGCCTGTATTGCTCCTCATCTCAGGAACATTTCTAGTGGTGGAAATTTTCCACTACTCAAATTCAACACCTGATCATGGCCATTGTATACTGGCTCAAAAAGCCAGGAATGCAAGACTTGCTGCTATAACAACTCATTTTTCTAGTATGCATGGAAAGAGGCATACACATAATCATAGCAGGAGACAGCACTTCATACAATGACTTAAAATAGTATTTTCAAGGAGTAACTACCCCAGGAATAAGATGTTTACTCCATTAAGATGTTCACTCCATTACAATACTGCTATGTAACAATTCACTGGCACCAGTTAGAACATGAAAGGAAACTGAATTTGGTCTACACGTTCGTATTTCAATCATCTTGCTAAAACTTTAAGTGTCAAGCATACTTACACCTCCTGGAGCTGTACGGGTCTGAGCTGAAGCCTGGAAAACTTTTGGTGGTTCATCACCTATCTTGGAATAGGTCATTACCGAAGAAGAGCTGTATGTGTGGGTGTCTGGATTGATTGACAGTTCATCCTAAAAAAAACAAGGTAGAATTCCTCATTAATAATGAAGATAAAACTTTTTTAAAAAGTTATCCATACTCTATGATTAATGCATTCTCCATCCCAACATTGTAAGTAAAAAGTGATATCAAAGGAGAAAAAACCTAAGCTGCACTGACTTTGCAAGGTGAACCTGTACGGAAAGAACTGCAAGACTGTCACTACAAGGAACAGGAGACGAGACAGAGAGATTCTAGATGGGGTGGAGTAAGTACTGCACATGGTGCAGATGCCTGACCAGACCAGAAGAGTTTGATGCCCCTGCCCTATAATATGTCTAGGGGAAAAAAAGGAATATTTCTACTGAACAGCAAACAGTTTTAGAAGCTGTATTTTACAGTATACTTACAAAATGTTTTTGCAGGTCGAGCATGCTGTTTCTCATATTTGACATAATTCTGTCCATTGCAAAGAAAGGGTCCCTTAAATTTGAATCCTGTTGGAAGAGAGGAAGATAATTATTAGCTACAGATGAAGAAAATGCAAAATAATCACAGAAAACCTCCACAAAAGGTAAAAATTGTCATTTCTAAGGCTGAGGGGTTTTTTTTTGGTTTTGCTTTTTTACAACAGCCACATGCACTTTTCTGCACAACCTACAATTCATGAACAAAAAATGAGCAGAAAATAACTTTCTTTTAAAATATAGAGGCACTCAAACTGTGAAGATGCTGGTGTTGAAAAATAAAGGGGAAGGGGATAGATTTCTAGAAGCTATTGAACCAGCACAAGTTTAAGATGACAATTAAGCACTGTTTAAAATTCTCCTTAGAATGTTATCTTGACTAGCATGTCAATTATCATTTTTTGGTTGTCAGTATAAAGCTGAAAACTACTGTACACCTCTATTTCTAGAGCACAAAGCTAGAACATCTTCAATATGTTAATCTTTATATAATATGTGATATGCCTTCTAGAGCATGAAGTGGTCAGCCATGGGAGAACTCCAGATGTGGTGTTCCTGAGACCTAGTTTGCAGCTGCCTGATATCTTGTTAGACCAAACTTTGGGCTTCACATACCAGAGGGGGAGGGGATGGACACGACAGGCAGAATGAGCACTTTTACTAAAATAGAATGCATTATTAATATATAAAACCCACAGATTTAATCCAAGACATTTCTTCACTATAGGAAATGCTCTATTCTCCTCCTACTGCTTTGAAGCTGGTAAAGCCTCCAAAAAGGATTACAACATGCTTACCTAGTACAGTACTATAATTACAGAGCTTTATAGGAGCTTACAGAAGGCTAAAAGATAGCAAAATGATAAGTTTTCAAGCCTTCTATTCATTGCTGGGTGTTCATACTTAAAAGTTTCCAGTGGGAAAATAAGTAAGTCACCCACCTAGGCTTTACACAACCCAATTTGAACACACAGTTTCATAGTCCATAATCAAAAATGGTTAGCAGTGCAATGTACATAATTGTATGACATGATAAAACACTAATTTACTTTCCAAAATGAAAAAGATGATGATAATAGCAAAAGAAAACCAGTAGAAGCGTGACTGGAAGTCAAGTCTCCCATTGTAAAAGAGGCCATACAATCAGAAAGGTTCTTTGGGCACACCACAGAATACCAGCACTTACAAAAAGCTAAGTACTTTCAGGTCTAGTAACAATCTCACTTTCAGAATAAATGTAAGTTATTTTATTAGTTAAGACGTAATCCTAGACACCTTTGATCAACTGAAAGGCAACTGACCTTGGTGAGTGTTATAATCAGGTCCCTGGTTAGACTTTTTTACATCTATCACTTTCAAGTAAAACAAAGAAGAGAATGTGTATGAAGACAGATAAAGTAGGTAAAATGTACTGTACAGTATAAGTAACCAAAATATTGATTCATATCTATTGGAAAGCCATTGCATATTGTGAAAAATGGCATGTGAAAAGAATCCTAGTGCCTTAGAAGCGTACAGAACAATTATAACTACTGTAGTAAGGAGAAGAGAAGACAAGAAGGATGCTATTAAAAAAACAAAACAAAAAACCCCAACTGTTAGTGGACAGAAGCCTTAGTCCAAGCATTTTCAGATGGAGGATAAAAACAAAAAACAAAACAAAAAACTTTTAAAGAAATATTTGATACCTCAAATCTCTCAACAAGTTATAGCGTTTTCCTTAATATAGCATATATTTTTATAGTTAAATGCACTAATAAGCAAAAACTCTCATCTTGCTTATATTAACTAAGTCACACCAGATGTAGTTTCAAATGTACAACTACAAGAATTCATAAGGCTATTAAAATTAATTAGTAGGTAAGAAATGAGTTAAGAATGCTTCTTGCATATTTGTAACTTGAAAGCTTCATTAAGCAGGAAGAAATTTGGGATTTTCTACTGGCAGCACAATGAATAATGCAGAGATAAGAAACACATTTGCTTGCTCTGGAGAACGTTGTTTCTATAGTGACATTCAGTTGCTCTAGACAGTGAAGGCAACCTTTTTGTCAGGAGTGCCAAAAATCAGTCTCACGCACTCCGAGTGTGACTCTGATTCACTTCCCCTGCCCTATCTGCTTTTTGCTCCCTGTCTTGCTGGCCACTTTGTAGCCTGTCTGCTCTCCAATCTGATGCATGATGCACACAGAAGCTGCCCATGCCACTTGTGGCACTCATACCACAGGTTAGCCACTCCTGCTCTAGACTTGTCTTACATCAGGACAAGGCTTCCACCAAGAAGGCTGCAAGGGAACTGGGCCAAAAGCACCATTATTTTGAAGCCTATCTTTATTTGTTGAGGTTGTTTTCTGTGGTTTCTTAATTGGCTACAAGGCAAACGAGTAGGGATGCACCAGTAAAGATTTTCTTGGCCAATACCAACAGCTGATGATTCACCAACCATATCGGCCAACGCTGATCCAATAATGGATATTTAGTAAACAAGGCATTTTAAAACTACTAACATAAATAAACTACTTACTAACATAAACACGCTTCTAAACCTGCACAGCCTGGAGCTCCTGTTCTGGGCAGACCCTCAGGTCTGCATCCACTAGATGCATTCAGAGCCCCAGAGCATGCTGTTACCTCAACACTGGAGGGCCTCGTTCAGCCAAGTTCCCACAACTGCTGGGCAGAAGTCGCTTTTGCAAGGGCACCCGGTGCCCAGTGGAGCAGTGTCCCTCGTGCAGTGCTTTACCCCATCTGTGTGCAGCCTAACATCTCTGTGGCAGCCCCAGCACTCATGCCCCTATAGCATGCACAGCGTTGCCAGGGCAGTGGCAGCAACAGCAGGAGCCAGTGACAGTACCTTCATTGCTCAGCAAAGCACCATGACTGCTCCCCAGTGCCCCTTCCCCCTCCTGCTGCTCATTGGGACCTGTAGTCTGCTGAGGGCTTGGGTCAGCAAGGGACAGGGCCCATACCACATTTGGCCTGGTGCTTCAGGCATGCAACTGTAATTATCATCTACAACCACCAAAAAAAGCCAACAGCTAATAATGTCACGTCTCCTTGTATCGGTGCCAATCCAATAGTCAACTGATAGAATTGGTACACCCCTACAAATGACTAACAGCAGTAGAGTGCTGAATGCTTCTTCTCTATAACATTCAAAAAAATAAATACATTCCTAAAACATTCCAACAGGTTAAAAATAAAGAAGTCCCCAACAGTTTCTGGATAACTCATCTGGTTCTAAAAGTGATATTGCTCCCATACCAAGTCTAATGGAAGATCTGATCTTTTGGAGATAAAAACAAAGAATATATAGATTTGATAAAGAGAAGAAGAAAAAAAACCCTACTAGAAACCTTTTGAAGAATACAAGCTCTTTAAAAATCAATTTCAGCAGCAATATCCAATAGAATATCCATAGAAGGTTTATATGATTTATTTTCGTTTAATGAAAATGCTAGAAGGCAAACACTCCCAAATAATAATCACTCTGCATTTCCAACAAGCAAGTACAGCAGTTCACAAGCATACTTTAGTTCCGATTTATTTTTGTTTTAGTTAGCAAGACAAGATGCACACGTTAGCAAGATGCACAAACCATTTTTTCCCAGGATACTAACCATATTACCAAAGCTGCCAAAGGGCACGAGGGAACAACTCACGGCCTGGAAGAAAGGATTGATTTAATTTCTTCTTATGGTGATGTATTTTAAAAAAAAAAGTCTTTTCCATACCAGTTGAAATTAAAACATTTGAGCAAATAAAGATATTTAAGAGAATCTCTGTGGTATATCCTGTGCTAAGACCACATAATGTGAAGTAGTTCTTAATAGATACAGAAGCAGCATACTATTTTTAAACAGTAGGCTGCACCAAACTTTAATAAATCATGTTTACACAAATGTGACAAAAGCCTTTAAATATAAATCTTGAGAGACATTTCTACATATCATAGCAACCATGCTACTAAAGTTAATTAAAACATAAGGTGTAGTACTTCAGATGTCACCTGCTTCCTTATATTCACTCAATTCTCTTTATGCAGTAGAAGTCAGAAAGGTTGATTAAAACCAACAAATCTGTTTCTACTTGACATAAGTGTACACAACCAAATTTCAAAAGGCTGGCATAAATTTTAGCGTGCAAACATTAAAGTAAGCGATGCAGCTGATCTGCTCAAGCACTCCTTTTTATGTATTACAAGAGATTAATGTAGACTTAACAATAAAATACATACATACTCCCCAAAATATTCATAGATCCCTAGGGATAAACCAAATCAACTTTAAAATGTTAGTAGTCTCAAAGGTCATTGCAAGGAAATGCTAAGTAAATCTATCATCATACACAGAAATCTGAAGACTAATAAATCCGCTGTGTGCAAATTATATTCTTGTACAGATGTATAAATAGATGCAGCTATAAACACCAAATACAGTCCCTGTGAAGTTTTGAACACTTGGTATTGAATCTCAGTACAGCAGAGCAACCGAGTTGCTGGAAGACAAAATAGACATTTTTAGGAAACAAAGATAAGAGTTAATTTGCATATGGTGCATGCATACACACAGTAGAGGAAATTTGCTTTGAACGGACAAATTACTTATGCTAGTAAGTATTTTGGCAATCACAGCCAAAAGCTTTAAGTTCTTTAATTCTGCAAAGTTGTAAAAGTATTAAGTAAGTACATGTCCAATAGTTTATATCTATTAAGCTTTAACCACTTTACAACCAACTCTCTTACTAAGCAGAGCTCCTTTAGGAACTTGTTCATAATGAAGTAAATATTTCACATACACAATGTCCAATTTACAGAAATAAGAGCTTAATCATTTTAATATAAAATTATTTTTAAAAACAGACATTCCCATGGGAAGGGGGTCTTTATTACTGTGAAATGCAGAAAGAAAATACATTCAGTTTTTCACTAGAATATTTCATTACTGCCATTCCGGGAAACCAAGATCCACCTTATTTTCTGTTTTTTGTTGTTATAAATAGAAGTCTGCTTTTTGTCAGAAAAACCACAGCCAATGACATATAGCTGAGAACTTACACAAGACAACCAAACAAACAGCAGACAATGCTTGAAAGTGAAAATTTACTGACTTCAACGTGCTCTCCCAAGTTAAAGAATTTAAATATGCAGCTATTTGGGGGAGGGTAGTAAGGAAGGAGGAAACCTCAAATCAAACTGAAGGTGGAAAAGAGGAAAGAGATTCTTTTCCTCAATCACACTGGGAGAGAACAATTACAAATTTTACAAAAAGCTATTTGACATCCCAGTAAAACTTAATGATATTTAGAGTAATGCTTACTAACCAGTGTAGACCCCTTTTGAGAAAAAAAAAATACTAAATTCAACTTCTAAATTTAAGTTTTCAGTAATACAAAAAAAAGAATTCCATGTCTTCTTATATAAATCTAAGCTATAACCTAAAGTTTGACTGTATCATCTCGTGTCAACACTCACAAATGCACACACAAAAGGCAGGAGCCTAGCACTGGCTAGTCTTAGGTCAGTATTTCAGGGAACACAAAAGAAATTCTTAAAGGATAGCATGATGACCATAGGTATGAAAATTGAACAATTATTTTTAGAAAGCACAGACAAAAACCTAACATTTTCAAAATCGCAAGCCTCCTTACATCTCACAACTGGAAATAGTCAGAACACAAGAGTGAAGAACAAGGGGCAATAAATCCTCTGCCTTTTTTTTTTTTTTTTTTAAAAAGGTCATATCCATAGTTAGGCATTTGCTAAAGAAGGGGCAAAGAACCTGCTCCTGCTCTCATGAATTCCAATGGAAGTAGAATCAGGCCTCAAGTGGATCCAACAACATCTATATTTGAAGCCAGCTTTCAGCGTATGAGCATGGAGGAAAGAATCTGGCAGTTACCCTTTTGACCTGCAGGTAACCGTCTGTGCTCCAGCTATGTTTATTAAGCTCAAAATATCTAAATTTGAATTACAACAACTGTTCTTGGCAGAGGTCCACTACCCCCGTGGTGTATTATCCTTGGACTCAAATGCCTATGGTTCCACTTTAAGAACAGTCGAGCCAAAAGATACT
Source organism: Caiman crocodilus (assembly GCA_030014935.1). Classification (NCBI taxonomy): domain Eukaryota; kingdom Metazoa; phylum Chordata; order Crocodylia; family Alligatoridae; genus Caiman; species Caiman crocodilus. The sequence continues at coordinate 7,143,776 of JAGPOW010001918.1, read as the reverse complement.
TCAGATGCAAAATATCTGTCATACTATTTAAAATTATATACATTGATTTAAGTTATATAATTATATACATAGTACTTATAAGACTTAGCAACAGCAACATAACTATAATTGTCACCGACTGATCAGACAGTCGAAAGAGCACTTTTATGTAAGACAGACTGTTACCAACTTTCTTTTCATTTGCTGTTGGCAGCCTATAGGAATATTCGGTTTCATATCAATTTACTTGGTCTTCCTTAATTGTTAGAGCCACATATCTGAAGAAAGATATTTAAGGATCAGAATGAACGTGGGATATGAATCCCTGCCTCACAGTGAAGCTGTTATATAAGCAAGCCTAACAGCTTAGGTGGCTGAATTGCAGATCTGGCTTACATCCACAAAACTGGTAATTTAGGAACGGACCAGTGCAGTGGCTTGTACACAGAAAAAAAAAATGAGAGAAGGCAAAGTCCTGCACATCAGCTGCAAGACGTGAATGCCAGAATAATAATATCAAGAACCCACAGCATGATATGCTTTCTTCTTCAGTGAAAAGACTGCAACCTCTACTACTGCATATTGAGGCAACTTGTGCAGCCTCTGCACACCAGCAGTTTCTAACAGCCCAAAGCAAACTACCATAAATAGCTAGGAAGCATCTAATTTTATTTATTTCCTCCATCATAAATATTTGGGGGTAAATCATTAGGTGTTTAAACTAAAACAGAACACATGTATGCACCCTTAGACTTCTCTCAATAATTAAGTGCATAAATATTGTATTGCTTAGCCTTCAACATGCCCATCTCTTGTGTTAGTGGAGGTATCCATTTGGGGGCAAGAGACTGTCCAGTAATAGTACTGGCAGGTAAGCAATTTATAAAAGACATTCAAGGAAAATTGTCCTTTTGGACTCTAACCCATAACTAATACACAACAAAGTGTTCACTGCATTATCAGTGCTAACATGGTAACTCGTAGCTATTAAGTAACAAACACATTACATAATACTTTTTAATCACAGGTCAAAACACTTTTTGGAAGACAAATATTATGACCCACATTCTGCAGTGGAAAAGTCTCAGAGAAACTAAGTAACATGACAAAGGCCATCCAGACCAGCAGTAGAGCCAGAAACATAAACCTAAATGCTCTCAAGGTCTAAAAATCCAAGTGTTAACCTATATTACTAGTGATTATTTGCATTGAACAACTAGCCTCTGAGATTATCAAAGAACTTACTCTCTGATTCCCCCTCAGAGCAACCTGAGAATCGTAGCGTCCTCTTTGATCTAGACCTCTTTCGCCACCATCTGTAATACTGAGAAATGGATCTCGTCCAAAAGGATCAGAAAAGCTTCTCATCATCTGACGCATGTATTCATGATGTGTAGCAAAAGGCTCCCTGAAAAAAATGTCTTCTCTCCGCCCTCTTTTGAGATTCATACCATCCGCTAAATGCATTTCGGGATCCTTCTGAAACACTATGTCCCACTGGTGCTCTTTTCCTCTCTCCAAATATTTCCTTGCATCCCTCCTACACATCTTAGATTGGAGTGGGGGTGAGGGATGGGGAAGGGAAAAGGGTTGAGGGAGGTGGAGGTGGCGGCATTCTCCTTTTTGCTTCTCTACCTTCTGTCTTGTGTTTCTCTCCCCTACACCTTCGAACTTTAGCTTCATGCTGCTGAAGAATAATGCACATCTACTGATCCTCCTAACTTCCTTTCCTCCTGATCATATGGGCTAAGTACAGACATTCAGGGGCATTAGGGGGAGGTTAAATACATTCAAACTGGGTGCCCGATATCAGGATGGGATGGGAGGGGTAGCTGGGGAGTTGCGAGTCCAGCAGGCAGGAGAGGATCAGGGGTCAGGCACAACCCATAGGTGGGGTGGGCATGACCTGTGTGGGGTGAACCGAGACATTACCTGCGAGGGGTGGAAGGAAGGTGGTGACCCACAGATGCAGTGGAGGGGTGTGTTCCCCAGCAAAATGACACCACAATCCCCCCCCCACACCAGTTACTTATTTGACCCCAACAGCAGCAAACACTGATGAAAGCAGCTGTACCTAGAATGGCTTGAGGGATGGGGGTGAGGGCTGAGTGCTGGCTGGGTGGAAAAGCAAAAAAAATAGACCAGAGTAGGGGAAGGGGCGGGGGGAAGATGTGGAGTGGAAAAAAACAAAACAAAACAGGCCTGGGGCTGAGTTTTCCAGGACGACTCAGGGCAGGGGGACAGAAATTCCACACACTGGTTTTGACCTAACTCAAGTCAAGTCTGATACTACGTAGATACAGGTTTATCTTAACCAGGTTTTGCAATTATTTAACCCATTTGTGTGCACAGAATATCTTTCTATTTTGTTACAGGTTTGGACTGATTGCCAGTCACTGAGACCAGGTCTAAAAGTGTAATGTCAGCACCAGAATGAGCTAAGTTTAAAACTGAGCAGCCATTTTGAACCTGATTTAACCTCTCAAACATCTGTTCTTAGCCTTCAAGTTAAAAAGGTAGACTGGACTGAAGAGGAAAACTGAACAAAATCATTATTCATCATTTTCTGGTGCAATCAAAAGGGAACACCTCTTCCCACTCCCCACCCCCAGCTTCTGCCTTCATTTCCTCTACTTCTAACTAAACCACCTCAACCCTATGCTCTGTAAAAAAACCTCAGTCCTTGAATTGCCCCCCTTCACTTTTGATTAATAATTTTAGTAGAGAGAACTGATGCCAATGAACTACTTTCCTAACTACTCTCTGTTGCTATTCCCACTGAGTGATAACTAACTTCCAGGCTTACAGCCTGCTGTCAGCTTTGGCTTTACTCATCTCTTATGTACTTTTAGGTTCCGTGGTATTTTGGAAAAAGAAGGGGCAAGGCTAAATACAGCTTGTTCTTAAAAAAAAGGGGAAAAAAAATCCAACATTTAAGAACACACTTCTTAACGTTGTATTATTAACAATATGATTCTTAACCTGACATTAACCTCAAAAAGCTATGCATGTACTTTACACCCATGCCAGTGCAGACAGGCCATTTCTATCTAGTAGTTTTTCCACTGTCAAGAGCAATCCCTAGTCTATACTACTCATGTGATTCCTAACTCTTAGCTTCAGTCCATGTATGATAAGGAACTCTAAAATTTCTTGGGAGTTATTTACAGGATTGGGGGGCAAGGGGGTGGGGGATGACAAAAACATGAGACAAACTGATTTCCTATCCAACCCTCTTTCTTAAAACCACAAAGCAGAAAAGCACCATCAGATATCACATAGGCTTCCAGTTGTCTTTTCATTTACAAACTTCAAGCAAGTTCATTTATCAAAAGACAAAATTAATGCCATTTCTTCAATTGTTGCAACATACATTGCATTTTTTTTTTTAAAGAGAGGGGAAAAAGCGTTACAAAATGTTCACAATGCCTAGGGAATGGTTTGGTGGGAAAAGCACTACAAAATACAAACACAGGTCAGTGGTCTTTACTGAAATTTGAATGATGCAGGTCATGGCCATAAGACACTTGAGGTCACAATGTTTAGTTACTTTTGTGAAGTGTTCCACCTTTCCCTCTTTTAACCTCACTTTGGCAATATCTGGAAAAGTATGCATGTCGGCATTCTCAGAGTCTGAACAGTACAAGATAGTTCAAGGAACCTCATTTAAAACAGTTTTCAGCAAAGGAACTCCAAGTGTTTTTATGAACGTGGACAAGGATCATCTTACATATGTTGCAGTTCAAGACACAGAAAAAAGTTGAGTGCTTTCTTCAAAGGCACAGGATGAGTTCGAGGCAAATACATAAATCTACCAATTCTCACTTTAGTAGATTCACAGATTGCAGAGTCGGAAGGGACCACAAAGGGTCATGGTGTCTGATCCCCTGCCCCTGGCAGGAAAGAGGACTGAGGTCAGATGACCCCAGCCAGGTGTCTATCAAGCCTCTTCTTGAAGACCTCCAAGTTAGATCACAGTACCACCTCTCTTGGAAGCCCACTCCAGATTCTGGCCACCCTTACTGTAAAAAATGTCTTCCTAATGTCTCACCTGAATCTACCCTCCACTAGTTTGCACCCATTATTCCTAGTTACTCCTAGGGGTGCTCTGGTAAATAGCACGTCTCCAATTCCCTGTTGTCCTCCATTGATAAACTTATAGGTGGCTACAATATCTCTCCTCAGATGTCTCTTGTGAAGGCTGAAGAGATCCAGATCCCTCAACCTCCCCTCATAGTGTTGTTTACAAAGGCCACTAATCATGTGAGTGGCCCTCCTCTGAACTCTCTCCAGATTCTCTCTTCCTCTACTGAAGTGCAGCGCCCAAAATTGAGCACAGTACTCCAACTGTGGCTTGACCAACGCCGCACAGAGGGGGAGCATCACCTCCCTCAATCTGTTGGTCATGCATCTGCTAATGCACTAGGTGCGATTGGCCTTGTTAATGGCTTTGTTACAATGCCGGCTCATGTTCATCTCAAAGTCAACTATGACTCCAAGATCCCTCTCAGCCGCTGAGCTGCTAAGGAGGGCATCCCTCAACCTGTAGGTGTGCTGGGGATTCCTCCCCTCTAGGTGGAGTACCTTACATTTATCTTTGCTGAACTGTATCCTATTTCATTGTGCCCATTGGTCCGACTTGTCCAGATCAGCCTGCATCTGCTCCCTGCCCTCCAGTGTGTTAACTATGCCCCATAACTGGGTATCTTCTGCAAACTTGGAGAGAGTGCTCTCCACACTCTAGTCCAAATCGTTGGTGAAGTTATTAAATGACACCTGTCCAAGGACCGATCCCTGTTGGACCTCATTGCCCACCTCCCTCCAGGCTGAGAATGACCCATCCACCACCACTCTCTGGGTGCAGTCCCTAAGCCAGTTGGCCATCCACCTGACTGTGTAAGCATCCACTCCATGGAATATGCATCAGACATTTTTTTAGCCTATGGCTAGGTAGTTACTACTGGCTTCAAGCCTTTTTATATAGAGCATGCAAAACTTGCAAGTTTTCAATTCTCATCTTATTTGAAAGCCTTAAGCCTGTTCAAGACAAGCAACACAATGCACTGGGCACTCTATTTTGACAACCCTGAATATCAGAACCCAAACCATAACAACATCAAATATAAGACTGCCTCATTCACTCAATTTTTTGTTCTAGGGTTTTTCTTTTTAATTTGTCCCTAAACATTTTTTAGGTCTTTGCAAAGGATGAAAGATATGTAGTGATGCAGCCCATTCAGTGGCATTATCAAAAGGCAAGAAATGAAGCTTGTATTAGTTTAATAACCTTAGGTGGATCTAGACCAGGTGTGGGCAAAATACAGCCTGTGGGTTGGATCCAGCCCCGCAAGAAATTTTTCTACCTGTGATGGGTCACTTGGATCTGTCTGGCCCAGATGCACGGGCAGCCCAGGCCACTGTGTATGTGGCCAAGTCTGTCACTCCCAGGTATGCAGTGGGGCTAGGGCAGTACAGCAGCTGAACTCAGTTTACCACCAGCCCTGACAGCAGCAACTCCTTCCAGCTGCTGCTGCCAGCATTGCCACCACTACTGAATCCAGCCCTGTTGCCCAGGCAACCTGGCCCATCTGCCCCACACCCACTGCCATGGGTGCTGGAAGGATCAGATGTAGCTGTAGGCACATGGGGAGTGGCATCTCTGCAAGATGGGCAGCCAGGGCCAGAAGCACAGGGTCAGGGCCTGGGGCAGCAAACTGTAGCTCTGAGCCAGGACCCAGCTTTACACTGTCACTGCCTTGTGATCCCACCACTGCCTTCCTGTCCCACTCCCACCCACCCTCACCCCATCCCATCCACCCGGCCAAGTGCACCCAGGTCATGGAGACCCTGGTTACCTGCTCCATTTGGTGGGCACAGAAAGTACAAGCCCAGGCTGGGTAGGATCAATTGCCCCTCTTCCCCCTGGCCTGTAACAGCTCACCAAAATGCCCCAAGTGGCCCTCTGGCCCAATAATTGCCCAGCCCAGATCTAGACTATACTTGTCTTAAGAAGTAAATCATTTTGCTGCTCATATCCGATTTGTGTAAAAGTGTTTTCTGGCTAGAGGGAGGAGTGGAAGAGGGAGGAAGAAAGAGGTAGGTTTCATGGAAGAGTTGACTCCTGAAGTTCATGAGTTTTAGGATGGCTTGCCCTACAAAACAGACTTTCTAGAGAAAAGTGTTTATAAAACTACACTTCTACAGAATAATGATTTCTCAGACACAAAGCTTCTGTCTGTTCACATATTAGAAGCATTAAAATGACTGAAAGCAAAGCAAAAATCATTGTTTTACCATTTTCCATGGTGGTTAGGTAAATATCAAATGAAGGTTAAATTTAAGGGGACTGATAATGAGATACTGAGCTTCAATACCCAACACTGATATTCAAATATAATTAATAAATTACTATTGCAGGACAAAAACAAGTTTAAAAAGCCAGTGTTGCAAATACTTAAGCATGTGAGTAGCTTCACTGAGATCTAGGTTACTTAATGCCAAAGGGCATTTTTACACATGCTGTAGGGGTAGCGGGTGCTTTAATTAGAACAGCTCCAAGAGCCACTCAAATTAAAGCACCCACAGTGTCTCGTGTATCAGCATCCCTAGGCTTCAAAATTACAGCAGGGGCACTAACTAAAAGCTCATTGAACAAACTTTAGTTAAAAGCACCCCTGCCACCATTTACTTAAAAGCACCCCTGCAACCATGCTAAATCAGCATGCTCCAGGAGACTGGATTAATAGAGACTCCAATTAATTGAGTCTGCTTTGACGCGCTGTAATTACAGCATGTCAGAGCAGCCTACCCACACATGTACAGGCACCCTAAGTGCTTGCAGAACTGAGACTAAAGCTTGCCAGTTCAACTCCTTCCTTCCAACTGAAACCAGTTTTGGTATAAGAATAATGGTAGCAAAAATACTTCTATTACTATTTATTTTTTATTCTGGGGTATTAATGTTCAACTGAATAACTTTATTTTACCACTCCAGGAGGAGACTGCAAGTTATTTGCTATTGCAATTATTATTATAAAATTATATTGGATTAATTTTGTACAAGATGTCTGAAGTTGCACAAAGTCACACTGAGAATAACAACATCTGGAATAGTATGACAGTCTACTCATTGGAAACAAACATAGGAAAACTGTACTCGGCAGAAGTGATCCGACTTCTGCACCTGTTTGAGCTATTCAAGAGGAAACTCAACTGGGCCTCTGGAAGTATTTTGGCTCAGCTCTACTAGTGCTTCCTAGGGACAGCTGCCTGGAGATGGAGACATTTTTAATACTTCTCTTAACCCAGACACTATTTAGAGTTCAGCAATCAAAATCTCTCCTTGTGAGGCAGCAGAAACTTATTATTATACTATTTTGGAAGTTAATCTAGTCCTTAGCTGATGTAATAAGCTTATTTCCTTAACTGTACGTAAAGCAGTTCTTCAAGGACTGTGTCAGCAACTTCTGTCTCCCTCTCACTCACTCCTCTCACTATTTTTGATTAAAGTTCCTGCAAACTTTACTCATCTTCCAACCGCTAGGAATATGATCCTGGACACATTAAAAAGGAAAAAAAAGAGAAAGGAATTTTGACATTTTAGAATATTATGGAACCACCATCTTATAACATGCAATCTAAACAACTTTCTACCAACCAATTTTGATTTTTCATTTTCTTTATGTTGAAAATTTAAAACAACTTCTAAATGAGAGTGCTGTCCCACATGAAAGCAGTTGTGGGCTTGCTTGTTAGGTGAAGTGTTGTGGTTCCTGTAAAATGCTGCATATGTGAAATATTGTATAATATCTGTCCTAAAATGTACATATGCAACAATAGCTTGTCTGTGCTTGCTAGTTAACTGTACAATTTAATTTAGTACACTTTCTTCCTTCTTTACCTGTTAGCATTACCTCCACAGAGCAGGGACATCTTTTTACATTAACTAAAGCACCTCATTTGTCTGTGATACAACATAAATGATTTTGGCCCAACTAGCAGAAGCATGTTGTTCATTATTTCCACCTACATACATGTAAAGATTTACTGATAAGCTTTTGTGAAAATTACCTGTCTAGCAACTTTAAAAAAAATGCATTTTGTTGGGAAAATGCCAATATTCTTGAAATGTAAATTGCTTGTAGAGAAGAGTGTTTCACCAAATGTTTTGGTTGAAAAGAAAATGCAAACTTGCTAAAACATTTTTTTAAACCTTTTAAATTTTTTTAATTCAAAAATATTTTTGTTCTGAAATTTAAATAATTATAGTAGACTTTAAACTTGAAAAAGCTAAAACCAAAATGTTTGAGTTCTGAACACAGTGATGTTTTGTTTCAAATGAATTCAGTTTCAAAGTCTTCCATCGTCCAATTACCTGCTCACATTTTTTGTCTGAAAACTCATTTTTGTCCCACTTCAAGAGGGAAAATGTTTGAACTCCCAAAATTTCCCAGGATGGGAACGCTGTTTCCCAACCAGCTCCACTTTTTATTCTGCATGAATTTCCAGACTGACTCCACATTGAAAGAAAGTAAAATGCATACCTGTAGTCAGAACAGTGAACAGTCTCTACATAAATATTAAAGTTTCCCTTACGGAATAATCTCCCAAGGCTTCCAGCAGAAAAATCATATTGCCCTAATACAGGCCAGGATATACCTCATTCCTGTTATATTACCTGAATATCTATCATACAGTACTTACATCTAGTCTGGTAAGGTGGATACATAACTAGTTGGGCTCAGTGACTTAGCATCAACGTGCCTATTTGGGAAAAGGTATCAAGTGGGGTTCCCCAGGGGTCTGAGACTAATATCTTTATTCATTATTTGGATAATAGGACTGAATGCATGCTTAGATGACACCTAGTTAAGGTGAAGTTGGAGACACTCTAGAGGGCAGGGTTAGGATCCAGAATAACCTGGACAGACTGGAAAAAGTGGTCCCAACACAACCGAAAAAAAAGCGAAAAGATCAAGCTACAGCATTCTGGCTTTACCAACAAGGAAGCCAGAGCACTTACATATTGAGCAAGCCCTACTTCTGCAAATAAAATAAAATAAAATGTAACAGTCTGAATATTTAGGTACACTATACTCAGAGCCACCACTACACAGAAGGCGAGATAAAACAGGGCAGGGGAGGCACACTGTAGAGCTTGACCAAGTGGTAAACTATCCACAACACAAAACTAAATGCTTGCTGATATTCTGTTGAACGTTAGTAATTCATTATTGGGGGGGGGGGGGGGAAAATCAGGCAATTTAATTTTTATTTCTCTAAAACAGGAGAGACAGACTTGCACAATTTTAACAGCAGATGCC
>JAGPOW010001918.1:7121401-7134374 GCA_030014935.1 Caiman crocodilus | reverse complement strand
TCTCTAAATCAGGAGAGACAGACTTGCACAATTTTAACAGCAGATGCCTCATATTCCCTGTAGCATACACAACTGCAGGAGGAATTTGGATATTTCAGACGGCATGAAAAGCTAAGAAAAAGATGACTTAGTACCCAGGAACAACGAAGAAGCTAAAATCCTTGGACTATATAAGAACTTATAACAAGTTCTTCTTGATATGTGTCAGTCTGAAATTGCCTCAAAGTAGTTCTAGGAGCTGGCAAACCAGTCCTAACAGCACCAGCAGGAAAGTTTCATTGTAGGTCAAGTTGAAACAAGTAGCTTTACTGAACATCCTTATAATCCTCCAAGAGACTTTGAATGCCACACGATCTTAAAACAACAATTAACATGTGCTATTAGATTAGACACAGTTGTAGACAAAAATGAAACATCAAGCCCTGCGCTATGCCAGTAAATACATAAACTTTCAAGATAATGATCTCAGGCTAAACTGCTTTTTTATGTATGAAGGCAGATGACAACAGCATACATAGGCATGAAAGAATTGCAGATTTTAGTGGTGTATTTGGTAGCCATGTGGGTCCTAGACAAAAAGAAATGCAAAGCTCTGGATCTCCTGGTTCAGAGACAATACCTTTTATTAAACCAACTAAACTAAGGAATTGCAAAAAAAAAATTTTTTTTCTATAAGCTTTTGGGCTCACATGCCCCAAAAGTACCAGAAAAATTGGGAAGGTTATCAATGAGCCTGATGAAGGACGTGTGAGCCCAAAAACTTGCAGAAAGAGATAATTTTTTGTGCAGGTTTTTTGTAGCGATCACGTGCCTGCTCTAACTTTCCTGCAGTCCAAGCTGCAGGATGATGAACTACGTTGGACAGAGATCCTCGCTGCCCTAGCGGCTCCGCTCGAGCGGCAGGTTCAATGGACCGTACTTGCGCGGGGCTCAGCAGAGCTACCTGCGCGCCGGCACCCGCCAACGCCGCGAGATGAGAGCAGGGGCAACACCTGGACCGGGAGAGGGCCCCACGCGGCCCCAGGGAGGGGGTCAAGGTATCTTCCCCGCGCCGACCCCTCACCGGAAGAACGGGTCCTCCTCGAAGCAGCGCCCCAGCCCCGCGAACATGGCTGCCCTCGGCTTCGGCTTCGGCTTCGGCTCCGGCTGGTTGCTGATTGGGCTACGGAGACAAATAGGGCGTGGGGGGAGCGGTGGCGTCGCTGCCATGGCAACAGAGTGCAACACAGGGCTGCCGGGGCGGCTCCAGAATGTTCCACCTCTTGTGGGGTAGGCGAGGCGCTGCCTGGCCCCCAATGGGGGGGTGCGCATGCGTAGAGCCCGCTCGGCCCGAGAGGTATTGCGCGCGCAGCTGCCTTGCACGTTGCCCCTACCCCTATGGGTTGAGTGGTAGCTGGAGGGGCAGCCAGGAGCCTTGGGGCGGAGTGCGGACACCTGCCTCAGGTCTGGCCTCGGGGGACCGTGTGGCACGAGAGCGAGACGGTCTGATGAGACCTAGGGCTAGGAAAAAGGGGACGGGCAGTGCTCTCAGCGAGGGGTAGCTTCACCTGTGATACAAACACTGCTTTTTCTCCAGTTGAAAATACACTAAAAGGTTGAGGAATAGGTTCAGGGCCTAGGGTTGTAGTAGGCCGTTTAAGACAGAAGCAAAAAGAAGTGTAAGTTCATTGGAATAAGTTAAAAACAACCTGCGGCTGTGTGAAGTAGGAGTTTGATGACCAGGAGCAGCCCAGGCTGCAGGATAAAGGGTAGGTGAGGGGTGCACCATGGAGGGGTGGGGGTGGGGGGGAGTTTAGAGGGAGCCGGTAGATTCTAATGAGCCACAAAGTCAGGCGACCCCCTCAGCACCGCCCTCTAGCCAGGCGGTGGCCGGGCCAGGCGGTTGGTTTTAAACTTTGAGTGGATGAAGAAGGAAAGTGGAGTGCAAATGCACTCCCAGGGACCTACCCTGGTTGCACCACAGTGCATTTCCATCTGTTTTGCAGGACAACAGTTTTGTGCAGAGTGAGTTCCCGGTAGGATTTCTTTTTGCCAGAACCCCCCCAGGGTTGACACAGCAACTCATCCAATGTGGTATCAAGTGAACTTTAATAGTAGTCCCTAGGCAATATTACAGGTTTCTTCCCCACAACACAACCTGTCAAGTGGCTCCTTAGATGTTACAGCTGCAACTTTTGCGGGTACCAGGCCTCAGCTCCTCCGCTGGGTGTGTGGGATCCTAGTTTCTGGCTTCCCCACTGCTCAAAGAGGGACGCAGAAGCCATATCTGTCTTCCCCAGGTCCCAGCCCGTTATGCACGCATGTTCCTTTGTTTGTCCATTACTTTTGTAACCGTTCTCATCCCAAATTGTCCAATGCCCTGGCTCTGTGCCAGGCATTCCTTACATGGAAACCATTGTGCTTTGCTCTCCTAGCACACCGATCACAGCAGGCACATCTCCTAGTGCTACAGGGCACTCTGTTCAATTATGTTGCTTAGTTCTGGGAAGGCCTGGACTCTTGCTAAAAAGCCTTTAGCATAACTCAGTTCACCTGCTACAGCCTCAGCTGGCTGAACAGCCGCAGGTGTGGCTCTAGAGCCCAGGTCTTGAGTGACAGTCCCTCCTGCATCTATCAAGTTAAGTTTGCATCACAGTCCTGAATGTGGTGCAGGGTTCTCCCTCAGGTTTTTCTTTTGTGCCCAGTGGGCTCCTCTTCCCCCAAGAGCCTTCATTCCATGTTTAACAGACTGTTTCCAAGCACTCCAATCCTCAGGAGTCTTCTCCCAATCATTTGGCTCAATGTATATTGCCTTCCCATCTCTCTTAAAAGCATTTTTGAACCAGAGATAAGTTCAAATTATCTTTGACTTGGTTGCACTGTCACCAGTCTTACTGGGAATATCCATGGATATCATGCTTTTATTTAAAAAAATCATTTGTGGCTAGAAAAAAATCCATCTGGTCCTGTCTGAGAACTCAGAGCTGTGAGCCTCTGGATTGTTAACTTGGGATGTCAATCAACTGAGATCTTGTACCTTCTATTAGGATACTGCAGAGACTCTTTCTCTTGATGTTCTCCTTCAATATCCCTGTTGCTGTTTGTGCCAAAGAAGACAGGGTTGCCAAATGTATCCCTGGAAAGAAGCAGGGTTGGAAAGCAGTGTAGGAATTACATGGTCTACCTTTCCAAAGGTCTGTCACCTCATAGGGTCTGTTGCCTGCTCTGGTGACAAGCCTGGCTGCATGGTACAACTCTGGCTTAGAGCCATCACACAGCAGAGGCTACTGAGCAAGCATTTGGCCCTAAGTGAAAAACCGACATAAAAGATGAATGAACTGAGCCTGCAATATTTTTGAAAAATATCTGTAATCAGGTGAGCATTGATTTTGCTGTCTACTGATGTACGCTTTTCTTTAGATCCAAGCAAGCAGTGATATTGCAGCCTTAGGATACACTCTGATTTTAAACAGTTGTTATGGGGAAAATGTTTATAGTGACTGACTGGTAGGCAGGGAGGCATGACAGAAAAGAGGTAACACATTGATTATCCAGGTGAACTGTTTGTACATTTCAGATGAAAGATCAGCAAATAAAAACAAATCAGGACTGTAGTCACGGCACTGTAACTATAATACTATGAGGCTTTTTTTATATAGAAACTTTGCCAATTGTGGTGTTAGCTAAGGATTTTTTATTGCTCAGAGGCAAAATCTGCTTTTGATTTTGAAGGAGGAAAAAGTTTTGAAAAATACTCCAGCAATAATACTGAATTCTGCTCTTTGATCTTGAACTTCAGTCCATGGATCTCAACAAAATTGAAACTTAGATCTCAACCTCCTTGTGACTTGCTCATTGCCACACAGGAAATCTGTGGCTGGGCCAGGAACCCTGGCCTTCTGGCCTCTGAATAAACCACCAAATGAGGGATATTATGTGATGTTAGCACCACATAAGGTACAGGTTTCCTGTTTTGACCATATACTTGTAAGAAGACTGCCCCAGAAAACTTGGAAGCGTTGGTGAATAACTTTGTTACTGCCATAGTACCTCAGGTCTCAGGCCTCTTTAATAAACTGCTTTGGATTTTCAAATTCATGGCTGGTCCGATTGCAGTGGAATTTATACTTAAGGATTTGTCCCACATCCATGAGGCACTTTTGCAGAATAATATGCTCAAGAGTATTGAAGTAGACACAGATTTCCCTACACGATTCACCATTCCAAGGGAACTGTTTCCCTTCCTTGTCTTTTGAAGTAAATATGTTAGCAATGGCCGTGACCTTATTGTAATCGGTCTGTGCACCTTTTCCTCAGCTATACGTTTTCTGCCACATGGGATTTTCATTTTTGTTTGTTTAGTTTTAGCCCAGCAGCTCTGGCTTTTTCCAGTAATGCCTATAGTCCTTGGTTAAGTTCTCCAGTTTTCCCCAGACTAAACATGACTTCTATAGACCTTCATATCCTTTATGCTACCAGCACTTTCATGTATTTTTCCTGTGAATACCTCAGGCTCTAACCACAGCCCAAATGGCAGCATAGGGAAATACTACAGTGCCTCCCAAAGAAAAGGTTGACTGTGCAGATTTATATAAATGGCACCTGCCAGATCCCAAATGATGTATCAAGGCAAAAACATTTGATATCAGCTTTCTCCCTTTGACTCTCTACTTTGAAGTAGGAATGCAGTTAAAGAATGCATTTAATTTGTTTGGGTCTCTGCATAAATTAATGTTTCCATTTATTTTTTCTACAATGGTCAATTAATGTTCCCAAAGCATTAATTATTGTCAGTTTTATTAGTTCTATGATTTCCAAAGCAATGTGCTTAACCCAGCCCTGTTTATCCTATACCTTAGGGTGAGGAGAACTTCCCTAAGTGCATGAACTGTGGGGAAGTTGCACCTTTCTATGGCTCCATTTGGTCGAGATATTCCTCATGTTCCGGAAAGGAGCCACCTTACACTTTTCCTCAGTTGTTTTGGTCCCTTCCTCCTCCAGTGGGTATATTCATTTGGCGAGACTAATGGCTTGACTTTTTAAACCCAATAACATGCTATTACAAATTGTATCTTTTCTAATTCTGTATTTACCCATATATTTAGCTCACATACTCCCTTGGTAGGGATAAAACCACCAACATAAGCCCTGATTTTACCTATTTACCATCTCCTGCTGAAGGCTTCTCTTTGGTGTGAATATTGTTTCGGACACACCACCATCAGCTTCCACATCAGTGTCCGTTTTACACCTGTTCCATTTACTTGCAGGCTGAAAATGTAGTCATCTGCTTCTGCAACATTGCCCATTGAATCTGTGAATGGTGCTGCTGCCCACTTCCATGGTCTGTGTATTCTGCTGCTGCTTTTAAAGTCTTGCAATGTGATGTAGTTGAACTACAGTTCCTGTATCTTATTCCATATGCCAGGTATTTCTTTTACCATAGGTTGTCTGCTACAGGATGTGCAGCTCTGTGCCTGTTTTCTGTGGGCTTTGACTTTACGCTGCACATATCTTTCTGCCCTAGGTCTCTTTTTTATAGTATTTTGGATAAGGTCTTTCATGTCAGAACACTTCCCACGCTTCATACATTTCAGTTTGGACTGGATTATTTTCTTTGTACAGCACACTCTAATTCCTATGTCAAGGGTTAATTCTATGTCTCAGAATTTTTTTGTCCCAGTTCTTGATAGTGGCTTGGTCTCTTACCCCCTCAGTGTCTCAAAAATAGCAAGACTGGGAACTTTAAATCAGTCAGAAAATCTTTTATTGTTTCACCTCCTTCTGTACTCTGATACAAATGCATCTTGTAGATGTTTCATTTATGAATGAAGTGCAGTACCTATAATATGGTTTCATAGTTAGTCCCTCTGCCAGAATTAACTGACAACTAATAAAAATAATCAAGTGCTTCAGAATTAGTTAATGGCAGAAGTAAAGCTACCTTCCGACTTTCATCATTTTTGCTGACATCCATGGTTTGCAGCTACATGGTGAAGTGCTACTTAAGCCTTCTCTAGTGGCTGCACCTCTGATCCCTCTAGGTCTCAGACTTCCAGTTTTCACCTTTCATAAACATTAGAGGGCTGGAAGGGACCTCAGAAGATCATCAAGTCCAGCCCCCTGTCCCAAGGGCAGGAAGTCAGCTAGGGTCAAAGGCTCCTACCAAGATAAGCATCCAAACATTTCTTAAAAGAGTTCAGAGTAACTGCTTGCACTATCTCTGCAGGGAGTCTATTCCAGGCCTTGGGGACTGGGGCAGTAAAGAAGTTTTGCCTTACGTCCACCCTAAAATGGTCTTGGAGGAGTTTGTGACTTGGACCTTGTCATCCCTTGGGATACTCTGGTGAACATGTGTTCCCTCAGATCCTGATACACATCTCCCTGATGTACCTGTAGGCAGCTGCCAGGTCCCCCAGGCTGAGGAGTCCCATGGTTTGCAGTCTCCTTCATAAGACCTATTCTCTTGTCCTCTGATCATGCACGTGGCTCTCCTCTGGATGCTCTCAAGCTTCTCCATATTCTTCTTGAACTGTGGAGCCCAGAATTGGATGCAGTACTCCAGCTGCAGCCCCAACAAGGGCAGTGGGAGGATGACATCCTGAGATTGACTTGAGAAGCATCTATAGATGCAAGCCAGAGTTTGGTTTGCTTTACCAGCTGCGACATTGCATTAGTGGTTCATGTTCATCTTGTGGTTAGTCAAGTCTCTTGGCCGTGGCACTAGCAAGCGTAGCACTTCCGAGCCTATAAGAATGCTGAAGGGTTTTTCCCCCCCCCAAAGGTGGAGTACCTTGCATTTGTCGGTATTGAGTGTCATCAGGTTTGTATTACACCCACTTTTTAATCCTATCCAAGTCAGTCTAGGACTTAGGATAGAATCAGTCGGTTCTACTCTCAAACTGGGCCTCTCAGCAGCCATCCCCAGTGTAACATGATTCATTCAGCAAGTCTGACTTCTAGTCTCTGCAACTCTTTCTCAACTCTGCAATGAGAAATGGCAGTGAGAAGTAGTGAATCAACAGGTTTCTTAAAAGGAAAGGGAATTATTGTATATTAAGACAAAAGCGTATCAGAGAAAACAAATCTTAACATCGTGTATGCTGAAGTTACTAGGTGCCTAACCATCTTCCACATGGGCATGGCGCTAGGTATAATCTTCCTACAGGTCTCTAGGACCTGAATGAAAGTCTCTTCCCATAATGTACAAACTAGCTCGATCCTTGCTTCAAGGAGTCTCCTTTAAAGGCTGCGTGGTCTTTTTGATAACTCCTTTTCAAGGAAAAAAATCACTTTTAAACCTTCATATCCCTCTGGTCCCACCACCTGCAAACCAGAGCTTGCCTCTTTATTGGAAACAGGTTATAGATCCTGGAAGGTAACAGCTTTCCCCATTTTTGTTCAGTTTGTGACAAAGTGTTGTTACTTGGGATCACTGGGGCTTTTGTGCTTGGTGTTCCAATAGCCTCCTTTCAAATGAAATCCATTCATATAGGAAAACTATATAACCAAATCTGCAATAACTTAACATCACTACTTATAACATATAATTATTCTTTGATTATTACATAGTAGTGCAGGGTCTGTTTTAGCACCTGCTTTTGTTATTGTTACTGTTCTGGTGACATCACTGATAGTAACCTGTTAGCATACATTTGGTAGTTTCTGCAACACAGCAGGTGGGTTTTACTTAGACATACCTCCCATTTTTAGCAGCAGTACAGCAAACCTGCAACCTCTTATTCTCTAGGCTTGTTATCTCTGGAAATGTTTGTTTTGCCTCGTTAAATTAGTTCATACTCCTCTACTCCTTGTGAGTTGAATAAATAATTTATATACTATTCATTTATAGTTTATGACCAAAGACACACGATATAAATTAGGCTAGAATACAGTCTACCCTTAACGTGAAATTCATTATGCAAGAACAAAGCAATTATCTCTTCCCTATAATTATGAAATGGTAATGTGGAACCTTGTACCTGCTGTTCACTATTGATTATTTAGTCTAAATGTTGCTTATCTAATTTCATGGAGACTCTTACTCAAACTCCAAAATGGAATTTCTTCCCAAGGTGTAGAAGTCCCAGAAATGGATTGCTGCATGGAAATACAGAAAATGAGATCCAGGCATTTTTAATTTTTTGGTTGTTATGGGGAAGATAGGCCCTATTAGAAATGAGCTCATTATAAGAGGCTCACCAACATGATAAAGTCAGTCCCCTATTTGCACAGAGTGATGTCTCTAATTGCTCAGACCTTTTTATGGTTTGTGTCTGCTTGAGTTAGAGTTCTTTTGTGTAGATAAAAAGGCTTCTCTAAGAAATCACCTCAGTGCTATAGCACTGTCAAGTCTGGAGGGCATTTCCAATGAGATTAATGATGTCTGCCTTAATATAAGAAAACTGTGCATAAATGAGATTATGGTTTCTGCAGAAACCTGCCAACTCTTATTCATTTGGAGTAAATATTATTTTTAATTAAAAGTTTTAAGGTATCTTGTTCCTGAACTAATGAGAGCTACAGTGATTTCCCCTAGGAATTAATTTACCTTCTAAATTCTTATTCATTTTGGTGATATGACTATTTAAATCTTATTCAGACTTCACAGCTTTGTTGACCATATTCATCTAGAATGAAAGGTCACATTGCCATATTGACATCTTGTTGGTATTTATAATGCTCTGTTCTTGCTCAGTTCCATAACTGTTTGTTTAGTTTCCTACCTAACACATTTATTATCAATAACATTGCATGCTTGTGAAGCACTCGACCACAGCTATATTGTTTTGCCATAATTTTTCATACAGAAATCAGATCACTCAACACTGAAGTTAAAAAAAATCCAAGTTAGAAGTGCAAAGGTTAAAAAAAAAAAATCTAAAAAACTGTCCAAACACTACATTGTGCAATCATTGAAGGATAAATATAAATGGATTACTGTACAGATGCACAGCTATCAGTTGCCATTTTTATATGGGGATTTTGTTTAACCAGTAGGCATGCTTTAGATTTGGAAGTAAAAACTGCAGTACTGCTCTTGGATACACATACATATTTCAATAGACAAAGCTCCAGCGTACAACAGAACTGTGAGAGTGGAAGCCAGAACACGCACAATAAATGGGATGTTGCCAGCTGGTTTTCCTAAGTATAGAATTATTCTAACTAACAATTTCCTTGTTCTAAGAATGAGGACTGTAGCTCTTAAATATCAACAGCTCAGGTCACAAGTATATCATAATATATTTTCAATGGTTATAATATGAAGGCAGGAGACAGAATTATTGGAGGCCACCTTCTGGTGCTAGATGGAATAAGCAAGATAAATACAACAGTTGCAGTTTTGTGAGCTAGTATGCACAAATGTCTATTTTCTCAAGACAGAAGTATAGAAGGCTTTACTCAATTGCCTTCTTTCTGATTGTGTCTTGGTTTGTTGGTCTCTAGGCACACAATTAAACACAGCCACATAAGCACTTCATGATAAATCACTTTATTTAAACTTTTTTTTAACCTCACTGCTCTCATCAGAAGTGTTGAGATAAATTGATACAGAGAATTCTGTGAAGTCTGGTATTTGTTGTTGACAGGGGTTAAAATTAATCTTTTCTTCTCTTTCAGTCTGTATGGCCATTGCACTCTGTGTTTCACTAAGGCCCCCTCTACACATTACAGGGGGTTAACTGTGCAGTTGCCTTAAGACAAGCTACACATGCAAAGTGGCTATCATGCCATAAAAAGCTTTAATCACCTATAAGGTTAGACTTCAAAAATGGTTGCTGGTTTCTACTGAGCTTCAATTTGCACCTGTAGCAAGGTCTCCTCTGTGACTGGAAGCCCCGTCAGCTGATGGAGGTGCCAGGAGCCGAGATGTACCACACCAAGCTAGGGCTGGCAGCCTGCAACTGAGGGGACTCTCAGCCCTAGCAGCTGCTGACTCCATGTCCCAACACAAAGTAGACCCAGAATCCCACAGCTGTGGACACTGGGTGCCAGGACCCACAGCTGTTCCTGGGAGTCTTGGGGAATCATGGCTGCCATGAAATCCCAGGGTTGGGGGTTCATGATCCCCCAGGCCCCTGGGTTTCACCTCCACCCCCACCCTGAACATAGGCACCAACTCCGTGGGTGCTCCAGGGCTCAAGTACCCACTGAAAAAAATTAGCGGGTGCTCAGCATGTTAAGTGAGCCAGGTTGAAGTACTATGATGCCTCTTTTGGGCATATGCAGAGCTCAGCGTGGGAATGCAAAAAGAAATCCAACCACGCACCAGCAAAAACCAAAGTTGGTGCCTGTGCCCCCAAGGATGGGAGATCGCAAAAGCTGTGATACCCGAGCCCCAGGGGTGCATGGGGCACCATCCCTGCTGGGAGCCCCCTCAACTGAGGGGGCTTCTAGCTGCAGAAGCTAGCTCCCCATACACCAGCAATAAGGTGTGATGGGGGTCTAGTGTGTAATTCTACAATCACATCTCCTGCCATGCATATGTGGCATAGTAGGAATAGATGGAATAAGCAAGATACAATTGTGTGGATCACGCAGTAGATCCCACTCAACATTTACCTGCACGTATAGAGGGGGCCTCAGTGTTCTAAGGTCAAGGAACCCTAAAAGCTCAAAGTAGAGCCATTAAAATTACTTGCTCAATTGACTTTCAGTTCATTTGAAACTGAGCTGGGAGTTTGCTGAAAGGTCAACTGAGTCCAGTTTGTACTGTATCTCCAAGCTAGCAAAGCTTCACGTGGTTTGATGTTATATAACTAATGTTTCACTCAGCCCTCCTGCTATCTTTATTTAAATGGTTCATCACCGAGCCAAATACTGAAGTTCCAGCTCGGCTAGCCTTCTGTCCGTACTCTGTTCAGATTGCCTGTTGATTTCAATGGCTGTTTTGAGTAAGAACGCTCTTACTGAATTGGACCACAGTTTAAAACATTTCTGCCTTATTCAAGTTCAGGCTGGAACAATTTTCAGAGTATATGAAGCAATGTAGTAGTCTCCAAGTCTGGGTACAGCCCTGTAACGAAAGGGCACTGACTGAGAAAAAAGAATAACTCCTCAGCAAAGGGAAATCTTATGACTTTCCTAATTAAATTTAATCTGCATCATAAGACAAACCTCTTCTCTCTTCAGCCTTCTGATTGACACTTAATGACTCCTGCCCTGGTTATGATCTTATAGATCTCTGATGTCACACTGGTTAAAGAGAGGAGTTATTGCACTGAAATGACGTGAGGTACACAGATACAAACCCACAGGTTTTGAGAGTAAGTTGGGGCAACTTCACCGAGCTGACACTTTGTTAAAAGAAAGGCTGGCCCTTACTTTAGCCAAAATCTTATATTCCCTCTCAGTATCATACCAGACACTTCTGCAATCCCAGAATTTACAGCAGAGAACTGCTCTCTATATATAGTTCAAGAGACAATTTGGGAACTCTCTGTATATGACTGTTCAATAGTATTAAATGGGGCTAATTTTCCCTTTAAAAGAAAACAAGTAAAATGATGTAATATTTTACATGCATCATGGATAAACAAAAAACACTTAGAAATCTCCATTAGCTTATGCATTATCAATCATTGTTGCATAAACAGAATATACATTGAGACTGACTAAAGATAGATTCATCATTGATTTCTACAAGTTCTTGAAATCTTCCACTTATAACTTACATGCAGACCCACTTCCTCCCATCACATATGAATTAGAAGATTATCAATAATTTACAAGCAAATAAATAATGCTTATATACTGCAAGCAGGGCAACAAATACCCTTTAGACTGCATCAGAGGTCACCAGCCTGTGACATGCATCTTTGAAGACTTCCAAATCCATAAGACTGCAGCAACATAAAGTGAACATTAATTTTGTTTCACCATTGTTTTTCTTCAAGACACATACCCAATTAAAAGATTAAAAGGTCAATGTTTGACTGCGTTTACTTATTACAATGGAGGTTTTTAAAAAACAAATGCATGGTGAACACAGGGATTGCCAGACTGGCTCAGACCCTGGTCTAGACAGTCCAGTACCCTGTTCCAACAGGGGCCAGTTTTTTCAAAGGAGAGTACTAGAAACTCCTTGGTAAGCAGAATCAGGATCATCTATTCCTAGGAACATCTTGTCCTAATCACGAATAGAGATTGGTTTAAGACTAAGTATGAGGCTTGTTTCCTTTCCAAAATTTTTGTCAGCATTAACTATTATCATTCTGGGTATTGCTTTATTCATACAAATAGCTAATGCTTTTGAATATTAAATAAATGGTTGGCATCAATGGCATCCTTTGACAATGGTCCATGATCTAATATTGTGTACAAAACCTCCTTAAATCAATTTTTAATTTGCCACCCTGAAATGTGATTGACTGCCCCTTGTTATTTTATTTTTTTACAGTACTGCAGTGCAGTATATAGTTTGGTAGAGAGATGGAAATATGTAAACTTTTACTTTTTAAGATTTCTATTTCTTGGCAGCCAAGTCCTGGTGCCAGAGAAATCGTTTGCCATTCACTTCCATAAACTCAGGATTTAGTCCAAAAGAAAAATTAGTTTAAAGGAGCTGTACTGCAGACATCTAGGTAGCTGCTGATTTATAAGCAACTCTGGTAGCAGGTTTCAAGATGTTCAGAAGCAGAGAGGAACTCAGTTCATGACTCACTTCCCTGAACTGTGGCTGGATCATTTTGCCATTCCCTTCCTTGACCTAAGAATAAACATAGATGTTGCTGAGCTTGAAGAGTTGATACATTGTTTCTTAAATACAGATGACAAAATCCTGTCCTCACTGACAGTGGGGGAAGAGAAATGCCATCTGAGCAACCTCTGCTACTGGTATATTGACCTTCAGGACTGGTATTTGTATTTTTGAAGATTGGGGCACTATGATGCTTCTCTCAATAGTGCTTTGGTGCTAACAGCAGCATGTCTTAGCTGACAGAGAAGGCTGCACACTCTCATAACCTTGTGCACCAAAATAGCAGACTGT
>JAGPOW010001918.1:7108839-7119617 GCA_030014935.1 Caiman crocodilus | reverse complement strand
GAGGATTCAGTCAGCACAGTGCCCAGATCATAGTCAGATTTGTAAGGACTCAGCTGTTACTATTTAGATTTAAAGTTACTGGTGAAACTGAAAATGGCATGTCCTTATTCCCCATGCTTTAACATTTAACTGCTAGTAGAAGTGCTAACCTCAGACATGTATGGAGTTTTCAAGGACCTCAAGTATATTTTCAGTAGAATAGTGTGGCCTTTTGACAAGGTTGGTAAAAAACTTATCTTAAATTCAGATACAGAAAATTTTTGTGGAAGCAGTTTATTATAAGGTCCATAAAAGTAATATAAAAGTGACATGTCAAATAATGCCAGAAGTGGATAATTTTTTCTATTATTGTATTAAAAATGCAGTAAAATTAATGTCTTCAACCTTGCTCTGTGGCTTACATGAATAATGGAAAGAACTTGCAAATTACTTGAAAAATACTGTAATATTCACTGATGAAATTATCCAATGAATGTTATTCAACTAGCTGTAAAAGCAACCCCATTCCATCAGATGGTGGGTTTATTTAAATATTGATATACTTTGATTCATGGAAAGTTAGATTAACTTCCTGCTTAACATGAAACCAAAGACGTTGTCACCTGCACCGGTGGAACACTGGTTTGGTACCAGTTCCAAAGCAATGTGAATCTCCACTACTCTGCCCTCTGGTAATATGCTAGCAGCTAGCTCTTGGTTATGCCTACTTTGCATTATCCTAGCAGACTATAGTGCAAAAAATCTAGGGAGTTGCTGGTCTGTCCAAAAAGGGAAGATAAGTGGAGAATTTATTGAAAACTCCATGGGACCTTGCCATTCAGCTATGAGTTAGATGTCTGTGCTGTCGGCCAGTATAATACATCTGTTGCCTATAATGTGGATTGGATTTACAGGGCCCAGGAAGCCTCTTCTAGTCCTAGAATCATAGAAAATTAGGGTTGGAAGGGACCTCAGGAAGTCATGTTGTCCAACCCTCTGCTTCAAGCAGGACCATTCCAGACAAGGCATTGTCTAGCCGGATCTTAAAAACCTCCAAGGATGGAGAGTCCATCCCCTCTTTAGGTAATCTTTTCCAGTGCTTTACTACCCTCCTAGTGAGAAAAGCTTTTCCTAATACCTAATCTAAACTTCCCTTGCTGCAACTTGAGACCATTGCTCCTTGTTCTGTCATCTGCCACCAAGTACAGTCTAGCTCCATCCTGCTTGGAACCACACTTCAGGTAGTTAAAGGCTGCTATTAAATCCCCTCTCAATCTTCTCTTCTCCAGAATAAATAAGATCAGTTCATTCAGCCTCTTCTCATAAGCCATGTCCCCCAGTCCCCTCACCATTTTAATGGCCCCCTGCTAGACTCTCCAATTTGTTCACATCCTTTCTGTAGTGAGGGGTTCAAAATAGATTTCTTTTGGTTCAATCCTCTAATTTGCCTAGGTATCTCTGAATCCTACCTTCCAGTGCATCTGCTACTCCCCCAGCTTGGTGTCATCTGCAGACTTGCTGAGGGTGCACTCAATGCCATCTTCCAGGTCACTGATGAAGATATTGAACAAAACTGGCCCCAATCCATTCATCCAACCCAGGCTTCCTTAGCTTGTTGCAAGGTTTTGGGAAACCAGTTATCAAAATCCCTGCTAAAATCAAGGTATATCATGTCTACTGCTCTCCCCCTGCATCTACAAAGCTGAGTCAATCATTTTATTATAGATAGGGATCTACCTAAAGTATGCTGAACTGAAGGAAAAATTGCAGGCTCCTCACAGCGCTAGCTGCCATTTTTATGGTTGCCCCCTTCCCCCGGCGCCCCTGATTGGCGGAGGGTCTCCAGTAGTCCACCCTTCACCAGTGATTGGCCAAGGGGGTTGCCTTTCAAGCAGCGCTGCCCTGGGAAAGTAGTACTTACTACACACACACACACACACACACACACACACACACACACACACACACACACACACACACACACACACACACACACACACACACACACACACACACACACCAAGCAGCAATGCTGCAACAATCTTGGGTGAGTTTGAGAGTTCTTACTCAGCTGGCCATGCCGAGGTGAGGCTCCCAGGTTCTTTTGTCTCCGTTGATCACCTGATGTTTCTTGGTATGCAGTCCAGCATAGAGAGACAACATAATTGCCATTTGTTGTTTTTTTATGACTTGGTGGGACCTCATCATTGCTAGGTGGTTGCTAGGCCCTGTTGCTATTCTATTTTTTTTTCTAAGCAGTTCTCTCTTTCTGAGAAATATTTACAGTCTCCAGTTTAGACACCACAAACCTGTTGCTTTTAACTCCCCAAGATTGGTTTCTTGTTGTTATCCTTTGACTGGAACTTCTTGACATGACTTTTTCCCATCTGCTGTTTGTTAGCTCTTTTAAGTCTCCAGGTCTAAGTGCAAAACTGCATATCAGGTATTTGAACCAATATGGGGTTCATCCAGGGGATTCTGGGAGTTCTGGCTACTCATGTCAAGTAGCTGCAATGAGCCTGTATTTTCCTTTCTACACAACCCCCGCTGCTGATTGGCACAGGCAGAGCCACATGAAAGGCATCACTTTCAGCCAATCAGCAGAGAAGGGAGCAGCTACCATCTTGGCTTTCCCCTTTATGCCAATGGCTTCTCCACTTCCACTGCCCCTAGATTTCATTAGACATTAGGGCTGGCAGGGACCTTGCGAGATCATCAGGTGCAGCCACCTGCCCAAGGGGCAGGAAGTCAGCTAGGGCCAGATCACCCCAGCAAAATAAGCATCCAAGCATTTCTTAAAGGCATCCAGAGTAGGTGTTTGCACCACTTCTGGGGGCAGTCTATTCCAGGCTCTGGAGACTCAGATGGTGAAGTTTTCCCTTCTGTCCAGCCTAAAACAGTCTTCTAGCAGTTTGTGACTGTTAGACCTTGTCTTCCCCTGGGGTGCCCTGGTGAATAGACGTTCTCCCAGTTCCTGATGCCACACCCCTTATATACTTGTAGGCTGCCACCAAATCACCCCTGATCCTTCACTTCTCCAGGCAGAGGAGTCCCATGCCTCTTAGCCTCTCCTCATAAGGCCTATTTTCTTGACTTCTAATCATGTGCATGGCTCTACTCTGGACTATCTCAAGCTTCTCCACATTCTTTCTAAAGCATGGAGCCCAGAATTAGATGCAGACTCCAGCTATGGCCTCACCAAGGCCAAGTAAAATGGGAGGATAACTTCTTGGGTCTTCCTTGAGATACATTGGTAGATGCAAGCCAGAGTTTGCTTCTGGCAGGCTGTGAGACGACTTGGGGAGCCAGCATTTTATTTTTAGCATGCTTTTTTTCTCAGCAATTCCACACAAACTCACAAAAACTGCTGTTTTTCATAGTTTCCACAAACATTGCAAAACTGCAATTTGAGTGGGTCTCTAATCATAGAAGGCAATCAGGTTAGTCAGGCATGACTTGCCCTTGGTGAATTCATGCTGACTGTTCCTAATCACCATGGATCCTGCTTTTCTCCGATAAAAAAAAATCTCCAATTTTCAGATTAAAAAAGGAACTCAAAATCCACATTTTTCTGTGATTAAAATGGAACACCACTGTAACAGGGCCATGCCCTTTTACTAGAGGGTCAGGGGAGTTTGAACAGTCCCACACCCCAGAAGCACCTCTGCACACCCACCCCAGACCTGGAAGAACTCGCCAGACGCTGGGAACCAGATCCTGGGACACAGCGAGTCCCGTAGCAAGGGAGCTGACACAGGTGTTGGGAGTGAGGGGGGGTTAGCTATGTGAACCTAGAGTGGAAAAGGTAAAGGACACTGAAAGCAGCCTCAAGGGGCTGTACCTGGCCAAGGAGCAAGCTGCCTGGAGTTGCCAGGGGTAAAGCAGCCACTGGGAGACCCCAAAGCACAGCTCTTTTCTGTTTATTTGCTTGATCATTTGCTTTGTTGCACAAGCCTGCAGGCTCTGCAAAGCCTCTGAAAGTTAAGAGGCAGACAGAAGGTGAAACCTGGAAGAACCACTGGAAGACAGCTAAGTGCTAGCTTATATAACTTCTTTTGTTTTGCATTGCTAGCAAGCCTGGGTGGCCTTCAGGTAGTATCATCTAGCCTGGCTACAGCTGAGATAAAGGCTCTGAACAGTGGGTCCTTGGCCAAAGCCAGCAGCAAAAGTAAAACTGGTCAGCTCAAGTAGCTTGACCAAACATACCCTGCTGTGATCTGCCCAGACTCTGCCCATAGCAGTCTACAACCACCACATAAATTTATTAGTGATGTTTCATTTTAATCACAGAAAAATGAAGATTTTGTGTTACTTCTTTTAATCTGAAAATCGGGGATTTTATTTTCTATCAGAGAAAACCAGGATTCCCGCTAATCACCTTCTTGTCCTCCAAG
This sequence comes from Caiman crocodilus, assembly GCA_030014935.1. Taxonomy (NCBI): domain Eukaryota; kingdom Metazoa; phylum Chordata; order Crocodylia; family Alligatoridae; genus Caiman; species Caiman crocodilus. The sequence goes on along the minus strand of JAGPOW010001918.1, from coordinate 7,115,244 downwards.
TGCTTAGAAATGGATTCCTTGAGGACCTGCTCCATAATTTTTCCAGGAACTCAGGTGAGGCTGACTGGTCTGTAGTTTCCTGGAGCCTCCTTCCTCCCTTTCTTAAAGATGAATACTATATTTGCTCTTTTCCAATTGTCTGGGACCTCTCCTGACTGCCACAAATTTTCAGAGATATTGGCCAGCAGCTCTGCAATCACAAAGGCCAACTCCCTGAGCACCCTTGGGTGCATCACATCTAGCCCCATGGACTTGCACCCATCCAGCTTTTCTAAATAGTCCCTAACCTGTTCTTTCACCACTGTTGGCTGCTCACCTTCTCCTCAAACTGTGCCTTTTGGAGCTGACCTTGCCTGTGAAGACTGAGGTGAAAAAGGTATAGAGTACTTCAGCCTTTTCCATGTCATCTGTCATGAGGTTACCTCCCCAATTCAGTAAGGGACCCAACACTTTCCCTGATCTCCCTTTTGTTGCTGACATACTTGTAGAAACCCTTATTACTTCCTAACATCCCTTGTTGGCTGCAACTCCAGTTGTGCTTTGGCCTTCCTGATTTCATCCCTGCATACCCAAGCAATACTTTTATACTTCTCCCTAGTAGTTTGTCCAAGTTTCTACTTCTTGTAAGCTTCCTTTTAGCATTTTATCACATTGAAGAGTTCCCTACTAAGCTGATCTTCTGCAATACTTGCTAGTCTTCCTGTGCACTGGAATAGTTTGTTCCTGCTCCTACCCTCATGGCTCCTACACTGCCATGCATTGATCTGCATGATGTGTCCTCTCTTGCCCTCAGTAAGGCTTCTTTAAAATACAACTAGCTTTCCCCCTCAGACTGGCCTCCCAAGGGATTCTGCCCATCAGTTCCCTGAGTAAAGCCTGCTTTTGTGAAGTCCAGGTCCTTACTCTGCTACTCCCCTTCCTTCCTTTCCTTATGATCCTGAACTCAATCATCTTGTGGTTGCTACTGCCCAAATTGACACCTCCTTCTATGTTTTCCATACACTCTTGTTTGTTAGCAGCAGGTCAAGAACATGGCCCTTAGTGGGTCTCTCCAAGTCTCGTTCCAGGAAGTTGTCCCCAACACTTTCCGAAAACTTCCTGGATTGCCTGTGCATTTCCCTCCCAGCAGATGTCAGGGTGATTGAAATTCCCCATGAGAACCAGGGCCCGTGATTGAGAAACTTCTGCTAGCTGTCGGAAGAAAGCCTCATCCACCTCATCCATCCTGGTCTAGTAGTTGATAGCAAACCCAATTCATCTCTGTTCTTGCTCTCCCCTCTGACCCTAGCACAGAGACTTTCAACAGGAAGCTCATACTGGAGCTCTAGGCAGTCATATACCACTTTTACATAAAGCACAACTCCTCCTCCCCTGCCTGTCCTTTCTGAAGTTTTTTTTACCCATCCAAGACAGTGCTCCCACCACATCTCTGTTATCCCAATCACATCATAGTTCCATTTCTGTGAGGACTTCTAATCCTTCTTGCTTGTTTCCCAAGCTCTGTGGATCAGTGTACAGACACCTGAGGTAACAGGCTGATTGCCCTTTCTCAGGAAGAATGAGGTCTCCCTTGTTGTCCCCACTCCTGCTTGCACTTCCTCCACATCACCTGCTTTCCCCTTTACCTTGTGGTTTTGGTCTCCATCCCCTGGTAAACCTAGTTTAAGCCAGGTTAGCTAGCCTGTCTCTGAAGATGCTCTTCCCTCTCTTTATCAGGTGGATCCCATCTCTTCCTAACAGTCCTTGGAACAACATCCTGTGCTTGAAGAAGCCAAATCCCTGCTGACAACACCGTCTACACAGCCATGCACTGATCTGCAGAATGTGCTTGCTCTTGCCTGGGCCCTTTCCTTTTGACCTGAAGGATTGAGGAGAACAACACCGGAGCCTATTGGCTATAAACAGATGCTGCCAAATAAAGTGGATCCTTTGTGCCCCTGTACAGTTGATCCACTTCACTGAATGAGATATTGCCTATTATCTCATAGTCAGATTCTGGCAACTTCTGGGAGCAGATGGGGCTCAACCTTACAGGACAACATGTGGAGCACATCTCCGCAAACAGAGGAACTCTAGGTTTCACACTTGCAGGAGTAAACCCCAGATCAGATTCCCCGGACACACCTCTGCAAGCAGAGAAACCTGGGATTTCCACATCTGCAGAAGTGCACCCCCTTTCAGGGGGCTGGGAGATTCCAGGGATGTGTGCGTCTGCATGCGAGAAACCTGGGTTCCTCCCATTTGCAGAGAGCTGTGGTATGGCAACATATGTGCCCCAGGAACTCCCTTGCTGGAGGATTTCCAGGGAGTATGTCTGCAAATGGGAGCCTGGGCAGGCACTCCTGGGGCTTCCAGGGCCTGATCCTGACCCTGGGAATGAGCAAGCCTGCCTGATGTGAATGAAGAATGTGGGCAACTCCAGGCTGCCCACACTGTCCTGCCATAAAGCCAACAGACATACACTGTAAAACAGTGGCACAAATTTAGACCACGCTTACATTGCGGGTACAAATTTTGGGCATTTGTGGTACAACAAAGGGAAGGATGTCTATTTGCTTGGCCTTTGTGCCTAAGGATGTCTGTTTGCTTGGCCTTTGTGCCTCCATAAACATTTTTATGGTGGCACAAAAGTGATGCTTGTTTCTAGCCATAGACAACTGATTACATGTAAACAAACTGCCCTGACATCTGACCTCAACGCAGATCAGGGGGGATCACTTTTAGGGGATAAAAACGCAAGTTCAGTCTTCATACATAATCATATGTCTGTGTTTAGCCTGCCACTGCCACTACGGTTTATCCTCTGGGCCTTTAACTGCCTTTCTAAAAGCAAGATAATGATATATGGTAAATTTAATTTTAACAAGATCTTAACATGATTTGGCTGCACTAGAATAAAGTTGAGAATCGCAAATAGTTTAACTAAGCAGGACTCTACTGTGTAACATTAAGTTGATTAATTACTTGGATAATGAAAACATTATGTGCACATGCTTGTTTCCCTTTCCTCTTCCAAGGCTCTATTCTCAAGCTTGTCAGCTTGGCAAAGATTTTCTCTCTTCTGTGCTTGCACAGCAGGGAAGGCTGAGCAAATTGGGGCTCATAGGAGTTACTATAAAATAACCATTAATGATACTATTCTTAGTGCAACACCTTGAAAAGTTTGCTTTGATACTGTCATGAAAATAGTAAAGCGTGGCTCAGAGTTCTCAAGATCTTCAAATGTAGCACCTCTTATTGCAAACACTTTGCTTCTGCCTCCTGCAGCTTTCCCAGGAATCTTAGTTATAGGGTTTGGTATTTGACCAGTCAAAGGTCAGTTACTTGATCGGTCAACTGTAAGTCAAATATTATTTTAAAATGCCAATAAGTTAAAATAATACATAGAAAAAGCACAAATTTTCCATTAATGTATCAAAACATTTTGAAAAAAATCATGTTTCTGTCAAGAAAACTACAAAAATGTATTTTTTTGGGGGGGGGGTAAAATTGCTATTATCTTTGACTGGTTAAAAAAAATATACAGTCAATTGACAATATTTGAGCAGTCAATTGACCAGCATGCCAACCCTTCTTAGCTATGCTTTTGGCTTGCTGATGAAGAATGGTCAAAACTACCCAGGAACTGTAGAAGTGGTCAATAGCTCAAGAACCTGGTAATAGGATAATGAGCTTTTCCCCTAAAAATTATCCAAGCAAGTCACACCAACTTGATTTTAAATGAAAGAAAATCCTCTCTGGTGCTGTTTGGAGAAGTTTATCAATGTGGTTTTTAAGATAGATTTCTGCATTATAACTTTGTTGGCAGTAGCAGAAAAGAGCTGAAAGACTGGAAGGATAAAATTACCGAATTCCCTTTTGCACAAGTTCTTCCAGTTTTAAGGCACAATAGTTCAGTAACATAAGACGACACGTACTGCTTACCATGCCGTGACCAGTATAGGTAAATAGAACACTTCTCTCACCAGGGGTGTCACCCAGGTCCCTTTCACAAACCCACAGTTCATTCACTGAGGGTCAATGCACCTTCCACCACAAGTGAAACATTAAACTACATGTGTGGAATTCACATCACATTTTTATTATATCCAAAAGGCAAAAACAAGAGAGAGGGTACAAACCAGCCTACATGGACTAGTGCCATAAATCCTGAGTGAGATAATATCACTAACTGGATGTAAAATAAGAGTCTTGAGACTATATAGTATGGGTGTGTGAAACTGGCCATATTGGATTCAGCCGAATCGGGGACAGTAATTCAATTAATTGATTTGGATCACTGTCTCCAATCTGATTCCACTTGTGCTTGTGCTCCACTTCCAGGTCTGCTGCCAAGCATGCTGGGGAGCTCCCTACACTCCTGTGGGATGCTCCATCTGCTCCACCATCACAGCATTCACGAGCCACTTGGTACCTTGAGGTATGCAGAAAAAACATTTAAAGCTGTATCTATATCCGAATCTCTCTGAATAGATTTGGAGGTTTCCAATTCAATTTGGAGAGATTAAAGGGTCTCCTGATTCAATTCAGATTTGGCGATTCAGCCACTGAATTGGGCCGAATCTCTCTTGAACTGAGTCAGGGACTTAAGCTTCGCACAGCCCTACTGTACAGTACACCACAATTCTCACTCTCTCAAATGTAAACTCTTTCCCCCCAAGCATCATGGAACTGAGAGAATATTGGAAAACACGTCAAAAAGAAAACACGCTTTGGAGAGGTATTCACAAGTATCAAGATGAAAGGCACCTTCAAGGCTTCTAAGAAAGTGATGTCCTGGGAGCAGGTTTAGGTGAAGACCTGGTGTCTGGGTGGCATCAGGAAAATAAATCAATGTGCAATGAGAGCCAGTTAGCAAAAATTTACTTTTTGTCCCAGTCACAGCCCTTAATTCATATTCACTGATGATTTTTATACCCATTAAGCATTGTGCAGACTTGTGTCCTGCTTTGTCCTCTCAATCAAAAATGGTTCATTAATGACACTTTTGTTTATTCTTATTATTTTGGGTATGCCTTGTATTTAAATTAGGTCCAATCTTGTGAAATGGCTTTAATCAGTAAGATTTTTCAAAATCCTCCTTATTCCTGCCTGACTAGTAATGTGACAGGATTTATTTCTACTATTATTGTCTGCCCTCATATATTTCATTCCTGTTGGCTGAAGTGTCTATCTTACATTCACAGGAAAACTGAATAATTTATTTAATCATTCACAGAATACTCTGCAGTAAAAGCTAAACTAACAGGTTATGAGGAAGCTGTACAACTTCAATCAGAGCTGGCCTAATGTTAAGTCACGTCCACAAAATTCAACAATTAGCACCCAAACATCTCTTGGCTCTAGCCTGACACAACCTTTACTTGTCTGTGGATGAGTAGATTCAGCCTACAGAATGATTTTTACTATTGCCCAGATTCACCAGTAACAACTTTGCAATTCTCTACCGATGATGCCAGTCATGCAAGTGGTAATAAACAGGACTTGGGTGTCTACTCTAGGTATTAAAATGCCTGAGTCCTGCCATCCCTACAGCTCCTAGTTTTGCTACAAGTGGGGCTGAACAAATAGTAAACTATGGCTATGGAGTTCTCCAGCATCAACACAGTCTCATAATGGTAATGGTAAAGGCTCCTAAATGTTGATCCAGCAACCTTAGATTAGATTTGCCTCTGACAGCTTTGGAGGTTACTGGCAAAGAAACTTTACAAAAATTAATTAGCATTAAAATGCTCACAACTTGGACACCCAAGCACAACTGGACACCCAAGATAAAAACTCATCTTCCTGCAAGAATTAAGAGATTGCTGGCTCCTGTGTCAAGTGAGATTCTGGAAGCTTCCAAAATTACATCAAACTTAGGCAATGTGGATCTGGCCGGTACCGCTAATGTAAGTTCCTTAAAAAAACAGCATCCGCTGGTGTGCATCACTCTGTCTAGGATGGTACTTTTTAAAAATAGCAGTGCACACATGCAGTTTGGTTGTCTTTGATTCCTTACCAGTGGTGACAAACTGTGCTTGATGCAACATAATTAGCTCAATTCAAAGGAAAAGGGCACCACTCCTGATGGAAGGTGACATTCCATTTACATTATTTTATGTTCCTCAGGGTCTATATATCTTAAATAATGTTGTACAGTTATTCTGTTAATTGTTGGCTATTTGATTAAATTTGCAAATGGCACCATAAAAATCAAGGTTTTGAATAACATGCTCAGTATTCCTGATGACCTCTGGCACAACTCAGTAAGGAGCTCTGGGGCCTTTGTCTTCTCTTGCAGGTGAACTGAAAGCCATTCCCATCTCATTGCGATACTCTGCTCATTGTTATCTCCCAGAAGGGGCTTTCTGGTGATTTTCTGCTATTGACTGATGAACACCAAGCAATGGGCCTTGCCTTCAG
>JAGPOW010001918.1:7090287-7107923 GCA_030014935.1 Caiman crocodilus | reverse complement strand
TTTTTTTTTTACCCCTAAAAGAAAATTTCCTCTTTGTTCATTAATCTACCCAAAATTTTCATTACCTCTTTTGCACAAATCTATACCAAAAACAGAGGCAATGAAGAAAAGTGTCTGCATTTGTCCATGCAAAAATGTAGTTCAGTACAGGTCATTTCCAAGGTCCCTAAGAGAATGCTTATTGTTATCTTTCTGAAAAAAATATATTTATAGACATGCTAGGTACCTTAAAATAACTCCTTTTTTTGCATTTCATTTTGTAGCTATCAGTGTGGTTTGAAGAATTAATGGAATTTTAGATTTGGTTTTCAAATATACTCATTGGGCTCACCAGAGAGAACAAGAAAAAATAGTAATCTTTTGAGTGACTTTCCCCTCACTCTATCAAAACTATAACTTTAACATTTCATGAGCCAAATGCTACCCAGATGTGACAAGCCTTCTTTGTTTTAGAGGCCCACATAGCTAACTGGAAACCTTGCATTCCAAAATGCTCCCTCCATCTAACTTTGAGAACTGAGCAGGCCATTAGTCTTGTTCAATACACTTCTGTACCAGTGCACACAGCAATATATAAATCATTTTCCCTTAATAGGTCAAAGACAAAGCTGACCTCTTCAGAATGCTAATCTCTTGAGTTTGTTTAAAATTATTTAGGAAATGTATTTCTTCAAAGCTGCTGAAAATCTGTACAAATTTGGTTTAAAAAAAGATAGCTGCATTATTTATCTCACACACTTACTGGATTGGAGGAGCCTGATAGCAAGGTGCAGAAGAGGATCTAAACTTAACATTTCTTTCCATTGAAAAATCACATCCTGTACTCCTATTCCAGCAGACGTGGAATATACTATTAAGGAGCCAAGATAAGGCAAATGTAGATAGTGGGATACACTAATTCAGCCCATCCCTTTAGCAGCCTCTGCTGGCAGGATGCTTGTAGAGATCCAGACTTAAAACCTGCCTATGTATGGCAAAAAGCAGGAGGCAAGGCAAAAGTGGCAACATAATTTTCCAGTTTTGGTCTGAATTCCTCTTGGGGTACAGGAAGCTTTGATGGCTTAGGGAGGTATAATTTATTCTCCTCTGGTCCAATACAGTAAGTCTGGTCTTTGACAGTCTCACTTTTTCATTCACCTTTAAAGTGTTACCTATATTTAAATAGTTCTAAATAATGAATGCAAGTATCATCAATGAATAAACAGAAGGTAATATGTGAGAGTAACAGATTTCTTCTAATTCAGATGAAACATTTCATTTTTTTCTTCTTACAACTCATATTCAGAATTTAACATCTCTTAAAAAGTAAAACTACAGGTGTATGGTAGGAGTTTATTAGCATTCATGGAGAATTCTGTATAACATTTACTGTAAGTTGTTCAAGCCACTGGGCTGCCCATCAACCTTTCTTGTCGAAGAGCAATCAACCTCTGGAACCACTTTTCCTCTGCTTCCGCTTTCTCAATAAATAGCTGTAAGAGGGGAAAGGGGGAGAGGGGAGAGAGAAAGACACAGCTACTTATAACCTTCTGTTGTTGATTTGGGTTTGCGAATACTGCTCAGTATAGTGATACAGATACTGCATATTTCACTGATGTCAAAAGAAACAACCTGTCCACCTCCAAAAAAGAAAATTAAATGCAAAACTATATTAACATAGCATTAAGATCACAATCAATGGGAAAAAAAGTCAAGAAATTAGAAGTTAAAGTTTCCACAGCAACACATCTCTGTGCCGTATGGGCACTATGTCTATAGTAGGTGTATTTAGTACAGTCAAACAAAACAAGACGTGTGCAGTGTGTCTATCTGAATCATTCCTGTCCAAGTTTTAACTTGGATTTCTTGACTTTTAAATGACAAAAAAGTCAAAACCAATATTGCACTATTACAGTTCTTTGGATTAAATATAATCACTTTGTGCTGTGGATACAACCAGAAAACCACAGCTGCATATTGAAATAAGGGCAAAAAATTGGAAGTACCCATTAGCAGACATAAAGCACACAAGCAAGGGATTCTACTTGACCACGGCGCCTAAAATGCATTAGTCAACTTTTATTTTGATATGGGATGAGGTTTATATGGGATGTGCATTAGTTCAGATGGAATTCCCAGACCCAGAGGTAAGGTCAAGGTAGGCAAGTTGCACCACTATCTAATTCAAGATAAAAAAACATTCAAAATAATCTGGTGCAAATCTGTGTGTCAACACCTTGACTTCAATTTAAAAGCAATCACAAAATATTTGAATCAATATAAGTACATCTCTTTAAAATTTCAACTTTAAACATGTCACAAAAGTGTAAGTATTTTTTCAGGAACTTCAGCAGGGTGGAACAGGACTAATTTTAGGCTATGATAAGTGAGGTGTTTTGGATTAGACTAGTTGGTCTACTGTCAAACTACACAAACCTGCAGTTATTTTCCCCTGAAGGCTTAAAGAGGAACTTTGGTTTCACTGTTTTAGCTTACTTTGGTGTTTCATTGTGCTAATTCTATGCCACTCTGAAAATTTAGGAATTTGGGGACAATTACATTTAAATCTTTCATTAGATGAACAGAAAAAAGTTTATGTATTTTATATATTAACTGGAGATATAATCTACAAGGGAAACCTATTATCCCTAGAAAAGGGGTCAAATAATGGAAGACTCATCAAGACAAAGAAAATATCATACAACAGAGAAAACTTCTTGACTAACTGGGCCATGATTCTCTCCAATCTTAACGCTCCCATACAAGTTTTCATTTCTCACCAAGTTTCTTTCTCTTAAAGAATGGCAGAAATCATAGCAAATTTGGAAGCATTTTTTGTTTTACTGTGCAGTATCATTCAGTTCAACCAACAACAGTAATGGCAACAATATTGTACATCTTGGTGAAAAGGGTTTTTAAAAGAAAAACTTTAAAAAAATGCAAAATGACAATGACATTCACTTTGAAATTTCTATTTTATTCAGAACTCTAGTAGGCCCATATCTTAGCACTTTTCTTTTGTAGTTTATGGGTTCTGTGAGCCTTTCCCTAGGAATGGCAAACTTGTTAGTAAATGATCTTTGGTCATGTGACCTTGCCTCCACCCAATTAACTGTTAGTGTTATTCCAAGACTGCAATAAATATCAACTTCCTTACATTTGGATGTGCTAAAGAGTTGTCATCTTGGTACTTGATGGCAGTAGGAATGCTGCTAGTTGCTATTTCTTTTTCAGTATTAGACGTATCAGTAGTTCCCATTCCTACAGTTGCAGGTTCGTATTTTAATTCAACAGGTTCTGTTGACTAAAAGGAAAAAAAATCATCAATCTTTTAGAACACTATCCCTGACACGTTGAAGAATTACAATATCATAACTTAGCACTTAGTTCTCTTCACTTGTTCAAAATACATCCATTTAGTAACTGATCCACACAACAATCATGGTCCTTACAAGGCATCCTGGCTTTCCATGATAAAAAGAAAAAAAATCACAAATTCTCTGATAAATTGCAAAATCCATGGTTAAATTAAATGCCTCCCACAGCTATGCTGGTGTCCCTCACTCCCCACCCCCACAGCGCCCCCATCCCTGCTTACGCCCCTTGCCCCCTGCCTACAGCTGCTGTCCCACCAGCTCGGCTGGAGGGGGCCCCCAGCTGCCAGAACTGCGGGGTCAGGGACCAGGTCCATAGCCCCCTGCACCCAATGGAAGGCAGCAGCTGCTGCAGCAGAAGCACAAGCTGGCTCCCCCCTGCTGCTGCCTGCTGCAGGCTCAGGCAGGGCAAGCTCCCAGTGGCAGCATGCACTCCTGGGGATCAGGGGGGACCCATGCCCCCCCCTCGATCTGTGTGTGTTTGGGGGGGGCAGGGCAGATGTGCTCTGCCCCTGTGCATGCAGAGGTAGTCTGGCCAGGGCAGCATGGAGCTTGCAGTGGCAGGCAGCTTTCATGCATGGCCCTGCTGTGCCCTGTCGCAGCAGTCACACACGCTACACTCTGGAGAGCCTGGGAGAGGGCAGTAGGGTGGGGAGCACAGTGTTTGCAGCCTGTCTCCTCCTGACCAGCGTGCTCAGCTGCCTGCAAACCCCCGCCACTCCTGGCCAGCTGCAAACCCCCACTCCCGGCCAGAATGCCTGGCTGTGCAGTGCCCAAGCTGGCTGGGGCAGAGGGAGCAGGGAGGCTTGCAGCCGGCCAGGAGTGGCAGGGGTTTCCACTCCAGCCAGAAGTGGGGAGGTTGCAAACCCCCTTCTGGCCAGAGTGCCTGGCTGGCTGTAAACCTCTCTGCTCCCTCAGGCCCTAGCCAGCTTCCCCCCACCCAGCCCTGCCCTGCCCCTCAGCCCGGCTTACCTCCAGCAAGAAAATTGAGCCTGAAGCAGGCTCTGGTAAGTGAGTGTGTTGGGCCCTGCCCTTTCCCCCTGCCTTCCCTTCCTAGCAGGGTTGAGGGTCCCCCCCGCCTCCTTTTACAAACCGCTCTTGTAGGCTAGAACTCTGCCAGCCTGCAGAGCTCTTTGCAAAGGAGGGAAATCCGTGGGTTTTTCTTCTAAAAGGAAAAATCCCTGTTTTCCCTGATAAAAATGGGAAATCTGTGGTTTTCTGTTTTCCGTGGGAAAAAGAAAACCAGGATCCCCGGTCATTACCTGTATATTTTTGAGAACAGTTAATGGGAATTGCCTGGACAAATAATACAGAACAGGCTAAGAGACGCTTGCAAATATGCAGGTGAAAGAGTAAAGCTGCAGTTTTGTATTAGATCACATCTGTTCAAAAGCTGTGCAATCTTTTAAAGTAAAGAAATACACAATAAAATAATTGCAGAACAGTGAGAATTATAAACATTTCATTGTCACAATCAAACTATCATTTGCTTATGACCTTTGCTGACAAAGGCAAGAGAGTCTGGCTTCTGAATAAAGACACAATGGCAAGAAGTAAGGCCACAACTTTTAGAACTGGATGTATTCAGTTAAACTCCTAAAGTCACTTTCAGGTCCTGGCTCCCAGGCGCATGGAGCCTTCTGACATCAGGACACTTATTTCAGCGAATAGATATGGTTCTAATATTTAGTTGTTGCCACTCAAGTTTAATATTATTGACTCTTCAAGAACTTGCTACCTTTGCCTGAAGATTCCTCTGACCCATGCTTCTCCTTTGCTTTTAAATCTTTGGGTTTTGAAATAATGACTTTAAAAAAGGTTCTAAAACCCCCCAACTACGAACCTGGTTTTGACTTTGCTGTCCTTTTGACAGTATATTCTACCTAACTCCAAACACTCAACTCCTGGCAGTGACACTGATTTTGACATTGCATCAACTAGGTAGGTTCATTTTTGTCTCAGCTTCAATAGTGGGAGTTAAGATGGTTAATATGAAGTGTGAATTGAAGCTGTTCATGCAGCAGCTTCTATTAGGCACCCATGGGGTTATACACAATGATGGGACATTGCAAACTTACCTTTTTGACTTCTTTACTTGATCTAAATGTCTGTGGAACAAAGGAGTCGCTTTCAATAGCTTCAATTTCTTTTACTCGTTTTACTTGTTCTACTAGGGTGGCTTGGTCTACAAAAGAGGGTATAATGTCAGTATATGTTAGTGTAAGCTTATGATCAATGCTGTGCCTACGCAATACTCACTGAATATATTTTACTACTTATGAAATATATACCAGAAAAGCCTTCTGATGCATACTAAAATATTCTATTATATAGAAACATCCATGCTGTATTACGAACAACAGGAATAATTAGGCTATTATTGCTTAATGTGTGATGTCATTCATGATGTTGCCATAAAAATGTCTTATAGAAGCCCGTACAGCATAACTGCAGATCTGCAGCATGTAGATTTACTGGAAAAAAACAAGGGATCTTGAATTGTCAGGGTGAATACCTCTGAAGTGTTAAAATACTAATATGAATTCTAGCTTAAATTTAACTTTGATGTTAGTAGTCTTCCGGCTGTCAACCATCTCCTCCACCTCCTGTGGAACTATTTAAAGTCATGTATCACCAACATTAATGACTATGATCGATATAGCCAAAATATTGAAAGCAGATTAATTATATAACTCCCCTCTATATAAAACTCTCACATGGCCTGTGTGGTATTATGATAATCAGATGTTATATTGTGTGGCTGTGTTGACAAATAATTTCAGCTGCTTCTTTAATTGTGAAAGTAAAATTTCCCTGCAATATTGGAAGACTTCAATTCATTCTGAGGCTCTCAAATGATTTCCCTTTGTACAAAAATGTTACAAAATTGTATCTTCTGTTAGGCACCTGTGAAAAGCATAGCTTCAAGTTTTATTTTGAAGAGAATACACTTTATTGTGATGCATCAGGTACTACTGGAGCCCTATAACAAGAAATACACAAAACCTATATGCTCAGCTATCATCAGGCAAATATTTTTTCTACTGACCTTTAGACACAATGACATTAAGATGTAACTGGTAAGAAACAGAAGGGAAATACTAATGCAGGGTTTTACATATTCTAGGTCAAATTCGTGCTCTACTTTACTAAAAGGAGATGTCTTAAAACTTCTCATTAAAAAGGGGATTGGAAATTAAAACTGAGCAACAGTCCAATATTATCTTCTTTATGTTATATTTAAGACTTTTAATACTTTGTTTGAACAAAGTAAAAAAAAAATAATGTACATATATGGACATACCAGAAAAAGTCTAATACAAGCCATGACCCAAGTTAGATATGCTTGACTGGATACCAGCTATTAGAAATAGATAAGAATATAGCCTCCCTCCTCAAGATACACACTGGAAAACATTTATACTACTTTGAAAGTTTTTGTATTGTTCAGATATTTGCTGAAAGTTTCTCAAAATGCATGCAGCATTTCATTCATACATTTAATTCACTTCATGATAGAGATGCAACACCATCCACCGGTCTTTAGCTGTAAGGATAGGTCTATGTTGCTACCTGCACCTAGGTCCATTCTTTAGTCCAAACCTTCCCTCTGTTTACACTCAAAATGCCTCAGCTCATCCCCACACAGCAGTCCAGCCCATCCCTACCAGTTTCAGGGCCAGCGCTCCAACTTCAATATAACTCAGCCTTCCTGCACAGTACAGGCAACCCTTGCCATTCGTGAGGGACAAGTTCTTATATCCCCCACAAAAGGCAAAATCCATGAATGAGGCACTGCGCTCATGAACACAGTGCCCCCGGCAGCTGTGGGGGACGGGACAGGGCTCCGGCAGCGACGGCCAGAGCTCGGCAGCAGTAGGAGCCTAGCAACAGCAAGCACAGAACTCCCGAGGAGCTCCTGTAAGTGCATAAAGTGCATTTAAAATGTGGGTTCGGCATTCACAAATATTTGAAACCACAAATGCCGAACCTGCAGATAGCAAGGGTTTCCTGTACTCTTCCACAGATATAACAGGGAATCTGCCACCAGTCCTTACGTATCCTATTCTTGTCTCTACTGCCTGTAACAAAAGCCAGGCACAGAAGAATATACAATTCATGGGGCTGATTCCTAGAAAGGTCCATTTGAGTTTCCTATTCTTATTCTTTTGGGCATCCATTTGTTGAATACTTGTCTGTCCTGTGCTTCTTACATGCTGCCACTGCAAAATAATACAGACAGGGAAAACAGCTTTGCTGGCTGGGGGCAGTTTAGGACAAGTTATGTCACCCCAAAATAGAGTAGTAGTCAGATCCTAGGACAGAGTCTTCTCTTACTCCAGAATCTGCAGTGATCTGAGTGTGCCTTAAAAGCAGAATTATGACAAAATTCCTTTGTTACAAGGAAAATTCAAAAGTGGAACGAGAGGTTTGATACTCTCCACTACTAGTTCAGAATACACTGATCTGCCAAGTCGTGGACAGAGATGGCCAGGTATAGTGTGCAGGACAAGAGATAACCAAGGTGCCTCTGCTTGTTGCAGTCAGATAAAGACCAGGTATATGCTTGAGGAACGGTGACCCTGAGACTGAAAGGATAATTTTTGATGCTTGAAAGAAGGCATTGTCATAAAGGTCCTGCTTCTGTGCTAGTCCTTCCAACAGCCTGCATGTGAACTGAAATGTTTTGATTATGATCTTTGACTCTGATATAGATAAATTTTGTATTCAATGAACTCCTCCAAATAATATTCCTGAGGTGATGTATACACTACAAATTCCCTTTGATCCTTTTCGTGGCCAGTGAAGATATACATCCTGCTCTACATACAAAATTCTAAATCCAGATATATACAGCAAACGTATTCTTGCCTTATAATTTGCTTCAGGGGAAAAATAACACCCCCCCCCATTCTCTTATGCAATTCAATGGAAACTAGCCTCAGACAATATTTAAATGATGACTGAATGAAAGTTAAGATGAGCAAAAAAAATACAGAGTAGCTGTCCAATACTCAGGTATATTTTTTTGCAAGGACAAGATGTATTAATTGCATAACTTCATTTTCATCAGCCAAGCATTACAAAAACATTTTTCTAAATAATGACTAGTTTGTTTCTTTCCTCACATTAGCATCTAAAGGAAGTGTTTGTGCGGGTGCCTCTCTCATTTCTGCTTCTACCTCACACTCAGTTTACAGTGCTCCTGATCTTCCCTAGCTAGTCCCAGGTACAGCTGCAGCGGCAGTAAAATCTGGGGCCTACCCATGTGGCTAAGGTTATATACTATTTATATGTTAACTGACTTTTTCTCTCTATCACATTTGTTTCTGCATATTATCTATTATGTTAATTATGGTAATATCCCGTGACCAGTCAAGAAGGGGACTCCAGTGTGCTAGGCACTGTACATACACAGAGAAGTTGACAGCCCTTGTAGTGAAGACCTTTCTATAATAGACAAGACAGACAGAAGGTAGGGAAAGATGGAGCATGAATGCCTGCAAGTGTCATACTGGTTCCACAATTTTCTTGTTATGAAATTATTTTTGCTCACAGTTTCATTTGAACAGATAAGGTAAATGGCAAGAGAAGGGAAGGTAGAGGGGCCAATACACCTGGACAAGCCAGATATGCATAAAAGCTATATATTGATCATTTTACTCAGATAAGTGCAGGAAACATTGCATCTGAAAAGCAATTCTGTAACAGCCTCAAGTAATGTACTCCTATCTGCTGTCCTAATAATCTAAATCTAATTCAAGCCGAGAATGAGATTTTCACTGTTTCTTTTAATAACTGAAAAATATTGTATAGGCACTAACATCTTAGAAAAAATAAACTATGCTCATTCTCTTAGTTCATAATTTTAATAAATATGATGATTGGAAACCAAATGAAATAAACATTTGCCTAGCTAAACAAACACTACATAAACCCATAAAACACTCATGTCCCAGAAAGTCTATAGGGCTTATTTTACTATGCTCAGAATGGGAATTAAAGTTTTTAGAAGATGCTAATCTGCTCAAAGTAGAATGCAGAGGCGCACGGTGCCTACAACTCCTATCTTTTTACAGGACCTTTGAGTTCTTCAGCATTAGTCCAAAAGTGGATACTGATAGTTGGGAAGGGCCCTGAACAAAGATGCACTTGTACAGAAGGAAGGCACAATATAGTCGGGTATCACTGTAGCAGTGCAGTAGAAAAACCAAGAAAAAAAGATTGATTCAATAGATTTCAGAGAGAATGGAGATGAATGCAATTTTAAAAGTTCAGGTGCTCAATTCTTGTATGACACATCTACTACAGTATTTAGCCTTTTATGGTATATTACATGAATTAGATACAAACCCATAGTAATGACAAGTTACTAAGAGAATCAAAAGCACTGAATGTTTTTAGAATTACATTAGTGACATTAACTTGGTGAAAATGGACGGGAAGGAAGCATAATCCATTACTGTATGATATTTTTGACAAACACATTATTGGTAGATAAAATTACTTCCATATGTTGTTTGTCAGATGTCAGTAGAAAGGATATGCATTTCATAGTAAAATCAAAAATAATGGAGTCAGAAAGCTAAGAGGCTACAGACAAAAAAAAAAAAATCAATACTAACTCATTGCACAGCAAGTCCTTTTACTGTGGACCTACTGAAAAATACAAAACTAAATATTGTATTGGTGATTGTTGATGGCATTTTTTTTTATAAATAGGCTAGCTTTTCCTTCTATGATAAGAATTGCAATTAAACTAATTTTACAAACAATTATCCTTTTAGTTTATTATTAAAGGAGAGAAAAAGACAAATACACAGAATAATACTTAATAAAACTGTATGATACAATTGGGAAGTCTTTCATGTGATGAGCTTGTTTTAGTCCATCTGCTCAAATCATCTGAGTATCAACACAATTATTGTAGCAATGCTGCACTAAAAACAGCAGGTGGCATTATCCTACAAGTTAAGTGTATTCAAACCCCAAGCTTTCACACCACCTAAAGCAAGACAACAGAAGAAACAATTATCCTCATCTGTCCCCCACCCCTGAAATCCCAACAATCCCAACACCTGATTATTTCTATTTGTTTCACATTTTCTTCCTCCTGAATTCTGCCTGGAATTTTAAAAGCCGTAAAACCTAATTCTTCAAAATTATTAACATTTTGTAAACTACCCACAAATCTGCCTTACACACCTCAATTTTATTGCAAATAGTTTTTCTTATGTAACAGTAATACTGCTGCACCCTTCACAAAAATAAACTAGAAAAATAAACTGATTTTATGTGGTGCTAACCAAATCTAAATGGCTATTCTTAAAGGGATTCTGATTAAAGAATACAGTGTAAGTATATTCCTAGACAGTGTTTCATGTTTAACTGCCTGGATACTGTGGTAGGGCCTACAGTCACATGTTTTTAATTAACTTATTAAAAATCCATTCTATAAAAGTTTTATAGAAAAACACTTTTTTCTGATCCTTTATTTGTAAGTTATTTTCAGCTAAAAAAACTATATGATTATACAGGGAAGCAATGAAACTACTCAAATCCAAACTTCTGTCAAATAGATTAAATGAACCAACTGAAAACAAAGACAAATACCCCTTACCTTTGGTTACAGTAAGCTTAAGGTTTACTTGGAACACTGCAGAATTTTCAGAGAGAAACATGATATTCACATTTACAGTGTCTTTTAAATACCACACATCTTTAGTACATCAATGCAAAAGTTCCTCAAAGGACAAAACAAAAATTATATGAAAAAAAGACAATAACAGGTTTCTGGAACAAACCAATGTGTGCCCAGTAACATGGACTTTTGTCTAAATTAGAGAGGAAAGGCAAAGCTGCATGGCTTAGACATTTGTAACATTAACAGTTATTAACAGACATTAACAAATTAAAACACTGTAAACTAAATGAGACAAAAAGGTAGTAGCATAAGGAAAAATTCTGCACTGGCAATAGGATTGTGCAGAACAGCCTGTCTTTACCATCTCTAAGGCGAGGTTCAAAAAGCCCAAGGCGGAATCAGTCTGAGTTACGTGGTTTTGTGGAAGTGGTGTAGTTTAGATCAGAACACACATTCACCTGGGGGGTGCTCTATATGTACAAATCTTAGACTGGGTCTGCCATTTTAAAACCAGTCTGTGCACCACATTTTTGTTCTGTTACAGCCAGGGGCTCACCACGCATTTCCTGTGAAGGAGAACTTGTGCAAAGGGCCTCGACGTTATGGGTAAAATGCACCTCAAAAAGCAAAAGGCTGTCCTGTGCTAAAGGTTCGTTCCCACTGATTGCTGGTGAAAAGTAATCCACCAAGCCATGTAATATCTATAATTTTAACATTTTCTTAATAAAGTTTTGGAATCCATCTTTGCGTGTGCCAGCCATGATTCACATAAAAGCCAGATGACTATGTACAAACTTTATTGTAGTTCAGTTCTGTATCTCTTCTCTGACACTTCAGCTAGGGAGGTAACAGTGGTGTAATCTGTAGAATGGGCTCTTGTCACAGGAACAAGTCCAACTATGAAAAGAAACATCTAATCTAAGCCAAGATTTTGAACTGTTTAGCTAAATGTTAAAGTGTCAGTAATATTAAGAAATAATTACTTTCTACAGAAGTTCAGAACAGCTGTCTTGATTGTGCAGGTGTTTATTCTGTGTGTGTTTATTCTGGGGCAAAATTTGTATGTTATAAACCCTGAGTTACTGTGGTCTGTTTGGGTATATTTCTGGGCTTTCTCAGGGTAACATTCTGTGCTAAATTACATCCCAAATATCTCCGCCAACATTTATCGAATAATATGTTAGCTTCAGTGAAGGCAGAATCTGGAACCAAGATTTTAAATGGTGATTTTCTTTATTATGCCATTTTGATGGCTACAGTACAAGAAGGGATAACTTTAATATGCTAAAAATCATGGAAAAAGCTGTTAGATGTGTATAAAATTTCCTGAAGCTCTTGGTCCACTTATATTGCCATTACTACAGAAATACTCTCATGTTATTTTCTTTTCCTGATTTTGCAGTTCTAAAAAGTAGTTAATTTCTCAATTGACAGAAACAAAGAAAAGCCCACTCCAAAATGAGCAACCATGGCTTGAGGCTATATATTTCATTTTTAAACCAAAGCAGCATTTTACTGCCAACTTGTATTTTTCAATTTTAACTACAGTGATTCAAACAACATCACTATAATTTAGTTTTCATTTTGTTTTTAAGCAAATCTGGATACTTATTTTCTCTCCTTATGAAGGATCAATGCATCATGGAGAAAAAAAGAAAGCAATTCGTAAAGAAACAACATCATAGGAATCTCAAAGGATCTAAGTTTTGAAATCAAGTGCTATATAAATCAAGAACCTTTGAGTTTCTCTTGCAGCTACATGTTTAAAATGGCACTGAATTGTTATTTTTAAATCCATGCTATTTCATATATTCACCCAGTTTTCTGTGTATTTTAAAAATATATATATATATATTTTTAATAAACAAAGAAAAAGTCACTATCAGCTAATAAAGTGTTAGGAAACAACACTAATGTATTTAAAGCTGCTGGATGTTTGCCTTGTTTAATGGACAGAGTAAAAGAAACCAGTTTTAGTTGCTCCAGATTAAAGACAGAATACAGACTCAACCACTGCTGTTAGCTGTCCATTTTAATTTTGGAATTCTTATTGACTCTAATTAAAATTCTATAGATGGAAGAGCTGTATGTTTCTAAGGAACTAGCCAGTGAATGCTGTCTGCCAGCCATCTCCAAACACCCCATAACCACACACAACCAGCCTGTCAGGAGAGCTAATGCAGACATTGCAGGGCACACCACATTTGTCACTGTGGCTAATATCAGAGATACGCAGCTCTTTTTTCTCAGCACGCAAAAGCAAGATATGTAATTCAATGCTCAATTTACCCTTGTCTCGTAGGAGATTTTTCCCCGCTAATTGATAGAAATTAAGCCATTAATCAAGCCACTAGCCATCATTCAAACCAGGGAAGATGAATACAAACTTTCATCATAACCACCTTCCCCATTTTAGTGTTCATTAGCATTAATTTTTAATGCAATTATGCTATTCTTTTACGCTGAGCTCATAAATTACTGCTCTTTTGTTGCTGGCTGGCCTTGTAAAATCCAAGGTAATGCTTTGTGCTCTGATCTTAAAGGCAATTACTGAGTTCTTCTATCTTTTATATATCTCTATATCCCCAATAACCTTTATATAATATGTACACATTTTTGAGTATATATAATATATAATAATTTGTATATATTCAATGTATACACAATTCTGTTTTACACACATGCACATATATAAAAGAATTCCCATGTATAGCCACACATAATAGGGATATAAACATATAGGATAATGGAACCTAATAAAAGCTTTTAAAAGCAGAACAAAGCAGTCTTATGTATATATAATATATAAACATGCAAAGAGAGGTATGAAATGCACAATGATGAAAGGAGGAGGAACACTTGAAGAATTTGGGAAGTACCTATCAACAGATACATACTGGATTGGATAGCTGAAATTCTGCAGGGGTCTGTGTAACTTTGGATCCTGAGTTTTCATTTATGCTTTAAAAAGTCCTGTTTATATTAGAAAATCAACTACTGCACATATACAGTGATCTCTTTCCAATGTGTAGTAACATCAAAAGATTATTTATGAGATATTGTGCTTAATATGCGCATATTAACAGTTCCACAGTATTGCGTGCGCACTGACACGTGGAACCATTAGGAGGCTTGGTGTCAATGAATTGTAGCTGTCATACTTTTATTATAGTCCATGCAGCGGTACCTCAGTAACACATCAAGAAAAGCACACAGGGCCTAAATGCACTCTGAACCACTCTCAAAGCATTGACTATTATGTAAGATAGGTAAAAGAAAAAATGAATTTGCAGTAACAAGAGAGCTGGACTTTTCCTACTGTTTTAAATAGATCAGGTCAGCTCTACTACTGGTGTGTGGAGCTGTGCTGAGTTGCACCACCTGAGGATCTGCACCGGAGTCAATAAAATACAGATTTAAATCACATTTAACGTTGATCTTAATCAGCCCATCCAAGAAAGTTCTCAGCTAAGGCAGACACTCATCCCACAGACTCAGTCTGGTTTCTCAAGTAAATACTTACTCCAGCATGTGGCAAGAACATACAAAATATTGGCACAAGCCTTGTGAGATCAGCAAAAAAAAAAGGCTGCACACAACTGACCGTGGTTTAAGAAAATGGATGCAATTTTTGTTCAACTTGTTTTATTAAACTTTAACCAAAGAACTGTTTTCTGAACTTCCCAATTCATCCACCATATTTCAACATTTTCACAAATCAGGCCTTAAAGAAACAGGGTTTCAATCATGAGACTGGCCCCTACCAATATCTTCTAACTTGCTCCTTCCACATGTAAAAAGAATAGGGTGTCTTGAGGGATGTCTCCAGTCTGTTTCAGCATAAAAGATTTCTGCAAAACTGAAGCCGTAATAAAGAAGTACCAGTGGCAATACTGTTATAATGGAGTTTCCTTAGAATATAAAACATACAACCTAATAAACTACCTATCCTTCATGTGACATTTCTTTCACATTTATATTTTCTTGCACAGACCCTACAAAGATGAACAAATGCATGATGTGGAAATGCAAGTCATGTGGTAAGTTGTAGTTATTTGAAGAAATAAATACATTTTGTAACTCTAAAGTTCTTGGCCTAAGGAATCAAAACTTGTGGAAGAGGTGATATCTTTTAATCAGACCAACTAGGTGTTTGCCAACTATGAATCCATCCACTATGGGGCTTTTAACATCTTAATTTCTAGAGTGACTTCCAAACTCCAAACAAAGCAAATAAATCCACAAATGGGATTCCTTCTTTCTGCCTCTGACCATGAACTAGGATGATGGGTCTAAATTACAAATGTCCTTTGGTCTAAACACTCCTTATTTCTTTTTCTATTATATGACATATGCATACTATACCACAGTAGATCGAACAACATTATTTTAACCAAATATACTTTGATGCCTTGTGATTTTACCACAATCAATCATCTTAAAATCGTGGAATGGCAACCTTTATACCAGATGCTGCCAGGCATTTTTTATAATATATTATAGGCAGTTAAGGTTGCCCCAAACTTCTAATTATAAAACTTTGTTTTAAATGTTTTAATTTTCTTTCTTCCAAACTAGATATCTGAGCTGAACTCCTGCCTCATACTGATTTTTTTTTTCTTTTTTGGGGGGGGAGGGTTCAGGAAATGACTTGAAATTTGCAAGGGGTCCTTTCTGGGGGGAGGAAGGCATCTTTTGTGTTTTCCATAAAAATCTAGCCAGATCTATTCAACTTCAAAGCTTTTGAAGAAGCAGATAGTTTGCACAGGCCTGGTTGAAACTAATTAGATTTTAGATACTGACATTTCTTCACTAGCATGCTTGACATTCCCACAAGTCCTGCAACTGTACCTGCCACACTTACAAAGCAAAGGAGTACCGTATTTTCTCACACAGAAACCACTGCTTTTTCCCCCAAACCAGCTGGTGAAATACGGAGGTGCATCCTGTATGTGAGAAATGGACCTCCCCAGGGGTCTGGAAATGTGGTGGGAGGGAAGCAGCATCAGTGCTAATTGCCACTGCTCTAGGATCCATGAAAATGCTGCCACTGCTCCCCTGCTGCCAAATATCAGGACCCAGGTGAAACTATCAGCTGAACAACCCAACCCCCATGCACCAGATAGAGCTGGCACATGTGTCAGATGTGGGGCCACATGCCCACGCCACACAGAGTCAATAAGAAAAAGTGCTTGATCCATCAGAAGCCAGGGCTGTAGGCTGGTTTGTCTGCTGCCTTCTCTCCAGCTGTGGAAAAAAGCAGGCAGTGGTGGCCACAGTTCAAATCCAGGCACCAGCCCCGTCAACCTTCCCTTTCTGCTGGCGCAAGGATGGGCCAGGTCTGGCAATGGACCAACCCCATGCATCTGTCTGATCCAGCAAGCTGGGTCAGGTACAGTCCATGCGCTGGACCTGGAGCATGGCTTGTGACCTAGTGTACCACAGTGGGCTGGCATGTGGGTTCAGTCCACTGTCAGACCTGGCCCATCCCTGCACTGGCAGAAGGGAAAGGTTCTCAGGGCTGAAGCCAAAAGCCAAGCTGTGGCCACTGTTACCTCCTTCCCCCTGTCCTGTACCCCCACCAGGCGGAGAAAGTGACAGACAGAGCAGCTTGCTACCCCAGACTGCGGATGTGTGCGCCTGCCTCTGGTCATCCCGTGGCTGGGGAGACAGGCAAGCTGGCTTCAGGAATGGTTTCCCCTTCCAGTTGTGCTCCTGTGCAAAGCCAGATGCTGTCAGGAAAGTTTCAGAGGAGCCTCCCCTCCCCTTGTCCTTTAAGCAGCTGCTACTCAGTTACTTACCTAAGACCTGTTTTCTTCAAAGCTGTCTTTCAAAAACAAGGTGTATATTATATTCAGGTGTGTAAAATATGGTATTCTCCAACTCAAGGTTACAGGCAACAAACCAGACTTTCCATCCACTGCTGCTGCAGTTCATGCCCTTGATATGGAACTAGGCACTCATGTCTGTCCTTCACTCTCAATATCTCCTGTGCTAGTGTCAGATAGGATAGAGGATAAAACCATAACATTTGAAATGGAAAAATCAGACAACACAGACAGGGCAGGGAATCTAAAGGGACTGTAGCAATTGGGGAATGGAAATTATATGCGAGTGTTGTGACAATGACTATGGCATATTGGGCAAGAGATCTGCACTGAAAGCTCGTGGAGCAAATTGGGATGGGGTTAGGAGGCAAGCACATGTAAGGAAAGGTAGTGAGATTGAATTAGGAATTAGGAGATGAGGAGGGAAAGACAGGGCTGAGGAGGAATGTGGGTGAATAGGAAGGAGGAGAAAGGAGTTGGGATATAAGAGGAAGAAGGGACAATGAGCTGCAGGAAGAGATAACAGAAAAAGACGGATACTGGAAGAGCCCAGAGAGGGATAATGAGATGATGAACTGGTGGAGAGCAGGGAAAGACAGACTGGATTAGAATTAGGAGGGAAAACTATTTGGCACCAGTTGGACAAGGAGACTGGAATTATAAGCTACAAGTCTGAAGAGCAACACCTGAGACTGAGTAGGTCAAAGTACTGAGTACTCTTCTTGTGCTCAGGCGTGTCGGAGGGCTGTTAGGAAAGCCAAGGCGGGAGTGGAGCTTCACCTGGCGACTAAGATCAAGGACAACAGGAAG
>JAGPOW010001918.1:7063119-7090187 GCA_030014935.1 Caiman crocodilus | reverse complement strand
GCAGGTTTAGGTTGGACATTAGGAGGCACTACTTCACAGTTAGGGTGGCTAGGATGTGGAACCGGCTTCTTAGGGAAGTTGTTCTTGCTCCTACCTTGAGTGTCTTTAAGAGTCGATTAGATAGGTACTTGGCTGGGGTCCTGTGACCCTGGCACTCGTTTCCTGCCAATTGGCGGGGGGGTCAGTCTAGATGGCCTGCTCTAGGCCCCTTCTGACCCTAGGTACTACGATACTGTGAAAATAACGGGACTAGGCCAAGGAGCTTGGGATGGGAAAGAGAAGAGATGATAGGTTGGAGCAGATGAGGATGGGTCCGGCTTGGGGGAAATAGGCAAAAGAGCCTGTGCCCACACACTAGAGCACTGTTCTTCAGGTGCCACTTGTGGAACGCCTTCAATTCACTTTGAGAGAGAGAAACCAAACCAATCATGAGGAAATTATACACCAAATATTACATTAAAATAATATTATTATTATTACATTACTTCTGAGAGAGTGCTTTGTAATGCCAGAGCTGAGTTTGCCTCTTCAGCTCACTTAGCAAGTCAGATGCTATGTTTCCAAAGAACACCTGTCCTAGTGCACAAGCTGAGGATTCTGGTCCTGCTTCTGTCACATTTGTCTTTTCAAGCTCTCTAGCATGCATTTATCTGAGACCATATATTCATTCATGAGAATGGGGCCTTTCCATACAAGGAGCCACTCTCTCCCAGCATTTTATGGGTTTTCCTTTAAGATTTAAGGAAATTTAAGATTTAAGATTAAGAGATAATTATAGGATGTAAAGAATACCACATAATGGTGACTCAGGTCAGAAGTACGATCTTCTCACTTCCCATGCGCTTTTCATTAGTGCTACATATACACAAGCTGGTGGTACAAAGAAGGCAACTGGAAAATTGAGATGGGTATGAGAGAAATCTCTTCTAAGATCTGAAATGGTCCTCCCACCCCCAACTCCCTGTCTAACTCCCAATTATTATTGGAGGCAACAATTATAATTAATTTCTTCTCTTCAGTTATGGAGGGGACTATTATCTTGGCATATTTTCTCCACCCCCAATATACAGGGCCCTTCAAGACCCCTCTCCAGATATGAAAAGGCTTTTCATTCATTTCAGGTTTGCAGATTAAAGCCTTTAGAGCATCCATCAGCTTTCTGTTTTATTTGGCATCAGTACATTAGGTGAAATAGTGTCCAAGAAAACCATGACTAAGTAGCTGACTCTATTATTAAAAACAATTCTTAATGAGCCCAACTCTTCAAGGGAAGGCCACGTGGTCAGACATTGCAGCAACAGTATTCAGTCTTAAACTGGTTCCTCCCAGGCATTTTTACCAAAACCATATGGGAGTGCCAACATAGTTTTCACATGCCCAAGTAGCAAATTCAATTCAAAGATGTCAGATTTATATGGAAGATTAGGTCAATACTGCACAAAGTTTGCATGGATAGTAGACCCTAAACCAGGGGTGGGCAAAATGTGGCCTGGGGGGAGGATGTGGTCCACCAGGCCATTCTATCCAGCCCATGGGGCCCCTAAAAAAAAATTAGAAAATTAATATTTATCTGCCCCTGGCTGACTGTCATGCAGCCCTCCATGGCTTGCCAAAGCTCGAAGTGGCCCTCCGCCCAAAATAATTGCCCACCCTTGCCCTAAACACAGTCTCTTGTAGCACCTGTTATCCAAATTCATAAGTCTCGCTTCATAAAATTCTAAAAATACAGATTTAAGAACTGCAATGTCTGTTTTCCTGTATGCCATATCAAACAATTCCAAAATCTGTTAGTTCACTGAATTCATATCGACTGTACAGAGTATTAATGCTCTGAGCAACACTGACAGGTCAAAATATATATTTAAAAGTGGACTGCAAAGCACAAGGAATAAAACCATCCTTTTATGGATATACTAACAGCCGCAAAGCTTCTTTCCTGCCCTTTTAACATCTGAAATATCAATAAATATCAGACCCACACAGTATTTCCTTTACTGAAGGAATTTGACAGAGACTTTGGAAGATCAGGGTGGATGACAGGGCACAACTCCACAGCAATAACTGAAAGTATAAGGACATGGAAAACAAACTAAAAACAAAGCTGGCTATTTTTATGCACACTTAAAACAGAAACGCAAAATGAAAGAAAACTTTAAGTTAAAAGGACATGTGCTGCTACTAACATTTAAGGATAATAATATTACTGATATACAATCTTTGAAAAAAAAAAAAATCTTTCCCTCCCTCTCTGGCAAGTTCATGTGTTTCTTGTATTTCTAATGGAAACTAACATAACCGTTTTTAAATCCTGTGCCTGTATGCTAGACCACTCTGTTACAAAGCTCTAGATATAAAATTGTTTACTGCTGCTACAGAGCCAGCATGGGCATCTTTCACATGCTTGGATGAGCCCTACAAAAAGCTGGCTGTTATTTAAAAAAAAATCCAAGTACCAAACTTTATTTTAATTCTTTCAGGAGGATATTCATTATAATAATTGGACAATTTAATGTTCTGATTATATATAGTATATTATTTTTATTCTGACCAAAGAAACATGCTGGGCTTTAGACAATGGAAAAGCCACGGTGTATATTTATCTGAGACTCAAACCCCAGAAACATAAATGTATTGTATTGCCCTTCTCATTTTTTTCAACAAGAAAACAAAAAATTTCTATTTAAACACTGAATAAAGCACTAAAACCCAAGACAATGGCCTTCTGGGAACATTAAAGTTTATGTATTCAATCGTGTACAGGTTTCATTGATATTGGGAGAAAAACATCATCTAACAGGCATGTGTTCAAGGCTTTTACACACACAGTCTAAGTATGAGAGTTCAAAGTGTGGGGGAGTGCCTTGCTGTACCCTCCTAGAATGATCTGGGTTTGTTGCATTGCTTCATGTGAAAAGTAATTTGCTACTGACTGTATCAGTGACAAGTACTTCCCTTGCTGTAGCATCTCCGTTGCAATGGCTGTTCCGGGGGGGCAGGCAAGGGGACACGACACTCTGCCTGTTCCCCCTTCCTGCTGGTCCCATGGAAATTACTCTTCAGCTTCCACAGATGTGTGAGGTGGAGAGCTCTCACTCCCTTGCATAAGCATGTGAGCTATGATCTTACCCTAAGACAGCATACTATAACAGCATGAGTTAAACACGGACTGTCAAACCTAATTTTATAAGTTGCCACCTTCTGTTAGCTTGAATCTCTCTCTTAATGAAAACAATTTCTCCCACATCTCCGATTTAATATCTGCATATGACAATAGAACCAAAAAGCAGATCTTATTTGGTCTTTTAAAATTGCTGTGGGTGTTACACTCAACTATAAATATGCTGAAACATTATGCAACTGTTTCTGGGCAGTGATCAGGTAATAGTTTTTGACTGAATTGATTATTCACTGACAGTACTCAACTCAGCTTTGCAAATGCATCAACTGTGTAATGAGGAGCTATTAAGTCTATTGATTTTCTGATTTCAATTGATAGCTAACAGACCAAAGCTACACATCAATATTTGTGTAACTAATACCCAAGAGCTAACAATTTTGACAAATGAAAACCCTCAATAGACCAAACAGTGCAAATTAATGGAAATTTAAAGACCAAACCTCAGAATTTAAATGAAATAACAAATGAATGAATGAATGAATGAACAAGTAGAGTAAGCTCTATTATGTCAGTGGATCCCACTGATTTGCATTAGGAAAAGAACAAATATAAAACCTTAGACTGTACGGCTGTTTTTCTTGCACTAACAACTGGAGAACTGCAATTTAGGCTCAAAGCCTGCAGTTGTGAAATCTTGCTTTTAAAAAAAAATAAATTTTAGGAGCAAAATCAGAGGCAAAAGAAGTGAACCTTGCAATGGCCTTAGCACTGTGTCAATATCAAACTGTAAGTTTCTTTTTAAACCAATTATTGCCAATTCACAATTAATGCCTTACCTCCAAGAGTTGCTTTTGGTATACAATCTCAAAAGATAAAACAAAAAGGTAACAGGAAAGATCAGCAGCTGCCTTAGAACAGAAACAATTTTTCTTGGTTTTTTTCTTTCATTGCAAAAAAAATGAATACATGCACATATGTTGAGGAGGAGATGAAGACTGCGTTGGTACACAACGCTGGGAGGATATCATGTTCAAAACTAGGCTAAGAGGTGCTGCCTCCTGCTTTCACAGTGGTTTTCTAGCTGTAGGCATTTGCTACCATTGTTTGTTTCAGATTTAATTTCATTTGCTATTGTCAGGAAACTGTTCTTCAGCTCTGTGCTCACATGAACACTCATGCACACATGTGCACTCCTCACTGTCAAACAAGGGATATATAATGATGGGGGGAGGAAAAAGTTTTCCCTGAGTTTCTTGGTGGACTGCTAACTGACATAGGGGGTCCCTCTCTGCTCATATTATTAACCTTCCTCTCCTCTTTTAGTTTCAGGCACTTCCTGCACCGTTAACTCATCCTTTGTTCCTTTCGCCTTCCTTACCCTCCTCTGCCTAATCTCTCCTCTATTTTTAAATCAATTTTTAAATCAATTACAGTTCCCATCCACACACAATTTAAAACCAGATTCACAAAGATACTTAGCTACTTACTACCTTCAAGAATACAGGTCTAAATTATTTAAACTGGTGGGAGCCAACCTTTTTGGCATCCTTGCCTCAAATTAATGCCACACCTTCCCCAAGTGCCACTTCAGTCCCCTTTAGTTGCCCTATCTGCTACTCCTTCTGCTTCGGTGAGCCTTGTTGATTTTGCTACTATGCTTTCTGCTTCCTACCCTATCTGCCACTGTGCCTCCTTCTCCCTCCCCAGTTTGCTGTGTACCACACACAGACTGCCCATGCCACCTGTGGTACCCATGCCACCGGCTGGCCACAAAATATCACAAGTCACTGTGACCCTCCCTTTGCTAAAGATTGTTAACACTGCAGAGGCTGGCTATTCCATAGCCACATGATGGTGCTTCTTCAGTTGGACTGAGATGGCTGCTGGAGTCCAAAATGAGATGCAGTTGCCTTTTTTGCAGAGGTTTCTTTGCATTGTTCTGGGGCCCCAATGATACAGGTAACAGGCTGCGGGTTGAACTGGATCTCCTAACTCCTAGATGACCAGCCCCTTTTTTGATGCTATTTCTACTTTCTAACTCTCTTGTGTATTTTAGCCTCACATTTTATCTTCATCCTGTCTCTCTCTCCTCCTTGTACTGCATTTGTATCACAGTTCCATTGTGCAAGAATGACCTTCAACAAGCAAAATGAACCTGACTCAATCTATTTGACTTTGTTTCTTCTTCAGCACATGGTGAAAACAGTCCATGTTGTATAGTAGCAAAACAGTTGTGATACTTAGAGAAAGCGTGCCAGCTTGAGGTTGAGGAGTGACAAAAGGGCAAGAATGGGTCTGTGAGCCTGGTCCTATTATTCTGCTTTTCAAGTCAGAACGCTGCACTTACTACCCATTTTGACAGAAGAGTCTGCTCTCCTTTTTCATGCGGCATTTCACGTGATGACAGATGTTTGCCCCCATGAACAGCTGAAATTCTTTTTCTCTTCAAGTGTGCACCTACATATTTCTGTGAATGACTGAAGTCAGGTGCCTAATTTATATGGTTACTTTACAAGCCCAAGTGCCTTAAATAATGCTATTCTCCTAACTTGTTATTTAGCACAAGTAAATAAGGCTGCACATAAAAAGCACAGAAGCGGCTCTTCAATCAGCTATCTAACTGTTTGGGAAAATTATCCATCATTTTAAAATGTTTAAGGTACCACAATCTGCCCTATGAGCGAGACAGACAGTTTTCATCTGTATTTTATTTAAAAAATAGAAGTAGTTGAAAAATGTATTCCTTTTGTCTTCCAGGACTGGATTCCAACGTTGCATGCTGTGCCTCTCTGTAAATCTTTTCAAACGACTGCATTGCACTAGAAATAATGCTTCACTTCTTAATCTAAAAATAATATTTATTCAAAAGACATTAGAAAAACTGTCATGTATTAGTACAAAATGCACTCCATTGTAGTACTCACCTATTAGAGTGGGTACCTTTGAAAAGTTTCCTTTGACTTTTTTTGTTTTGTTTTTTTACAGTTAAGTAAGGGACTAGCAGTACCAGCCTTACACACTTCCTGTGTTGGGAATATCTGCTCATGGCTGCAAAGTAAAAAGGCAGTAAAAAGAAGATTTTAAGGCTGTCCAATGTATTTATTAAATTAGTTACTAAATATAATCCCTAAAAAGGGAATTTTCAAAACCTTTTTTTTTCTTTCGGTGTTGGAGTACTTGTAATTGTTTCAATATCCCCATAAACTATAACAAGTCATGGGTATCCATTTACGTAAACTGCCTGCTACTGACAGTTCTCAGAAGGAAACCCATCTGATGGCATGTGGGAGGTAGGAAAATAAAAACATGCTTCTCTGTAGTTGAATACAAAAGCCAAGCATGAGACTTTCCAAGTAGATGTAGTATAAGTACCAGTCTTAAAAGTGCATTTTTCTAAGATATGCTCATTGCATCTTCCCTTTGACCATCATCGGGTTTTGTGGATTTTTTTTATTCCACAGTTTTACACCTAGTTCATAGAATATTTTTGAACCTATATCCAAATTTAAGAAGAATATACAGATGTCAATAAAGAAGGTTAAGTCATTTGGATCAAATAAAAATGGCCTCTTTTCAGCTGTCTGTACACCCTCATAACATACTGCAAAAGAATACTTATTTCAAGCAGCATCATTATGCTTGCTTTAGCACAACTACATTTTGTGCATTGTAGACACGAACAATGTTTGGGGAAGAGTGTGTATATGTAAACATGCACAATTAAGTGTGCATCATGAAGTCTTACTTTTTTAGACTTGCAATGCAATGATATGAAAATTAATCAGCTTCCAGGATTTTCTCTAGAGGTTATGGTGCTATTTAAAAGCCTATCATCTCAGGAATTATAAATTTAAAAAATAACTTGCCCCAAGGTAATGCTAAACTTCAACATTCACGTGAATTATATAAATGGAAGGCTTGTTTCTAAGCTACTATTTATACATTTTTAATTACTTAAAATCTTATTTCCATAAATAGTCACTTTGGTCTCCATTAATTAGAAACTGCATCTCAGGAGGCTAACACAATGGAGCCAAATGATCTACTTTTAATATTTTCAGAATGTATAAACTTAGCCTTACATGCTACATATAAACACCCACAAAACTGTTTCTTGCAAAGACCTGAGCAAGTCATGCAGGTGAATGAAGAGACATATGGATGGGAATGGGAGTCTATTAAGACATATGGATGGGAATGGGAGTCTATTAAGAATATTTGTCTTGTTGGCTAATCAGAGAGAAGGATTTTCTGAGGCTTGCTGGCAGTAAAGCAGCTCTGCAACATTTGCAGACTCGTGAAGCATCACAGAATCATAAAAAAATCAGAGCTGGGAGTGACCTCAGGAAATCACCTAGTTCTCTTGGCTCAAATCAAGATGGCTTAAACTAAGATAGATGTTTGTTTAACATAAACCTAAAAATCAGCAGACAGAGATTCCACAACCCCCCGGCTAATCTGTCCCAATGCTCCACCACCCTCAGAGTTAAAAAATTCTTCCTAATCTCATCTAAATATCCCCTGTTGCAATTTAAGACAATTACTTCTTGTCCTCATTCCAGGAGACACAGAAAACTACTGACTACTATCCTCATTATAGCAACCCTTCTTGGATTTG
The DNA here is from genome assembly GCA_030014935.1 of Caiman crocodilus. NCBI lineage: Eukaryota > Metazoa > Chordata > Crocodylia > Alligatoridae > Caiman > Caiman crocodilus. Next base: position 7,082,451 of record JAGPOW010001918.1, on the reverse strand, counting down.
AAGATTATCACATTTCCTCTCAGCCTTCACTTCTACAGATTATATATATAAAAGATTGGGATTAGTTAAAGGGCTTGCTCTGTCTGTCTGTCCATAACACTCTTTAAGTGCAAACAGCTTGAAAACTGTAAGAGATAGAACACTTGTCTTCAGAGAAATTTCTTTGCTAAACCTTAGCATTTGTTTAGTGACTGTGTCAAGATGATCCCAACTTCTAGAACTGGGGAAAAAAAGTCAGGGGACAGGGTTGTTTCTACTGACCTCCTCCTAAGAAGGTATCGGGAGCCCAGCAGGGAGGGCAGAGTGGCCTGCTGAGGAAAAGCAGGAGCTGGACAGAAGCACGAGGCAGTGGGTGAGCAGCGGCAGCCACGTCCTGAGCCCTGAGCAGGGAAGGAGATGCCCGGGGCAAGCCTGGTGCAGGGCAGAGGGAAGGGCCAGCTAAGGAAAAGTGGGAGCTAGGCAGAGGCATGAGGCAGCGCGCAAGCAGTGGTTGCCCCATCCCGGGCTGCAAGCAGGGAAGGAGGCGCCCGAAGGTGGAGCGGAGGAAGCCCTGGGGTGAGGGTGGCTGTTACGAGGTGCAGAGCTCACCTGCCCTTGCCCTTCCCCAGCAAAGAGGCATGCAGGTGGTGGCCAGGCAGCAGCATGGGCAGATGCACATCCACACCATTGGACGAAAGCAAGTTCAGGAAGGGACTGGTATCTTCAGATGTTCAGCTTATTTTATTTTGTATAAATGTTTAATTTATTTACTAAGTATAAAAAGTAAAATCTGTTTTTGTTATTTTAAATTCATCTATCATTCTTGAAGGGGAATTGGTTAGTTATTCCAGATTTTCCTTGTATGGTTCCTAGATATATAATGTTTTTATTCCTCTCCTTTTGACTTGATTGATTCACCCACATCTTTCTTAAAATGTACTATCCAAGCTGGACACCTAACTTCAAGTGAAGTTTGGGATAAAAATGGAAGAATCATTTGTGATTTCCACAAAACACTCCTGTTGAAGCACTGCAGTATTCTATGAGATTATTTTTCTAGCTACAGTCAATTGCTGACTCATATTCAGTTTGTGATCCTCTATAACCCCCCACATCCTCTTCTGTAGCACTGAAACCTAGCCAGTTATTCCAGATTTTGTATTTGTTCCTTCCTAAGGACAAATGCATAACACTATGCTTATCAAATTTTATCCTTTTTTCTTTAGACCATTTTTCCAACTTAAAGTGATTTTTGAATCCTATTTCTCTCCTCCAAAGTATCTGCTAACCCACCCACCATGGTGCCATCTGAAAATGTAATAAATATGTTCAAGTAACTGTTCAAGTTATTAATGCAAATATTGTACTAGATGCCCTGATACCCCGGAACAACCTTACTTGATATCTCCTTTTAGTTTGACACTGTACTGTTGATGACCAAGGATCCAGGTTTTCTGTTTCCTGAGGAAAAACACAGGTTTTCTCCTTTGATGGAGAAAAATGTGGATTGTCTCTTCTAAAGGAGAAGAATATGTAGGAAACCATGAGTTTCCTCTTGCAGGCTGGCAGCATTCCAGCCTGCAAGGGGCTATAGAGAATGGGAGAAGGGCGATTAGGCAGCGAGCACCATGTGCACATGTGCGAGCACATGCACGTGGCAGTCAGGCAGCCTGGAGAGCAGTTCCCTCCAGGTAAGTCTATGGGGGCAGGAGGAGGGTGAGGGTGGGCATGTGAGTTGGGAGTGAGGGGCACCAGCAGAGCTGGGGGGCTGTGGCTTGGGTGTGGAGCAGCAGCAGGGGCAGGGACTGGCATGTCAGGGCTGTTAAGCACCACAAAGCAGCATGGTGGGGGGAGCAGGGGGAAGCAGCTGCATTTGGGCCCACATCCTGGTAAGCAAAAGGTGCAGAGGGAGTTCTGATTTTCCATGATAAAAAACCCAAAATCAAATGCCAAAATGTATAGGTATTTAGAATTTATTTTAATCACAGTGACTGAGGCATTGGTAGGTTTCCAAACTGCTCTAAAATTTTAAATATATCAGTAAAACATTTGTGTTCAGATGACACACACACACATGTACACACGAGCCATTTCATTTGAATTGTGGAAAAACATGGATTTTGGGGTGGGGTTTTTTTTAAATCAGAGACCGTGCAATTTTTAAAACAGAGAAAACCAGGAACACTGTAATGATGACTATTCTTTCAGCACGATTGTCTAACCAGTATGATGCATCCAATTTACAGCAGCTTCATCTAGACTATATTTTCTTAGCTTACTTACGACTCTAATGTGCAACAGAGTATCAGCCTTGATAAAGTTAAGGTATATTGTACCCACTGCTTCCCCCACCCCCAATTCACAAAGCCTATCACCTTCTTACAAAAGCAAATCAGGTTGATCAGACAGGCTTTGCTATGTTTGCGTTTACCTGCCACACTTCCCATCTTGTGCTTATAAACTGATAAGTTACTCCAATGTATTTTCAAGTATCAAAATTAGAGTGACAGATCTGTAATTCCTGGAGTCCTCCTTTTTTAAAAAATAAGGCCTTTTCCCAGTCTTCTGGGACTTCACTTGACATCCACAAGGTCTCATAGCTAATAGCCAATAGTTCTGCAATTAGTTAAGCCAATTCCTCCAGTGCTTTAGGATGAACAACATCAGACCACACTGATTTCAAAATATCTAGTTTATCTAAACAATCTCCAACTTGTTCTTCCCCTAAGCATCTGTCAACAGCATTAACTGCAATTGTCATTTGACAGTTGACCTTTTTCATACAGACTTAAGTAAAAAAGGCATTATACATTTCAGCCTTCACCACATTATCCATTATTAGCTTCCTCTTTCCATTCAGTAAGGGGACTTACCTTTTGCTTAGTCATTTTCTTGCTTCTAAAATATTTATAGATTCCTTTTTGTTACTTTTCACGACCATTGCTAGCTGCATCTCAATCTGTATCTTGGCTGTTCTGATTTTTTTTCCCCCATGGATTTTTAATATATTTTTTATGTTCATCCTTAGTAATACAGCCAATGAATCCACTTTTATAAGATTCCTTTTTTAAGAGTGTATACTTTAGCTATCAGGTCTCTTGCTATGCTTTCTATCCTTCCTTTTCATTGGAATAGCATACTTATGTATCCTCAATGTTCTCACTTCAAGGAATAACCAACTCTCCTGTACTACTTTTCCCCTTAGAATTTGCTCCCGTAGGATACCATCCACCAGTTTTCCAAGTCTGTTAAAGTATACTTTTTTGCAGTGCAATGTTTGTTTTCTGCTGTTCTTTCTTCTTTTCCTTAGGTTCATGAAGGATATCATTTCATGAATATGAAATTATCAAAATATCATTTCATGATCATGATATCATGAAATGATATAATTCATGATTACTGTCATCTAAATTGCTTCTACTTTCAGATTCTCTACCAGTTCATTTCTATTAGCAAGAAAGAAAGAAAAGAGAGCCCCTATTTCCCCTTCATTGTTGGTTTCTCCAGCTGTACTGAAAAGTTGTCCTCAACACAATCTAAGACCACAGACTGCCACATTTCCCATTCAGTGAATATCACAGTAATGAAAAACACCATGACCACCATGTCCTGTAGTCTGGATGCTGTTTTAAGAAAGCCTCTGTCCCTCCTCTCAGCTTGCTGGTGTATAGTAGACTCACCAGGATAGTGTCCTGGTTGTTTCCATTTTTACTTACAACTGATAAACATTCAACCAGTCTATCTCATATTCATTCTATACTTCAGAGCAAGTGTCTGTATCTGTAACATACAAGGCAATACCTCTTCCTTTTTTTTCCCCTCAGGTATGTCCCTCCTGAACATGCTATACACATTCATAACAACATTTAAGTTGAGTGCACTATCCCACCAAATCTCAGTTCATCCAATAATATGTGTGTGGGCATTAGGACTTCCAGTTTTCCTTGCTTATTCCCCAAGATTCTTGCATTAGTACATACTTACATTAAATGCCTCACAGACTGCCCCATTAATTTCTCTATTATGACTTAGGTATGATTTCCCATATCTACTCCTATTCCTAAACTTGTATCCAGGATACCTTACTCCTCTTCAACTTAAAGCCCTCCTCACAAGTTTACTGAGTCTTTGGTAGGTGAATCCTATCTCTGCTCAGCAATCTTCTGCTTGGAACACCACCCCATGGCCAAAAAAGTCAGAGCCCTGCAGGCAGCACCATCTTTGCACAGATGTTCTAGATAAATCTCTCCATGCCTAGTCCTTTACTGCTGACCATAAGGATAGGTATCAACACAACTAAGCCCAGTCTCCTTCACTCTCATGCCTGAAGCCTATAGTCAAATTTTGATCTGCTCTGAGTTATAGCTAGCAGTATCATTAGTGTTTATATAGATGGGCAGGTTCCATCCTGTACAGCAAGGAGTCACCTGGTCACTAGTGCCATTAATTTTCTGTTCAGTGTGTTGGTCTTAATTCTCTCATCTTTTGGGGTACACACCTTCATGTCTTCCATCAATGGGGTTGGTGACTTTCCTGTGATGTTAGGGCTCTGTATCTGTTCTTCACTTTGATCGATGAGGCTCAGCGGTATAGCATGGTCTGCCACAGAGGTGAAACTTCCATTCTCCTGAGCAGCCACTACTTCTTCTTTCATATGGTCTTCTCTATCCAGCTCTCTTCTGCAATATTGGAAATCTCTATGCATGATGTCAATGACTTCCTCATACACAGATGCTTCTCAACATAGCTACATTCTCCTGCAGCTCCCTTACCTAGTAACTGAAGAAATTAACAACATACTTCTGGTATCAGAAACTTATCTCCCACCTGGATATTTCTGGTAGTGACATGCCAAAAGCAAAACCAGGATCTGAATGGAACATCCAAGGTTATGGTCCCTTTCTGGATACAGCCCCACAAGCACAGGCAGAGGAAGAACTATCAATGGTGACAGCTTTGATGATACAGTATCCTTTAGCTTTTGAATCTAATCCCTGTTAGGACGTACATATTCCCCCATCTTCCTTGTCCTGCTGGTGATTCATGTACCATACACTAAGGACAAGTCACTGAATCACAAGGATGGGACACCTCCAAACTCCTACTTGAATACTACTAGATTTTCATACTGAAGAACACTTTAAAATGACTCCCACTATTAATATGAATTCATGTTTTCATCTTGTTGATATTGAATTTATTTGTTCATCTTGCTTCATCTAGTTGGATTTGCCATTTCTGCCAATCATCATAGATAATGAAATAGATCCGCAAGTCTCCTTCATAGTCTATTGTCTTCCATTTTAAGCTTGGTAAATTTCCAGTCCTGACAGCAGTTAAACATACAGGCAAGAATAGATGTATGACCTTACTGCACTGGTATTGTGAGGAAGGAAACTTTGTGAGGGAGGACTTAATTTGTAAAAATGAACACAAGTATGTGAACATTCCCTTTACGTATCCCATCCAAGTAGCAGACCAGCACAACTTACTTAGTTTGAGAGAGCTGAAAGGTTCACAACACAAAGCAATATAGTGACAAACTTTTCAATAATATAAGCCTTCATACAAAGAATTCTCCTGGTAAGAAATTAAATATTTTCTGCAAAAAAGTAGCAAGAGGGAAGTTCAGAACCTTTTGTGCACATTCAAATGGCTTCTTGTTAGAACTGAATTAATCCAATTATGGAATATACATGACTGTTTTTAAAGAAAGTTCCTTTCATAAACTGAGCTACTCACATGTTGGGAATAGCATAAAAGCATGTCTACATTAATACAGTTGCATGCATGCCTACTTAAGCAGCAGAAAGTACTAAAGCAGCAACTATACCTAAAAGTCAAATTCTGCTATCATTAAGCTCCTATACACATGCATGGAGGCTGCTCTGACGCACTCATTCCAGTGCGATGGAGAAGACTACTAATTGGATCTGCTGAAGCGTGGTAATTATTGCGTTCCAACAGACTCCAGTGTCACATGCATCAGTGTCTCTGTGCTGAAAAAGTATCAGTGGGGTGCTTTAAACTGAAGCTCATTTTACGAGCTTTAGTACAAAATGCCCTGCCACCATTTTTGAGTGTGGGGACGCTGATACATGTGATGCTCCAGGCACTTTAATTAATGCAGCTCTTGGAGCTGGCCTAATTAAAGTGCACCCCCCCCCCGCCACACATCTATAAACGCCTATTTACATCAACACTTTTTCCAGGAATTAAATCACAATTTCAGTTCACATTTTTTTTTACATAAACCTCAACAACAAGTGGGTAGAAGGCTTAAATAATCCAAGGCATTTTTTAGGACAGATTGGTTATCTTGCTGGGAAAGGCAGAAAAAGTATAGAACCTTTCCTACTGCCGGCTGCCATGGACCTTTTCTGATCAATAGAGCCCTATATTAAGAACACTTCTCATTTTTACAGCAGCTAAATTGAAAAACAGCATTTAATGGATAGTGTAGGTTTCTTGACAAACTGCCACTCTAGCTATTGTATTTGCTTTATTCCCTTTAGAACTTCATCTCCAAAACAATATTTTATACAGACAACCTGCAGCTGGGAGTCTAGTAAACAACATCTGAGATGTACAGTACCACTGCCAATCCTAAAATTGTTAAATATGGATATAGCTGAGCATGAGCTTCTGCTGACAAAAATGAGCATACATAAAAGTTAACACTGTAACATCAGTGATTAAAAACAGTCACTGCCACCTCTCTCAATAGGAAAAAAAGTCATTTTCCTACCAATGATTGTCACAAACTGTTGACATTACACATGGTGACTCAGTTATAATGTGTTACTGCATGATGCTGCTCTTAATCCTTGTCCCATTAAGTAATAACAGCAGGATTCTTAGTGGTCGAATAATCTTTAGCATTCATATTATACAAACACAATCATTAGGATCACTCAGTTTATAGGCATATTAAGTTTACAGTCTGTTTCCATTATATTGATTTGAAGTATTTCCTTTCATCTGAACCACCACTACTGTCTTATATACTAATATAAACAGGCCAAGATTCATACACATTAAGAACAGATTGTACCCAGTAACACAATCCACTAGCACAAAATCCATGAAATTTCTGTCACGTGGAACATCACAGATAATTTTATCAAGTCACTTCTTTTAACCTGATACCTAGTCTTTCAAATGCTATGTTGGTGGTAATGTGACTACATTCTTAAAAGACAAATCAATGTATTCAAAGCATCCTCATATTATTATATAATACTTATAAAAAATAATGAACATTGATTTATATTTGTATTCCCTCAGTCTTTTTATAGGAGAGCCCAATCCTGTGGTTTTTAGATCTACAAGGTTCAAGCTTTTAGACTCTGAACTGAAGAAATGTATCCTGTCATCATTATAGCACCGTCACTATATAGAAAAATAATCTTAGTTTATGGGTACACCCTCCTTTTTTATCCAGCATATTATGGGCCTTTTGCAAGTTAGCAGAGGTGAATGTCCACACAAAAGCTCTTTTCTCTGGCTATGCTATTCCAAGCAGGCGTGTTTTTCTCCATATTACATGGTTGCTTTCTATTTCTAGGAAAGAGACATTTTCTCTAAGCAGCCAAAAAGGCTGCCTTCTTTTTAATCTACCCTAATGATCTTAAATTCTATAGTTTCATAGTTGGTAGCATCAGAAGGGATCTGAGCAGATCACCAAGTCCGACCAGCTAGGTGTCTGTCTAGCCTCCTCTTGAAGACTCCCAGGGCAGGAGCAAGCACTCCCTTGGAAGCTGGTTCCAGATCCTAGCTGCCCAGACTGTGAAGTAGCGCCTCCTGATATCTAGCCTGAATCTACTCCCTGTCAATTTATAAGCTGTTATTCCTTGTTACTTCCAGTAGTGCTTGGAGAGAACAAGGACTCTCCCATTGCCTGCTGGTCCCCCTTGGCCAGTTTACAGACAATAAGAATTTTCCCGTCATTTTACTCGCACTCAAACCACCCCAGCTGGGACTTAAGCTCAAATCTCCCACATGGGAGGCAGAAACTCTGCCACACAGCCACCAATAGAGCTGTAGGTGCAGATGATCCTGATAAAAATATATGATATTTTTAAAAAATATATTTTTAAAAAAATATATGATATTATAATGGGCACTTACGATGCTTTTTTTGAATAATGCTTTGCTATTAACTTTTAGTCACGGGCCTCCTCTTGCCACCACGCTCCCACCCCAAACTTCCAAGCCCAGTGGTCAGATGATATGGCCTTGTGCACTGGATCAAACTGGCGTGGTGGGCCTCATGTGGAACGTGTGAGGCTGGGGACTCATCTGGTACATGTGGAACTGGATCCAGGCTGGTGGGTCCAATCTTGCATGCAGGGCCAGCATACTAGATGTGGGCTGCAGAATGACCCCACACTTCTCATTCAGCCCACAGACCAGAAAGGTGGGATACTACTGCCTTGGACTGTGAGCACTTCTGGATAGTAAGCTCTTGTCTTCACATCTGCCCACAGAATAGTGATACATTTGAGGTTTTGTATAACTAACAAAAGCAAAAGCAGTTGTTACTATTGCCCTACTCAAAGTTTCTGGTCTCCCTCATTCTTTGTTTTCCTTTCAGGCCCAAGCTTTACCTGCAGCTACATAGGCCATCTCTCCCCACCCCAATATAAGATTGGGCAGAAGCCACTAAAGTACTTGAGTGAGTGACAATGCAAACACAGACTCTTTGAAATGCTACCACTTAGCTAAACATTCAAGCAACTTCAAAGTTGGTATGCATGTTCAAAGGCTGTGATGGTGAACTGGGAAACAAAACTGGCATTGGAAGAAGGTTTCAGAATCTGGAGGGGTAGGTAAAAGGAAGGATAGGGAGGAAGATGAGCAACAAAATTACTAGTATTGGCATTGTTAAATACTAATAATAAACCTGTCGTGCATGAGACAAAATAAAAAGCCCCCATCTCAAAGAAATTACAACGTGATTGACAGACACGGGGTAATAGAAAACAGGGCTGGAAGGGATATCATAAAGTCATCTACTCCACTTATGCATTCAAGGCAAGATCAGGGCATAGTCAAAAGCCTGGAAGAAGGAACTTGAGGTGGGAGAGGGGGGTGTTTTTCCAATGTTTAGATCAGTTGTCTTCTCACAACATTGCAATAAACGTACATGTGAAACCCAGGCCCCATTACAGTCAACAGCAAAACTCCTACTGATTTCACTCTGTAGCCCCAAGAAGACTCAAAAAATGGAAAGGGCGGTAGCAGAACAAGAATAAGGAGAAGCAGAGCGTGATAAGAGGCAGAAGAGGGACAAGGAGAGACAAATCTAAAATGAAAAAAAAAATGAACTTTTAAAAATTAGACATACTACTGGCCTGAATTTGTTTATACAAGAGCTATTATCTGTAGAGGTACATTGATCTGATATCTGACAGGACAGTCCTGAACATTTTTGCTGTGCCAAAACAGTACAGTGACTACTGACCAATCAGAATGCAGAATCATAAATTCTACATAATTTTAGTTTAGCTTTTCATGGTATGTTTATAGTGTGTTCTATGTAAGTTATGATGAGTATCACTACCTATACACATACCTTCCACCACTTTCCTATTATCCTTCATTTATTTCTGCTTACTTTTATAATAAACATCAATAAAAAGATTAAACACACACACACAAAAAAAAATCAGTGTGCGCCAGATGCTGAACCGTTCTCTAGAGACTGGAATTGCAACACCAGGTGTTTGTGTCATCTAATGAAGCCACATTTACCCACATGAGGGACACAAAAGGTGGAGTTGGAGGGACTTACATTTTATTTAAAATCTGCCATTTATCACAGCATACTGGAAGGATTGAAATGAAAATTTTAATAAGACTAAGATAATAAATTATTTGTTCACACTGGTGCATGTGGGAATGTTAGCAATCGTTCATTTTGCAAAATATTACAGTAATGCAATTAGCAGCATTTATAATACCCTGAGAAGTTAAACTAATCTGTCGAAACATAACCCACCAAAAGCCCGAACAGTGATGTAATTCCAAGGAAACTTTTCTATACATGAATTAAAATACACATTGAATTTCTTTCACTATACGTATACAATATATTTTCAAGATTTAACAAACTGAGTTCAGGTCACTGCCATAACAGTGAACTTCAATAAAATTAACGCAATATAAAGTATGACCTTAGGCAATAACTAATGAACTTAAGGGCATCTTAATATATTTCCTTAGCACTCTAAGTTATTACTGCTACATGGCATGACCTCATGCAATCAAACCTTTCCCTAGGAGTTTTAACCAATGTTTTTAATATCAATTAGATTAAGGTAACACAGTAATGTTTACTCTAGGAAGTGTTAAGCAAAGTGACAAATAACCTGGCTTCACTTTGTCATGGATTAGCTACTGTTTAAAGCAGATCTTCAAGTCAAACACTGATCCAAAGGCTTAAGAATGTCAGTGAAAACAAATCTAGAATTTTAATTTGGAGTTAACAGAGTGATTCCATTCTCTAAACTTTATAAAATTATCCAGATCTGGGGACTTTCTGCTACATGTCAACATTTTTTTAAGCCTGATCCCCATCTTCTCAGAAATTGTGCTGCCATTATGTTCGAATCTAGGCCTTCATGATACAGACTGTCCAACAGGCAGTGAAGGCATGGAGCTGAAGTCAATGCTACTAGGAGTAAAGGAATACAGGGCCCATCTATACAAGATGTTTACTACGCAGTTGAAAAATTAACTGTGCAGTAAATGTCTTGGTGTCTACACATGTGCCCCTATTACGGCACACAAAACTAATTAACTCTGCAGTAGGGTAGTATTGTAAAGTACAAGTTCTACCCTGCTGTAGAGCTTTTTCATGCACAGTAGCACATGTGTAGGCACCCTGGCTGTGGCACAGGGTGCCTCTGTGCAGGGCTAGCCAGCAGCAGGCAGCACATGGAAATGGGGAGCAGCCAGCCCAGGGCTGATCCCCAATCTCTACCTACTGGCTGGGGTACAGGGTGCTGCAGCACATGGGCTGCCTCCTGGCTAGCCCCACACTGAGGCATCCTGTCCCCAGCCAGCACCATTGCAGCATGTGTTGCCTGTTTGGAGCAGCCCTGGGCTGTCAGGCTGACCCTGCCACCCTGAGCTGCTCTGACTGGACTCCATGTGCTCTGTACATGAATAGACTCCAAAGCAATATGCTCTGGTGTTTTTTGCTCCTGGACGCTCCTGGGAGCAAAAAACTCTGGAGTAATAAGCTCTGGAGTTTATTTGTCTGCATTAATTGCTAATGCAGGTGCGCTCACAGTGATGCAACAGGTATTCTATTGCAGGTCATTGTAAATATTCTGATCTTGGCTCTTGTGCTAGGAATGCACACCCGTCTGCTTTGCCAATGACAATTCAGTGAGTAATTGTTAAAATGCTGTGCTAATTACATCACACTTGTAAATTATGAGGCCGTAAATGCTTATGAAAACTGATTAAAAAAAGATGGTTTCAATCTCAAATTAATCTGGGCAACCCTTTAAAGAAACATTAAACTTACAGTGTGCAGATGCAGAATGAAGGTAGTTTTTCTTTTTCTGTTGCTAAGTACAAATACTACTGACTTATTGGCTAAAATTATAAACCTAGAAAGGTCCAAACCAAAATGCAAATTCAAATGTCTAAAGTCGTACAAGACTGCTCAAAAGCCAGATTTTCTCAATCAGTACCAAGCCAAAAGAAAAATCTAACCACAAGCTGCAGCTCCAAACTTTGGGGCATTCAAAATTTGGATCTACTTACTTTTGCTTAGGCTCCTCATCTCTACAGCAAAACCCTTACAACTTTACATTCTCTGGCATTCCTTTAAAAAAACCTCTTGCAGATACTGCTCTGCTCAGTTCTGGGTTCAATTCCAAACACTGGTTTGGACAGCCTTAACATTTTTTTCCAAACTACACAAAATGATTTCAGAGTAAGTCAGCCTTTCCTCTTAGGATTTTAAAATAGGATTGTATTTCTACTTATGTAAAATATCAAGATGGGAAAAAATTCCCCAAAACAAACTCAATTATCCACTGACTGCCTTACTGTTTTATCCAAATCTATGAATTTTGCAGTTTTAAAAGAAGAGCTAGGTTCCACTAAAACATTTTATCACCTTATAAAATGTTATTCTCCAGATCTCAAATTCTATAAGACCATTTCTTCAAAACAAACCATAGTCATTAACAGTGATTTATAATGTGATCATTGCTGGGATGCTTGCATGTACAGAAATCAGATAGAAACAATCCTCTCTCAGGTCGGAAAGGTTTTACTTTTGTTTTGTTTTTTTAATGACAGCTCTAAAGTGGTAATGAAGTTACCAGGAAGATAACATACAGCTTTCAGTCAAATTTTGACAAACAAAATGTCAAAGCTTTGCTTTATTCCCATTTTTAAAAGACAGTTCTTCCCTCACTGCTAAATGCTTTAATGCTTGTCTTGTTTGTACTCACTCATTCTTGCTGCCCACGTGGGCTTTATTTCCAAGCCTATTCAAAATAATGTTTTCCAAGCATGTGCCACATGACTTGTTCATATAAATGGAGCAAATTAAACTGTCTCCACATATATCCTATCACATTTGTAGCCCTGATTTCTCTCCTTAACACGTGGCCAAAACACCGTATTATCTGCCTGCAGAGGTTGACCTCAGGATATTAGATTCTGCCACATAGCTCTCTTGTACTAAACCGAGGGGAAACACTTAATCACCTCTGCCTTTTCAGGAAAAAATCAACTTTAAATTTGCCATGATGAAAAATCAATAAAGCAGTAATTGCTTGGCTTATCATTGCATGGAGGAACAAATTGGGAAGCGAAGCTTAGCGTCCACACAGATTTCAGTGAAACACGTGGAGTTTCAGGATCACTAAGCTAGAAAAGGAAAAGGTCTCAGAGTGATAATTAAATCTACTCATGCTGATTTTCTGCCAAATTTATTTCCCTAGAGTATATAAAAATGTTTCACTGCTTACTAGCTAGGCATAACTAATCAATTCAACACTGGGCCAACACACATGAGAAAAAAAAATGCAAATTCAAGAATGAAGGCATCAGGATAATATATTCCTTAATCTAAGCATTACAGTCCAATGTATTTTTTTTAAATGCAAAGGAACAAAGCCTTATTTAGTTCTATTGCTTTGATATTTAATATGATTTTTAAAAACTTCTATTCCCTATTATCTATGATAAGCCTCTCAATACATTAATCCCCACTGTGGATCAAAATAGGGCTATCGCTGCAGGATGTTTAATAGCCTCTCCCTGTTCCCCCTCTCCACACAATTGTATACAATGCATTTCATCATCACTTACATCTGACTCTAAAAATCTTATAATTGTATTATGCATGATATATTAAGGCAAACAATTCAAACATGTAGCAATGATGCAATCCAACATGTTTGAGTTGGAGATACAAAAGAAACATTTTTTATTTGCAGTATTTATAGTGTGTCAAATTATTTCAGCTTTTACTACTATACACTTCAGCTACTTTGAATTTGACTTGCCAGGCCTAGAACTAAAATCAGGTTTGACAGTAAAATTCTCCCAAGATTCTGATGTCATTTTCAGCTGGGCCCAAAAGAAAAACAAAAACAAAACAGAAAAACCCTTCCACTGAAAATACTCTTGTAAAAGTAGTACATTTTTTATTAATAGACCTAATTTCATGCAACAAATTAGCATAGCTCCAATGGAAGTGCAAATGCAATCAAACTGAAAAATTCAAATTAGGAGGAGGGTGCCTTTTTTTTTTTCTTTCTTTCTTTGCTTTTTTGTAACAAAATGATTTTTGTGTGTGTCCTTCAACTGGCTATTGGGACTATGGTAATTAAAACATTTAAAACAGCACAAGCCCCTAGTCTCTAATCTGTAGCTCAGGTCAGCTGTCTGTAGATTCTAATTTGTCCTCCATTTGTATTCATGACAGGAAAAGGCTGCATATTTAACAGCAAACCAGCAGGAGGGTGTATTGGTGAGCTTGGAGGTCAAATAATTTGATTTCTGAGCAGATTACATGTAACATCCAACATCTAATCTCACACCCGATTTGGCAATAAAATTATAATAAAAGTAATGTTAAGACACCATTACTAAATGGTGGGGAAAGAATAACCTTTCTTCATGAGCTGAGAAACAATCAGCTTATTTACACAATAGATTTTTTGCTTACCGCAGCAATGAAGCTAAACTTTTCATTAGTAAAGGTTACACTGAGTCCCAAGTGCTTTCTAGTTGTAGTCTACAACTTCAACTTTTTGTCTTTGGGGTAGAGATTTTGTTAAATGTCTTTGTTAAATGTCTTTGTTAAATTTTGTTTTATAGTAAAAGTGCTGTGATACAGTACGGAGGAGTGAAAATTGTAAAGCTAGAGATTTGGTGACTTCAATTTAATTTAAGGGGCTTTCCTTTGCTAACAGATCAGAACAGTGCACTGTTAAATCTGCATATGTTTTAAGCAAAGAAAATCAGTTTCCATTATTAATAAAGGATAATTAAATAACAGTTGATAAGATTTTTGCAAATTGTACACTTCTTAAAAGTGATCATATAATTTCCTTTTGTAAGTTTCAATCAAAATTAGGGGTGCATTGATAAAGATTTTTTTGGCCAATACCAATGGCTGATTATTAACCAGCCATATTGGCCAATATTTATCCAACAGCCGATATACAGTCTGGCAGCATCCAGCTGCTAAGTCTGTTGGGGGTAAAGGGCATGAGGGGGCAGACTGAGGCCTCCTTGGCGAGGGAGGGAGTGGGGCTGGGGCATCAGCAGGCACTGGGCAGGCATGGGACAGAGCCGTGGGTGGCTTGTCTGGAGGGTACAGGGGGTCTGGTGGCAGCTTCCTGCCATTGCGCACACACCTGGGGGAAGCACAGGGGACATGTGCCCCCCAGATTTGTGTGCAGGGTGTGGGCAGGCAGCCCGTTGCAGGCTTGGGGCCAGGGTCTGTTCTAGCCTCTTCCCATTGATGGGGCTGAAGTTGGGGCTGCAGTCAGGGGTGGGGTGGGCAGTGGAAGGGCTGGGAGGGGGCAAAGGCCACCCCAAAATTCACTGTAGCATCCCCCAAATCCATCACTACCCACCCCATCCCTGCCTGCCCTGAGCACAGCCCTGGCCCAGTCCCCCTATCAGGAAAAGGTCAGCACAGCCTCTGGTCCCAAGCCTGCAGCAAGCAGCCTGCCCTTGTCCTGCACACAAATCTGGGGGCACATGCCCCCTTGTGCCGCCCCTAAGGGGGTATTCAGTGGTGAGAGCTGCCACCCCCCCAACAAGGCACCCATGACTGTTCCACACTGCCCCGGCTGGGCAGCACCTACCCCTGCCCCAGCCTCATAGATTCATAGATGCTAGGGTCAGAAGGGGCCTCAACAGATCGAGTTCAACCCCCTGCCTAGGCAGGAAAGAGTGCTGAGGTCAGATGACCCCAGCCAGATGCCTATCCAGCCTTCTCTTAAAGACCCCCAAGTCAGAGGAGAGCACTACCTCCCTTGGAAGCTCATTCCAAATTTTGGCTACCCTTACCGTAAAGAAGTTTTTCCTGATATCTTGCTTAAATCGGTTCTCTGTCAGTTTGTAACCATTGTTCCTTGTTACCCCAAAGAGATGCCTTGGTGAACAGAGCATCTCCAATCCCTTGCTACATCCCTCTAATGAATTTGTAAGCCTCGTTCCCTCCCTCACCTTGGGAGCCTCAATCTGCCCTCCCATGCCTTCCTCACCTCCCTCCCCAGACTTAAAGGCCTGGCATTGCTCTCCACACTGCCGGCTACACTCCTGGTCATGTGCATGCATGCAGCATTATCAGTGACATTATCGGATACACTGGTCAAAAAAAGCCAATTGGCAATAATGTCAGTTTTCCTTCTTCCGGTGCCTATCCAATATGGACCAATATATTGGTGCACTTCTAATCAAAATGTCCACATGAATCGGGGGCTTATGGTCAAAGTTAAGCACAAATGTAATATTTCACCTGAAGTAATATTGCATCTGAAGTAAATATGAAATCAACCTGACTGAATACTTTTTCCTACTGATACAATGGAACAGTGAATAATAATACATCTGGTAAGACGGCTCTAGGTCCTCAACCACCTGGGTGATAGCAATCATCGCTTGCTGGAATTCACCATCCAATGCAGGGTGTCAAGGGCCTGCAGCAAGGCAGTAGCCCTAGACTTTAAGAGGGCCAATTTCAATGAGTTGAGATTAGTGGGAAAAACACTGGGGTCCTCAAGACTAGGGGAACTCAGTGCCCAAGATGAGTAGTCATTCTTTAAAGAGATGATACTCAGAGCCCGAGGGGCGACAATCCCAACAAGAAGCAAGGGGGGCAAGAGTTCCCAAACCCCACCCCCCCAGCTCACCAAGGGCATTCATGAATGCTTGATTGTCAAAAAGGAGGCATATGCCTAGTGGAAGGGAGGGGCTATCACCAAAGAGGAGTATGCCTCCACTGCTTGGGTCTGTAGGGGGGCTGTTAGAAAAGCTAAGGCAGATACGGAGCTAGGGCTAGCATCAAGGATCAAAGACACAATAAAAAGTTCTTTTTTAAATATATAGGGAGAATGAAGGCGGTACCGGGTAATGTGAGGCCCCTGCAGGATATGCTTGGCAATCTGGTGGTTGCACCAGAGGAAAAAGCAGACCTCTTTAACAAATTCTTTGCTTCCATTTTCTTGTGCAGGGACTGGGACTCCCTGATAAAGATTCCAGGTGGATTCGGGAGAAACGTTGCTAGGCCTAAGATCAGGGAGGACTGGGTTAAAGAGCTTCTGGAGGGGCTGGACGTGTTCAAATCAGCAGGTCCAGATGCTCTCCACCCCAGGGTGTTGAGAGAACTGGCAGGGGTTATTGCAGGGCCCCTAGCATGGCTTTACAAGCACTCGTGGTGCTCTGGCCAGGTGCCAGATGACTAAAAAAATGCCAACATGGTTCCCATCTTTAAAAAAGGGAAGAGGGAGGACCCAGGCAACTATAAGCCCATTAGTCTTACTTCAATCCTGGGGGAACTCTTTGAGAAGATTATCAAGGAGCATATCTGTGATGGCCCAGCAGCAGGGATGATGCTCAAGGGCAAGCAGCACAGTTTCATTAGGGGCAGGTCCTCTCAGACCAACCTGACTGCCTTCCTACAATCAGGTCACAAAAGCACTGGACGCAGGTTTTGCTGTGGATGTAGTCCTTCTGGACTTCAGCAAGGCCTCTGACACTGTCTCCCACACATTCTCATTAAAAAACTAGGTGACTGTAGCACTGATGCCTACACAGTCAGATGGATTGCAAATTGTCTGAAGGGTCACACTCAGAGGGTAGCGGTAGAGAGGTCTTTTTTGACCTGGAGGGAAGTGGGCCATGGAGTTCCCCAGGGCTTGGGCCCACACTGTTCAATTTATTAGTGACTTGGACAACGGGGTGGAAAGCTGACTGTTTAAATCTGCTGATGATACCAAGATTTGGGGTGAGGTGGGCACACTAGTAGGGAAGGACAGATTACAGCAGGACCTGGACAGGTTACAGGGGTGGGATAATGAAAATAGGATGGGTTTCAATACTGACAAGTGCAGGGTGCTGCACTTGGGCAGTAGGATCCAGCAGCACACTTATAAGCTGGGAAACTCCCTTCTTGAGAGCATGGTGGCAGAAAGAGATCTTGGAGTCATTATCAACTCCAAGATGAACATGGGCTGACAATGCAAGATCATGGTCAGTAGGGCTAACCGTACCTTGTCGTGAATCCACAGATGCATCCCAAGCAGGGCCAAGGAGGTGATCCTCTCCTTCTATGTGACACTGGTCAGGCCGCAGCTGGACTACTGTGTTCAGTTCTGGGCACTGCACTTCAGATGGGATGTGGACAGCATTGAGAGGGTCCAGAGGAAGGCCACCCACATGATCCAGGGATAGCAGGGCAGACCCTGCATAGAGAGACTATGGGACCTTAACCTGTTCAGCCTTCACAAGAGAAGGTTGAAGGGGGGTGGAGCTTGTGACCACCTATCAACTCACTAGTGGGGACCAGCAGGGTTTGAGAGAGACCATGTTCCCCCCAGTACCCCCAGGGTAACAAGGAATAACGGCCACAAGTTGTTAGAAAGTAGGTTTAGACTAGACATCCAAAGGCACTACTTCACAGTCGGGGTAGCTAGGATCTGGAACCAACTTCCAAGGGAAGTAGTGCTGGCTCCTACTCTGGGGGTCTTTAAGAGGAATCTTGACATCTACCTGGCTGCAGTCATTTGAGCCTGGTTTTCTCTCTTGCTCAGGGCAGGGGGTCAGACCTGATGATCTACAAGTTTCCTTCTGATCCTACTTCTATGAATACAAAACTTTTCACTACGATGTTATATAATCTAACATTAACAAATATATATAATAATAAAGATACAAAGCTTTTGTCACAAACTAGTTCCATGAACATGAAAGAGCGGGTGAATAAAATATTTTCAGTTATAGGGATTTGGTTTTGGAATTCGTTTCTTAAAATAAATAAATAAATAAATAAAATTCAAACAAATCCAGAACTTGATCAATTTGTTTAAAGCCAAAGAAAACCCTTCATACAGGTTGTTCATTGTAGCCAAAATGTCATTCGCTGTGATAATGGTTCCTCCTCTTGCACTTTCCCATGGCCCCAAATAGAAAACATAACTCAAAAAAGGAAGAAACAGACTCCATGACATCTCAGGTCTTTCCTATTGCCAGACAATTTTACTAGCCTGAGCATCCCTGCTGAATGCAGTCATGGCAATAAATTATGAGGAGAGATGAAGTTTTTTAAATAGCTTGTACTAAGACCATTCAGGGCTTATAGCTCAAAGCCAATGTCTTAAAAATCTGTTTGAAATCTCATAAAGTGATCTATGTTAGATACATACAAGATACCTTGTTACCTTGCAGAGAGGTATAAATGACAGTTCAGTGCCTCTCCTCCATTGCAAGTCATCATAGATAATTGTTTACTGTAGCCAATAATGGCCATTATTTATGTAAAATCACACTGCTTATAATGCCTTTACATCAAAATACTAAGCCAACATTTTATTAGAAAAGAATTTCAAAAGTTTTATTGCATATACTGAAAAATATTCAAAGGGTCATGAGGCTTGGTTCTCGGGTATTCTGCACCTTGCATAGCCATTTATAAAAGTGTGACATATGCCTGTGATGTTGGCTTTCCAAAATGAGGTGCTTGCTCAGTTTCTTCGTTCAATGCTCTGCAGACAGCAGGACCACTTTCTCTTCTAAGTATCTATTTAAAGCATGACACTGGGAGCTTAATACACTCCTGTTGCAGCTGCTTAAATAAAAAAA
>JAGPOW010001918.1:7060078-7062727 GCA_030014935.1 Caiman crocodilus | reverse complement strand
AAAAAAACCCACAGACTTCAAAGTGGTTTAGCCACTTGCAGTGTACTACTGAGTTTGTAGGCCAAGTAGAAGGAAGCATAATTCTGCTTTGAAGTTTGGTTGCCCATGAAGCAGTGTTTAGTTATCAACTTTTATTTTCAGTTAAGATGCTCTTAAATGATGCCCATTTTAGTTTTTCTGAGTTAGAAAAAAAAAACAGACCCCTGAACACAAGGTTGAAAACAGTAGCAGGGCTGAAGGAGAAATTCTTCTTACTCGTTTCAAGGGTGGATGAATGTGCTGGTAAAGAGGAGCTTATGATTTTTGTTGGCTATACCCCAGGGCTCACTCCATTTGGACAGAATGGATTAGTTATATTTAAATATTAGGAGTATAGATGTCTCTCTCATAATAAGCTCTCGCAGTGTATCTGGGTAACATAATTAGAAAATTAACATAAAAGAAAAGATTTCCTTCAGATGTAATGAGTGCCCAGTACACTTTGAAGTGAAAAAGCTTAGCATCAATTTTACTTTTTTTTAAACAGATCATTAAACCAAAAAGTTTATGAAATATGAACACCTCAAACCTCCTGCCCTCCAACACTGAAAAAATGCAATTGATTAGTTTAAAGATTTCAAAGGTAATTACATTGTATTTTTTTAAAGCACGCTAAGGAATTTAGGCACAAGATGTTCAGTTAGCTGTCTATATTGTACCTTAAACTGTGTGAGGGACAGCAATGAAAAACTGCATTAGGAGCAGAATGACAGTATAGTAAGGAGTTTGGTGTGAGTACTGAATTAATTAGACCTTGTAATGTAAGTCCTGTATATAAAGAAAAGTTGGGGGGATGAAGAGAAGATAGTCTGAAAGATTAAATGAAAGTCCCACAGAGCAGCAGCTGGGACACTGGTTCAAGAACGAGGTATTACAGCTCCATTCATCCGTAAGTGCATCTTTCTTTTGGAGGAGTGTAGGTTGTAGCCGTGTTGGTCTAAGGACACAGGCAGACAAGGTTCCTTGGGTGAATTTGATATCTTTTATTAGACCAACCCAAATAGTTGGAGAAAAGTTATTAAGCAAACTTTCGGGTTCAAAAACCCTTCCTTAGCCTGACAAAGTTTCAGTAGTTGGTGTGTGCTCTTCTTGGATGGAATGAAAAGTAAAGAAGCCAGGGGCTGGGCTGGGAAGGCAGTTGCCAGGCAGACTGTAATGTATCAAAAATCCAATGTCTATGTTTAGTCCATGATCTCTAGTGTCCAGCAGGTTGATGAAATGGAGCTCATAGGCTCGTCTCTGGGAAGTGTTGTGTAAGTTTCCCTTGAGGATCAGGACTGAAGTCTCTCCTACATATTGTCTATCAGGGCATTTGGTGCATTGGATGAGGTATATTACATTTCTGGAGGTGCAGCTGTAAGATCCAAGGATGCTGATGGCTCGGTTGTGGGGTGTAGTAATAGTGGGGGTGGTGGAGATGTGTTGGCAGGTTTTGCATTTCTTGTACTGGCACGGTCTGGATCCTTTTGGTGTGTTGGGCTTGAGGAAGTTTGCTTGTGGTGATGAGGTTGGCGAGGTTCGGTGCTTGTTTGAAGGCTAGGATGGGTGTATCTGGGAAGATCTTTTTAAGAATAGGAGTCTGTCTAGTATGGGTTGCAATTTTTGAGGATTTTCCATACCTGTTCGAGGGAGGGGTGATACGTCATAACCAGCGGTGTGCGATTTGTGGGGGGTTTTCTTCTGTACTGCAGCAGTTCTTAACGTGGTATCCGGGTGGCTCTTTCAAACATGTGATCTCTCTCTGGAGGAGTGTCCTTGTTGGGTGAAGGCCTTTTAAGATTGGTGAGGTGACAATCCCGGGTGTTCTCTTCAGTACAAATGCGGTGGTATCTGAGGGCTTGGCTGTATATCACAGCTTTTTTGGTGTGTTTAGTGTGATTGCTGGTTCAGTAAACACTGATTTAGGATTCCAAACTCTAATTTAGAGTTTAAGATTACACTGAGATTGCAGAAAGTTATTTATTTCAAAATCTGTTTTAAGGAAAAGTTGAGGGGAACCAAACAGCAACATTTTTAGCTAGGACTGCATGCAAGTATAAAAAGACCCTTCTTTTTATTTTTTCCAGAAGTCTCACAATTTAAAGCTGAGTCAAGGCATTTACAACTATAAAGAAGGAGAAAAAATTCAAGAAGTGAAGATGGCAACCAGCAGCATAAAAAATGACGTATTTTCAATAGTCACACTCATACATGAAGACAGAGATGTTAGTATAAGCGTAAATTGGCTTAGACTGTGTTGAGAAATCATAAGGTTGACATCCAGCTGAAGATCACATACATAAATGAGAAAAGGGGAAAAGTCCAGCTGTAGTCACAGAGGTAGCAACAGAAAATGTTAGCCAAGAAAATACTGAAACCAAAAGGGAAAGTGAGATTTGCAAACTTAAGTCATTTTTTCTCAATCCCCAAAAGTATCGATCAATAGAAAGTCTTCTACAACTTCAGTGCCTTTGCACAGAAAGAATCTCGGAGCAAGAATAATTAGAAAAAGGAATGTAAGGAGTTACTGTTGATTAGGAGAAGTTAGGAAAGATTTGTAGCTGATGCAGTTTTGAAACAGGCATATAGAGAAAATGTGGTGATCAGGAAACAGAAGACTGTTCCTAAAAA
>JAGPOW010001918.1:7007578-7055078 GCA_030014935.1 Caiman crocodilus | reverse complement strand
CATTATCATATTAGCTAATGAATAAACCGTCTCAGATTATTCTGCATGCAGAAACTACTGCAATATATTTTCCTGAAACTGGAGGAAGGGACACACAAACCAATATAATTCACAGAATATGGTCAGTTATGTGTCACCCGGCAGAGAGCAAATAAGTCGCTTCAGAAATATCCTGTTGTTAACTGATCCAGGTAGGTGGTGCTGAAACTGCTCCTGAAACTGACTTTCTTGCAAGGATAAAGAACTACTCTGACAATAATTTGACTGCTAATACAGCTTTCTATATAACATTACAGACAGAAATACAGTAGCAGATAATGAACTGCTAGTAAGAACAGAACAGTAGGACAGAGAGAGACCTTTTTCAGTATTTTCAAGTAGTAGTACAATAATTAATACTTATATGAGAGAAGTGGCCACATGTCCGAAAAAGACTGATGCCCCATTGCAATAGATGATATATAAACATAGGAGAGACTATCCCTTTTCTGAACAGTTTGCAGTGTAAATAAATGCCATCAGATGTGGATCCATTATACAAGAAAATATAGTAAAGAAACAACACCACTTTGCTAACTGCATACAAAAACCATATTAAAGTGAAGTTTGGTTAATATTTGGGTGAAATACACCATGGGCTGTCAACTGGGGGTATTTGGGGAAGGCCCTACAGGGCACGAGTACATGGGCAGGGATGGAGCATTGCCACCCACCCCCCCGCACCACTGCCTCCCAGGAGCAGGGCTGGGACAAGGGCAGCAGTGCCTCTCTGCAGGCCCCACAGGCACCACCTGGCCAGTCGGACATGGGTGGGGGGGGGGAAGGGGAGTTTGTGCATGGTGGCGGCCGCCGCTGCCGCCATCCACCACTCTGTGCTGCCACCACTCTGTGTCCAGCAGTGCGAGGGGGTGTGTGGGTGCATGGTGGGGTGCGTGTGGGACTTGCCCTACAAACACACACACATAAATACACACTCCCGCTCCCGGCTCCAGATTACCAGCGCAAGCCCCATGCTCCCACGGTCCAGCCATGCAGCTGGGAACTACGTGGTGCTTGTGGATAGGAAGGCAGGGAAATGGCTGGGTGGGTATGGGGTGTGGTGGGGCTGGGCTGCTTGGTCCTGCTGATAGCTTCCCCTGGGTCCTACTGCCCCTGGCTCCTGTCATCTTTGACAGGCAGGCAGCAGCAGATAAATATTATTTTTCTAATTATTTTAGGAGCCCTGTGGGCCGGACAGAAAGGCTTAGGGCGTCAGATCTGGCCCGCAGGCCACATTTTGCCTGTCCCCGAGCTAGAGTGATGAAACAAGTTTACTCCATCAGCTTGTTTTAACCCCATCAAATCCAAAATAGGCTAGCACAGCCCCACAAACAGCTCCTTACTTCTAAAGGCTATCAGCAAATAGTGACAGGGCAAGTGAGGTAAGAGAGAGAAAGTGAGAGAGAAAATGAATATTTTGTTCACCCCATGAATGAGTGATGCCTCCTGAGACTTGGTAGGGAGAAGCACCATGGTAGGGAGTGGTGAGCAGCAACCACCCATAACCACCGCTGGCAATGTTGGCAGCAAGGTGGGGGTGGGGAGGAGTGGTGAGTGTCAAGCAGGGATTGCTCACTGACACTGCCAGCTGCGTCGGTAGCGAGGGTGGGGGGGTGAGAGCGGTGACTGCCTGCAGAAACAGGCAGTGGCTTCAGTGATGTCCAATCTCAGGGAGGGTATATGTCCCACCCCCATACCTCCCTTACACGTCGCCTATGGTCCACCCCACTTTGAAGGGACGAGTGGGGATAGGTTTCCTGTGGCAACACTGTTCTGACTAGCTATTACTTTATATGCCATAAGATTGGCCACTTGGTCACAGTGTAGGCTGGGGGGTGATCGGAATCTATAAAGAGGAAGAGGACAAAGCTGTGTTGTTGACTTCAGTGGTTGCTACCCCAACTGGAGAGGGAGACAGGGTAATGAAACAAATAAAGATACAGGAGAAAGCCCAAGGCAGCGATCTCACAGAATTCACAGACAGGTGGCATTTCCATCGCTACTCCAGGGTCGAGAAGGTTGCATGACTGCAAAAGTAGCAAATTAGATGGAAGGTGGGAGATAAATTTTAACCACAAATATAGGAACCAAATTATTATCTTAGGTTTTAGTTTCTGTGGCCTCATCCAGCCACAGTGGTGGAGGGTGGTGGTGTGACCTGGCCCCAACCTGCTGCATGGGACTTGGCTTGTTGGGTTGAGAGGGGAGGGTGGCTGTATTTATTGTTACTGTTCTCCTGCCACATTTCCTGATCCCTAGGGAGCCCTGCAGGCTGAATTCCTATGGCCCCACAGATTGCATTTGGCCAATGGGCTGGAGATTAGACCCCTAAGTCTAACTTCATTCTCTTTGTAAACACCCTTCAGGCACCTGAGAATTGTTAAATCTCCTCAGTCTTTTCTCCAGACTAAATAAGTCCAGTTCCCTCAGCCTCTCCTCATTAGTCATGTTCCCCAGCCCTCTAACCATTTTCATTGCCCTCCGCTGGACTCTCTCCAATCTGTCCACATTCCTTCTATAGTGGGGGGCCCAAAATGGGACACAGTACTCCAATGCTGAATAGAGGGGAAGAATCAATTCCTTGATCTGCTGGCAACCCTCCTACTAATACAACTCCTACTAATATGCTGTTAGCCTTCTTTGCAACCAGAGCACACTGATGACTCGTACTCATTTTATTATTCACTGTAATCCTCAGGTCCTTTTCTGTTGAGCTGCTGCTTAGCCAGTCAATCCCCAGTATGTATAAGTGCACAGCAGTGTTTCATCTTAAGTACAGGACTTTTACACTTCTTGTTGAACTTTATGAAATTTCTTTTGGTCCAATCTGCCTATTTGTCTAGGTCTCACTGAATCCTAGTCCTACCCTCCAGCAGATCTACTACTCCACCCAGCTTGGCGCCACATGCACGATAGTTGAAGATATTGAACAAAACCCACCCCAGGACCAAACCCTGAGACACTCCACTTATTGCCAGCTAGACACTGAGCCATTGATTACTACACTTTGAGCCTGACGATCTAACCAGTTGTCTATCCACCTTACAGTCCATTCATCCAATCCATACTTCCTTAGCTAGGTTGCGAGAATGCTGTGGCAGGCCACATCAACAGCCTTGTTATGTCCGCTGCTCTCCCTGTATTTACAGAGTCAGTCATTTCATCATAGAAAGAAGTCAGTCAGGTTGGTCAGGTTTGACTTGCCCCTGGCAAATCCATGCAGACTGTTCCTAATCTTCTTCTTCATGCCTTGCTTTCTCTTCCTCCTTCTTCCAAGAGCTTAATCTTATTTAAGCTTAATTCCAAGAGCTTAATCTTCTTCTTCCAAGAGCTTAGAGATGCATTCCTTGAGGTCCTGCTCCACGATTTTTCCAGGGACTGGGGTGAGGCTGACAGGTCTATAGTTCCCCAGATCCTCCTCCTTTCATTTAATTGAAGATAAATATGATATATGCCCTTTACTGTTAATGTGAGACCACTCCAAAATCTCCACGCGTTCTCACAGATTGAGGAGAAGTGAGAACCAAACTCCTACTGTTAATGCAGTCAAACAGTCAATTACTGTAGTACACTCCCCATTGGGTAAGATAAGTCATGAGTACCCAGAATATAAGTTTGTTCATTATTCCAAATATCAGTACAATATTCAAAGCATTTTTTTGAGATTTGCACTGACATTGCTGTTTCCAAGATGTCAGTCATCAGAATTGTACATCTCTGGACTGATGAGGCCACCATGTTGTCAAACTCACTGAAGGTTTAATATGATGCAATACAATGTTAAAAAGAGAAACTCTTTTTAAGGGAAAGAGAGGACTACAAAACATATGCCAGAACGTTTGTTCAATCCTCATTTCACGCACACATAGCTTAAAGCATTAAAAACATATTTAGGTGTTAGTTATACGTTTCCTTCAATTTATGCAGATTCAATTTATGTGAATTTACTCTTATGTGATGACCCTTCTTACACCTGAAATTCATTATTTGCAAGGTAAATTTGCTGTTATGTGATCAACATAGGTGTACTCCCCTCTCCCCACCCCCAAAGCAGTTAAGTCTGTGAGCTTGTGAAGGGAGGGGAAAGGGCAGTGGGTCTGGGGACCCTCTCACCACAGCCCCTACTGTAGCTGCTCTGGGAGCGGCCCATGCCAGCAGCTTGCAGCTGCTGAGCTGTGCCAAGCCCTGAACCTTCCAGGGCTCTGCTTCCCCCGGGTCACTGTGCCCCGAATCCCGCAGCGAGGCATAGCCCAGCAGCTGCAAGCAGGTGGCATCTGCCACTTCCAGGCCTGCAGCAGGGGTGGACAGCCACCTGCAATGGGATGAGAGCAGGCTGGGGCCAGCGGCCACTTTCAGCTGGGGCCAGTGGTGGCACCAGGCTCTTCCTGGCACTCGGTGTGGGCTGCAGTGATGGAAGGGGGACTGCTGCCACCACAAAATTTGCCATACCCCCACCATCTGCCCTCCCAGCAGTACTGCCAAGAGACGAGAAGAGCCTGGTGCCACTGCCAGCCTGCAGTGGCTGCTGCACCCCAGCCTGCTTTATCCCACTGCAGGCTGCTGCCCACCCCTCCTGCAGCTGGGCTATACGGAACCAGGGGGTTCAGGGCCCGGTGCAGTCCAGGGACTGCAGGCAGCTGGCACTGGCCACTCCCAGGGCTGCAGAAAGTGGGGAGAACTGGAGCAGTGAGGTGAGAGGGGAGAGGTGGGGTGAGTGGGGCTGCCTCAAAGAGCACAGTGTTGCTCCTGTTGCAGCCCCAGAAGCAGCAGGCACTCCCTGCTTGCAGCCACTGTGCTGTGCTGCACCCATCTCCCTGGTCTCACTCCCTTCCTCCCTCACCACTGTACAAATGCATGCCTATCCGTTTCACTGTAAACTGGGTTCGCCTTATGCAAATTTGATTTATGCGCCATTCGCTGGGAATGGATCTACTGCATAAATCGAGGAAAACCTATACTCTAACATAGTCATTATGTTACAAATAAAGTAATATCCTTAAATTGAAATCCTTTTTAGAGATAGGGATACCCACAACTGCAATTTAAGGTTAACGAATAACCCATACACCAACTATCTATTTTTCAGATAGCAAAGGAAGAAAATTTTTAAAAATTATTTGTGTATTCCCTCCAAACCATCTCAAATAGCAAAAAAAAAAAAAGAGAGAGAGAGAGGAAATTGCCTGTTGCTTAGTACAAATTAGTATTTAAAGAAGATGATAACCAGAGGTAATCTAGATCTAACAGAAAAACTATCTTTGAAAATATTAGACATTCTGGGTTGCATGAAGAGACACACCTATTGCACAGTATTCCATACACTGAACAGATATTTCTCTTTTTCTTGCTTCCTGAGACAGACAACATTCAAAACTAATATACATTTGTAACAAAGAAGGATAGTTTAAAACAGTTCGACTATTTATTCAGATTAATTTAAAACTAGGAGATGAATTCAAGAACACATAAGGGGAAGAGAAATAACAAATATGATAGGTGGATGGACTTTCAAGAAAGTCTGCTTAAATTAATCAACTACTCTAGTAAAGTAATGTGTGCTCCTGATTGCCATCCACAGACTTCTACATTAGGGTTACCATATTCCCAGGACCAAAAAAGAAGACACCTGTAGGGGAGAGGCGGCAGGAAGCCAGCAGGGGAGAGGGATATATGATCATGGGTGGGGGACAGTGTTATGCCTGGGCCCAGCCTATCCCTAACTCCTAAGCCCCTGCCCCCCAGCACTGCCAGTGCCTCACACTCCCAACCCAGAGCCCTACCCCCCAATGACGCTGGTGTCCCTCACTCCTGATCTGCAGCACACCCTGCATCCACCCTGCTGGTGTCCCTCATTTCTGACCCAGAACCCCCTGTCCTTCCAGCCCTGCTGCCCATGCAGCTCCAGTGCATGCACACGGACTCACACTCACACTCACCCTGACAGCCAATCACCTAGTTCACCGCTCCCAGCCCCAAGCATCCAAGCTGTCATGCCCAGGCAAAGCGGAGGCAAAGCAAAAACCTGGACATTTGCTCACATTTTAAAAACCACCCTGGACACCAGTACAGGGAACTAAAAAAGAGGACATGTCCAGGGAAACACAGACGTACAGTAACCTTAGTCTATGTAGGCACAGCAGGTAACCCAGATACATCAAGTACCACTAAAGCATTGGTGTCATCTAATTCAATGCCTTGCTTCCTCTTTAGCATACCGAGGAGAGGAAAATAAAAATCATTATATTACAGAGTTAGGAGGTGCACCAATACACTGGTTTGATATCGAATCAGTATCGATATAAAGAAAATTGGCTATATTGGAAATTGGCCTGTTATGAATGAAAATTTGACCAATAAATGCCAGTGTGTGTGTGCAGCCACAGTACAGCACGTAGGCAGCAAGAAGCACAGCCTGGCAGCTTGGAGAGCTGTGTGCAGCTGGTAAGTCTGTTGTCTTGGTGAGGCAGGGAGGCAGGGCAGGGCAGGCACTTCCCAGCTGAAGTGGGGTAGGGCATGGGCCTGAGTTGCAGCTTGTTTGCGGGGGGGAAAGCAGCTCCCGCTGCTGCTTGCACCCTGAGAGGACATGGTAGGGCATGTGCCCCCAGATCTGTGTGGGGCAGGGTGGGCAGGCTGCACTGGGTTCTTCTCAGCAAGGGCTGGGCTTGGCGTGGGTGGCAGCAGCACTGGCAGGGGGGGAATACAGAGGGGGATGCAGCCACCCCAAATTTTGCTGTAGCCTCCCCATAGTCCCCCCCTCCCAGCACCACCACCACCACCTGCCCAGCACAGCTTTGGCTCGTCCCAGTGTGTTCCCTCTCCTTGCTCCATCCTGTGCCCTGCCTCTCCCTGGCTGGGCAGTGCCTGTCCCTGCCTCCTCCCTCACTGCAGGAGGGGACACTGATTTGCCTCCCCATGCCACTTTCTTCCCCCCACTCCCCTTCTACCACAACAGGTTTACTAGCGTAAATCGGATCATATCAGCTGATATGCCTCAGTATTGGCCCCCAAAATCTCTATCGGTGCACCCCCTATATAGAATCACAACAATCCTAAAGACAGAAAACTTTAAGACCACAGGAGAAGATATTATTAACAAATGTAAACCACTATCATTTACACCAACACAATTTTTAAAAAAGCCTTCCAAGTTGTTTTTGGTCTGGCAGCAACCACTTACTTGAGTCTTTCTTGAGCACTTTTATAGAATCATATAAATGGGAGCTATTTAAAAAAAAATACTTATTTTAAATTCATATAACCTATTCAACTCCTAGAAACAGTCATGTAGAGTAAAATGTGGACAAAACTGAACTGCAGGAAATTCTCAGAAAAACTACACATCTCTCACTCATTGTAAATTAATCTAAAATACTTACCAAGTAAATGTCTGTTACATATCTTATTTCTCCAGAAAGGCATGAAATGGCAGTATTAACTTAAGTTAGGATGTTGTATTATATTTATTAGAACTCACAATATGTATTACAAAGCTACACATATGCACCAACAGTTAAATCCGAATAAATTTAGAACAGTTCCAGTATGGTTAAATGGAGTAATGTGAATTTCAGGAAATGCAGCTTGAAATACATAATTTGTGGGAAAAACATTCTTGAACTTAAATGATAAAATCTAAGGAAACATTCTTCTATGGCTTCTGACTAATATTTTTGGTGTTTCAAATACAAATACATTTTAACCTATTTGATTTGGAAAGCAATAATCTTTGGATTGGCAATGCTTACCCTGCAGTTCCAGCCATGCATCTACATGACTAGAACATTACAGGTATATCCTCAAAATGTTTTTATTTTGGGGGGGACAGGGGGAACCTGGAGAGCTTATCTTCAGAGGATATGTGGAAGGACCTGTCATTTGAGATTGTTTGCATACTAAAACTAGTAAAAAAAAAAAAAAAAATGATGCCATTGAAATAAACTTGGGGGAAAAAATACTATATTTCATATGAATTTTCTGTCTTCCTCTCTTCCTGGCTCATTTTTAAATTGTGAATACAAATAGTTTTTTTAAGCATATATTTCCATCTACCAATTGTGAAAATTACTTATGGAGATGAAATGGTGCTTAGGTGCAAGAGAAAAATGCTCTAAATGAACAGAGTTTTGGGAGCCATAAAGAAACACTGGGCTATTTCCTTAGCTGATGTAAATCAGTATAGTACTATTTACTCCATATTCAGGAATTTATTTCAATGGAGCTTTGCTGACCTAAGTCACTTGAGGATTTGATCCATTATGTCACATTCTTCACTATGTAAACTAGCATTTGGATCATGCAAATTAACTAAGACTTAGTTCTTTAACCTGTACTTATGCAAGCAGTCTTTACACAAGCGCTATTGATGTCAGTGAAAATATTCACAAGATCAAAGATCATTCATGTAAGTAATGGTAGCAAAACTGACTCCTTAATCCTTTAGAAAACCAATTTTCATCACAGCCCTGTTCAGTGTTTAGGAACCAATTAGGTTTCATAACAACTTAGAGGTTTGCATAATTTTATGCTCTGGATACCAACTTCTGTGAGGCTCCATGCAATTCTAAGGAAGTGATTGTATGCAACAGGGGTGGGTAAAATATGGCCTACGGGCTGGACCCAGCCTGCTTACAGGTTTGATCTGGCCTGTGGGTAGACAATCACCAACTTACTGGACCTGGCCCATGGGCGGCTGGTAGCTCTGGCCACTGTGTGGTGCCAGGCAGGCGAGACTGCTTCTGCCCAGTAGCATCAGGCATCTACCTGGGTAGAGCTGCTGCTACAGCATTCAGACTGAGGCATAAGGTGTTGACGCTGCAGGTTCAGGAGCCCCAGTGCACAACCTGCCTGCAGTGTCCACAGCTGACCCTGCTGCCCTCCTGGTGGTGGAAGTGCCCACCCAGAGCCCTGACCTGGAACCTGCTCTGACACTCACTTGTAGATGCAGGCAGGAGCTGCTGATGTGCCAAGTGGGCATCAGCATCAGCTGTAACACTGCTGACAGGTTCTGCGTTGGGGCTCCAGAACCTGCTGGCTGTGCCCATAGCTGACACTGCGACCCGCTAACGTGGGAGAAGTTCCTGCCTGGGTCCACAGCTGAGCACTGGGGCTCCTGATGAGATACAACTTTAGCTGGGTTCTGGAGGGAGGGAAGGTGGTGGAGAGAGATAGAGAAAAGAGAGGGACACAGAGTGAGGGACAGCGATGAGAGAGCAAGATAGAGACAGACAGAGATGGATGTGGCCTTTGACAGGTCCACAAAACTCATTATGTGGCCCTCCAGCCAAAATAACTGCCCACCCTGGTATACAATCAACAATAAGATCAGAACTTACCCAGAGAGAGAGAAAGAAATTAAAGGTAAACTGAAATGTTTCTTAATAAAATACTAAATGATTATTACCAGAGAATACCAACAATCAATTCCAGCATGTTCAAAGTAGCTAGGTAGGAGGTCCTTTCCAGTTCTACTTTAAAAAGCGTGCATCATATGTGATTTCAGATCTTGGAGAATGATCTTCCACACCCTTACTCAGTTGTAGAGACCCACTGATTTCAGAAGTATTCTTAAGAAAATAAGGATTTTTGAAATCTTGTTTTTGAAAAGAATCTAGGGGATTTAACCACCTCCCATTTCATCCAGCTTTTTGTTTTTTAATTGTGGTTCACTTAGAATTTGTATATTGAATCAGTTGAAAGGCAAGGAATAAAAGTCCAAAAGGCATCCTAGAAACCCTGGCTTCCAGTCCTGCATAATTTACATCAGAAATTTCTGTTACTTTGCGTGGTTTCTACTGGCCAAATAATACCCTGTAGGAAAGGTGGTTACATATCAAAGTTGTGGTACATCATCTATAAAGCTATACTGTCAGGTGTCAGTTTAGACCCAAGATTTAGAAAGGGCAAAAAGTAAGCTTCTACGAAGGTCCAAACCTACAAGACAACACATGCAATAATTATTTTTACATGTGAATTGATAAAGTCTGCTTATAACGGAGTAAGATTCTCCCGCTCCATTTGAAACAAAACACTTGAATGACTTGAAACCAAAAATGAGGCTAATTAAATTATCCAAACTAAGTATAATTGCACAATGTGAACAA
This sequence comes from Caiman crocodilus, assembly GCA_030014935.1. Classification (NCBI taxonomy): domain Eukaryota; kingdom Metazoa; phylum Chordata; order Crocodylia; family Alligatoridae; genus Caiman; species Caiman crocodilus. The sequence continues at coordinate 7,044,939 of JAGPOW010001918.1, read as the reverse complement.
ATCACCTACAATGAAATGTGTATTTAAAGATACTTTTATTCCAACAATATAACTAAAACAAGTAAGGTTGTTTTTAAATAAATGATTTCTTATTTTACATATCCATTTAATTTTTGTACCACCAAGTTTAATAATAATGTATATATCCATGAGGGAATGGATTTATTATCACTATCTTAGAGTGAGCCAGTGATGACTGCAATCCACAAGCTGAGGAAGCATTTCAGTAACTGAATCATTTCTGTAAAACAATACAAAGTCATAGTGCTTACTGCTATCTACCTACAGAGTAGATAGCCATTCCTCAATTATTCTCAATAAAAACACAGTATGTGGAAAGCAAAGCAAATACGATCTGCTCTTAAATGACAGTACCACAGATAGCAGTTCTCATTCTCTTCGTCTGTCTCCTTAGTACATGCTAATAATTACTCTTAATATTTATAATGAAAACAGTTGCATGATGAAGATTGGATAGTTTAACTCAAATATGATACTAGGCCTCAGTATATCTCAAACTTTTACCATTACATCAGAGTAAAGTTTGTTTAAATAGCTGGGGAGACGGGAGATTTCTGTTTCTAGTACTAGCATCAAAACTTCCTCCCATCATGCATAAGTTTCTAAAAACAGATGAACTCTTGCTTTTACCAAAATCTTGCATAGCTATAAGACCTCATATTTTAACATTTGCCTAAATAATTAGAGATCCAGTAACTTAAAAAAAAAAAATTAGTCACTGAGGACACCTCTAAAAAACGTTGTCATTCCTTCTATATAAATAGTAAATGTTTAATGCGAGGGCAAGATGCCTGAAGTTACCTTTACATGCATCATCTTCACATTATACGTTTCATTTGTAGACCTATAAAGCAAGAGTCTTAGTTTGTTTTATTACCTGAATTTCTAGCATGGCAGTCTAAGGATAGTTAACAAATGCAGACTACAAATGTAAATATATTTTAAAACTGTTTAGCTTGATGACATACTGCAGACTGGTGACCATAATTTGCTTCTGAAAATCCTCTGAGATTCTTACTCCTTCAACAAGCGAAGATCTTCATGGTTCACACAGGCGATGGGGGGAGGAGGGGACACGTGTCCTCCCTGAGATTGGTCTCCGACTCAGCACCGCTCAGGACGAGGCAGTTTTTAATGCTGTGCGGGCCGGAGGCAAGTTGGGGGAGGGGGGCACTAAGCCCTGGCACAGAAATACAGGAGTGGATATGGGCTGTTTGGCCTGCCCCTAGGCCCAACCACCAATTGTGCCCCCGCCCCAACTCAGGAGGGACCAGTCACCCTTGATGGTGAAGTTCCAACAAAATAACCGTAGGTCCTTTTACTAGCCATTTAATAAACACGCGTGTTTTGTCCTTTTAAATTACAGGCAAGTGAAACAACAACAATATAAGCTTGACACAGAGGAATGCAAGGAGATCAATCAGTTTTCCTTTATATCGAAAACAGCTGCTTATGCCAACCTTCCAATCTGCTGGACCCTTGAACACAGCCATAGAATAATGCAAAGATGACCCAGCTAATAATGAAAAGATGATTTATGCAAGTGATAACAAATAAGGCTAATTTAAAACTATTTATAAAACTTAGAATTGAATAGATAGATGCAAAGAAAAAGTTTTGCCTTTTGACTGTTACCTTTAGAATTATGCATCTGAACCTTTATTTCAGACTATTTGACAAGCATATTACAGATGCCAAATAATGATACTGCCACTGGTCTATATAAAATGTTTGTAAGCATATATTCTAAAGATATTCAGTTACTTAGCTCTTAGATGTTTTCCTAGTTTAATGTCACCTCATTAGCTAAAAATACTAATTAAAATCCCTTAACAGATAGGTTATTAACCTAAGACACAAAAGCATTATAAACTAACTAAATCAAGAGTTTCCTTCCTAAATTTTTTAATCCTGCTAATATATTAACTTATAAGCAGTTGATTATGCTACAGCTAACTATGGAACCTTCAACAAAAAATCACTACGTTGTGCATTAAAATACACTGCCCTATTGCACAATATTATACTAAAAGGAAACGTTTGAACATTTTTTCTTCATAGCACATCTGATAAAACAAATCATGAAAGCAGGTTTCCAGTAAAACAAATGACCTTTGGACACAAAACATCCTCTAAATAGCATGGTTCAGCATTTCTCAGTTTGAGAACAGGTAAAACTGGTGATTATCAATGATTTCACAAAGGTTCTATGCAAGGGAGCTATTATTAATTCTACAATTAGTTCTACAAGAAATATGGCTCATTATAGGTCCAGTGACAGTAAAATACACTCTAGCTTCTATAACAGTATTCCCTTCAGTAGCATTGAACATAAGAATAAGAACGTATTAACAGATGAAAATATACTCAGTAAAACATTCTGATGATTTCTCTTAATATACTTTCATAGTGTGGCCAAAAATTATTTCTAGCACACACCACATGTTTATGCTTTTATTATTTCTCAGCTGTGAGAAGCCACTGTAGCATGTTTATATTATCACTGCAAATACAAAATAATCTATCTTCTTGTAGATTATTGTAACATATTTAATTTTTTACACTTCTGTATAGTTACATAAAATGACCATTATCCACACAGAGGAGATGTAAAAGTGACTCTTGCCCAAGCCCCCAGAATGTAATACCAGGAAATGTCCAAGTCTTTTAGTTGGAGTGACCAATGTGGTATTCATCAACTTGCTCCATCACAGCCTGACTGTGAAAACAGGTTCTAGGATGCGGGGCAAAGGGACACTGTTTCCTCTTTCCCTTAAGCTGTTTATATCAAGCTAGCAATATGCCTAGAAATGTATTTACATTTCACCCACCTATGTTTCCCCTATAAAAATTGGCTGAGTTATTCTTTGCCTTCCAATAAGAACAGTGCTGTATAGTACTGTTAACCACCACCTTTCACCCTACACCAAATATGGTTACATTTCAGTGTTAAACATAGTCTATGAAAAGGTTATTTGGGAGTAAAATATTTTATCAGAGTAAGTTGTGGCACAAGGATTTAGCTGCAATGGTGCCATCTCTCACAGGGAGAGATGTGGAGTGAAATCTTTGGATCAAATTCCAACCTGATTTACCAAAGCATATATTTAAAAATTCAAGGAAACTAGACTGATTTATCTCACCAGAGAACCATTTTAAAGGCTGTTTTTTTTCCAATTGGTCCACAACTGAACTAAAATAAAATAAATGAAACACTCAACGTTTCAAAGTTGCATGTTAAAAAATAACAAGTATACAAATTATTTATATGTAGGAAATGAACCACCTGCCAGGATGATACTATTTTTGTTTCAAGCGTTATTCAGCTCTGTAGATACCAGTCTTTAAAAAAAGATAACCTTAATAAAACCTTTTTAAAAAATCCTTTTAATTATATACTTTGTAAAAGAATAGAAGGGATCATTCAAGGAGTAACAGAAGAAACTTGACAATACTGAAAAAATAATATCTCTTTTGTTATAACAAGCTTCTGTATTTTGGAAAATTAATAAGAAACATGTTGATATTTGGAAACTAATGTGTAAATCTAGGGCCAAAAAAAATTAGAAAGTAAAATACAAGAAAATTTTTTACAGCTTCAGTGTGCTATTTTAACTCATCTCCTTCCACTGTTTCATTCAGTGCATTCATTACTGAGGTGATGAGGCTGCTGAACATAAGTGCCACATGCAACACCAGAGATTCACTAGGTGGCGCAACAAGAATAATTTACTTCCTTGCTTTTCAATACTGTGCCTGTCTAAGGGAATGTAACAAATGAGATGACAGATGACAAAGTACTCATTATCTGGGGTTTGTCTAATCCTTAAGTATTAAATTGAACTGGAACCTTTTGATCTACTTGTACCATGAATGATTTCAGCTAAGAAAATGTATGTTGTAATAAAATTATGCTAAAGCAAAGCATACTTTTAATAAGACAGAATGTGTTTCTTTTATTTAGTTGGTATTAGAAAAGTATTCCATAAAGAATGCAGGTGCAGCTCATTTAGATTAAATGTGCTATAGTTTTGATATAGAAAGAGTTGATTACACTTTTAAAAGATACAGCTAAAAAAAATAAAAATATGAAGGGAAAGTTTTTTTAGACAGCTACTCTCACACAAAGTACAATGATCAACTATGACATTTGGGAAGATCTCCCAATGTTACTATCACAAATTAATTAGTTCTACAATAGTTATAATACATAATGATGGCATACATTAGTATTAATCTTTAAAATGTATTTTTTATTCACATTACAGGAATATACAGTAATAATGAGAGCAGTCTTCTATAACAAAATATTAAACCATCTCCTAAAACATAGTCCAATATAATTATAAGCTTCTTCTTTCCAAGGCTTCAACCATTTAAGCGCAAAAGCACACTATAAGAAATACAGGTAAGCCAACTATTCTGTGTATGCATGCTTTACAAACTTATGTAAAAAAAATTGTAAAGAAAATTAATACTAAAATCACATAATAGAAGATGTGCTCTAACAATTAACCTGATCAAGGAACATTGTGAAGATACATTTCAACTTGTGCAGTATTTATATAATGTACTCAGAATGACTGCAAAGAATGAATACTTCTTACAGACTTGAGTTGTACTATGGGGTGGTCCTGTAGAAAGCACATATATGCAACTCCCAGTGATATCAATTGGAGCTTTGCATGTGAAACAAGAAAAAGAAAAAGGCTTTCCTAGAACAGTGTGGAAGACAGCAGTAAACAAATAGGGGAGGGTTGAAGAATCAAATGGATATCGGAGAAATAATGTATCAAAATGTTAGTTAAAACCCCCACAATATTAACTAGGAGATGCTCAATGGATGAATATTTTTGCAGTTACTAAATATTTACCCAATTCACTCATTAACTTGAAAATTGTAAATATAATCCATTATTAATTTAAAAGGCCTTATTTAATTTACGTTATTTTTCTGTAATATATTAAATGCATCAAGTCTCTTCTGCTGAATATTCATACACTGGGAAGCAAGTTATCTATTATACATCCAAAAAACTTGACCATGAATTCCATAAAAAAAAATTACATATGTAATTCTATACAAGTACCAAAAACAATGTAGAGAATGGTTAGTCCAAAACTATGAAATGCAGTCCATGGGCACACTGCTATGTAGAACCATCAGTTGTCCCTGTTTATTTCTCTGGATTTCTTTCTAAACTGAAATAATTTTCTCTTTAAAAAATAAAAATTGATTATTAAAAGATGTCCATTTAATCAGATAGCTCATCCATTCTTAGAAGAACTCACTCCAAATTCTCCAATAAAACTGCAGCCATGAGTTCATATATAATGTGCTTTCTAATTACATTACATTCCAACAATTGACTCAATGAAATGTGTAGCTATTTCTTATCATGGCTGTCCCGAGTACTGAAGGTGATTCATGTGCCTAGGACCAGAGCAGGCACCCTGAGTGGTTACCCAGATTGCCCACCAGTAAGGCTGGCTCTGACTAGGTCTGTAATTATGCAATACGCAATGACACCTGTACATGGGTGGTTTAGCATACACAGACCCCATTCCCCCATTGGACTTGAGGACAACCATAAATCATTTGTTTAATTTAAATCACCCATGCCTACTGTTCAAGGATTAGGAAACTGGCCAGTAAAACAGCACTATAGCCTTGTCCTTTGAAGTTCTGTCAGCCCTGATATGGATTTCCTGCAAGTGGTACGTACAGCTTTCGATAAGCATGGCGAGGGTCTCCACTAGCTACACTCTGCTCAGTGCCTCTGGAAGCATTATTGCTTAGATAGTCATAATGTCAGTGACTGTTCAGGTAGTTAACTCCTACTTAAACGAAGCATAATTTGCCCCTGCATGTTTTCCAGAATGCTGAAAAGTGCCACGATGGCAAGTTCATCTGCCAAATTTAAAAGAGAAGATTTTATCCTAACTTCTAGAGCACATAAAGAAAAAAATATTTTTGTGATCATTAACTCCTGCTAAAGCCTTTGTGTTTGTGAACACATATCCTGTTTATCTTTGTGATTAGAGCATAATTTGCCTAATGCTGCTATATCTCAAAATTGTCAGGAGCTATGCTGTCTACAGTACAGAATACTTGGAGAGCCACACAAAGCAGCATACTGCAAAACCCAAAGTTAGTTGCTCCTAAGTCAAACTGGGCTTAAACAAACTTCTCTAGATAAAGAACAGTAAAGATACCCTTGTCAGGAATATTAATATTCCAGTCATAGATCTGTAAGAAAAAAAAAAGTACAGTGAAAAGGGACAATGGATGTTAGGAAGCAAAAGGTAAAAATTGACAGATAAAATTCAGTAATGGCAATCAGGACTAACCTCCCCAAAGACACCCTATATCTTGGTTACTGCCTACTGTATTAAGACTGCCCTTCTCATCACTTAATGCTTATTTTCATCACTTTGCTTAAAATATTGATAATCAATTAGGGCTACGTCTGTTTTGCCACAGAATCTGTGTCACAGTCTATCAGACTGTCAGGGCCAATTCAATCCTCATTCAAAGTTAATTTTTTCTTCATAAATCTGCCTTTGGAGGAGTCATTAGGCGCAGAACATAGCCTGAGGTGCAATCACCTATTCTCTTTCATTAGTGGCAGGCAGAGAAGGTGAGGGAGATTATTAGAACTTTGGAATGATCACAAAGCAGCGTGCTGCCTGTCAGATCCCCCCAACATTTAATTCATCTAGCCAACTCACCAGCACTCTTTGCCAACAGTTTTAAATGGACATTATTCATGAACATCTGTGACATGCTGAATATTCTGAACCAGAAATGATGAAAAAGCAGTGCCCCTTTTGACTTTAAAATTAATTCTATGGTCAAAACAATTAAGAATATAACAAACATGTTTTGTGATGTTATTTTTAGTCATCTAAGATTGAATTTTGAAAACCAAACCTGTGTACTTAACCTACTAATTCAAGTATAAAGGTATCTCAAAACCTGTCTGTAAAACATAAACAATGTGGCAATAATTTATGTGATGAAAAATAATGTGCATTTCTTTTACTCAGGAAATAACTGGTTTTCATTAAGTTCATTTTAAGTGATTAAATAATTAGGTTGCTTCACTATCTGGGGTTCTTGATCTATTTCTAAAAGGTAGCCAAATGAAGTGACACATTGGATTTTAATACAATGCCATAATAAATTATAGTACACTTTACTCATATTGTACGATCAGTTACAGTGGAGGAGAAAAGATTTCCCAAATCAAATACATTACATTTATTACCTCTTTCTCTAGCTATTAGAAGGATAGAAACAGCAGTTATAAATGGTGACAGTATCGGCATTGTAACATTTTCCAAAGGGGGTGGAAGCAGATAGTATGAAATGCTGGCATCCATAGAAATTAAATGGAGAAACTACAGCAGGTATATAGAATTTCTTTAATACTTCAAGTAGTAATTGCTTTATTCTTACATGTGAGGTTTGGAAGATCAACATTTTCCCCTATTATTATTACTGTGAAAATAGTGCTATCCTTACTAACCTTTCCTTATCCCACTCCATTTCCCTTTCTGAAATATTTCAATTGGAAAAAAAAAAAAAGGGCAAATTTAGTTTAAGTTGGCACAATTCCCTGGACTTAAAATAGAGCTAAACAAATTTAGTTCAGCTGGAACAAAATGTGTAGAATAAAATAGGGCTGAACAAGCAGATCTTGGCTAGGTACATTCATTTATTATTATGATTAATGAAATTCCTAACATTTTTTCTCATTTTGTTTCCTGCACACTCAGTATGATAAACATTTCAGTTTAAATACATTTGGACATTAAGGACTACTTGGTCCAAAAGTGACTCCAGGACTCCTGACCCATTTTAGTGAAGGCTATTAATTATTCTAAAGATTTGTCTCCCCTTCAGAAAGGGATGCATAATTTTGACTTTGACATGATGCAGACCAGGGCAGCGGACTCCATTTCCCAGGAGCCCCCGCCTGCATTGCGGTGGCTGGTTTCCATGGAGACCCTAGCAGCGGTGGGACAGTGACAGCACGGGGCCAGAGCTTCCCTGGAGACTGGTTCCAGCAGTGTGACAGGGTGCACAGCTGGGTGGGGCTGGCATCTTGCAGCAGTGACAGCATAATCTGGAGCTGGGTCAGAGCTGCAGTCCGCTGCCCACACACCCCTGCTGCGGAGCAGCTCCCTGCCCAGCTACACACCTTGCTAGGGCTTCTGGGTCTTTGTGGAAACCTGGCCCCACACGGTCACAGCACTTCTGCTGCTGGCGCTCTTTGGAAACTGGCTGCTGCAATGCAGGCAAGGGCTGCTGGGAAATGGAGTCCGGCTGCCAGCTGGATCTGCCATTTTGCCCACCCTGATGTAGACACTTCAGGCTATACTTAAGAGTCATCACACCTATATAAGCAATTGAGACTGCGAGGAGGATATAGACACAATGAAAAAATAGTCACGTACTCATAAGTTTGTCTGTATCCTAACTATGCAGTTGTCCAATAAAAGATATGACCCAAACAAATCCCTGCCCCACATATAATTCCTGCATACCAGCATACATACAACATCACTCTAACACTACCATAGGCACAACATGCAGCCTCAATGTGTTACATTATATGTTGCCAAAGGGAGCAATTATTTCCTGGGAAACAGTCAAAGATGACAGACATGTTAAGACAGTGGTGGCTTGGCATTGTTGTGGCTACCTGGAGAAAAGATCTAGATTATGGAGAGAAGGATGTGTGTGGGGTTAAAATTACCCTCAAAGCACCTATACTTAAATGAGGAACAAGACGGAGAGAGAAGAGAATTCCACACACAAACAGCAGTGGAGTTACATGAATAACTTTCAGCCATTCTGGAAAAACTTTAAAAACTGACCTACATGAGAAAGTCTGAAGTGTCTACTCAAAGTATTTTATTTATTCTTAAATTCAAGTAATTGACCGTCTCTCATCTCTTCTCCCCTTCTATGTCATATGGAATCACCTGGGGGAAGGTATTCAAACCCTTGCCATTGAAGTAGCTGCACATAAGGAGTTGCACATTAAGTGAGGAATCATTAAGCTCCTGTATCTGATCTCTATTTACTTCCAATCTATTGCAAAACTCATTCTGTGACATGGTGCTTCTTTCCGTTTGGCTAAGTACAGATGGTCAAAAAGCCTAAGGCTGATTCAGTCTTTGCAGGTTAGTCTAAACTGCAGAGATTAAACTGAGAAACAACTGGACACACATTTACTTTTGATCGAGGAAATGTAGCCACATGCCTGCAGTGGCTCAGGCCAGAAGCCAAGGGGCGCTACAGCATGGCTCTGGCACAGCCAGCATGGGCTGTGTATTTGCTGCTTCTTCTTGCTGCCCCTGAGGCCTCTACAATTTGCAGTCCAGAATCACAGTAGTAGGACTCTGTGGGGTGCTTATCACTTCTTCCTGCTTCCAGGTGCCTCCGGGATTTGTAGTCTGCAGTTGCAGCCAGCAGTAACTTTCAGTATGTTTAGCAGGGCAGCTCTGTACTTGAAGGAGGGGGATTTAACTCCTCTCCCTGGTCCTAGACCCTAGCCAGGGTTTGCCTCCCCCCCCAACCTTTCTCTGCTGGAGAAGACAGCACAGCCCAGCCTAGGGCTAGAAAGCCTAGGACTGAGTGCTCAGGGACTCTGATTTAACTTAAACCAGGAAGGGGTCTGAGACAGAAGTTTCATAAACCAGTTTGACAAAAAAAATCAGTTAAGTCTGATTAAATCTGAAACTGCTTTAAGATAAACCTACATTCAGTCAGGCTTATTTTAAAGCAGTTTCAGCCATGTATGTGTACTGAACTTATGTTCTGTTACAGGCTTAAACTAGATACTGATGACTTAAATCTGTTTGTGTATAACTTCTGTTCCTAGCCTTTGAGTTTGTGTAGCAGGTAGAACTTTCCTCTGTACAGACTGGGACATTTAGCCGTAAGCATGTACAGTTTCCCCCCACAGCTTTTCCTGGCAAGACAATCACATAGCATTGCATTTGAATACAGTAAGTCAAATCACTTGAGGAGGTTGAATAATTATCACCTGAGAGACAACAACAAAAAAGTGAGAACTGACAACAAAACTGTCAGGACATAGTGATTATGGAAGTGATTATGCTAATATTTGAGTCAAATATCACAGTATACCTAGTATTATGAACTAGCTGTTTCTAGAGTCTGAGAAGACTCAGTCTGAGCTGAGTGCTTACAAAGTTAACAAAAAGTGTCTTGCCTTTTCTGCAATCCTATGCTGTTGCCACAAAATGAAGTCACTGCTTCCACCAAATCTATAAGTTTATATATATATTTTTTTTTTACATAAGATGGCCTATAGGGTGAAATGATCTTATGTGCAGTCAAGATTGTTTCTTTGTAAGACAGGCCAAGCAACTTTGCAGGGATATTAATCTCTAAAGTGAAAGGATTCCTTCAAAAAATATTTATCTTGGTTACTGATACAAATTTGGCAATTTCCATAACTTCAGTTACTTCTTTTAAGAGACTTTTTTTTTTTCTAATCAGCATCATGGACAAACTGACTTACAGCTCAGTCTTGCTACCACTGAAGTCAATGGTAAAATTCCTACTTGGATTTAAATGGCAACTGGTTTGGTCCCTTGGCTCCTTAGTTTTGCTATCTATGATTGTAAAAAAATATTTATGTAAAATACAAATGGCCAAGTGAGGTTCAGACTACTGTGGAGACAGTGATATAACCTGAACAGTAGACATTTGTACAGCCAGAGAAATTAGGCAGAAATAGATTTAGGACCAAGAGAAACTAAGAGTAAATTAAAAAAACCCAAACAATCAGAATAGAAACAACATTTTTTCTGACTGAAAAGATTCCTAACACACTTGATGTGGTTGAGAACATGAGCCAGAAAAGCCAGCATTTGGTTAAATATGCCATTAATGCAATAGAGGAAAATCATTCTTCAAAAAGCATGTCATAATTTGTGCCAAGAAGGTCCACATTTTTGGAAAGCAACAAAGCAGTGATTTTAGAACTCCTATAAGTTACAGTCTAAAAAACATATGCAAAACGGAGTCCATGTAAGGACATATTTAACAGTTTGAGCAGGTTACTATTGTGACTTGTTTAAAAAAAAATCAATACCATTTAATTTGCCAAATAATAAATGCAACTATGTCAAAACTAAGAATATGCCTACAGGAGAAGTTTTACTATGAAAATTCTTAAGCGATCTCAGATATGAAGGTGAAGCTACACCTGTCATTGTTTTTCAGTAAGTCTCTGTTTGGCTTCTAAAGTCTTTGGAAGCAGAAATTATTGCTGACAAGGATAAAGGAGCTAAATTTGACAGGGCTAACATGATTTGCAGTTACACTTATAAACATATTTTATTAAAATACCATACAGAAGTACTGCCAAATCATCTGGCATTAGCTACACAAGCATAAAAACTGGTGAAAGAGTTAAAAATGTGAGAGAAGGTCAATTTGTAGTGCTTAATTTGTTTAAAGGGACCCCTCTCTTTTAATAAAGGAACAGATCTCTAGGCTTGTCCTGTAGAGCAAACAAATACCAACACAGAGGCAAATATCACAAAATTGAAAAAAAAAAATAGGCAGCATAAAGGTGCAATCTACACCTATCTATTAGTGCAATTTACAGCAAAGCATATGAAATTAAGAACTGCTTTCTCTTATTAAAGCTCATATTTAAATCAGTCAGGAATGTGAAAGCAATAATATTCACCCAGAATTATCCAACAGATTTGCAAATGTTTGTGTTACCTTTTATTGTAATTATTACCACTAAACAGTGATTGATCAACTAAACGGGAAGAATTATTTCTTTTTTTAATAATCTAGTTTATTTTAAGCCATCAGAATGGTTTGCTTTATAGCTAAAATCTCAAGTTTTCTCTTGAAACAGTCAGAACGAACAAAAAGTACTGAGATAGAGTACTGAGAGAAAACATATCTTTTGCACTAAGAGAATCACATCACTAGAGTTAAGATTCTGTTGAGAGACGTCTGAAGTAATTTAAAAACCCTACCAAAGCACAAATGAAGAGAGTTACGTGGCGTAAGTCTTACTTCTACATTTTGGACTTTTATAATATTTTGCTCCAACCAACATCAAAAGCAAAATTCCAGAAGATTTGTTGTCAGAAGAAGACCTTTCTTTTAAAAATAGAAAACATGTAGAGACTTCCAAGTTTCTTTCTTTCCCTCTCTCACACACACTTTTACTGAGAGGTGTAACTGAGCAACTCTATATTCTGGGGCTAGGGACAGACATTACACATAAGCTGGTTTAAGTGATCAGAATCTGGTTTAAATCTGTAACAGACCAAATATTCAGTGTACATAAATCAGTTTGAAAATGGCTGAAACTGGTTTGAGATAAACCTGGTTGAATGCAGTATCAAACTTAACTGATTTGGGTTAAACTGGCTTATGCAATGTCTGTCCCAGACCTCTTCCTGGTTTAAGTTAAACCATAGTCCCCCAGCCTCCCAGATGCTTTTCAGTCCTGGGCAGGGCTCTCAGCTCCACAGCAGAGCTAGCCCCGCGCCTCTGCTCCCTGGCTAGGCTCCAGTAGAGACTTGCAGGGACAGCAGGCTAGGCTTCCTCCTGCACTCTCCCCCACCTTTGCCGCTCCAGCTGGGATCCTTTCCTCCTCTCTCTCACAGTGCGGACTGTAGCCAGCATGTGGTATGCAAGCTAATGCTGAGAGGTGTCTGTGTAAGGCAGGCAGGACAAAGGCAGACAGGACAGTGTTGCTTAGGGCTTTTTGGAGCTAATCAACAGGTTGCTGGTAATGTCCCTCCATTAATTGCTTGGGAAAAAATTGTTTAAGAGCTTGAACTAATGATTGAGGCTTTTGTTTTGCCAATGGGCTGATAAATGCTGTGTAAGTAAATGTTGTGCAGCTCCCTGCTGGCTCTGTCACTAGACAAAGGAGCAGTGATGGGGGGAGAACCCCTCCCTAATCAGAGCATCCTGCCAGGGCTTGGCCTTGCCCCCTTTCAGCTTGCCCCCTTTTAGCACCATGGAAGGGAAGGGAGGGTTGCTCTAGTGCCCCTCTGGCTTCTAGGATGAGCTACTGCAGGCATATGCCTGCATTTCCTTAGTCTGGAGGGAATGCCTCTACATCTATAAACCAGTTCAGCCTAGCAAGGTTAGACTAGTCTGCAAAAATTGAATCAATTCAGGCTCAGGCTTTTTGAATAGATGTCCCTACCCTGGGTGATGGTGGCACACAGGACAACCACTGCAGCTAGGCTAATTTTGCACTGCCCCCGTCTCTCCTCTTCCTTGGTGCCCCAGTTCCTACCCTTTAGTACACTACTGCCTTTACTTTCTGAACTGACATGGGCTCTGTAATCATCAATAAGAATAACACTTAAAAACATTAAACCTCAGAATGATACAGCAGTTTCCATCAATCCAAGAACCTCATTACTTTTTGAATATTAATGAATTTAGTACAGTACTCTGTAAGTTAGGTAAGTACTATTCCAATTTGATAACTGAAGAAATTGAGGCTTAGCAAGATTAAATCACTCGTTCAAGTTTACACATAAACACTGTAAGACAGCGAGATTTAGAAGCAGATAACCATAAATGCATCCTTCTGATTCTTGAAAGAAGCTGCCACCCATTCAGTCCAATCTTTTATTCCATTTGTATAAGAAAATGTATCTTTTACTGCACTGATGTTATGACTATCATACATATTTATAAGAAAGAATCAATAATGATCAATAACATGTAAGACTAAAATTAAGAATCATGTAGAAAGAAAAACTACTAAGTAGTTTAATTTTTAACATATTTAATCCAATTCCAACCTGTTGTTCAAACAGATTTTGGGAAAAAAAGGGAATGCATTTCAAATGTGTTCATAGTCTGTTTACTATAAAATGACAGATGACATTTCTTTTTGCTGTTACCAACAGAATTAAGCCTGATGGCTTGTCAGCAAACTTGAAAAATTCTGTCGTGAGACATGTATTCAAGATGAATCTTTCTTTCATCTGCCAATTTTAAAATGTCAAGAACCACCACATCAAGTGAAAATCAAGTAGATGACAAGTATTCTAGCTACCTAAAGTAAGTACAAAACCACAAAATATTTGTAAATGGAAGCAAAAAATAAGCACTCCAAAACCCTTCCTTGTAGGCTTCTGGGTATCTTTATTTTATATTTTAGAACTGGAACAAGAGTGTAAGTTAGGAGCATCTGCTGACCATGTTGCAGCTATAGGCTTTCTGGCATGCCTATTATAATGTTCTGTGTACTGGAGTCTTTATTACTTTGTGGAAAAAAAAAATCATTGTAAATTGAAGTTTACATTGAAGGTCTCGGGGCCCCTCTAGACATTCAGGTAGAGCAATAGGATCTGTCATGTACATGGCAGGAAGGCAACTGTGGGATCCAGCATCAAATCCAATCACACCTTATTGCTGGTGCAGGGAGAGCCTAGGATCATACTCCCAAGCTTCCCCTGCACCAGCTCCTGTTACAGAAAGCGTCACAGCTAATGAGGTTCATTGAGGGGGCATTGTTTCCTGTGGTGCCCCTGCTGCAAGCCCCATCAGCTGATAGGACTTGCATAACACCCCCCCACCCCAGCTTTCCACACACTGCCCTTGCCGCATGGTGCACCCCTGCACTTGGAAGCACCATCGGCCGATGGGCTCCCAATCACAGGGGCTCCTGGTCACATGTTCAATTATTGGCATGATAAGAACAAGCCATAAAGTTGTTAAACTTTTCTTGTGGAATAACTTTGTGACTTATTACTTGTTTCATCACACCATTAATTGACTAAATGTGTGGCTGAGTCAGAAGTTCAGGTGTTACAACTGGTAAATCACACCTGAAGTGTAACATGTAGATGAGGCCTCACAAGAATATTCTCTTATTTTTAAATGAACTCCTAAACTTGGGGACAGGTATACATATACAAGGATTCACCTGAAATTTTTAAAAACTTTTTTGTGCTTCTTTATCAGGTTTGATTTTATTGTTTATAGTGGTGAAGTTGTGAAGAACATTGGTACTTTGAAACGAAATTAATGATAATTTGTCATTTAAGTTATCTGACATGTATGTCTCGTTACATATGCAACTCACTTTATTCCATGGCTTCATTATATTTAAGTTTTATTTGTTTTCCCCCAAATCTGCATAGCTTATCACACTATTAGAATCTAACAATGCCAACACATGACTAAACAGGAAAACTCGCTATCAAAAACTTAAAGTCCATCAACTACTATGAAATAAACAAGTTAAACAATTTTCTCCCTGAAATAAAGTACTGAATTTCATACTTTCATTGTTAAGTGCTATTTTCACAAATTCATATTTAAACTATATAAAGGATAGATTCCTGAACACTTAGAGATAATTAAAAGTAAGCCATTTAAACCATTATTCTTGTTTTCAAAATATCTGAAGGATCTGAAATGTCAAGCAAGTACAAAAATATTTTGTGTCAACAAATCTTGAAAATAATGATAAAATGAGTTGGGAATATAGTGACTACTAGAGAACAGGGCTCTATTCCCCTTACCCCAAACTGTTCTTACACAGACTGTGGAAAAAATGAACTTTAGAAAACATTGAGTGCTAGAAAGTCAACATATTTCCATCAAGAAGATGGGACATATACAAATGTCTCCAAGACAGCGATAGAAAATGTACAAATTTACAACCTACTACCTTGTATGACAATCCCTACATTAAAATACATTGTAGAATGCATCACTGATGTGCATGTAACACTGGCGTGCTTAAGGCACCTTTTCTGAAGGTACAGATAGGAGGACATGCCTGGAGCTACACAAGTTACACTTGCTGACAAAATACTAACCATTCATTAAGTCCCACAGGCTTTCTTGGGTCAGTCCCCAACCAAAACAGGACAAAAGTGTAACCAGATCTGCTCAGAGAGGTTGATGGATAAATATGCTTATGGGATATTGTTGATTGGGGAACCAAACAAAATGTTAACTTTGCATTGATAACTTGAAAAAAAAATTAAGCCCTGGTAAGGAAGAAGAGCATTTATTTACTTTAGAGTAACCATGGTTCTTTGCAATGCTGTAGTCTGCTTAGAACACACTGTAGATATGTATATGCCTTGTGAGCCCAAAACTGCATTTCTAGATGTGTTTGACAAGGCCTCATATGCACCCTATGTCTCCTCACTTTCCTATATGCAGGCATAACAGATGGAACTGGGCCGGATGCCATTCTCAGTTGCCCAATGTGCAACAAAAGTTACCATATTGCTCCACACAGCTGCCTTGAAGATATTAGTCCAGCTTGTTTGTGAAGCAGGAAGAAGATGGAAAATACTACTTGACAGCAGATCAAAATATGTTACTTGGTCTACACTGAGCTTTTTTGCAACAAGCTAGCATATCCTTTTGATGCCATATATGACCACAAAGGCATGGTCCTGCTGTTGTAACACTAAGTTTCTGAAGACATTCAGGGTACAGACAAAAGTGACAATTTTCTTCTGATATGGCCACAGAAAGCAATCTACAGCCATGACCAAACAAGTGCGCAGCTTGCAGACAGCTTCCAAAGTGACTGATCGGGGGAAAATCTGACCCTTCAATGCATGAGGTATCAGATAAAGACATTTCAAAATGTAGTGTCTCCTGTAACTTGTGTCTGCAGAGCTCCCAGCCCACCACTGTTTTCAGAATGGGAGGGGGGAAACAAAGAAGAGGGAGTTCGGTTTGGAGGTTCTTCAGCTTCCCGTGGAAGGTGGGGAGGGTGTATTGGAGCCCGCCCTGGGGTGCGGAGGATCCAGTCCACCCACCCCACCCTTCAACACCAGCTGGGGAGTCCCAAGAATGAGTTCCCTTGGTTGCCTTACCCCCCCTCCCATTTTGAAAACAGCAAGAACTGGCAGAGAGCTGTGGCTGCTGCTATGAGAACTTGGCTACAGGCTCCCAGCCCTCAGCCGGATTCCCTTCTCTCCCTAGAACCAACAGCGAACTGCTCTTTGGTCTGGGGTAACTAACTCAGAATGCTTTGCAGAACATGTTCCAAGTTACAGCTGTGAGCTGCACTTCTGTCTACACAGGGGCAATGCACAGGGGGTGCACACAGGTGCATGTACACCCCCTGAGCCTGGCGGTGCACCCCCTGCAAAAAGGTGCTGCCGATATGTTGACACTGCCAGTGGTGGCTGCAGGCGACTGCCAACCTTAGTCGGTGCTCGCCCTCCCCCCCCATGGGGGCTGCGGGAATTCCCCATTTACCACTACTGGGCTTCTGCCACTCCTGCTGCCACTGCACCCCCCACCTCACTGGGGGCACACGCCGTTCATGCGTCTGCACCCTCAAACTACAGACGTACTTTACTCCTGTCAACAATAGTTTCTTCAGGAAAAGACGGGCAGAAAAATGGAGTGGCTCAGACAGCATCACCTAAAGGACAAATTTTCCAATGTTTCATTATTACTTGGTGGAAAAACATGCAAATTAATCTAGTCATAAGCACTCACAGCTCGCTGACAATGTAAAAGAGAAAAAAACCATAATGGTAAGCCGATAAATTAAGCATTCTGTAGTGGTTAAAAAAGATGTTTCATGAGTTTTGTTCACATGTGCTGTTTACTTCAAGATCATAATGGGGCTTTCATGTTGTGCTTCCAAGAGTCTTGAGGAAGTTTGCTCCTTTAAGGCATAAAGAAATTAAGTTTAATTTTATTGGTATTGTGAGAAGGTCTTACAAATTTTAAAAACTTAAAACCTGCTACTTCCATATGTTTTAGGAGCAAGGTATAGTAAACATTTTTGATACTGGTACTTCCTCTGTGTTAAATGATTCCAACTGGAAAGATTTTCCATTTTGAATACTGCACTGGGTACTTAATAAAAATTGCTTATGTTAGATTTAGGGAATGGTTTACTAAGTGGATAGACTTTTTACTGTCAAGAGTGGAGTATACCATATTGGGAATAGAAAACTCCTGCTTTGAATTCCCAAGGTACCTCCTTTATGACTCTGAGAAAAAGCAATGAGAAGCCATATGTTTATAATAGCCTCTCACTAGAAGGATTTCTGAAGAGGAATGGGAAAGGGATAGGGAAGCAAGAATGGAACCAGATGAGTTAGCTGTGGGCAATTATCTCTAGTGGGCAGCTATCTTATACCAAGGCAGATCATGCCTGCTAGAAGGCAGCAAGGCTATTTCAAAATGTTATGCTCCGTAACCCAAGTCTGATTTAGCTCTCAAGCATCCAGTGAAATCTTCTGACTTATAGAAAAAGTGGTATGTGTTGAAAAGAAAGGAAGTTTGTTGTCTTCTGTTGCAATTTAAGTGCTTTTTGGTATGATGTTCTTTCTTTTTTGGTGTGGAAAAATGTGTGTTACGTTTATTTACATTGAAACTGTTGATAGTACAAGCCAGGTTTGTGCAAGGTACACTGCACGTCAAGAAAAATCTAGTCTAACATGAGGTACATGCATACCTACAATAGGATTTACACTAACTCTTATTCAATAAAAACAGATCTTTCGACTGAAATTTGACAAAAAAGTAAGAAACAGTAAAAACAATTCAGTTAACCCCCCCCGTTTATTAGTCCCATTAAAATAATAAGAGTAATACAAACAGGATTGGGCCTTATATTGTTGGAATGTTATAGAGCTAATCAGTATATTCAAAATAAATACTTCATAGCCACCTTAGCTATGCGTATAAACATAAGAATCACTATAATCTTTTTTATATTTTCCTTTGAAACAGCTGAGAAGAACTGGTAGAAATATCAAATCATTAAAATCAAGCATTACATTTGTAGTGAGAAATTTAATGTAGCAAAAAGTGTGGCCCTTTTAGTGTGGCAAAAAGTGAGTGTACAGTGGTTTACACAGTTTTCTGGGGAAAACCACGGTATCACATGTAACACCTGTACTATTACATGTGGCGCCAGTGTGACTGTCCTCCAGCATCCGAGGAAACTTTGTTCCCTCCTACCCCTCTATAGCTCCAGGGAGTTCATCTGTCATTCCAAATTCTACAATCCCAAGGAGGTGGATCTGGGCTCATAGGGTGCCATGTGGAGTCACTGCCCAGTACAGTCACTCTCTCTTTGTGAACAGGATAAGACTCCTCTTGAGGTGCTGTTGGCAACATGGCTGGTAGATGCACATTTGCTTGATGCACCACAATCCAAGCAAAGAGGAGACCCCTCAGTCATCCCCCACCTGAAGTGGGGGTAGTGTTAGAATGTGAGGTGCCTGCAAGACTGAACGCTGTAATTGTAAAAAGCAATCGTCTGGAGGAAGGGGAGACTGTTCACCCCTTTCCTGAAGCAGAGTAAACATCACAGCCTTTCAGGGTAGTGTCAGCAAAGGGCTAGGAGGTATTCATGTGCTTCATACAGTGTTCCACAGTCAGGCAAGAGCCACGCAGTGCTGCAAGCCCAAGGGCTGGCAAAGACCCTGAAAAACTATCAGCACCCTTCCCCTGCTGACCCTCACATGGACTGATGAGGAGTGTCAGTCATGGTGCCAGCACCCACTGGATAGCCAAAGACACTTCGTACACTACTTGTCCTGCTGTAGACTTATCAAACAGGTTGCTGAAGTGGAGGACTTCATGGACAGGGCTTCAGTCATATCCTTATAAACATATAGCTGCATATAAAAGAACTCATTCAAGAGTTGTGCAGGCTTAAAAGCAGTGGCAGGTCTCGACTCTGTCAGCAGGAATATGGAGTGCACAGGACCTGCCAGAACTGCTGGATCAGGAGCCGCAGGACACAGGTCGAAGGCATGCATTGGAGGACAGAAGTGAAATTGACAGGCCTTTGGCAGTGGAAACTGCTGAGATGCACCTGGCTGGACACTCCCAGAGCGCGGGGGGAACGGGAGCAGTGGAAGAGTTCCTGGATGGCTGTGGCTCCCCGAGCATCCAGTCAGTCAGCACTTTTTCCTGTACTCAGCTGTCTTTGGAAACCTCTGGAGATAGGGCAAAGTAAGCTCAGATAACTTCATACTGACCACCTTCAACTATATCTAGGATCTCTGAAGCTCTGATTCAAACACTTAAAAATGTTCTTAAAGTTAAGCAAGTGAGATAAGCCTTTGATTTCATACTTGGAAGTTAAGCATGTTCCTGAGTGCTTTGAAGAATCAAGGCTTAAGTCACAGTGCAGCGATGGAACATCTCTCCAATTAGTATTTGTAATAAAACACACACTGCCCTAACTTTAATATTTCACATGAAGGAGAGATGTTGATATCAATTTGGTATAACACTGTATTTGGACATAGTATTGTACAACAGGTAAACGGTACGAAATATCTAAGTTTATTTCTCAGAGTCCAAACAGAAATGGGAACAACAATACAACACACTGCATAATGTATACTGGCTGGAATACAGAGCATATTTTTTCAGAAAACAGCTGGCTTTTTAGAAGACTTTTAAAGGAGCGGGGGCAGGAGGGTGGAAAGAGGAACTGATTTAGAAGAATATTCCACATGCACCACACAGTATTAAAAAAATAACTGGATGAAGCAAAAAAGAAACATGGGAAGCAGGGGATGGTAGCATCTGCTAATAAAAAATTAATAATGCCTTAAAGCCCAAAGTAAATGCGAGTGAGACATAGCCATTAAAAAAAAGTCACACAAACTCTGGAATGGTGAAATATCTGTGAGAATACTGCATGAAGCACTTGAAAACCAGGAAATGAAGAGGTGAGGCACTTCCGGTTTCAGGCACCAAAAACTAACAGGATTTACTGTACATTAACTGCAGAATCATAAGACAGGCATCCAAAAGGACTTTACATCTGGCACTAAGAGGGAGTGTGCATCAAGGAAAGATTTGTGTAAAAAAGTTATTGCTGATGTCAACATGCACTCAATTACACTTCTGATAGCCTTGAAAGCATGATGCCATAAAAAATCTACTAGAATGTGTACTTTTGTGTCAGAGTAACCAATTACACAGATTTAGTTTCGATAGAAACAAATTAAGGGAAACTATACATTCTCAGCTTGTATCATTAACTACTATAATCATTTACTATACACAGCATTATTAAATATTCCTACAGGATAAAAAGGGTAAATATATTGCTTAAAAATTCAGTGGCTGACTGTAAAATTTCATTCCAGATTAACTGATGAAGATGAAGAAATGCTGCTGGAAACAAGCAATTTATCTCCAACATACACAGCAGCTCATTCTTGGACTAATGCCAGAGTCTATCTGGGCTCCGATTCAGTAGCTGCATTCAAAGAAAACTATACCCATATTACACGCTAATTAGAACATTCACAATAGCTTGCTATGACACTAGTTAAATAATTAAAAAAGGACTCTACTGTATCAAATATTTTCTTTAAATATTACATTTTTCATATTCTTAAATCCATGCTTTGTTTTAAAACAATATGTTTAAACCCTTTAAAGTAATCCAGAAAGCATAATAGTCAACAGGCTGAAGCAAATATTGTTTGAACAAAGTACTGATTTTTCCAAAAGCATTTCAGAGAGATTTGTTATCAGTAAGAAAAGAAAGTCCCCTCCAAGGGCATGCATCTTCTAATATACACATACATTTATACCTGCTCATCTGTAACCTTGAAGATTTCCAACTGGCTGTCATAACTCTGACAGCATAATTTTAGCATAGACATGTACATCTATATATTTGTATAGCGTTATAACAAAATAATAAACAAAGAGCATTATTCACCTCAGAAACTCAGTAAAATTCCTTCAATTAGATTGTTTCCAGCAGGCTTTAACTTAGGTTTACAATGCTCCTCAAGGTCAGTTTTTACTCTTTACTTTTTTATTGCTTACATTATCAGAAAACTTAACTAATCTGAAATATTAAATCTTACTAAACTTTTAACTGCATAAAATTAAATTAAAACAGTAAACAAAGGAATAAATGTAAAAAATGTAAAAAAATATAAATAAATGTAAAAAATAATGCACATCAATTACTACACCTCTTTTAAGGGCAGCCCAGCACTACCTGACAGAGGACATATTTGGATGCCCAATGCACATCAGTTACCCAAAACTTCCCTTCTGCCTAAATGCATCACAAAAATTGCCCCCATTCCTTCAGCATCTAGTACAAATTGTTTGATACAAAATCTTAAATTGGAAAAATACTGTAAAAACAATCACTTCATAAAAAGTAAAATAAAGTTCACTTTGTGCAGTTATGCTAGCAGATGTTATTCAGCTATGGGTAACAGAAAGCTTATGTATAATATACCTGACAATGGAAAAGACAATTAAGTACACACAGAAACATTTCAAATAGCTGGTTTAACATTATTTACTTTAACATACAAATGATTCTACAGAGACATATTCTCATATTAAGGCAGGGCATGAAGATGGGTCTCATTTTATGCTGGAAAGTTTTCTTGCACGTAAAAATATAAAGGATCTGTGTCAAAGTATAGTTTGGCTTTTAAGAATCATCCAGTGAAAGCCAAAAGACAACTGAGTAGCTAGATCTCATTACAATTCTTTTTTTCCTGGGCCCAGGACACAAAAATCTAACAGGGAAGCATGGAAGTGGTGGCAGGACAGCTATTTTTGTTCCTTCTCCCAAAGGTATCACTGAGGGCTTCTGCCTTTGTCACCCCCCTCTGTTATGCTACTACCAGAATGCAATGAAATCTCATCAGATCTAAACTCTTCATAGTTTAGCAGGGCTGATTGGGGTCAAATGAATCATAAGAGCATACGATGCATTATACTGGATCAGACCAACAGTTCATCTTACCCAGAATCCTGTCTCCAACAGTGGCAGTTGTAGATGCTTAGAGTAAGAGTATGCAAACAGGATACATCTAGAATGATCCATCTTTGTCATATCTTCCCTGGCATACACCATCATTTTTTGGAGATACCAGTGGATACGCACTTGACTGTTTTGTTTCGTACCTATTGATGGCTCTACCATCCATTAATCTGTCTAGTCCCCCTATGAACTTGGCTATACTATCTGCCACTGCATCATCCTGCAGTGATGAGTTCCACAAGTTAACCACATGCTGCACATTGAGCGAGTCTACACTTGCATTTTATCTCCAGCCAGCCCCATGGGGAGGTGGGGCTACTACTGGGTGGTTGCTGACTGCCAGGGGGCAGGCGGGCTATGGTCAGGGGCTAGGCACCAGGCAGCATGAAGGTAACCACCAGGCCCAGGATGGTGTACAACACCTGGTGGTCCTCCTCTATGGCCTCCTGGGGCTGACTGGAGCTGGGGGTACGGGGTGGGGGGGTGGGGTGTGCTCAGGAGGGGTGGATCCCCCTCCTGTCCCCTGCACAGCCCACAGCACCCTGCCCCCACAGCCCATCAGGGCACTTGGGGCCCTCCTGGCAAAGCACCCCCATGGCATGGGCCAGTGCAGGTCAGCCTTGGCTGCCTGGACCTGGTGCTGCTTGTGCCAAATTGCCTGGGTCCAGCCTGGACTGGTGTGGTGCGCTTTTGGGAAGTTCTGGGCCACTTAGGCTGTCACCCAGCACCTGCACTGCTTGCAGGGACCGCCTGTCATACCGGACTGGGTCCTGTGTGCATAGGCCCCAACCAAGCCAGTTCTGTGCATGCATGAGCCAGCCCAGCACAACGTGTGGTCCCTGTCAGTTGTGTAGGGCCCCATAGATTAGATTAATAGATTTAAGGCCAGAAAGGACCTCAGAAGATCATCGGGTCCAGCCCACTGAACCAAACAGGAAAGATGACTGGGGGTCAGGTGACTCCAGCAAGGTGACTGTCTAGTCTCCTGCTAAAGATTTCCAGGGTAAGTGACTGCACCACCTCTGGAGGGAGCTTATTGCAGTCTGGACACCCTGACTGTGAAGAAGTTTTTCCTAATGTTGAGCCTGACTTGATCTTTCAGGAGTTTGTGGCCATTACTCCTGGTTTTCTCCTCAGGTGCACTGGTGAACACTTGCTCACCGAGCCCTTGATATACTCCCCTGGTGTAGTGGTAAGCTGCTACCAGGTCCCCCCCCCAGCCTTTTTTTCCCCAGGTGACAGCCCAAGTGGCCCAGAGCAGCCAGAAGGCATGTGGTGCCGCACTGAGCTGAGCTGGGCAGGGCCCACACAATAGGACACAGGCAGCATCAGGTGCTAGGCAGCTGGGGCCAAGCCATGCTGCCCTATGCTGCTCTGCACAATGTAGGGGGGAAATGTGCCCCAATGGCCCCTACTGCTGTGGGTGAGATGTGGGCCATGCAGGGGGCCACTGGGCCCTGCAGGGGGGCATGTGAACCCAGTGGGGAGGGGGCTGCAGCCTCTGTGAGGGCGGCCTATAGTTGCTGTGGGGGTGGCAGGGGACCCACCTATCCTGAGCAGCCATAGCCCACAGTCCCACCACAAGCCCCACACCCCCACAAACCCCTCACCCACATACCTGATCCTGTGTGTCAGGAGCAAGGGGACTGGGGCAGGCCATGGGTTGAGAGTAAAGAGCAAGGGCAAGAGCAGAGCACTGGCATACCAGTACTCAGCACTGCACATGGCGGTAAATAAAGGGGGTAGGGGTATCTCTGATTTTCGATGACAAAAACGCCAAAAGTAAAAGCCAAAATGTATAGACATTTAGAATGCATTTTATTATGATGACAGAGGCACTGGTAGGCTTCCAAATTGCTTTAAATTTGTAAATATATCAATAAAATATTGCCCAGCTGATCTCTCTCCATATAGTGGCCTTTCATTTTATTAGCAAAATAACATTCTTTTGGGTATTTTAATGAGAGAATTTGGGCTTCTCATCAGAGAATTTGTAATTTTTAAACAGGGAATAAATACCAGGATCTTTGCTGGCAAGACGAGTGGCAAACCCTGTCTAGGGCCAGCACCAGGGACGAGCGGCAAGACGGGTAGCAGAGAAGCCTGTCTAGGGCCAGCACCAGGGACCCAGCTGGAGGGCAGATGAGGTGGCTGACCTGTTGGCCATTTGGGGCCAAGAGGACACATTTGGACTGTTCAAAGCAGGCCACTGCCAGGATCACATCTTCCCAGTGATAGCTGCCCAGATGGCAGAGTGGTGGCACCTCATTCAGGTCTGGCAGGTGTGCAGCCATGGGGCCACAAGTCCAAGGGGGCAGATGCTATCACAGGTGCACAGCCAGGCAGCCGCCCCTACTGCCAGACTGCTGTAGTGGATAGGGGAGACAGGGGCCACTCCAGGTCAGGGCTGCTTCAGTACTCCAGCCGGCACAAGGGGTAGTGTCCCCAGATACCAACTGGCAGGACCTCAGAAGCTCCTGAGGAAAAGCAGCCCTGAGCTGCTTGCCAGGGCAGGTTTTTATACTGCTGGTATACTGCACAGGTGCTGGCCCCAGGCTCTAGCTATTCGTGGCTGCAGATTTGGAAGGAGCTGGCCAGGGTTGTTTTGCCCTAAGTGGCACAACTTGCCCCACACCGAAGTGCGTGTCTGGGCACGCACTCTGAGGCAACAATCCCTGACTCAAATTTGTGCTGCCTCCTATTTGAGCTGCTGCAAGCACATGTGCCTGCATGTGTGGACACACTCTAAAATGTCATTTTAAAAAAGGGGCAGATCAGGGTACAGACACATGTATACCATTTTTTACCAAGTCCAAGATGACTTAAAAATTTAAGATGATCATCAAATAAATAGATTCTAACAAAGAAAATTTATCAATTTATTATAATGCTTCAATATCTAGAATCTAATTTTTCATCCCTGCCCACCACTTACAATGGCAAATAGTGGTTGGGTTAGGTGACAGGCCAAGTAGCCTTATCCCTGTCCCATCCTCATCACTTGTCCCTGTTACTGCCTGTTAATGCACACCTGCAACCCAGTCCTATACCTTCACCCCAGGTACCTGGCCCCTTACTGCCTGTCTACCCCACTTAGCCCCCCACTACTGCCTGCCCCCCTGCTGAGGCCAGAGCTGCTGGTACTACTGCCACTGTGTAACCAGGCTGGGGCTCGAGGCATCATCTTCTCCATATTCCCTGTCCCAGGTCAGACTGGACCCCAGCTGGTGCCAGAGCCATGACAGGAAGGTAAGCAGAAGAGCAGCAGCAGTGGGGTAGGGAGTGGGAAGCAAAGAAAGGATGGGATGGCAGCAGGCAGGGGAGCAGGTGAAGCTCTGACCTCTCCCTATTCCCCTAAATCTGTGCTTAAATTTAAGACAAGAAGATATTTTCTCCCATTTTGAATGGAGGTAAATCCTCATCTTAGGTTCAAGTAGATACCGTATTTGGAGCTTTTTCAAAAGAGAACAGCTGTTTCAGAAGGGAAGCAGCTGTTATGGGAATGAAGCAAATATAGCAAAACTTCAACTTTAACATTGCTTCATCCAGTGTTTAAGTTGCAGCAGTTTTGCTTCGTTTCTATTGCTCCCAGCGTGTTCAATTTAACAATTAGAATGTAAAACAGCTTCAATCCTTTTGAAATTTTACCCTTTTGAATAGCTCCAAATATGTGTATCCATACTCTCCGACCTTCCCAGAAATAGAAAACTGCTTTCTATAGACTCAGCATTATAGACACTAAGATATGAAAGATATTTCTACAGCCTTGGAGAGCACTACCAGCCGTTTTAAAATGCATGGTAATTGATGGTGGAGTGCAAAGCTTATTTGAAAGATTTCATTAAAATGTTGACATATTGATAGAAATAACAGTTGAGCTAATCTCTTCAAAGTCATTATGCAACTTACAATTCTTGATAAGATGCATTCAGCATATTTGAGTACAATACTGCAGTGATTTTGAAACAGGGTACCATAAGATCCTTTTAAGAGTACCACAGGGTACCATGCAATAATAGCACTATTAGGCTATTATGATTCAGAAGATTCATGATTCAAATCCAGAGATTTCAAACAGGAATCCACAGCATTAAAATTATTCTGACCTGTTGTGGCTTTTTTTCAGTTCCCGGTGCAAGAAGAGAATTGCTCTATTATTTTCCTTAGTCAAAAAACAAGTGAAAGCTAAGAGGTGACATTTTATGAGGGTGATTTGAGTCTCACACAGCGTTTTGAGTCTAAAAGGTTTGACAGGACTGGAAAAAGAGTATAAGGTTTTCAGTAAAGGATAGGATAGCATTCACTTCTCAAAACAAAGCAAGCTTACATTTAAAAAAGTTTATAAGTGCTTATGGTCTCCAGTATATCTCCTGTAAGTAGTGATGTTGAGTTTAAAAATTGGACCCTAATTTAGCAAAATTCTTAGTGGGATAAAGTAATGAACCAATCAAGAACCAACTTCTTGGAAAAAAAAGTCTCAACCCTTCTGCACTTAGTCACCCAGAGCATTTTGTAGTATCATATCTTAAATTTACAGTTCACTAAGTTCACTTGCTGTTGGTATCACAGTAGTCAGTTTACATTACTTACTACATAAAAGTCTAAAATTCCAACAGAAAAGTTAGACAAAAAGCTAGCATTAACATTAATCATATTCAATTTCAAAGGAAAAATTTCTTAAAATTGTAATTTTAAGGACTTCCCCATTCTAGAATGGCGAGATGCTGCTCCACCTCTGAAATAACATCTGTTTGTTTTATCAACCCTTGCTTAGAATTTTACCCTCCGGTACTTCCAAATAACATCTTTTAAAAAGTAAAGTAACATGGCCCCCTCACAAATTGTCTCAATCAACCAAATCACTTTCTATTCTGGAAGACAGATAACCTTTTTATAAAGTGAGCTTGATTCCTCAAAGAATTCTTCAACTTACCTGAATGCAGGAGAGGAACTGCATACATTTTCATTCAGATCCTGATATTCTGTACAATAGAAACACTGTAAATGTAGCCTGAGCTCCCTAGCACGCCTGTAATTAACTTCAAGTTCACACAGAAACACTCTCCTTTACACACAGGCTTTGCTACTTTAAAAGAGTTTGAACAAACCTGAACTTCTATCTCCACATACTGCAGAGATAGCATGACTGGAAGTTGTCAGTGAAATAGCCTAACACTGCAAATGCAGCTTGAAAAGACAGTATCACACCACGAAGAAGTCACTTCTTAGACATCTATTATATCTACCTTTTGTACTTAACTTCACAGGTGTCAAGTTGGTTGAAAACCATCTCTTTGAATAAATAATGCTACAAATACAGTGGAGCTAACTACCTCCTATCATTTTTAATGAGTTGGGACAATCCTGTTATATCAAAGGGAGATTCATGGGGATTTGACTTATTCACCTACAGTTCCAATGGCCTCTCTCAAGGATGCTACAAGGCCTTGTGAAACCTCAGGAAGCTACACAGGAATTTCTGGAACAGGAATATTAAAGATACCCCCAGTTTGCTTAGAAACAAAACTAGTAGGACATGAACCCCAAAACAGAGTGCATACACTGAACTATTTCAGTATGTCCAGTATCCTACTTTTTCCCCACATGGTTTGGGACACAACAAAAGAAGTCCAAAAAATTGGTCTCTATAGAACAACAAATCACTTTGCAAAACACATAATGATCTGCAGGATGACATTTGTTATAAAGGAATGGGGAGGGTGGACACGAACTTTGTATAAAACTGATGTCTCTTTCTAGAGAAAAGCTCAAAGCATGAACACTTCCCCTTCATATTTATCATTAATCAACAAATATAAAGGTGACAATAATAGTTCACTCTCTCTTTCATATGGCATCAAATATCAACTTCCAAATCTATAACCTGGTGTCCAGTGTTATTTCTCAATATGCGGATTTCATCTGCCCCATGTGGGCATTTGTAAAGACTGCAGCTTTCAATTAAGTGCTGTGCTGTTTGTTGGACACTGCATTCAGGCAGGGGGCTGTACAAGATGTTCACCTTGCGATGTGTTGTTTTGAAATCTGTCTGTTTAGTTTGACCCATACTTCTGTCAAGACTGTGCCCAAAGAGAGACTCGTCTGGTGTTGGTATAAAAGCCGTAGGAATAGATTTGACCTTTTCCAGCAGTCAGCCTACTCCATTGCTGCCTGTAGGTTTGGTACAGCATCCCCAATCTCTTCCAGGAGCTTGTAGGCCTCATGTAGCAAAAGTTTATGACTTTTAAGCCTCTTGAGCCTCCATCTATTTGGGTCTTCAGTTAACAGTTGATAGAGGAGGTGATTTTTGTCATCTCTTGCCTCTACTGCCAGTAATGATGTTAGGGTGTCTCTTCTTATAACACTTGGTCTAATGTCCAAGAATGCAGGGAGTACATATCCATGTGTGCGAGGTGTACAGCCTGTTATAAGTCTCAGCACACGGTTTAAGAACAGTGTCAAGCTTT
Organism: Caiman crocodilus; assembly: GCA_030014935.1. Taxonomy (NCBI): domain Eukaryota; kingdom Metazoa; phylum Chordata; order Crocodylia; family Alligatoridae; genus Caiman; species Caiman crocodilus. Next base: position 7,015,631 of record JAGPOW010001918.1, on the reverse strand, counting down.
CTAGTGCGACAGCATATGGACCATACAGGAGCATAATACTGTGCTAGAGCGTATACCATTTCAATTGTGGTGGTTCTAAGTACTTTGAAATTGGCAGGCTTGACCCATGTCATGCTGGCTAAACCTCTTAAGGCAGCTACCCATGCAAAGACTTAACTCCTCACCTGCTGAGTGTGATGTTTATAGAGGAGGGAACAGTCTAATGAGATCTCTATGTAGTCTGGAGTATGCTCATGGGGAAGAATGTGATTGCCTACTCTGAGACTCAATGTGCTCTTGGCTCAACAACTGTCCAGATAAAAGAATGATGATACTGATTTATTAATGCTCAACTTAAGGTGCCATTTGTGGAAATAGTCAGAGATAAGTTCCATGTCAGTACTCAGTATCTTTTTCAGTTCTGTCATGTCAATTCCTTGGGCTACTATGGCAACATAGTCAGTGTACATGTATTGCTTTAATGTTGTATGTGGGAAGTCTGAGATATATACATTGAAAAATACTGGTGCCAGCACTGATCCTTGGGGAAAGACTCCATTCTTCATAGATTGTACTGTGCTTTTTTCTCCTTGGCTGGTAGTGAGTCTAAATGATCAGTTGGAGATCAAGTAAAAATTCATAGATTGCATTCAAATATCATGGAGTACAGTTTATATTATAGTTTATACTGTTGTACAGCATCATAGGCAGCTGTAAGGTAGATACAGACCACACCTGTTTTCTACTTCGTTTCAGAATCTTCTGAATTATGTGCAAGTGTTTGTACGCCTAATTCGTTTTCTATGTCAGATGTAAGTAATGCAACTTAGTCAGTGGTACACCCCTTTTTAAGAAAGACAGCTTGTTCTTTTAGGAGCTGCAAATCAATGATATTCTCTATTTTATTCAGGATTATGCACTTCTTGAGTCTGTATATAATGCAGAGTAGTGAGATGGGTCAGTAGCTCTTTGGATCTGCTGGTGGTTTACTAAGTTTCAAGAAAGCAATGATGTTAGTTTTCCTTCAGATTTTTGGAAGTCTGCCACTTTCTAGACATTTATACATGAACTTCTGAAGCCATCTTTTCACTGTGGCTCCACGCTTGGTAAAAAATTCTGGGACCCATTCCAGTCTTGATCGCTTTCATAGCTATCAAACTCATTGTCAGAGACAGGGGCGCTTAAATTAAGATCAACATTGGACAATTTAAGTTGTTCATGAGTCAGGTGCCTAATCATTTCTATGTGTTGCTTGGTTACTGTACTTGCTGTTGTTGACCAGTACTTTCATGATGGAGTTTGCTGAAGTAGGGCAATGTCATTTTTAGGTGCCTTTGCCTGTACATCGGTTAATGATGCAAAATGCTTATTTGTTCAAGTGGGTTATATCCAATTCTTTTATGGTAGTGGGGGTGGTGGAACTGCAGGTTATTGCATTGTTTGATAATGTTTAAGAGCTGTTCGCACTGCTTGTCCCAGCATGGCACATAATGATTTCTGTAGCCTCTAGGTACACAAAGTTTAGCTATTTCAATTAAGCAGTTTGCAAATATATTGTAGCCTAGATCAATGTTGTTTTCTGATGGATCCTCTCACTGGACAGCCTTTGGTATTTCTGCCAATCCATCTTTTGAAGGTTCCATCTTGGAGCTGGTCTGGATGGTGTGTGCTGAACAAATCATATTGTCAATCTGGTGAATAAGGGTCTGTGCTGAGATGATGGAAACTTTTCAAGTACTTTTCTTATGGTATTTTACTTGAGTCACCCTTCCACCAGGTGAGATCTGGGTTTGTCTGGATGTTCCAATGTCTAGAGTGGAAGGTACGTGGCTCCTTCAGGTCATGTGAGAGTTATATCATTCAGGCTTGACCAGAGACAAAGATTGTCTCCGTTGCTATTAGCAGAATATCCCCAATCTTGATGTTGACAACTGAAGTTACCTTCATATAATGTTGTTTGATTGTAAATGGACAGGGATGTGATTGACAGCACAGCAGAGGGTAGCTTGTACTGACGACGCACAACACTCCATCCTATTGCACTCTGGGAGGTGTTATGTCCCTTGCGAGCGTAGGGCAGATGGTTTCTGATGAAGGCAGGAAGGCCGTGGATCCTACTAGCTACAGAGTCTGCAAGACTGTAGGCTGAAAGCTTCATCTTCTGCAGCTGCTCTATGTGTGTTTCTTGTAGAAGGACTGCATGTGGTTTAATTTCCCTGATGTATTCCAACACCAACTGCTTGAGGTAAAGCCTTTAACATTAAGCTGAAGAACAGCCAAGTGTCAACTTCATAGATTGGAGCGGTTGCTCTAGTTCATCTTGTAGTTAGTATATCAAAATTGGAAAAAATCAAGAGTCCAATTGCCCTGGTAGTGATTTTGAGCTTTGCTTTACAGCTTCTCATGGGATGCCCCTTGAGAAGGTAGTCACTATTGTCACCACTAGCTTTATTCAGCAAATATCAAAGTGTCAATAATAGTTAAGTGTAGTAAAACTGCAGGTAACCTTTTCAGGGAACAGTGGCAAAAAGAACCTATAAAAAGATTGGACATTGCTTGCATTTAATTGCAAGCATTAAGACTGTGTAGTATGACAGACACATCTGGTACAGTAAAGCTCACTGATTTCCTGCCCATCTCTCAGACGTCAAAAGATGAGAAGATGGAACATAGAATGGACTAGCTTTCCATGCTATTTCAATAGCATATATATGAAAAATAAGTAAGATATACATGAAAGCTCTCATTGGCAAATATGCATGTAAATATGAACCTAGATAGAATAGCTTTCCATGCTATTTCAACTGACATAGGGTATCCTACCTACAGTGATCACTGACTGCCTAAAATATTTGTCATGTGAAAAAAGCTGAAAATTGAGCCAAAACTCTTGTAGATTGACCGTACCTACCAAATGAATGTCAGAGTCACAAAAAACCATATTCTTAAACCCACAACATCAATATTGACGCCAGATAGAACAGGGTCCTGATTTTTTTGTAGATTTGTGCGCACGTGTGTGACAAAACAGTCAAGTTTACTGACCTTAAACCAAGTATCAAAAGGATGGAATCATTAACCTCTTTGGAGGGATGATGTAGTTAAAGCAACTTACTCTGATGTAACCGAGTAACACAAGGCACGTCTACACATGAATTTAATGCGATACAATAAACTCCAGCGCATATTGTGCTGGAATTTATTGCTCCCAGGCACTCCATTTACATGCAAGGCTAGAACTGCAGCATGTTAAGCCATGTTAAGCCCTGGCTGGCAGGGGGCAGAGCCTGGTTCAACGTGCTGTGAAGGGGCTGGCTGGGGCAAAATGGAGGCAGCCCCCTTACTGAAGCACCCTCATGCCCCAGCCAGCCCCATCAGCATGTAGCTGCGAGTTGCTAAGCATTAAAGAATGCTACCATGGGAAAGTACTTGTGTTTACAAGTACTAACCTACGGCAAAATTAAATTAGTTTACTGTGGCCTAATAGGGCTGCACATGTAGGCAATGAAACTACTGCGGAGTTAATCCGGCAGCTCCTCAATAAACATTTTGTGTAGACGCGCCCATTATGGAGCAGCTTTAGTAATTATCATCAGTAATGATTTTCTCAAGTGTTTTTAGGATAACTGGCACTACTGCCCTGAAACCAAATAATTAGTCATTGTTCTATACCTCAAATGGAAGACAGAAATTACAATGATACTTATAACAATGCATAGAAGAAAAATCACAACTTCTGTAAAACTGACACCAGCATTCTGCTGCAATACTTTTTTTTTTTTTTTTTTTTTTTTTTTTTTAGGGATAGGCCACCCTTTAGCAGTTTTAGAAAACCCCAAGAGTCTCTGGGACTCTGTGCAAACTCTCAGAGAATGTAAGATTTTTTATATGGATATCTTCAGAATACCTGCATGACTTCTCACATGTTCTCACCAAATACAAACACACACCTCCCTCCCTATTTCTTGGTTTATCCACTGTTGATCAGAGTATGGCAAATGGAATAGTAAGAAAACTGCACTGACCAAAACATCAAAACCTGAATTCTGATACAGAGTTGGAAGAGAAGGGCACTGCTCCACCTGCTATGCAGAGACAGGAGGGATTTCTACATTATTCTGTCCAGTCCCCAAACATGGCTATTCTGATTGTTGGAAGAAGGTTTACTGGGTTTTCATATCTTCTGCCTGAACAATCTGAGAATTCTCACTAGGTTACAATGATCTTTGTAGTATTTCCCTCTACTTGATTTAAAGACACACACACAAGCTTACTCTCTAAAAAAAAAAAAAATTAAAATGTTTATGTATACCCTTAGCAATCCTATTTGCTTTTTCACTTCTTTTTGGATAATCACATTATTTGAAATAAGTTCATATTCAGGTTTTGTAATGAGAGTGATAAATGTAACTATTTTTCTGGGAAAACATGTTGTAATTACTGTTTTGATGGAATATTTGATTTCAATTTCTTTGAACAAACTCAAATCAATAATACCCAGGCCATGCTAGTTTTGAGACTATGTGATAAAAATAGGTAATAAAATGCTACTAGTTAAACAGGATGTGTTGTGAATAGGGCAGCTCAAGGTCCCAGGTAAACATCTTGTTTGTGTCCTGAAGCCTTGTTTCATGCATGTCTTATTCTCTCAGTAGGGTCCTCCTGTTCTGGTCTAAACATAGGGCCACTGCACCCTATCGATCTTCTTTAAATCTCCAGAATAATAAATTTCAAGACAACACAGTGCAAGCTGACTAAAGCTCTTTAATTACATCACTGCTGAAAGGAAATCATTGATCAAGGGCATTATGGGAAAATAAACTGCCCCCCAAACCAGATCAAAGTCAATAAAATAGCTGAGTAGCTGCCCCATTTGGGACTTTTCCTAGATTAGTGCTCATGGACAAGCAAGAGAGGCTATACTAACACATGCTGCTTGCCATCTTTTTGAAGCTCTCCCTGGCAGGTGTCATGCTCTGAGCATGGTTTTTGATTACTCTAATTAAATATAATATTATCAACAGATCTTCATATTGATCCCTAAAACCCCTTTCTAAATGGAAAATTAAAAGCTCTGAGAGAGGGCCTCAGAGGCTAACAGGTTGTTTTAATGATTTTAATCTTATATCAATTCTCTATGTTGCATCTTGCTGACAGTTATCAATATCAAAATATCAATTCCCTACCACAAGCAGGGAACCTGTAAGGTTTCTTTACAATACTCCACAGAATTAGGTAAAATTAACACTCTAATATGGCACTGGAAAAATATGTAAAATAGAAACAAATGTTGCAGTAAATTTATCATTCTTACCGATTTTAATGAAGTATTCTATACAATTGTTAAATATATATTAAAATCAGCAGTAAAACTTGTTTACATTTTAAACCAAAAGCTAACAAGAATGAGCTTGCTACATAACCATAAGGAAAAATACATTTAGATTTAAAGTCAACATAGACCTTCAATTCTTTTTTCATAACAGTTACACAAAAATATTCAGATGCTATATAATGTGCATATTTACATAAAATACTGTTGCATAAACTTTAAAAATAAATTTGTGAAAATATTCTTCCCAATTAGCTTTTAAAAATAGTTTGAGACAAAGGCTATTTTTATACATTTATGTCTACTGCTACAAATCACCAACAAAACTCACAGTAATCAGAAAATAAATATTTATCTAAACCCAAAACTTTGAAAGATAAGGACTCATTTATAGTTACTATTTTTTTGCCAGAAGTATGAACTGTTCTAATAGCCAAGCCATGCTTTCTCTCCATATCACATCTCTTCCTATTCATAACCTATTCCCTCAGGTGGTTCTCACTGCTAATGCCCAAATGGCATCAACCTGTTGTTTAGCACATCTATGAAAAGGCTAGCCTGCTGGCTAATTTACCAAGGGATTAAAGCCCTGAAACAACTTCAATCTGTTACTTTGTTTCAGTTGAAAAGCCCTACCCACAACAGCAATGATCCCATGTGAAACAGAAAATCTCCTTTTAAGAAAGAAAAATTCAAAGTGGGAAATATTTAAAGTAATACCTGTACATGCCAATACATCAGGTGTGCTTGAATAAATTTCTAAAAGTTATAGTCAGAAAGCCAATAAGCTAGTAATGTAGTGCTGGGATGAGGCCAAAGCAAGCCTGTTTATTTGTTTTAATATTTAAAAACACTGTGGATGCAGGAATCGCACACAATTCTAAGCTGAAGCTCTAATAACATTAACCCACTGAGTTCACCTGGAGACAGAGTCTCATCTCTAAACGTTAGGGAATTAAAGTGCTTCAATTCTAGGATTGCATGTAAGATTATTTTGGCCTTATGATTTTAGTTCATTTCTTTGTAACTTCTATTCTCTTTATGGTGGTCGCTAACACTGAAAAGTATTGCAGATGATTAACTAAAGATTCTGAGCAGTCAACGGTACTGGGGGGTGCAGAACTCAGACTTTAGTACTTGTTTATGATATTCAGTATATGAACATACTGCTTGCGTGCCTGTGAATCCAGCTCTAAGGCAGCAACTGAACTTTACTATATGCATGGTAATAAGCTCTAGTATGCAAAGTCAAAAACAAGCCCATGGTTAATTAAAATTGTTGTACTCTCTCCTCTTTCTTAAGAACTTTTCTAAATGGGAAGACCAAATAATCCAATGCTTTAAAAAGTATATTCACTGAAGCACAGTTATTTTACCATTAAAATTCTGTGACAATTAGTCATCTCCATTAAACAAGTTTGGCATGTCCTCACAGTAGGATAACCTGGGTGGGAGAGGGAACAGATATGAGGGGTGTCAGGATGCTGCTCTGCTGGGAGTTTGCCCCTGCCTGGGGTCCAGAAGGCAGGCAGGGCAGCACTGGGAAGAGGGCCAAGTGGAATGAGTGAAATGGTATTCCCTTCACCCTAGTAGCCTTTGCAGGGTTGAGGGAAATCCTGAGCTGCCTCTGCCCGGCCACAGGAGCTGGGAAGGGCAGCACCACCCTAGAGAGTGGATCTGGGAAAGCACAGGGCAAGTGGAAGAAGTAAAGTAGTCCCCCTCACCCCCTTCAATAAGCACCAAATGCCACTGTGTCCAAGAACAGTAAGATGTCAATTTATAAATTAGCTCAATTCTGTATAAGCTGTAATGTATAAAAGAAAACCTTTGAAAAGAGTTATGAAAGCAGGGATACACTAAATTTCTGAAATTAAATACAGGAGGGATTAAGAATTAGTTTGTAGGTCTCAGCCGCTCCTTGTAGTGAATGATGTTCCATTTAGAAAAGGAAAAGAAATATTATCCTTTTCCTTTCCCCAATGCTATTTTAAATATTATAACTGTTGGTGCTATCCCTTGTACTTTTTGATGCCAAAAGTAAAGATTTTCTGGAATGAAAAAAAAATGCCTGAAAAGATATGTCAGTGCCAAGGGTTTGAGAGGAAATGAATGCGTGTAAATTGATATTTGTAAGATTTAAATTAAAAAAAATATATCATATAAAGACATGATACTCAAGGTCTTATTTTGATCACTGTTATTACAGTGACAAATATGGAACTCTTCTACCTCCAATAAAAACTATGAATTTGATGCTTTTAGACCGTGCATGTGGGCACACATTCACAAAATAATTATTTTGAACACTATCAGCCCCAAGGTCAATCATAGATTTAGGATATAAAATTAAATGTTCAAACTACAAGACATCCTAAGTTCACACACACAAAAATGAGCTGGCTGGCTATTATATTAACTAGAAAGCCACCTAAATAACTGAATATTGGTTTCACACAGAAGAAGTTATGAAGCATTTAAAAATTTCTTTTCATTTAAAACCTGCTATTATTTTATATTTTAATTCTATTTCTATGTTTTAGTAGAACCTTATTTGTGAAAATAAAAGCAAAACTTTTCCAAATGTATTGTATGTATACCAAATTAGTTTATTTACATTTTTAACTGGTGGTTGCTTATGATACATAACTTGGCATCATGTTTCATATATTTCTAAAGGCACAGGTATTATATGGAAAAAACTGAAGATATCTCAAAATATTCTTCATAACTATAATACAGTTT
>JAGPOW010001918.1:6984570-7003796 GCA_030014935.1 Caiman crocodilus | reverse complement strand
GGGGGGGGAGTTATCTTATATTTAGGGTTGTCTTATATTTCAGTAAATGTATAATCACAAGAAACTTATTTGATTGACAACAAAAATTGTGAATTTAAAATTAAAAAGAAAATGTTGAATATTCCAACAGTTCCAGCTCTGCCCAAAATAAATATGTAGAACACTCTCTTTGTTAGCTTTTCAAGTTACCCCAGTATCACTAACCCTTGTGAGTTTATGATGAATTGAATTTTATGAATGGAAATGCTTTATTGAACTCCAATACTAGCAAGGGGATTGACTGAGTCATATGAAATGCCAATATGTTGCTTGGAAGGAATTCAGATGAGAGCAAAGGGACATCTGCTTAATGTAAAACAGCTGTATGTGCTTTTAATGTGCCCATCCAGGGATCAAGATGAGCAGTAATGTGCAACAATCACCACTGATGCACAAGCTATTATAGAAAGTTGATGTATTAACTACCTGAATTAACTATTACTCATATTTAAGTTCAAATATCAAATAGCTCAAAATCATCCTAATTTTTCTTTTGCTAGAAACAGTGATAATTAAAATGTAAATCCAAAAGCCTTAAAATAAATGTACTGAATCAGGGCTGTCAAGCTCACCTGGGGCCCTAGGCCAGATCCAGACTGCGGGGCTCCCTGTGGGTTGGATCAAGACTGGGGCACAGAGGCAGCTACCATGGTCAATGTGGTTTCAGCCACAGAGGCAAGTCCAGCGGCAGCTGTAGATCTAGGGGCATGAGCCAAGCTCACTGCTAATGGTGTGCTGGCCAGTGGTGCCAAAGGGCTCCACATTAGAGGTACACCAATATAAAACAGTCTATATCAGATCAGCAACTATAATAGGAAAATTTACATTAACCGGCAATTGGCTTTTTGGGCCAGTGTAGTCAATAATGTCACCAATAAATGTTGCATGCATGTGCACAGTTGCAGCATTGAGGCACATGTGCCAAAGGCAGATTTAGGCCCCCATGGTGAGGAAGGGAATGCAGTTGGGGCAGAGGCAGATGCTGCCCAGCCAGGGCAGGCCACAGGCAGCTTGTCTGGTGGGTGCAAAGGGGGTAGCTCCAGATTTGTGCACAAGGTGAAGGTAGACTGCCTGTTCCAGGGTCAGGGACTGTGCTGGCCTCTTCCTGGAGGGGGGACTGGGCCAGGGCTGCACTCGAGGTGGGCAGGGGTGGGGTGGGGGTGGGTGGCAGCAGTGCTCGGTGGGGGGGCTACTGTGAATTTTGGGGTGGCCATAGCCCACCCCATAGCTCCCCCTTCCAGTCCCACCATCACCTGTCCCAGCCCAGCCCTCACCTGGAAGCGGCTAGCACAGCCCCTGGCCCCAGGCCTGCAGCAGGCAGCTCTCTCTCACCCCACGTACAAATCCGGGCCACTTGCCCTCTGTTCCTCCCCTGGGGGCATACACAGCGGTGGCAAGCCCCCCCGCCCAGACAAGTTGCCCACAATTCCATCCCATGTCCTGCCCAGGCAGTGCCTGCATCTGCCCCTGCCCTACTCGCTCCCTCATCCTTGGGGGGCCTCAATTTTCCCCCACATACCTCTTCGCTCCCCAACACCCCTTCCCCCCACAGACCTACCGGCCACTCTCTCCCCTGCATATTGGGCCATATGGCTTGTTAATAATTGGCCAAAAAAAATCTTTATCGATGCACCCCTATTCCACATTCCATGACAAGTCAAGTTCCACAAATTCCAGTTGCCCAGAAAGCCAGATAAAGAGCTTTCGTGGGCCAGATCCAAGCCATGGCCTTTTTGACATGACACCCCTGTACTGAATAATCAGATATTAAGCACTAATCTGAATTTGTTGTTCATGAAAACTCAAAACCATAACAAAATTAATCATGCTGACAAATAAAGCTACAGACATTCATAAGGTATCATCACTGCACTATGTATATTAGCAAATATTGATCAACCCTGGTGTCTGTGTGGCAGATATAACAAGTTTGGTACAAGTAAATGTACTTTTTAATCTGAATATCTCAAAATACTTCACAAATATCTATGTATTATATTGGGACATCCATTTTATAGACCAGTAAATTGAAACACAGAAGTTAAATAAGTTGCTGACGGTTGCACTGATAAAGGTTGAAACTGAAAACATTCCTAATTCTCAGTCAGATCTGCAAGACAGATTTAGATCAGCAGATAAAGTAATGACCGTTTTAAAGTACATTAAAAGGGGTTATACAATTTATCTACTGTATTTACTTGAATATAAGACTACCCTGAACATAAGACAATCCCCCTGATAATTAGAGTCTACAAATGGAAAAATGTATATATTTGTTATAATTTTCCAGGTATAAAATTTAAGTATTGGAGTGTTGCCTTGCATCTCCCTCCCACTGCTACAAGGAAAGCTGTGGCTGGGGGGTAGGACAGGTCCTTGATCTCTGCCCCACCCACTTTTCCCCTGCAGCCTTCCTGGCCCCCTAGCCCCTGCATCCCCACACCCCAAGCTCCCTACAGCCTCTGCCCCTTCCTCTTGATCCCCAGTTTCTGCTACTTCCCCTCCCTGGGGAGGGAGATGCAAGGCAATGCTCCAATACTTAAATTTTATACCTGGAAAATTATAACAAAATTTCCCATTGTTACAGCAAGGAAAGCTGTGGCTGGGAGATACCTCAGGTGGCTTCCTTGCTCTCTGCCCCATCCACTGAGAGAGATACCAGCCTGAGCAGGAGCTGGGCTGCACCTGACAGTATGGAGGAGAGAAGGAAGAGCAGAAGCTGCAGAGGGAAGTAGAGTGGGGAGCAGTGCAGGAAGCTCCTGTGGGTTGGGCCCTGACCTTGACCTGGGCTCAGGGCTAGAGTCAGAGCTGTAGCAGTCACCTGTTCCCACCTCCACTTTGTATGCGACTATAAGATGAGGGGCTCTTTCTCCCCATGCTGGCAGGGGGAAAAACCCTCATCTCATATTCAAATAAATACAGTATTTGGATTAAAAATTAGAAGGCAAATGTCTTCATCATTCAAACACTAGATTAAAATGTGCAATTTAAAAATCATGTGTTTTTAATACATTAAATAAATTGATCAAATACTAAAAAAAAAGCATTCAGGAAGTCACTAAAACTATATAAAATGTCTTTGTTAATATAGAAATATAGATTTAAGATCCCGAGTCCCATTATTAGGCTTAGTTCACTGAGATTAAAGATCAGAAATCAGAGTTAGTAGACAGCCTCAAGTGACTTCAAGACAACTGCTTTCTCTCCTTTGTCAACATTGTTCCACCTATTTTTCCTCTGCCAAATGAGTTATGTGCTACTTCTGCATCTTTTGTCAAAATCTATAAATTCACAATTATATCAAATCAGTACCTGTTCTTGTTGAAATAATTAATCCCTCCCTTTACTACCCAGCTATTACCCAGAACTCAATCTTGCCCAACACTGGGCTCACTTAATACCTTACTATAATAGCTTCTGCAAATCTCTCTCATCCAAGGCAAGAATGCAACTATTGCTGGTCTTTCTCTGCATAACAATATTGTATAGTATCAGACTGCATTTTGGTAATAGCAAAGATATTTAACAAATTCCAATAGTCTGTCAGTTCTGTTCTGTGTCTATCATTTCTTGCTACAAAAGCCACTTATTTGGGGATTAGGCCTACAGGTACCACAGGAACAGGAAGCAACAATAGGTGTCAAATATTGCCTGTTTCCAAAATGCTTAAGCAGAATAGCTGCAAATCAACTTTCCTAGTTAACTTCCAACATCTGGACAAACCATGTTAAAATGACGCTTGACATCAGTCAAAATGAGCACTACAAAGACAAAGTTGCATAGACTGTTCACAGGTTAACGTCAGACTTTAGAGACACTGGGTAGAAGATTTTCTCTTACTGAAATTTCATTCAGACCTCATTGCCCAGAGTGTAATGTAAGGATGTCAAAGATTTACTAGGAACTTCAACTGCTCTAAGCATCATTCAGAAGAATCTTGACTCTTTAGTAATTGATTATTCAGTCTAGAGATTTCCTGTGCTGCATACATGAAATTTAAGGAAGGTCACAAATGATTTTTAGCCTCTAATCAGGCACTGATGACTCCATGCTACCATCTTAAACAGATCAAACATGATCCACTTCAAAACAGCTTATGACAGATTTTGATGGTAAAGGGCAGGAGATCTTAAAAAAAATAAATTAAAAAAAAATCAGAAGCACAAAAAAGGAAGGAAATGAAATGAAAGTGTTGTGACTTTCCCATATATACTGAACAGATGACTTGTAGGAAAGCCACTTGCAGGGAAAAACATTTGAACTACAAATACAAGTACAGTTGAGGATTAATCACTTAGCATGCATTAAAGGAAGACTTATAGTATCGTCTATTAATATTGCCTGATACTTCCTATTATATTAACCTGTTTTTAGTGGCTTGTCACTTTATCCCAACGTATCAGCTCATACTAAAATTTTTACACACCAGATGTCTAGAATATCAGTGTTTTACAGCACTCACTTGGGACATGGGATGATTTGCATTCTGAGCCCTCCTCTTTGAGGCAACTGAAACCCACACTTCTCCTACTTCTCAGGACACAGTTTTAACTGTGAGACTACAGAACAATTTGGGAAGACCCATCCTCCTCACACTTCCATGGGGAGAGGAGACACTGGACCACTGGAGAGTCATGAATGCAAGAGTCATGGGACCAAGAGAGCAATCAAGAAGGAACACTACTTCTCAAGCCTAGTACCCAGGTCTCTCACCTTTTTGGCGAGCACTCTAAACAGTAGACAACTGTACAAAAGGTAGGCATTACAACCCTGTATTTCCAAGGACAAGCAGAGTCATGAGTCAGGAGATCAAATGAGTGGAGTCCAGGGACAGGCTGAGCCAAGAATCCAGGAGGTCAAACAGAAAGCAAAAATAAGGAGTAAACCAGAGGGCACACCAAGACAGTCTTGGGTCAGATTGCTCTCTTGCCTGGACACTTCCTGTTCCAGGCCAGGAGTTTATACGCAAGAAGCTGAGGGCCAGATGACCCCAGCTGGCCACTCCAGTAACAGGGAGTGAGCAGGTTAGGCCCTACTGGAGGTTTCATGCCAACTTTAAGTGCAATTCCTGCACTCCAGGTAGCTAGCTATGGGTGACCACTGAGATGAACGGCCAAGACCTCAGGCTTAAGGCTGTGACCCGCCAGCATCCTTATCAGGTAGTTTCCTGAGTTCTCAGTGGCCTGGAAACCCAAATGACATACCTATCGTGCAGTCCCAATTAAGATTACCAAAGCTTCAAGGAGGAAAGGCAGCAGCTCAGACACAGTTTTCTATTTGCTCAGCACCTAGGGTGCCTGAGTATGGAGGCTGCTCTGATGTGCTGCAAATACAGTACATCAGAGCAGACTCAATTAATTGAGTCTGCTGGAGCATGGCAATTACGGAGATGCTGCTACACGAGAGGCATGAGGCTGCTGGAGTGTGGGAATTGCCATGCTCCAGCAGACTCTATCAACTGAGTCTGCTCTGATGTGCTGCATCTCTGCACTTAAAAATGGTGGTGGGGGTGCTCGACCAAAAAGTCATCAAGTGAGCTTTAGTTCAAGCACCCCCACCACCATTTTTAAGTATGGGGACGCTGATACACGAGACACAGCAGTGCTTTAATTAGAGCGGTTCCAAGGACCAGTCTGATTAACGGGCTGCCCTCCCCACCCCAACCCCTGGAGCATGTATAAAAATGCCCCTAGGGACTATCCTTTAGAACTAGATAAGGCCATATCTTCATGTTGTGCTGTGCAAGACTGCTGCCTGCACACTCCAAACTTGGAACTGACACAGTCATATCACTGTTGCTATCCTTAAGATGCGTGCATCTCAGAGCAGCCTCAGTGTCTCACTTCTCAGTTAAGTATTATGTAGCGCATGAGCGAGCAAGCAAGCGAGAGCGAGAGAGAAAGAAATAGAGGCAGGCTGAAATTGAAAGAGAGGCTGATTCTTCTGTAACAGTTTGAAGAGTGATGAAAAGCCAGTGTAGATATACCTAAATCTCTCCAGTGAGCCTGCAGAGAGCCTAGATGCTTACCTACATTACATTACTTGCTTACATTACATTCATAAAGAGAAGTGAAGGGAAGAATGAGTAGAAGTAGTTGAAAGAATTACCCAGCAGAGAATCATGTAATTTGGGTTGTTTAGGTTAAGTACGTTCCTTAATGTTACTTTGCCTAAGATCATCAGTAAAACTAACACAGAAAAAGGCTCAAGTTATTTTTACTTTTGCCTTCTTCCCCTTTCCAATATATGACCATGTGATTTTATTTTAAATCTTGTGGCAATATGGCTATAATCACTGCAGATTTTACTCAGTATTTTGCTAAAGCAAAAAAGGTTGCTTCTGCATATACATGTTTTCCATTTGAAAAATTCTTTAATACAAGTCCAGTTTTTCCTTTTAAAAATAGGCCAAGGATATAGATGCATTACATGTGCAAACACCATTTCCAAACAAAAGAGTAATTACTTTCATCTTCACTGTTTTATTGTTTAGATTAGAAATGTTTCTCTTACAATATTCATAATCATGTTTTACACTCACATCTCAGCCTCACTCTTTCTTATCAGATTCTTTAGTTTTGGATCAAAAACAGATTCTTCAGCAGTATCACAGTAAAGCCAAACACCAGGGAAGGCACTGTCAGTCATAAGTTCTCTAGTACATTAAACTTCTGGGCATTTAATGAAGGCTATTCATCAAATATTTCTGCAAGAAGAAATTGGATGAGTTCTTTGAATACAGTACACAATCAGTATTATATGACAAGCTTCAACATGACTATGTCATGACTTCCTGCTAAGAGGCAATTTTTCCAAAAGTAATCAATACACCCAATATGTTTTAAAGTAGGCAAGCAATTAGGATAGGCTTTAGTATCTAATGCAACTATTTTGAGTGATTAATCTTGTAGATATCTCAGACAGTACCAGAAGTTTGCACTGAACAAACTGAAAATGTAACAGTTAGTAGCGCACTATACCAGGGGACCCCATTGCTATGATGAAGTATCTGCTAGTGTAGATGGTTGCAGATATTACACTGTCATAGCGCGTTGCTTCAGCAACAGTGTCATAAGTAGACACATCATATATGTCATACTGCCCTGAAAATAAGGTGACATGATGCCAAAGCAGGATTGTGCATTCAGGGTGCAATCAGCAATGTGAAATGAGCCCCAAAACACCAGTACCATTTATAAAACATATGCAAACCAATATGTTTCTTTCTTTAATGTACTGTTTTCCCCCTACACCCTCTTCAAAATTAAAAGCCCATTATAGTTTTAAAAAGTCTTAAATACACCATTCAGTATTGTTTCCAAAGGGACTGATAAAATAGTTTCTTCCTTTTATTTTTATATAGAAGTAGAGATTGATATAAAACAAAGTGGGCATACTACAGGAAATGAAAAAAGAATAATAGCTCCCTTTTTAAAATATGTTTTAGTAAACTTCTGAATATGTCTATGTCTACCAGTCAGTCAAAAAAGTTAATGAAAATGGCAGACAGCCATTTTTATACATAGCCTAAAACACAACTGGAGTCTGAAAACATGTCTTTGCAAAACGTGCACTGCAATATTTTAAGATTTATTAAGTCACCACCTCATAATCATCTCTAAATCTAATGGGACATAAATGCATTTCATCAGAGATGAAAATCTTCACTGACTGCTAAAATGAAAATCAAAAAATTATTACGATCTAGTAGTTTGGCTTGCAGCATGCATTAATCAGAAATCATAATAAATCCACATGCTTCTTTAGACAGCACATTAGTCAAACAGTTTTGTATGATAACGACGTTGACTAATGGGCTCAGAGTTAGAAGGGTCAATCATAAACTCATCAAATGCTTCATTTAATTTCTTAATTTGGACAAACACAATTTGTTTATGGGAAAGATATCAGGTGTTCTTGAATGAATAATGGCTATGAAACCAAACTCCATTAATCAGCTCATGATTACAAATGACTCAGAGATTGTTTATTCTAATTTCATTCATTTGGGTCAACAAAGAAAACATGAGCAAATGAAACCATTTGGAAAAAATGGCACACTTATTTCTCCATATTTAATAAGGTTGTGATAAATAATCTTTCAATAACTGTAACACAAGGATTTTATTACCCAAGTTAAAAACCATTCCTTGTTCAAGTGAAAAATTAATGCATATACGATATAATAATATCATGCAGACATAAAACAAAGAGTTTTAAAGTGCTAGACAACTACAGTAACTAATAGCATTCCCAGATTCTAAATGCTGCCTTATCATACAAACCTTGCAAACTCAGAAAGAGCAATGACTCCACATTCTGTGACAAACGTCAACATTGGTTTGCACTTTAACACAAGTCATTGTAAGAAAAGGGGTTTTTTGTAGGTTGGAACATCAGTCATTATAGAGAAAAGAAATGTCATATTAAAAAGTCCTTAAAACTCTGAGTATATAAGGAGTACCACATTCCATTTTTAGATCTTGTACCTCATTCCATTGTTAGATCTTGTACCTCATGTACTTTGTTCTGAGAGACACTCACATTCAGAAATAACTGTCGCTGTCTCACAATAAGGGCCACATTTTCAACATAAACTATCCACTGTGCAAAGGAGTTAAGTATAGGGTGACCATATGTTCTAATTTGGCCAAGACAAACCCAGACTTCATAGGCTGTCCCAGCTGGTTGGTGCACACTGAAGCAGAAGCCCGGATTGGTGTCACCCTGCCCACGTGCCCAGCCCAGGCTCCTCCTAAGCAGACTTAAAATAGGAGGGAGGCTGAGCTGAGCACTGTTCGTCCTGCCTGGGGTGGGACTTGGCTGGGACAGGGGTGAGACAAGCACCTGAGCAGGGTGAGCCGGATGGTGGAGCAGGGCTGGGCTCCACGGCTGGGCTCCATCCCCCATGCACAGAGTGGACCCCACTGGGAGCAGTCCCTGTGCAGTGCCCCCCAGGTTCTGCCAGACCATGCATGCTGCGTGCCCACACAGAGCATCCCCACTCTACTGCTGGCAGCCTCATGCCCTGTCCCTGTGGCCACTGCTGAAGCCTGTGTGTGGGTGCACGGTATGGGCTGGGAAAGCCTGGGTGGTACCACACGGGGGTGGCTGCCAGCTGGGTCTCTGTGAGGGACTCTGAGATGACCTGCCTGTCCTTGCTCTGCCATCAGGGCTCCTGGGAGCCACAGGGTTGTGTGCGCAAACACACCTCATCCCAGATGTCTCTAAAATTATTATGGTTGCCCTAATTAAATAGGAACTGTTATATTGCAATCCCAAGATTTCATCTTGACATTGTAATATTTCTGGTTTAAATGTGTTCATGGCCCCTGACACACATCTTCAGTAGTAACCTAGCCACATGTTCATTCAATTAACCATGAAAAAAATCCAGGAATAAGTGAAAAAGCTGTCACACAGTGTGTAATAACTTCTTGGTTGCTTCATATCACGCTTCTAATTGAGCATGTGGCCAGTGCTCTCAGCTGATCTGGGCTCCAGCAGAGGTAGCAGAATGAGCAAAATGAGCTCCCCCACATATAAATCCCAATCAGCTGATGGAGCTCCAGCCATGGAAGTGCAGGATGCTCCCCCCTCCCCTCAACCCCCTCTCAAGTTGATGATGAGAGATTTTATCATCAACTGGGGGTAGGGGGCTGGGAAGAGTCTACTGCAGGGGCAGGCAAAGTCCAGTCCATGGGCCAGCAGTGGACTCCATTTCCCAGATGCCCCTGCCCACATGGCTGGGGCTGGTCTCCATGGAGATCCCAGACACAGCTGTGCTATGGTAGGCAGGGCAGGGAAGGGGCCTGCTTTGGAGCTGCTGGGATCTTGCAGCGGGGGCAGCTTGGTTGAGGCTAGGGCAGAGCTGCGATGTGCAGCCTGCATGCTCCAGGCAGCATGAATGCTCCACAGCTCTGTCCCAGCTTAGGAAGAGCGGTGATCCTCTGCCTGCACATCCCTGCCTGAAGCATGCAGGTTGCAGATCACAGCTCTACCCTGACCCCACCAAGCTGCCCCCAACTGCAGAATCCCAGCAGCCACCTGCTCTGCCACACACCCTGCCAGCGCAGCTGGGGCCAGTCTCCATGGCAAACTCAGCCTTGCGCTATCAAAGCGCAGCTGCAGTTTCCATGGAGCCTGGCCCTGGCCATGCAGGCAGGGGCTGCTTGGAAATGGAGTCAGGCTGCCAGCTGACTCCATTTTGTCATTTTGTCCACCCTGGTGTACTGTGTGGACTGGAAAGAGAAAGCTGAGCAACGCTGGGTGAGCTTGAGGCTGGGTTAGGCATACAGGGATGGCTTAAGCCTCTGAAGGGGAAAGGTCTTCTTTCTGGGTGGCCATGCCCCAATAACTGCCTATATACTGAAGAGGAACTGTCTGGTTTGCTGCTTCGAACTTGGTCTGTACTCCTTTTCCATCTGAAGAAGTGAAGTTCTTCTTTTCTCAGGGGCTGGAGTGTAAGGTAGCTTCCTGATAGAGAGCCACAGGCACCTAGGGAGGGTTGAGGACCAAAAGACAAGGGGTCTCAGTGTTGGAAGGAGTCAGGGCTCCTCCTCTACTCTAGAAGCCATGACTGGCATGGTTTCAGGGGAGTACTCAAAGACTACACAAGGCTGGTGATCCTAAGTAAGTGCATGGCAGCATCACTCCTAGCTTTAGAAGCTGGGTTCCTTGTTTGCTCTTCATTTAGCCCCATGCCTATATCCAGTTGTCCAGCTTCAATACATAGAAGTAAAATGCATCTACCCCAACGTTTGGTGACTAGAGCACTCAAATTCCAAATCTTGCTAAAATGTCTTTACCTTATGTAGTCAAGGGGGAAATTTCTTACCAGACAGGTTTTTCTTACCCTAGGTTAAGACTCCTTATTGAGAGAACCGGAGAGCTACATGCCTCTGGAGTAAAGTTAAGATCCATCTCTGGAGGCATCTAAATGTTTCTCCATTGAAAGGAACAAGAAAGCTCTGCCCTGTATAACTATACAGGATGAGACAGAATTTGCCCCTGAAATGGACAAGATCCCCATTGAAAGAATAGAACAGCCTTGAATTAAGCTATGCTACCACATGCAGTTACCTTAGAGATTAAGTAGAATTTAGCTGTAACTGTAGATATTTTCTTCACATTTGCAAAACAGAAGGATGCTTGCACTACTGCTCTAAAAGTCATTAGATAGATGTTTATTTCTGACTCTGCCACAGACTTTCTGTCACTTAGACTCTGTAATATAACTATTTCCCTATTTCTTTAATGCAATTGGGGGTATACAATTCATTAATAGATGTGAGGTACTTGGCTTTTAGTGCCAGAGAAATGCCTATTACGCTAACATGACATGTTCAGCCAGGCCCTTCTGTAATACCTAGCACAATATGGAATTCTCAAGAGGACACCTTTATACAAAAGGTTCAACAATGAAAAGGAGAGGTTTTTAATTTGTTTCTATCCTCCTTTCCTAAAGCTGAGTGACAGATTCTGGCAAACTTCACATTTGGAAATGAGATGGAAAGGCCTTAAACATTTAAGCACATGATAAATGCCCATCAGCAAGAGACAGTGTTGCTGAGCAGATTGAGCATTTTAAAGCCCTTTTCTGGGCATACACTATATAAAAATCCAGCCAAACCTCTTCACTTTCACTTCTTGTGAGAAATCTAAACTGAAGGGTGATAAGCATCCAGGGATTTACAGGGAAAGCTGTCATAATGTGTTTTAGGGACACATATTCTAGCTAAACCTTTAATGACTGTAGACAAAAGTAGGCACCTTTAGAGAACATGTGATAAAGTAAATTATGTTAAATGTGAAATGTTGCAAGCATTCTTTTTCCAGAGAAAGCAACATTAAGAAATAGTGTTTTCAAAAAGACAGAGACACACAAGTTTAAGGAAAAAAAATAGTCACACAACCACACATTGTAGAAACACAGTGTATCTACAGCCAAAATAATATATAATAAGATTACTTGGCAAAGTTTACTAAATATGAAGATATAAAAAAAACTTAAGCTAACTGAAAAATTGTCTTTGACTTAAGATCAATAGCAGGCCTGCAAGATTCATCTGCACATAATTAGCACACATATTTGCATCAAAATCATGTATACCATATGCTACAACATTACCAAAATCCCATTAGTTATAATGTAAGCATGAGGTGCTTTCATTTGTTGCTAGCATGGAAAACAGATCTTGGATAAAAAAACCCCAACAAAAATAACAACTCTAAAAGCTTTAGGATTAATTCTAAAAGCAATACATGTTCATTAAACAATAAGCACAATTACAATAAAGTCCACTTAATAGCTTTATTCTGAATCAATGTCATTCCCATTTATCTTAAAAGAATGATTTTCCCAGGTTCTATAAATAATTTTGGGCAAAATATTTTGGCCACTGAAAATGGAAGTCTTAGTCTTTCGAATCTTATTAAAAAAAACTGTTTTCAAAGAAGTTATTTAATTTTGTTTAAAATTCCTATATCTGAAGGACCCTTTCATTTCATTTGCCCATTTTCCACTTTTAAATTTTTCAAGTGCATGTCCTTTCATATTAAATTTTTCAACCCAAATTCATTAATTCGCTGAATATCCCATATCTGAATTATTCACATGAAGACAAAGTGTTGCTAATTATAAGGTTACTCTTGTTTAATTTCACTCACCAATGACACCAAAAGAGCTGCACTTCGAACTTGCCATATTCTCAGTGAGGACGAGTGTCTTTAACATGGCTGCATACATTGATCCAATAAAAGATATCAAACCTAAGAAATCCTTCTCTCTTACTTTACATTTCCTTAGAAATAATGAAGTTACAACCACTTGAAAAAAATTCTTTTTTTTGGCAACCTACAGAGTCCAATATACATCTGCATGTATGCTGCCAAAGCTGATAACAAGTGTGTAAAGGTACGAACAGATATTACATTTGTAGGACTATAGAAGCCATTTAAGCACTTCAAAATGTGACCACACAGGTATGCAAACCATCTGTAGCGCTAGAAATGTGGCCTAAAAACTACAGGAAAGTACCTTTTGAAATGGAAACTACTCTATAGTGCTATGTTTTGTGGCATCACATGTTACATCTGTTTAGTTTAGCATTACAGGGGCCTCTATAGGCCCCAGTATCCCAAGAAGGTTGTGGGGTGAGGTGGGAAGGAAAGCAGCTGGGCCCTTGACAGCTCACCTGGCTGCCAGAAGCTGTTAAAGAGCCCTAGTGGGACCTGCTGCCCTCTGCGTGGGGCAGGGGAAGAGCTGCTTTTCCTGTGGCAACAGCAACAGTGGGAAGGACTTACACTGTCACTACAGAAAGGCTGGGAAGAGCCACTGAGATCAAATGGCAACCAGTTGAAGAGGCAGGGTCACTGACAGGGTACCCTGAAGAAGGTAGGGGGGACCCAAAAGAGCAGCCCCCTATAACCCGCTCACAGGAAAGCATGCATTTGAGACTTTGGAGCTGTCTAGCTAGGCACTGAAACACCTACATGTGCCCATAACACTGCATTTTTCATCCAGTTTTTACAACTAAGCCATGACTGTCCAATTTCCAGCCCATGGACCTAGCTGTCACTCCAAACATTGCTCCTGCTGTGGCAGCTGCAGCCACAGTCTCTGGAGCAAGGCAGCAGAATGCAAGGGGGGTCCCATAAGAGTGCTGCTGACTACCAGCCTGGGGTCTGCATTGCTTGTGAAGCAGCAGTGGGAAGGCAGGAGGGGACTCATATGGCCAGGGGGCTGCAGGCAAAGGGTGTCCCAGAAGCCCACATGACATGTAGTCCCTGTGACATGTGGTCCACAAGGTTTATGGCCTGGGGCCTGAAACCAACGTGTTGTGCAGCTCTCAGCCATTCTAAAACTGGACAGCTGTGATTTACTGTTTTGAACTGTTTTCAAGTATTGGATCCACAGGCATCTGACTGTAACTTTAATAGTAACTGGCTAGCAGTTAACCTCCTAAGGAGGTGGGTGCTAGCAGCCCTTCCAAAAGAATGATTACAAAACTGCCCTGCCGAACTTGGTGTCAAAGCCAGAAATGGCCACTAGAGAATAACTAGTAAAAGTGTGTCCTAAGCAACAAATAGCTACCCTACATATTTCAGCTATGTGAAATTTGTTCAAGTATGCCCTGGAAGATCTTTGTGCTTTGGTAGAAGGTGAGATTTAATTTGAGGAGAGGGAGAAGCAGCCAATTTGTTCAATCATATAAGACTCTGAAACAATCTGAAATCCATTACTAAGTCTGCATGGAAACTGTTTATCCTCTAGACATGTTTCCAAATGCTACAAATAATCTGGATGATTTGAGAAATGGTTCTACTCTGTGAAGGTAATAACAGAAAGCTCTCAAAACATTTAAATATATTGACTTTTGTTTCTCCAAGGGATAAA
This sequence comes from Caiman crocodilus, assembly GCA_030014935.1. Taxonomy (NCBI): domain Eukaryota; kingdom Metazoa; phylum Chordata; order Crocodylia; family Alligatoridae; genus Caiman; species Caiman crocodilus. Next base: position 6,989,359 of record JAGPOW010001918.1, on the reverse strand, counting down.
TGAGGCTGGGGGGGGGGGGGAACAGACAATAAATATACATGCATTTGTCCATGTGAAAATACAGTTTAGGTATAAAACTTCGTGTAAAACCTTACATTTATTCTATTCTTATAAAAATATGGTATGGTGATTCAGGCTTTACAGGGCTTCAGTCTTCCTCATCCACCTAGCAATATTCACAAGAAAGACAGTATGACAAAATTAGTTCAAAACAACAATGAGAACACTCCTTCATACAGGTGGTAACTTTCCAGCAGAAGAAAAAATATGAATTAATCCTTTCAGAAATGAAGATATGCTACAGGGTCTGTAATATAGCAAAAAAATTGTACAAAGGGGTGACAGGCCAACATGCCAATATTGCAATCAAGTAGTGTTTTGTTGTTTTTTTTCCCCTGAAAGGGAGACAATAAATAGGCCAACATATCAGAAATGGAAATCTCCAGTGAATGAAAGTGACTGAATAATCCACAAAGAAAATGGTTTTTACTTAGCATTATAGCCTGGTAGTAGCTTTCCAAATGATTCAAAATATCTTGAGTTTGCAGAACAAATCTGATCTGTAGAAGGGTATGTGGGGCTTTGCCAAGGAATAAAGGCTTGAATTTTAATAATGGTGGTGTAGCTTCTGATTGGTTAAAGCTCAGTGAGTAATGATGTTGATGTACACTGACATAATTGTCAACAAATGTGTATTGCATCCAGTGTGGGGGGTACACACAGTAACATTTTGCAGTAAAGGGGTAGTGGTCTGATTGAGGAAGCAAGGGCTGAGCTGAGAGATGCACCAACTTCAAAAATAAAAATTATTGTGCGTAAACTAGCATTATGAGTACTATCTTGCTCATTTTATTCAGAATACGCAACTCCCAAAGCAAATTGCTTAAAAACATTCTTTTGTTGAAACACACTGCTGTACTAATGGCTGAAGAGAACTGAGTAGCACTTCCTTGCAGTGAGGTAAAAGTGCTCCTCATGCCTGAGCTCAAGGGTTCCAACACTGCAGACAACCTGAGAACAGGAGATGGAGAGAGGCCCACAACAGCTGGAAGTGTCTTATCAGACTCTTGCTGCAAGATGCAGAAATAAATGGTGCCTTTTCACACTTTTCTATCAAAGAAGGAATAACAGAAGTTACCATTTGTATTGAAGTGCCTGGTTGGTTGACAAATCAAAGTTAGCCATCCTTGAAACAGTCCAAGGTGAAGTCTGCCATGGCTATGTTACTAAAGTACATTACCCAAGCTGAGTATTCTGATGATTAAATAGGCTGTGTTGGTACAAAATTGCTGGGATAGTGCCTATTCTATCTTTTAAGAGGGTAGGAATGAACACTTATTTGTTGTAGCTGACCCATGGAACTGCTGACAAAGAGCCAGAACACCGAATACACACCCTTAATGATAGAATAATAGTTTATCTGAAGTAACAAATTGCTATGGTCTCAAAAATACAACTTCTTGCTCTTAAAATCAGCATCCGACAATGGAGAGGTATACCCTTTGGCATACAGCAAAACTCTGAATTCATAGCATATACCTGCCACAATGAGAGACAAATACTTCCTGTAAGATAAATGGACAAACACAATGAAAGAAGCTTCTTGCAATTTCAGAGTTAGCAGATGATATAAGGGATCTGGGGATAAGATGATAGAAGCAAGATCTTCATTCAGATTATGCATCCAAAACCTGATACAGTGGATGAACCAATGATGCAGGTGATGTGTAGAAAATGTTGACTTTCAGGCTTGCCAATGCAAGATTTTTTTTTTTTAAATGACAATCTGCAAACTTTACTGACATATGTTTAATCAATGTATATGTAACTCATCTGCCAGGCCCTGGATGGTAGTAACAAGGGCCAGGTTCATATTTTGGAGTTAAACATTGATTTTTTTAAATTTGGTTCAAGTCCCCACACAAAAACCTGAGAAAATAAATAATAAATGTTAATGGGGTATTCTAAAGTGAACAAACTTCCCCATCTGATCTTGTAAGCATAAGTCATGTGGCCCTGCTTACCTTTGAGGCAAACTGCTGCTATAGACAGGTGATGGCCATCAGGACACTGTGGCAAAGGGCAAGGGAAAGGAGTTATGGAAGCTCCCATGGGCCACTAAACTCTGATTCAGAGCTTCCTGCAGGTTGCCATGCTGTACTCTGACTCAGGCATAAGGTGGTAGGTACTATTCTGCTCTGTCTGTCTATCAACACTTCTATCCAGCCTCATTCCAATGACTGTTCTTTAATCAAGGTCATGGTTTCTTCATTTTTTTTTTTTTTTTTAAGGATAGATCAATTTTTAAGGACTTTACAGTCAACTGTTTTTAGGGGGTTTTTTTGTTTTTACATAGTTGGCAACTCAGATCTCTTCGTACTTCTTTTATCAGCTGCACAAGAATAATTGAAACAAGGATAACTGGACCATTCTTCAAGGTTTCATAGGTAGAAGGCATGAGCATGGGCAACCTAAATCATGAGGAATACATGAAAATCAGTATGTCCATGATTGATCACTTAAGTGAAAGAGAACAGGTGTATATATAAGGTTTGAGACTTCCCAGAAGCCTCTCTGATGAAGAGAAGACAGGTGTGATGTGCTAACCTTTTTTCCAATGAATTCAGATGATAAGTATGGATTGATCTGATAGCCCAAATGATAACGAAGGAGAGAAGCAAAATTCCGCAGCAGAGATTCAGTCAACAAAAACTGAGGAAGCCTTACTGTTACATACAGAGAAGTGGTCTGTGCATATGAAGATAGTTCCAAGACCTTCATGGTAGTACCCTGTATTTTGGTACCAGATTAGGTTTAGTGAATGCAAACAGAGTCTATGTGCCCAGTAGAAATTCAGGTTCAGATGTATTCTCTAAACCCCAGATACTGTAAAAATGGCTGTAACAAATAGTGCCCATAGAGAGATAAAGTAATGCAGAACAGCTTCTACTGACATGAGTTGGTATCAATGCTGAGGACAAGTTGAATGGATTCTCTTCTTATTAGCAAGTCAAATGAGATGGATGGAACTGAGGTTAATGGTACTGAAGGATGGAGACCAATGAAAAGCTAGTATTGGAACAGAACTATTATGCAATGATGACTAAACTGCTGAACCTACTGTTGCAGAGGATGTCAATTTACTGGCTTCTTTCTTGTCTTGAGAAGGAAAAGAGGAGCCAAGTTTGTTCCTTTCTAGTGGCCAGGTTGCTTGCTGACAATGGGTCTGAGAAGGGAACATCAGTCTCTCTCCTAGGGGCTGCAAGGCTTCACTTCAGAGCCTAACTCATCCCCAACCCCCATGTCCTCTTTCCATTTCCAGTGGGAAGGGACAAGGTGCACGAGGCTCCAGTAGCATTCGAGTTCCCAGAGGAGTCTGCACTCTCGGCTACAGACCAGATGTTTGGATGGGAAAGATGGTGCCCCCACCCTTACCTGGCACAAACCAGATTCTATTTCAGTGGTTCTTACCTGGGATACCCTTAAATCCTCAAAATTATGAAGGGGTACCTTAAGGCTAATAAAATTGAGAATGATCAGGATAGGACTTCCCCCAGCAAAAGAAATATTTAATGAACTATCATTCAAAGGTATAGATAACTGCACAATAGGAAGATAAAGAAAATAAACAAACAATGATTCAAGAGAGTAAGAAAACTATTTATTTATTTTTGTCAAACTAAAAACAAAGCAAAAAGCCAAACAGCTATACAATAATCTGCTACGCGGTAGTAAAATAAATGCTGAGGTTGTTTTATCTCACTGCCACAGGTGATAATAAACAGAGGTCCTGTGGATCATTCTGACATGAATGGGCCCCAGAAGAGGAGTTCTGAGGGAAAGAGGTCATGCAGGTTCCATGGACAGTGACACTGTTGGTCTTAAAGAATCTGATCTTGTAAACATGGGGTCCTTGCACACCAAGAGTAGGACAAACACTCAACCAGCATACTTGAAAATACAAGTTGCAACTGCAACATAAATTTTATCCCATCTAAATATATCTCTGCTTATGCAAAAAAAAGAAATAGAAAAAGAAAAAAAAAGCTATTCGAGCAACTTGTAGATTTCTACATAAACATTTATGCCCACAAAAGTAAAAGCATCTGCAGCTCAACTCTGTATGTTCATCAATATTTCAAATTAGTCTTCACCACATGAATTCTTAAAAGGTGAAGCCAAGAATCATAGAAGCCAGTTCTAAAACAAATTTGTTTTTACAGACTCACTTTGAAATGTTTCCTCAAAAATGCATCTTTAGTTGTACAACTATATTAAATTAGACACTATTAAATTAGTTACAGAAGTAACATTTTAATGCAAAAATGGAAATGTTCAACGTTAATGATTTATTAGGGAGTGAATAGTAAGTGTCCGTCAATGAGAGTTTTCACTCTTTTTAAAAATGCATGTGATTTGTATTATCTGGCATGATCACCAACCTAGGACTCCTACAAATCACAGAGCAATATGAATATAGGGCTGAAACAGACCTCAAGGCCACAACCAGATAAGTGCAGGCACTTTGCTCCCTGGGGACAACAAGTAGTGGCACACCTTGTTGTCCCCGGAGAATGCCTGTGCCATGCGCTTTCTGGCACATAGTAGGTTATTCTGGTGTTGGGGGGAGGGCAGGGCAAGGAGCTGCAGCCAAATTTCTTCTGCAGCTGGGAGCCTGGCTGGCACCCAGACTATGTCTCCAGTCAGCTAGGCTCTGGTTTTGGGTGGTACCTGCTGCCTCCACATGCGCTGCCTCACTTTTTTTTTTTCTGCACAGGTTTTTTTTTTT
>JAGPOW010001918.1:6951607-6983861 GCA_030014935.1 Caiman crocodilus | reverse complement strand
AAAAAAAAATCAGAGATTTTAAATTAGCCCCAAGTATCATCAGTTTCTCTCTCTCAGGTATTTATAGAACGACCATCACTGTGGTCAAGCAAATGAAGATGCTGAAAGGGGGAAAAAAAAATCACGAGTAGTTTCCTAGCTTTCAAGCAGGTAGCATGTTTCACAGAAACCAAAGTTTTAGAAATCTATGGACAAAGGATTTCACATCAGAGACCAAATGATTTCTTCAAATTGTGCACAATGTTCATTCTTCTCTACATTTTTTGCATTTTAGAGTAGTGCTTACTCACACACAAGATACCAAGACACAGCAATTGGTCAGTCAATCAGTAAACCAGTTGCTAAGACAGGATATTTACACCAATACACCACAAAAACAAATGGTTAACATCCACACAAAGAGAAAGCCACCAAGGGGCTAATGCCTAGTATACGGGCAACACAAGCGGCCTTCCACAGAACAGATGAAAAGTTAAGACCAAACAGTGGCAAGATACTAAAGAAAAAACAACTTCCAATGAATGAAGGAGAAGGGGTCCACACATCCTACACAGAAATGAAGAGTCATTTAATGAAAAATCTGCCTTCATTCCTTTTTTAGGCTGTATGCAGCCTCAAGAAAAATGTCATAAGGTTTGTGGAAACCATATGTTACACATACACTGGGAAAAAGTAATAAGTACTTATACATTATATATTTTAAAAGGGTTCGATTTTCCAGCAAGACGCCCCTCTTCCATATGTAGAATAATGGAACGAACACATTTAGAGACACCTGTACCTAGGCTGAGAGGTACAGAGAAAAAAAAATATGGAACCTGCATGAACAAACTTTAAAGCAAAAATATTATGGAATAATTTATTACTCACAATCATGGTTTTCCCCTTCAAATATCTCAGAAGATATTACTATTTATTCAGTTTTTAAATTAAAACATTCCTGAAGAAAATACAAAACAATTCCCACTATAAAATCAAAATAAAAGCGCATTACTGCCTTCCCAGACCATAGCAGCCATAAGCCAGCATACATATTATAAATCAAAAGCTTCTATACTTCATGATTTCTCCAGGAAAAAAAAAAAGTTTCTCTAGCCACCGATGCTGGACTTTGGAAAGTCAATGGATTCCAGCTATTTCATACCCAAACAGGCAGTGAATTCTAAGTGAAGTCTTCACAAAAAATGCCCTTCCAGCAGCAGATATAGCAAGGGAGAGCATTTTCAAGTGCCTTAGTAAACATCAATCCCAAAAATGTCACAGAGGGAGAAGCACGGTCCTTCAGGCAGAAATATCCAATGGCATGTTTGGAATATCAACATAGGACAATATATCAGTATCTTACATCCACCAGAAACCAATGGAAAGCCCATACAAAAGTTAAGAGTACTAGTGTCATAGTGTTATGCAAATAGACTTTTGCCTATTGCTTTTAAACGTATATATTTTCTTGAGTTTTGTATTGCTTAAGAAACTCCATTTTGTATTGCTCTGTAGCTTGACATAAGTGCTCAACCTTTTTCACTTTTGTATGCTGTATGGGTGAGAGTGTGTTTGTGGAAAAGGAAAACATCAGCTGGCAACTGGATGAATAATGCAGACAAATAAAAGACCAAACAAGGTTCAAGCACCTACTCGGAGGTGGCTCAGGCACCTACTCTGAACACCTTCAAGAGAAATTTGGATGTTTATCTTGCTGGGATCCTATGACCCCTGCTGACTTCCTGCCCCTGGGGCAAGGGGCTGGACTCGATGATCTTCTGAGGTCCCTTCTAGCCCTAATGTCTATGAAATCTATGAAGAAGAATCTGCCCCAGAACAGTGGGAGAACAATGGCAATCAACCTTCAAGAAAGAGCACAGTGACAACCCAGCAAAAGCCCAGAGGACCGAGTGAACTGACAAGGCTATAAAAGATGGGATGAAATGCATCAATTTTGGGTCTTGTTCTGCATGTCATCTTGGAGCATTGGTTCGTCTGACAAGATGGACTTGCAAGAGCCTGGCTCCTATCTATGATCAACTTGGCTGGCCACTAAGTTGATCTGAGCACCAATAAGACTGGTAATGTATACCAGCATAGAACAGAAATTGGGGTATGGATGTGGTGTGAGTGTGTGCATGTTAAGCACTTAATCAACAAACACGGCATCTTGCCTTATCCTCCCTTGTACAGTCTTGCTAGTGATTTGAGAAATAGGCAATTTGTGTCACAACAGGTGCACAAGAAAACATTCTACCTAACTAGAAAAATTTGACAGTAGTCTCAGTTTGTAAATGATTTAAGAAGGCACAAAGGTGTGAATTATAGTAGCAAGCCTGCGATCTGCTATCTAGCTGTAGACAGATAAGTAGTGTTCCACATTCCCAGTTCTTACCGATTTTTACTGATAAATTCCCTGATTTTTTTTTTTTTAAGTCACTCAGTTTTTACTGGTTTACACCCATTTTTCAGTTTGAATCCCTGTTAATGAGCATTAGTGGGGAAAGGCCCATTACCCACTCGTGCCACTTAACAGGGATTTGAACTGAAAAACGGGTGGTGCCAGTAAGTTTAAACTGCCACTGTGCCAGTTACATGAGGCGCAGGTTTCCAGCAAGATGCAGGGGGGGGGCAGTGGGAGGCAGTGGGGGTGGCTGCATGTAGAGTGGTTGGGGAGCCACACAGAGGCTTGGGGAGGGGGACTGGAACCACTGCCTGGGGACATGGGGCTCCCGGCTCTGACCCCAGGTGAGGCAGGCCAGGCCATGGGAATCAAGTTTTTTTTGCAGTTGATATATTTTATTGGACCAACTGCCTAGCTGACAGTTTTAGACAAGCTATAGTGATGACACTTCTGCCACAGGAGGAGGGTGGAAAGGACATCGTTTGCCAATGACATTGGCCAACACATCTGAATTTGGAAAATCAATTTCTTCCCACTTCTCCCCAGTCTTCAGTCACAACTACAACAGACCTCAAACACTTTCTCCTATTCCTGAAGACGATGGAAAGGTGACCCAACAAAGATCCTTGCTCCTTTTTATCATCAGATCTACCAGAAATGGATAGCTCCAAAATATGCAATATATATGCACACCAAATTATGCATTTCGATTCTCTTTCAGTACTTTAGGCACATGCCAAGCAAGTTCTGAGATTAACATACACTGCATTAAAAGCCTGTCCTCAGCAACAGAGCAGAATCTGAACTGCTTCTCAGACAGGGCTGAAAACACAATTTTGATATCTGGATAGTAGCATGACTCTACAGCAGAATGTAGGCTGAGGCTGCAGTGGTACCAAGTCAAAGGAAGGACTTCAAATGCCAGCTGAAGGTAGACAGAGAAGCTAAAACAGTTGAAGTGATTGGCTGGGGTAGAATAAGAACATAACACTCAGGAAATGCATAAAGGTATAAATATAGAGGAGACAGGAAGGGATACTGCAGTAAGCCTCTATTTATTCAAGGGCCACTGAATACCTCTACTACAGGGCTTGTTCCTCCATGGCAGAATGCAACTCTGACACATTCTGGTAAGAATGCAAAATCTCACCTGTTCCCCTGGAGATGTCTCTCATAGGCCTGGACATAAACACATTTACATCAATATAACTGGCATTTATACTGGTGTGAACCATGACAGAACTTGACACTAGTTTCACTTATTCAAATCTGGTATACAATTATTGCTGGGAAAAAGCAGGGCTTAAATTACAGCAGTGTGTGTTTCATGTCTACACTTATTCCAGGAAAACTGTTTGCTCAACTCAAACTGGATACTGTCCATTAAGTGATAAATAGCTATTTATTGCTTGCAGCTACACCAAGGTAGCTGCAAGTCTGTCTGCTCCAGATCCTAGTGTAATCTGCACTGATGTACTCGGCTGAAGTCCCATTGGTGTAAGCTAGTCAACTAGTACGATCCCTGTAAAATTCCACAAAGTTTAAAACTGATGATTCATGGTGGAATTTCTGAGAAAAGACAATATCCTGGCCTTCCCAAGGATGATTCCTCCTTATAGCTGCTGCTCCTGATGGGGGTATTTCATAACTGTACCTGTTTGTCCCCAGAGAGGTGAGTCAAGACTTGTATATGTGTACCTCTTTCACAAAATGCACCTGCCCTTTTCATGTTCTTGCTAACAAAGTCCAACAAGTTGTCATCCAGAAAAAGGGGAAGGCTTTACACATCAAACCATCTTTGCTTACTTGGTTGCCTTCTGAATCATCATGTCTTTCTTCACAAAACCGAGAATGTTGCCTAATTTTAAAAAAGTAAAAATTATAGTAGACACTTGTCAAAAACTAATGGCTGAAAATTCTAATATAATAAAAGACTTACTGCTTCCATCTGTCTGTCCGTAATGCTCCAAGTGAACTGCGTATGCATGGCATGGAGCCTTGGGACAAGCAAATGGACAGGCAGAGGCGGAGCTGGAGGCTGAAGCAGGCAGAGCCAGGCTGTGCTCCCCACTGTGGGACGCAGGGACTGGCCATGTGGGGGGTGGTCTTGTGATCATGGGGGGGGGGGCACGGTGCACCACCACAGGGTGCTGTGAGAGGAATGGGCAGGGGCTGCAGGTAGTGCCTGCTGAATGTAGCACCTGGCTGCAGGGCATGGCACCTTGCAGCCATGCCCCCCACACACACCGGGAAGCACCAAAGCACCCGGGGGGTGTGGCACATGGCCACAGGGTGCCACATAGGGAGCAAGCAAGTGAGGCATGCCCCAACTTGCAGTCGCGTTCTGCAGCCAATGGGCACTGCCCACTTTCCCCTGTCTGGTCTCCTTGGGGCTGCCTGCAGTCAGGCACCTAACCCCCATGTCCCCTCCATGGCCCACAGCTGACTGGTGCTCCCCACATGAAGGGCCCATGGTGTGCAGCTGCAGGGTGCCATACAGCAGACATGGGAGGCATGCCCCACCCCATGTGCTACAGGCAGTGGGTGCTGTCCACGCCTTGTGTGCCCCTTCTTCACACAGCACCCCATGGCCATGCACCCTGCTGCCAGCAGCCATTATGTGCCCCCAGCGGAGGGGGACACGGGCAGCTCCCACCAGCTGTAGCACATGGCCAGAGGGTGGGATGTGCCCACCTGCCTGCTCTCTGCACAGCACCCTGTGGTCATGCCCCCCATACCCTCTGCCCAGGGAGTGCCTGCCTGAGCACATGGCTACAGGGTGCCGTATGGGAAGCCAGCATGGGGAGCACATCTTGCTCAGGGATGGGCATGGCACATGGCCGCAGGGTTTCTGCAAGGGCAGTGTGCAGGGGGGCACAGGCAGCATGCAGTCATAGGACAGGGTGATACAGGTCTTCCCCATGCACACTCCCCATGCGGCACCCAGCAACCATGCGCCACACCCTTTACCCCCCACACACCAGAAACACCCACTGGCTGCAGGCGGTGGAGCATGCAGGGTGTGTGGGGGGGGGAGGGCTCATGGGACCAGACACAGAGCTGGGGGTGTTGCATGCAGCCAGATGCAAAGTGGCGGCAGCACAGGGCAGTGGGTGGTGGCACTCTGTCCCCGCCACCCACCTGTCATTCTTGACAGGCACTTTGCTAGTACTACGAATAAAATACCTTAAAACTCTTAGTCACATTAATATATGGACATACTTAATACTGCTGATGACTACTCTCCTTTTCAGTACCTTTCAATAAGTCTCTAATAATATATGATTAGATTCCTTCAAATACTTTACATGTTCTCTAAAATACCTTATATATGCTTTAATAGTTATGCAGTTGAACCTATGTGTGTGTCTACATACTCAATTTACAGAACCTTCAAAAACTGTTTGCACGGCTAAAGCTGCAGCATAGGGTTAACAATGGGCATGGTTTAATGATTCTCTATGTAGAGCAACATTAAGTAAGAAAGCTACTATAAAAATAAAAATTATTTGTATTAAAAACCTGTTATTTTTAGGTAAGAACAATTAAAAGGAAAGATTTAGTTTTTTCCTATTTGCTGCCACCTGCCATACTTATATCATTGTATAACCATAGAAAGAGTGAAATAAAAGACCACCCTATTTAACTAAACAGTTTTTATTAAAGGAAAAGAAAAGCAAGAATCTATAAAGTAACGAGTGATCCTATTAGTTCCACCAGACTAAAATCATACAGTCTACGTATGTGGTCCTTTCAGCCACATCTGTCATGAACCACTTTGGTATGAGAGTGCAGAATATTTGACCATTTATTTATTAGATAAGACCAAATCAAATAAGGATCTGTTTTTCCCTAAAAGAAAATATATAAGGAAAATAGCTGAAAAATATCATATGGGAAATACTCTTTAATACTTACATTTTTATAGCAAGTGAAAATAATTTGTTTGTAATTTTTCATTAAATTGTTATAGGGAATAAATATATTTATAATAAAGGATCTGTGGTACAAATTAGAAAGGCAACCTGCCAGCATAATCAAAGGATAATGAGTTAAATATCCAAAAATCCAGAAATGCTGTCAAAGAGTTCTGATAAATGTAAAATGATTTCTATTCATCAGCTTTTACCACATATGCTAATGCCATATTAGCAGCTCAATTCTGAAGTCTCATTTAAACTCCATCAACAATTCTATCTATAAAAATACTGTATTTTTCCATGTTTTTTAGTAAAGAAAATGAAAGGCAGATTCCAAAAATAGATTAGTCATTCATTCCAACTCTAGACCTTTGAAATCAAGATCAATCACCTTTTGTAATCATCTTTATATGGAGAATAAGAGAATTCTATTTCTTCCTATAGAAAATTTTTCAGATCTATTTTTAGGCTGAATGGTAAGACTAATAGTTCAGAACGTCCATATGCTATTTTGCATTAGTACATTTACAGTAAAAGCACCAAACCATACTTCCAAGTTTATGAGAAAAGAGGGATGCTTTATGAAAATTCTAATGGCAGAAACTATCACACTTTAAAGTTTTGTTTTCTTTGTAAATTTGTTTTTTGTTAGGAAGATGGGATTCTAATACCTTGAAACTTTTTCCCGTAAAACTAGTGAAAAGAAACAATGCATATTTAATATACAAACAAGCTCAAAACCTTATAGTTGTCTCTCTCTTTCTATAATGAAGTCTGGGAAAGAAATCACAGACACCCAAGTGGTTTGGCAACTGTAAGTGACAGAAGCTCTACTAAATCCTCTGTTTACACTGGGGATTAGCTGAGTAGATTGTGAGTAGCAAACTGAGCTGTCCATGGTCAAGGGAACCTGCTCCCTGTCAGCCCGCGGGGCAGAGGGACAAAGCCTGGTCCTGGTAGGAAGTGACCCATAAACGTATTCCTACGAAGGATTTATACAAAGCCAGTCTGCCTCATAGAAACTCCATATGACCATTAACTGGCCTGCAAGGCCTGCCAGGAGGCCTAATTACAGGTCTACAGAGCCCAATAACAAAAGCTGAAGAGCTTTAGCCTAGGGATGATCTGCTTTATACTGACTTGAGAGAGTCCATATAGAGTGACAAAAAGAAAGAGGTTTAGCTTTAAAATTCTCCCAAGAGACGCAGCATTGTAACTAAGTCTGGAAAGCCCACATGCAACATACTTCAGATAGGCTTAAACATACCACCCTCTCAAAATTAACATTCAACTACTGCCTGCTTAACATCTGCTCAGACATGGCAAGTTGCTGTGATATTGTTTGACTTAGCTAAAAGGTTTTTCTATCTAAATATTAAGAGAGAGATGTAAAGTCACTTGCATCTAAATTTATACCTGGACCAGTAATATCTGCTGAATGACAGTTTTTATAAATGAAAAATTGGTTTCCTTAAATAATTAACATAGAAGATTTAAGCAGTGTGAACTCTTGCCCTGTTTACAGAGAACCAAGATTCAGGCTTACTTGTATTGACAGAGAATTAAACTGACTTAATATGAAGTTTATGCCCAATCAACAAACATTAAGCATACAAAGACAAGGTAGCGTGCAGATAATATCTTACCAAAAAAGTTGAAAAATAAATTTTATGTATTAGTCATCCTAAATCCTGAGTTATGATAAAATGTACATAATTATGCAAACTAGCCATATATTCCACGCTTCAAATATCAGCAAAACAATAATATATTCAACATTATTTTTTGAAACTTGTCAGTGTCAAAAGTTCTGACTGAAATGACTAAACTAAATGCCAAACTTATGCATGATAACAGGATTTTAAGGGAATTGAGCACGTGCAATTCACATTGATACTGTGTTGGTCAACTGGGTATCTCAGGGCTTAGAACTTCTAAAAAATCAAGCCACATTTTTTGAGGGGCGGGGTGGGAGGAATGTAATGCTTTACCTTATATGTACTTCAAAGTTTGTAAGAGATTATTAACAATTATGATTTGTAACTTAGATTTTAACCACTGAAATCTGTAAATACCAAGTTTTATTCAACATATCAGCTGCTTTCTCCCACTTATTCCCTCCACTCACTAATACGCTCCTGTCAATCAAAATACTAAAATGTCAATGAAACGTTAAACAAAACCCTCAGACAGTGAAAACAAACTCCTGAGCACAAATATTTTACCAATAACAAGGAGGAAGGGAATATAATAGTTTTAAGCATACATGAAGAGGTCTTGTTTGTACAGAATGTTCTTTTTGAAGTTTCCTTCATTGTAAAAAATAGTTCTAAGGAATCTTGTCTGTAATTTACACAACTGGATCTAGTAAAAGGTGTTAATTTAGAATTAAGTCTATTTTAGCTACCTAACTCAGGTTTTTTCTTGCTCCCGTGTATGGCTTGAATAAAAAGAGATCAAGAAAACCATAAAGAAGGCACAGTCAACACAAACTGTAGCAATAAAGGCTATAAAACAGTTTTCATTACAATTCTCTTTTCTGACACTCACCAGCTTTCCAAAAACATTTGGCTTTGGGGCTGAAATGTACTATGCTGGATCTCTGCCCAAAGCTAGAATTCTTTATTTAGTTTAAGTCTGGGCAAAATCTCTTCGGTCATTTTAAAATTTAAGAATTTGAAAAACACCCTTGCCTGTTTCCCCTTGAAAAAAAAAAAATTCTATTAGCACTTTTCTGAATAAAGCTTCACCATCCCCTTCCTTCCCCCCCTCTGAACCTGTTATGGAGTCAGTCTTCATTTACATCATTTGCATTTCACAGATCTGGATATGTAGGTGGAAGTAAATTTTAAACTCAAGTTGCACACCATTAAAATTAATACTGAATATCCTCAGTTGTCATAAAATGAAAATAGATCCCATTATGAATGTACTCATTTTCCCAGTCTGATCTACATGCCAAGCAACTAAGACAGTTTGCCTAAGGTAACTATAAATGCTTAACTAAGTGCAACATAGAACAATATTTTTAAAAAGACATTTACTCTATAGTGCATAGTATCCAACAACTTTAGAAAATGTGTAGTTCCTTCTACTCCACCACACTTTGATAATTTAAAGTTTTCATTACAATTATAGATGTGCACACACTATAAAATAATCTGGAAATATTAGCCTGGGTTTGTCCTCCTTGTACAAAAACTTACCTAGAGATATCTGAATAGACATTCAAATGCAGAGTTCCTGAAGGGCACAGAGTTTGCAGTGCTGATGCTCTGCAGGTAAAAGGGCCCGTGCATATATCTCAGCGTGCTCCATAAGCTCCCTCACTCTGCCTGGAGACAAATGGCAGCGGTACACAGGGCAGCCCTGACTGGCTGACCCAGACCACTCAGAGTCAGGCTCAGAGTCAGCCTATGTCTCCCTGCAGCACAATGTGGGATTGTGAAGCAGGTGTTTTCTGCTCCCTGTTCAACCGAAGCAGCAGAGTCCAGCCAGTGAGTGTTCGAAGAGAAGGGCTGAGGGAGCAAAGCAAACTGGGATGATGGAGGACTCTGCTGTGGCTTCTCTCAAAAGAGAAGGAGTGCAGACAAGCAGTCTGCATTTAATCCAGGCTGTCCCTTGGTTATTTTTGCTCTTGGGGAAAAAAAAAAAAAAAAAGTTTGAATATTCATGGTTTCTACTGGGAAAGCAGTGACTTTCCTAGGAGAAAATGAACGTTAGTATGTGGTCTAGATGTTTACCTTTATACATTAAAAAGATACAGCCATTTTAACATAAGCATATGCTGCTATTCTATTAATCTCTATCTAAACAGTAACAGTAAATAGGAAGAAAAAAAAGAAGGAAAAAAACCACTCCTCCACCACCCTACTGATCTTCAATAGAAAAGTAGGCTGCGTTACAAAATAACCTTAAAAGCTATGTGAATGAAAACTACAACCAGGACGGATGGGCAAGTAGTTCAATATTGTGTCTGATGGTTGCAAAATCATTGTTATTTTTAACATATTACTTATCCTAAATTCTTAGGGTCACGTTTTAACACCATTTTTGGTAAAGATGAACTTGGTGAAGGATAAACCTGAAGAGTTTAATTAGAACATCTTAAGTGCCAACTTTATTAAAAGGGCTGTGGAAAGCTTCAGGTGCTGATTTGATCTGGAGGAGATTCGGCCCAATTCAGCAGCCGAATCTCTGAATCCAAGTTGAATTAGGAGACCAATAAAAAGGTCTGAATCAATCTGAAGCTCTCCAAATTGATTCAGGAAAGAGTTGGAGAGCTTCAGATATTCAGGCAGTTCCCACTCGCCATCACAGGGAGCTGGACTCAGACTCCGTGATGGCAAGTAGGGGGACCAAGGTAAGAGGAGACCATGGGGGGGGACCCCTGCCAGGCCCCATCCCCTGCCTGCTGCCCCAGCCCCCTGAGCGCCCTCTGCCTCTTCTCCCAGCACCCCTCTATGGCTGCCCCACCTGGCCCCAGCTCCTGGCTCTTTAAAAAAAAAAAAGAGCCCCCACTCACTGGCTTCTGCCAGGCAGGGGGGCAATCTGCCTCTCACTGCCCCACACTGCCTGGGGGGCTCTACTACGACTCCCCACCCCCGACTCTCACCCTCTGTACCAGTCCCACCTCTATGGCTTCCCCACCTGCCCCAGGTCCTGGCTCTTTAAAAAAAAAATTAAAATAAAAGCCTGCACTCACCGGCTGCTGCAGCAGCCTTGGGGCTTCTGGGGGCTCATGGCAGGGCCCTCCACACAATGGGGGGCAACAGGGGACAGCAGGGGTCTTCCCCCAGCATACTGCAATATACTGCAGACAAATTTACAAGATAATCCAAGTATTCACCAATTTAGAATACTTCTTTAGTATATAAAGAAGACAATAAACAGCAGAAACAACAACGTTGCTCATCATTACACCTAAGTTTTAATGCTATTTTTAAATAGTGGATAAAAAGACCCAGCATTATCTTAAAACAACTATTATTAAACAATTTTGATCAAATCCATCAATTCCAAAATTCTTGAAAAGATTTTTAAAAAATCAGTCTATTTGAAAAACAACATCTGTGAGGTTTTTAGTGCACTGCACATAACTATAGCAAATCTAGATGTGATGCGTTAACAGCAAGGAAACACGAACCCCAGTAACACTACAGTTTACAAATACTGTTGAAGCCTGAGCTAAAGCCTGGTTCCTAGTTTATTATTCTGAAAAGCTGAAGTAGTGATACTTTCAGCATTGAAAACAGCTTTCATGAAACAGTATGTCACATCACTAGAATAGGAATATAATACAGTTTTATTGAAAAAGATTGCTTGGTAAAATTCTGACATAGCAGAGCCTCACATAAATAATACAAGGGTAAAAAGTGTTCTCACTATGCTCTAAACAAAGAAAACTAATAAAAAAATCATTAGCTTCTCTCCTCATCCCTCACATAACAAGTTTGTCAACTTCATTTTTAATTGGCTAACACCAAACCAAGAAAGCAGGTGTAGAATTTTATAGCTGTATAAAATGTGGGCATTTTCCATTTACAGCATTTAAATAGAAACAGAAAAAAGGGATTTGCCAACATTTTAAGAAAACAAACAAGCCTCTCTCAAAGTGCTCAAGTGCAATCTGCACCTTCAGTTTAAACTTGCGTCCAATCATAAATTTTGAAATTAAGAAGTGTCACAGTGTTTAAAATATCTGTGGAAATCTTAAGGACTCGGGTCATGATTATATACAACTCATGGTACCTTTAATACATTTTCAAGGTATTAAATTAAAAAATGAGGTGTGACAGCTGTGAGTAGTATAAACAAATTTTGTTTTTTCAGATCTATGCTGTCACAATCATTTTATAATTATATCCTTCAAAGACATATTAAAAGATATGGAGAATGATGCATACATTTGAAACTATGAGATAGAAGAGGCTGGCTGCATTTAAAAAAAAAAAATTGGCTGGAAATATCATAAAGTGCTTCCATTTAAAACAAACTGTTTCCAGTATGAAAATTCTAATGTCTCTTGTAAACTGTATTTTACCTACTTATATACAGATATGAGAGCATGAATTCAAACTGAGGATCTGAAATCACTACACAAACATGTAGTACAGGTAGTGATTAAAATACAGGTAAGATATTCTAAAAGATTTTACTGTACAAAAATAAGTAAAACCAATTTTTAAGAGTTTTTTATCCAGAGAATAAAAACAAAATATATTGTCTAGGGACCAAGAGAAACCACAAATATGGCTGGAAATTAATGCTTTAATCAAATTACATGATAATTTGAACAGCAAGAAAAACATCTATGGACAACGTGTGATTCATTATAGAGATACTGAAATCACACACAAAACATTTTTGAAATGACCACTGATGCCATTATGTCCAGCCTTAGTACATCAGAAATGCTGCTGCTGGTGCTCTGAAAGTGTAAAAAAACTGTAGGTGATACACACCAGGAACCTAAATTTAGCAGCCACTTCATTAAATAAAGCCTGAAGCCTGCGTGCGACTTAAACCAAAACCCAGCTTACCAATATCATTGTTATTAATAACTATAATCTTCAAAATCAGTTTAAAAAAACCCAAAAACTTACTTCGGAACTCAATTCTCCTGCTGCTACACTATACCCAGATCTTAGGGAAACAATTATTTGTACTTATCCAAGGAAAATGGCTTATTTACGTATAGTGTTACATGTTAAATATTCGCTAATTAGCATTTTAATTTCTGAAATGTGATATAATTACCATAATTACATCTTGTCTGAGAATCATGGAATCATAGAAAATAACACGTTGGAAGGGACCTCGGGAGTTCATCTAATCCAGCTCCCTGCTCAAAGCAGGACCATCCCCAACTAGATCATCCCAGGCAAGGCTCTGTCTAGCTGGGTCTTGAAAACCTCCAGGGATGGAGAATCCACAACCCCTCTGGGTAACCTCTTTCAGTGTTTTACTACCCTCCTTGTGAGAAAATTCTTCCTAATATCTAACTTAAGCTTCCCTTGCTGCAACTTGAGCCCATTGTTCCTTGTTCTGTCATTTGTCTCCACTGAGAACACTTCAGCTCCATTCTCTTTCAAACCTCCCTTTAGGTAGTTGAAGGCTGCTATTAAATCCCCTCAGTTTTCTTTTCTGTAGGCTAAGTAAGCCCAGTTCCCTCAGCCTCTCCTCCTAAGTCATGTGCCCCAGTCCTCTCACCATTTTCACTGCCCTAGACTTGCTCCAATTTATCCATATCCTTTCTGTAGAGGGGGGGCCCAAAACTGAACAGTACTCCAGATGTGGCCTCACCAGTGATGAAAAGAGGGGAATAATCACTTCCCTTGACCTGCTGGCAACACACCTAACAGTGCAGCCCAGTATGGCATTAGCCTTTGCAACAAGGGCACACTGCTGGCTCATATACAGCTTATTGTCCACTGTAACCCCCAGGTCCTCTTCTGCAGAGTTGCTGCCCAGATAGTCAGTCCCCTGCCTGTACTGGTGTTTGGGATTGTCTGTCCTAAGTGCAGGACTTGGCACTTGTCCTTGTTGAACTACATGAGATTTCTTTTGGTCCAATTTTCCAATTTGTCAAGGTCACTCTGAATCCTAGCCCTACCCTCCTGCATATCTAATAATCCCCCCCGTCATCATCTGCAAACTTGTTGAGAGCACATTCCATCACATCTTCTAGCTTACTGATGAAGATACTGAACAAAACTGGCCCCAGGACCGACACATAGAAAACTCCACGTGATACTGGCTTCCAACTACACATCGAACCACTGATTGCTATACTCCGAGCCCAATACTCCAGCCAGTTTTCTATCCACCTTACAGTTCATGCATCCAGCTCATACATCTTTAGCTCACTTGCATGAATGTTGTGGGAGACTGTATCAAAAGTCTTGCTAAAGTCAAGGTATACCACATCTCCCGGTCTTCCCACATCCACAGAGCCAGTCATCTCATCATAGAGAGCAATCTGGTTAGTTAGGTATGACTTGCTCATGGTGAATCCATATGGACTGTTCCTAATCACCCTCGTCTTCAACTGCTTAGAAATGGATTCCCTCAGGATCTGCTCCATGATTTTTCCAGGGACTGTCGTGAAGTTGACTGGTCTGTAGTCCCCTGGATCCTTCTTTTTGCCTTTCTTAAATATGATCACTTAAATATGTTTGCCCTTTTTCAATCATCTGGAACCTCTCCCAATTGCCATGAGTTTTCAAAGATAATGGCCAGAAGCTCTGCAATCAGTCAACTCCCTCAGCACTAGAGGTACACCAATACATCGATCCAATATTGGATCGTACCAATATAAAGAAAACTAGCTGCTTTGGCTATCGGCCCGATGGGGCTGATAATTTAGCCGATAAATGCCTGTGCTATGTGCAGCTGCAGCACAGCACTCAGGCAGCGAGGAGCAGAGCTAGCAGCTTAGAGAGCTGCCTCCAGCTGGTAAGTCTGGTGTTGTGAAAGGGAAGGGGGGGAAGGAAAGGGTATTGGAGGGCAAATCAACACCCCCTGCAGAGAGGGAGGGAGCAGGGGCAGGCACTGCCCAGCTAGGGGGGATGGAGCCTCAGCTCATGTGGGGGGAAGGGGGAGAGGCAACTCCTATTGCTATTTGCACGCTAAAAGGGCACAGCGGGGGGGGGGGTGTCCCAGGTACTGCACAGGGAGGACAGGGTGTAGTTACACCCCAGATGTGCGGCCAGGGCTGCACAGGGCTCTTCTCAGCAGGGGCTGGGCTCGGAGCGGATGCTGGCAGCGCTGGGAGGATGTTGCATCCACCTCAAATTTTGCCATGGCTCCATTCCCAGAGCCACTGCTGCCAGCTGCCCAATGCAGCCCCGGCTGTTCCCACTGCATGGGTGGAGGCAGGGCATTAAGCCAGGGCTGCACTGGGGAGCTGGCAGTGCTAGGAGTGGAGCGGCAGCAAAATTTGGGGTGGATAAAGCATTCCCCCAATGTAACTGGCACTGGCTCTGAACCCAGCACCCACTGAGGAAAGCCCTGCGCAACCCCAGCTGCAGTCCACCCCGCCCTATGCAGAACCTGAGGCACACGTTATGTATAGAATCTAATTACTATGGGGTCATTTAAAATTCAAACTCCTCTTGAATTCAGGTAAATATGGTAGAATTAATGTGCAAAGTGTACTGTCTTTGGGGATACTGGAAAGAAATTGCTGAAATCAAGGTACAAGGATACTGTGCCACAAGGACCTTCACTTTTCTGTTAGGGAATTTATTCTACATCATTATTGGCTAAAGCATGAATGATGCATGCTCCCAGCGGCTGGCGGGGGTACAGTGGTGGTAGAAGCGTAGCAGCAGAAGCACGGCAGTGATAAGTGGGAGCTTCCACAGGTGCCACCGGCGCGGTTGGTGGCAGAGGCGCAGCACCAACCGGGGGTTGGCAGCCAACCGTAAATACCACTGGCAGTGTCAGCCCACTCGCAGATGCCACCAGCAGCGTTGGCAGTGCGGCAACGAGCAGTGAGTGCCTGTAGGCGCCACCGACAATGTCAGCGGCACCTCTTTGTAGGGGGTGCACCACCACGCTCAGGGGTGCATGTGCACCCACATGCACCCCCTACACAGCTCCCCTGGGCTGAAGGGAGGGAGTTCCATAATAATCATATAGTCATAGCAAGAATATGGCCAGCATGCAAACCTTGTGCTCTCACTGCTATCTTTAAGACTCCCAATGTATATGCCCAGAACACACACCTTCTTAATCTGTGATACTTTCTCTCTCATTACCTTTTCTAACTAAAGACAGTAAATATAAAGACAGTAAATATAAATTTCATTCAAACAAATGCTCTCCCCTCTGGTGCATGAAAGGCAAGGAAGTTTCCATGGAACTCCTGCCCTCCTTCTCTTTATTAGAAACCATGTGTCCTGCAAAAAGAATAAATGTAAGGGAGACAAATTCAGTTTCCAAATATGAAATGGGGGCAGAGGGAAAACCAATTGGCAGTTTTTGGGGTCATTAAAACAGCATTTGGACAGAGGTTGTCTGTCCCTTCCCCATTCCTGAACATGAACTTCAGGTGACCCGGAGAATTAACAGGCAGAATCTCCAGGGAAGCCCATTTGCTTCTGCCCCCTCCAGAGGGCAGGGGCAGATCTAAGGGGGAGATGTAGTTACACCCCAGATTGATTTCCTGCTCTACTCAAACTTTAAAACCAAACATTTGGAAAGAGCAGCAGCTTCTCTGCCCAGGCAGCACTAATAGAATTGGCTGACCTTATGGCTCATTATAGTCTATCAGATTCCTTCTAATCTCTCTTCACTCCGCAGGTGTTAATGACCCTCACTCCTTTTTAACGGTCTTGATGTTCCATCATTCAAGTTATCCTTTCTTTTGTAATTTTGCCACCAGCTATTCCCGAGTCTCTCTCTTATTTCACAGCCCTGCAAACTATTTTTAACTCTAGCTAAAAACCTCAAATCAGGTATGGTAATATTCAACTCAGGTGAATATTAGCTCAGGTGGGGAAATGACTGATAGTGAAGTATTGGAGGCACTGTCAAAATGCTCAAGAAAGCTACATTTTATTTTATAAATCTGAATAAGAGATGTTCCGTTAACTATAATGACTACAAGACTAATGAAACAAATATATTTTGACTACTGTTTGTCCAGTTTGCTGTGCTTTTTAAAACTCAATATATAATCTAGCACAGGGAGGCCAAACTGTGTGGCATGGGTGACAACAGTAGTACAGACTGCCTCTGAGTGTGGTACATGGCAGACAGGAGAGGGCATAGTTACAGTGGCATATAGGGCAGGGAGAAGAAGGCAGAGCATCAGATTAGGCAGGGAGCACAGAGCAGGAAGCAGAAAGCTAAGCAGCAAAATGGTGGAAGAGAAAAGGATCTGAGTGATAGTCAATGAGTGTTCAGGGCTAATTTGTGGCACACTTGCCAAACAGGGTGGCCCCTGAAAACAAGTGCAGATTCCAATAAAGTTACTTGTTTTTGCTTACATATTAAACTAAATAATATAGTGCTAGATCCCTAGCATATTAGGAAAGCTTCTAGAATGTAAGAAGTGCTATACTAGGCCAGACCCATAGTCCATATAGCCTAGTGTACTGTTTCTGACAGCCACAGAAGTGGAGCTAGAGGGAGAGCACTAAACCAGACAGGAGCCAAGGGCACTTTAATTAGCAAGTCACGCTAATTAAAAGCACTCAAGAATCATGTGCATCACTGTCCCCATGCTGAAAAACGGTGGTGGGGCTCTTTGAACTAAAACTATTTTTCAGCATGGGGAAACTGATACATGTGACACTGGAAACTATGGGAGCACATCCATTTCTGTACTCCAGCAGACTCAAATAATCAAGTCTGCTCAGACACACTGAATTTAAAGCACACTGGAGCAGCCTTGTTGAACATCTATAGGAGCCCTGAGAGTCCCCTGAAGCATGCTTGGTTTCTAGAGTGAAGGTAAAGCCTAGGCTCCTGTCCACTTTGAGACCCCAGTCTTTTGGTCTCTTACCTTCCTCGGTTCTCTGTGGCCTTAACTCAAGGAGTGAGTATCCAGCTGCACACTGGAGAAAGAGACTTTACCTCTTCTTGGGGAGACACTGTTCCAAGCAGCACAGCATAGCTGTCTCTGCAAAGGCATTTTTTGGGGCAAAAGCCACCCAACCAGAGTTCTCTGTCCCCTCCTAAAAAGTTAAGCCAGAAGCAGGCAAAATATGGTGCTGGGCTGCCTCTCTTGCCAGCACTCCCCACCATGAGCACACAGCTCCCACACTTGTGGAGCTTCCTTCCCATGGCTCACATGTTGGAGCCAGCTGCCTTCCCCACCTCCTGCCACTCCTGGGACTCCACTGGAAGTGGAGGAGAGCACCACCCCTACTTCCCCACAGAGTCCAGGGACCTATGCAGTAGGAAGTGGCAAAGGCAGCTGGCTCCAAGACACAGGGTGTCTCTTTTATGGCGTGCAAGTGCAGGGACTGCACGTGCATGGCAGGGAGTGTTGGTGATACACATGGCCCAGCAGAGGCTGTGCTCCTCACCACTATATACAGTGCTGGCTGAAACCACATGCTGCTGGGCACCTGCACCAGGCATGAGCACCCCCACCTGCTGCTGCTGTGCCATAGGAGGAGTGTGGGGGAGTCCCCACACCCCCCACTCTCCCTCACATCCCACAAATGGCACACACCCACACCCTGCCCCCACAACCCTCCACATATATACACCACCCAACATACCCCATGCCCCACACACACATAGCCACACCCCCTCATAGTCCCCTTTACACCCTACCAAACACACACACCCTCAGACAATATACAAGACTAAGAATTTATTATGCAAGGAAGTTATTATGCAATCACCTCTATATATGGTACACAAATAAATCATGACAAAATATTTTTTGTAATAAAATTAAAATGTTATAGTAAGTGTTTGACTTTTAGTGCATGATTTTTTTTCTGGGTCTAAGATGGCAACCTTCCCTCCCAAAAGGAGTATTTCTGGGGGAGAAGAGGCGGCAACAGGAGAGATTTCCAGTAGCAAAGGTCAGGGGTAGGACTTCCAATCCTAAAATGGTGACCACAAGGCAGGGCAACTGTCAAGGAGTGAATCTACTCATGTGACCCTTAAAAGTTTACCAAGCCTTGTTAAGCGGCCCACCCTTAGGCTAAGCAGTTCCTCCATCCTCAATCCAGCACAGCCCTGAGCATCCCTAGCCTACACAACCCTGAACTCAGGGTACCCAAAAACCAGAGATATTAGAAAATTATGTGCACAGCCCAGTTACACACTTTGTTTTTTAAAGATTTGGGGTGCAGTGAGCCCAAGATCAGGAAGATGATCCGCAGTATGAAACTCACTGCACCCACACCACCACCATCTGCTTCCAGGAGTTTGGGTAGGGATCTGATGGCCAGGAACTCATTCCATCCCAAGCCTAATTGGGTAAGGGACAGCTGGGGCTGCCCCATGCTGGATTCTTACACTCAACTGAGCATTGGTATCGGTCATGGGCCAGCCCCAACCCAACACATGTGTAACTGTGTAGCACTACAGCTGATATAAGCTCTCATTAAATTAAACAGCCTATGGAAGGAAAGATGACCTGTATAAGTTGCTGGCTAATTCCCAAATGAATTAAGTTACTAATTCTTGTGGCTTGTTCAAGCCACATCCCTACCATCTAGATTATATGATATGCATAGAATAAGAGTACCTTTAAAAAGAACTTGAAATGTAGTTCAGGCCTAAAATTTGGACCTTTAAGAATTCCACACCTTTAAGAATTCTGGACCTTCAAAAATTCCCCCAAATTTGCCCACTTATTCCAAATCTACACATCATCCAATCCAATATTGAAAATGACAAAAATTCAGTAATATTTCCTTGTATTAGGTATGTATGCAGCATTACTTACCAGCTGCTTCAAGAACAAGCTGTAATCTAGCTTTGGCCTGTTCAGCAGGAGACTGAAAGAAAGCATAATATAATTATAAACCTTCTCTACTGTCAATGTGCAAATGTTTCAAAAGACTTGTTTTCTATGTAATTTCATATACAAGCACACTTAATTTAAGACTGATGAAGTCTTCTAAAAACTTTACACTTTACTATACTACTTACTTAAGCAGTTTTGAACAATCCTCTTCATCTTTATGTCAACCCTGTCCATTATCATAAAGCCAATTTTAAAGCTCAAGTGACTATAAAGTTAAAAATACAGTAAATTTTCATATTTGAGAACACTGGAAAATGTGGTCTCAGAAAAAGAGTAGTAATACATATCTCTATGGTTCCAAATTTACCCATATAGGGAACCCCTCTAAAAACTCTCATGCACCAGCATCCCTTCCTCAAATTCACCCCAAACCTTTCCTGTCACAACAGTGGCATGATTACATGAACTAATAATATTCAAACTCAAGCAAGAGCTTACTTAATATGATTAGCATCGCGTGTTTTATATACTGCTTTTTGTATCTGTTCTCTCATTTTCTCTCTTTAAGGTGTTCCTTCACATCTGTTGCAACCTCATGTCCTCCTGCTGGCTGTGTAATCACAATACTAATCATTCCAGGTGACATTGTACTACAGGTGACACCACTATACTTCTCTTTAATTTTAGTGTCACCCTATCACTTTTATCAAAATTTAAATGATACACAAACCATATTTGTCATGAATTATCAATCCTAAATTCAGGAGGCTCTTGTATTTGTACCATGACTAAAAGCCAATTGAAACCTTAAAAAAAAATATTTTCTGACAATCAGCCATACAGGGTGCTTGCAGACATAAAAATAACCAAAAAAAATCAAAAATGGCGCTTTACTTTAAACTTGGCACCATAGGTGATGCATGCCACCTGAGGCTGGGGGATCATGGCAATCACCTGCAGGCAGCAACCTGGGTGTCAGTGGCGAGGGCCAGCCAAGCAGGGACTCTCCACAGGCACCCATGGTGATGTCAGCAGTGCGGGGTTGGGGTCCCACACTGCTGGACATGAAGCCCGGGAGTGCCGGCACTGTGCCCGGAAGTGCCATCCACCTGCTCTACTTCTTGTGCCAAGCCCTGTGCATGTCCAGAAGAGGAAGCACGTTACTTCAACCCAGCTTGATTCATGTCTCTAAAGATTGGGCACTTCAGTTGGGCCTTTTTGGTGCTTTTGTCTAATAACTGATTGAATCAGCTTTGGCTTAAACTGACAAAAAGCTCTGCTGAAGCACCTGATTTTATAGAAGCTGCATAACTGTGTTGAAGTAATGTGCTGCTGCTTCCGGTAAAGCACGTTTTGTGGGGGTTTCGGCATCTGCAAGCAGCCACAAATATTATGCAAGGTTATCAGGCATATGTCTTTGTGCTGACTAATCCAACCACACTCTGTGGGGTAAGAGTGAAATCCTGAGCAAAGAAATTGCCTTGCTATTTTAAAATTCTTTCTGATCCTTCTTTAAAAAACAGTGACATTTTCTGATTCAGAAAATTCCAGACTCTACTGTTCTGTAATAATGCACGTAAAAGAATCATTGCAACCTACAAAGTTGGTTGACAGACGCACAGAATGAGGCAGTTTAACATTTACAAAATCCGCAGTACCACATGATTTAAGAGGGTAAAACTAAGAAAACTGCTGTCTGAGCTGAATACCTCCACTACACACACACCTACACACATGCATCATGTAATTCTTGGGACCATTACAATGATATCTGTACTTTTCTTTAGTCGATCCTTTCTTATCCCATTATATCTTCTCATAGTAAATGAGGTGAGTTACATTATCCTAGGCAGAGTGCTGTACTAATTGAGTACACTTCTAATTGCTGTAGGTCTAGCACCATGCTAACATAACTGTACTGTTTCCAGTACTTAAACTATCTCTGAAAATTTTGTTATGTAACTAGCATTTTGTTTTGTAGATAGTTTAACACCATAACCTCTCACTACAGCCTCTCAGCAAGGCTCAAGGGCTCCAAAAATACAATAAAATTAGTGGTATGCATAATTTGAGTTAGATGTCACAAGGTAAAATGACAGGTACCTACTAGCGACTAAAATGACATCACATTTCACCCATGCTATATTAGCATTGAGTACTGACACAGCCATGATGGTCCAGGAAATACGGAAGAAACAAGGGTTTTCTTTGGTCGTATCTTTTATTGGACCAACTGTATGGATGGGAGAAATATTAAATTAACTTCTGAGGACAGTGTCCTTCTTCTGGTCAGTGCCCTCCCTTTTAGTGTCCAAATATCATTCCCAATAGTACCATTTGTCCAATTTAATATGCAAACCGCCCCCCTCCCCCCAAAAAAACAACAAAAAATTGCTTCTCCACAAAAGTTTTGACTCGGAGTCCATTCAGACCTCTAGTAATTCTAAATGCCTTAAATAAATAAGTCTTTCTTTGGGTCAAGTTATG
The DNA here is from genome assembly GCA_030014935.1 of Caiman crocodilus. Lineage (NCBI taxonomy): Eukaryota > Metazoa > Chordata > Crocodylia > Alligatoridae > Caiman > Caiman crocodilus. The sequence continues at coordinate 6,961,624 of JAGPOW010001918.1, read as the reverse complement.
TAGCACCATAGAGCAGAGATGCGGGTTTTCGGAAATTTTTCCACTACCCTAAATAGAGTGAGACTTGATTTAGCATGTTTATTTGACTTATGTTTAGTAAACAAAACTAAACTAAAACTAAAACTAAACTAAAAAAAGTACTAAAAAAGTAAAAATGTTAATTTTATGTCCCAATAGCCACAAGTATTTGAAATGAAATATTTGATTAGGAAAAAAAATGAATATAGCATGCTTAATGTGGTTTAAATGTTATAGTCAAACAAATTCAAAGCTTTATGTGGAAAGAAATTATTTTTATTGGAATACTTATAAAAAATCTAAAGACAATACACTTCCCTTACATTGTTTGTTATAATTTAAGGGGAAAAAATGAAGGCACTGAAAACTGTTGACACACTAATTTTTGCACACCAAAAGACCTCTGCATGATATGCCATGGTTGTCCGCTTATCTACTTCAAAAGAGTTTAACTCTCTTCCACTGAGGTTATTGCAGCACCTCCAGTTTCACTGTCACTATCTGTAGAATCACTTGCACTACTGATTAGTTCCATTGCAGAATCTGATTGAGGCAAATCTGATTCAGAACTACTAGAACCACATTCTCTTTTGCTTTTACCAATGAGTCTACAGGCAAGGGCAACTTATCATCATGCTTCACCTTCTTCACTAATTGTGCTTCTGACTGATTCTCCAGAAGCAAGAGATTTTGAGAAATCGAAACAAGCTTAGCAGTGCATTCATTTGTTAGTCTATTCCTTTTTTTCAACTTGACTGAGCTGAAAGCTAGGGCTGTGCAAAATTTTGCCAGCCGTTTTGACCAATTTCAAGGTCAAAACAGCAAAATCAGAATGAAGCAAAAGCTGTCGAAACAGATTTGAAACAAAATGAGGCTGGTCGAAATGTTTTGAAAGTTGAAATGTTTTGACCATAGGCTGGGAATGGGAAGTCAGCCAAGCTGGGCTGCTACCCGGTGTCCTCTGCTACATCACACCGGGGCAGGCAGCAGCCCAGCTGGGCTGCCCCCTAACCCTGGTGCGATGCAGTACACAGCACTAGAAAGCAGCCCAGCTGGGCTCCCGCCACTGGTGCAATGTAGTGCAGGGCACTAGTAAACAGCCCACCTGGGCTACCTTCCGCCTTGGGGCTTTGTAGCACTGGGGATAGGAATTCAGCCCAGATGGGCTGACTTCCAACCCCCAGAAAAACTCAAAACAGTGTTGAAACAGCCTTTCTGTTTCGATGGAATGGAATGGAACAGCTGTTTCAACTCGAAATGAGATTCGAGATGAAACACTGTTCCCTTGAACTGTCAAAACTCAAGGCAAAACAGAACAGTGCCATTTTGCACAACCCTACTGAAAGCCTTTCAGTTCCCTTCACAAGAAGCTGCTATTGGTGGAATGCGTAGGATCCTTAGAGCAATCCTGGACAACAGTCAGGTGTTGCAGTATCCCTTCCACCATGTGAGAGGAGACATATTCTCTGCTGCCTGCCAAATGATGTCTTTGCTCCAAAGTTTTTCTTTTGCACAGTACTCGGCAATGAAATACTTGTGGTGACAGACATTGATGTTGGTGGACATTCTTAGCTACTTCCATAGTTGTACTGAGAGCAGTAGATAATTTATCTTCTGATAAATGATGTCCTCTGGTGTTGATCCAAAAGGTTGGATGCCAGATGAACTGGATGACAGCAAAGCTCAGCTCTCTTAGCAAACATTTGTTTTACTACTACTTCTTTTTTGGATACAGGTGAAGAAGGGAAAAGCTCAATAAGATTTTCACATTCAGTTGTCTGAATATCTCTGGAATATTTGCAAAGCTTGGTGTATCTCCTTCAAGTGCCTTCAGAACCACTGAAACTCTTAGTAACAAAAGGAATGCTCCCTGAACTCAAACCCCTAATGCATTTTTGTCAAGAATCTGCTTCTGAATGTTCATGGGAGTATCTGGGATGTGTCATCTACTGAAGCACACTGCAAACAGTTCTTTGTGCACAGCAAACTATGTAAATGCATCGTAGCTGAGCCCCATCTAGTTTCTCCTGGCAATAAAGCTGAACCTTCCTTCCTCTGCTTCTTCTTCTGTAATTTCTTCAAAGTCTGATTAGCAATGATGATGCTAATGATTAGCAATGATGATGACCGTTGAATACCTTCACAATCACTTTGCAATTTGCCAATGTTGTCTTAATTGTATACATACTTACTGTGACCTTTGCCAGAAGATTCAACCCATGAGCAAGACAGCCAAATACTAGTAAATGACGATACTTTGCCTTTAGTATTTGCCATGCAACTTCCATGTTAATCACATTACCAATTATAAGAGCTTGTACCTGGAGGGGACCTGCACTTTCAAGCTCTTCACTCAGTAATTTGGCTATGTATTCACCTGTATGACAAGAAGATTTGGTAGCAATTGCTTTCAGGAATGTTGGTTCAAGTGTTGCTAACAATGTTCAATAAAGGATTCCTTGTATATCAGTCCATCCATCTGACAGTAGAGTCTGATTCTGCTTGACCAATCCTTTGAATAACTGTTGTGTGAACTCTGTCATACTCTCCATCTAAGAGAGAACGTGATAAGAGATAATGTGACGGTAACTTATATGATGGGTGAATGAGTTTGTAATCTTCCTTCCAATATTGATTTTCAGTTATGGAAACAGGTGTACCACTTGCATATATAGCTCGACCTAATGTCTCATCTGCTTTCCTTGATCTTCTTTGACATTTTGTCCACAAAGCTTGATAAAAAGCTTGACTGTCTTGAACAGCTACTCATGGTGGATCGAATATCTAGTGACAGTGATCATGAAAGCAAGGATCCTGCTGCTTCTTCCCCCAGACCTGGCAGCTCAACATTTTCATTTTCCATTTTTTCTGAATCTACTATTTCACTTGAGCTACCAAGTTCCTTTAACAACAGGGGGAAAAGATTCTTATTTTAGCCTATTTTAGTCTGGCCTCATCCATCAGAAAGAGAAGCAGTGGTAGGGAGCTTGCTTCCCCCCATACCTGCCAGAAAGAGTATTATGCTGCTCAACATGCTGCTCAGTTGTCCTGGGACTGCAGAGCAAAAGGGAAGCATAGTCTGGCCTCCGCCATCGGCCAGAGGACTAAGCTTGCTCTGCTGCATTAAAATATTTAACTATTTGTCTGTTATTTAAATTTTAAAATATATACATTGTTAAGCCTAAGCCACTTTGCATGCCTAGTGCAAGCAGAAAATCAGGATACAAATATTTTAAATAAATAAATAAATAAATAAATAATGATGTTCCACCACTTAGTTGTATTAGATTTCTGTATATGGCTTGTATTCTTTAGGACAGTTTCTACATGTTATTAAAAGTTTCTTCATTCTTGTTGCACAGTTAGCATACTCCTGCCCGCAATATTTACATCTACCAACTTTCTTCCTTTCTTCAGTTGCTTGAACTTCACTAGAATGATGCCATACACTAGTTCTGACTACTTCAAACCAAAAGCACAAAAAATGTTCTGTGTGTTTGCTGAACTGATTAATTTGTTTCACATTCACAGTTTTAGTTTTGCTTTCAGTTGCAGTCTGAGATGAAATAAGAATTTAGGTTTAGTTTTGATTTGATCTGCACAGCCAATTAAGTAAATTAATACCTTAACTTTTGGGTTGGATTAATATGAGTGTATTTACCCTCCTGTTTACAAATCAATCAAAAAAAAAATATGTACTCTCTCACATACTTCCTAGGGATAATCACCTGAAAAACATGAATTACAATTTTGACACTGCCAAGCTTGCCTAATACTGTATTGGCATCCATTCATTGTTTCTAATGAATTTTATGAAACAATAAAATCTTTAGAAATGGAAAACTTCCCACAGAAAAATAAAGCACTGGAAAATTTTCAGTCCTACATCTCTGCCATAGCCTTTACCAGACAGCCTTAATTAAACTAATGATTCAGATTCAGAATTTAGATTTAGCTTCTGCTACCACAGCATAAAGTGCAATTCCTCTAGTGAACTGAAATTCCAACATTGTAGCTTTGATGGTCCAGGAACTACACAAGGCAAGGATTTTTTAGGGGATATATTTTAAATCACACCAACTTTTTAGCTATAAGACACCAAAAACAAGCTTCAGAACGCCAGGTACCCTTTTCCTCGGGCCAGACATTCTTTTACATAATTCAGCTTATCTGTTTATTTCTACTGTGTTTTACTAGGTTTATGGTTACTCCTGATAACCTCTTTGTTCAACAGGTTTATTGGTTTCTTCTTTAAATGAATACTTTTATTTACATAATGAAGTTAAACAAAAGTTATGATTTTACCTGGTATTTAACTTAAGCTGTGTTTTTTTTCCAGAGCTGAGAAAGGCCACTTTGTGCCTGAAAACTATACAATTGGTCCAATAAAAGACATCACCAAATAAAACCTTGTTTCTTAAAAACAAACACTAGAAAGTTTATGGTTATTAACAGTGAGTTCCAAACTCACTGGAAGCTATTATACAGCGTGCCAAAGGAAGTTGTTGCCAGGGAGAGTTGCTATCTATGTTATAGCAGCAGCCCATCTTCCCCTTGCAATGAATATGCAACTGCAGCCATCTCTGAGCTTAAATTTTTCATTCAAATCTTTATATCAGACTTGAAACAACCTCTATAATTTAGGTATTTTAGAGTTAGACTCTGCCTAACAGTCTGTGATTCACCATATAAAAACTGAGATTGATATGGCTGTATTACTTTTTAAAGGTTTTTTTTGAAAATACAGAGCAACTGAAGAGGTGTAACACAGGGGCTGTAAGAAGGAGATCTAGAAAAATCTTAAACAGCAAAAAGTCAAATTTCATCATGACAGCTCCATATGATGTAATCAGAATGAAAATATTAAATAATTAACAGGGCTTTTGTCTTTGATGACAAGGTTACAAACCTTGAGATTAGAAATATGGCCCAAGGCATCCAAACGATGGCAATATTAGGCTTAGAACTACCTTAATTCAAATTGCAATGCTCTCTCTCCTATTTTTATAAGAAAGCCTCTGTTTGTCATATAAAAATGTTAGTATCTATTGTTTTCGGTAGTCCTAGATTTAAAAAGGTTTTTTTGCTAGTTGTCATTAAGGATATTAGCTGGAAATAGTCCAACTACATGCGTTTTCCTCCTTTAAAAGTCTTTAAAAGCAAGCCTAGTCTTTTTGCTAAAATTTGTTAAATAATGGATTGTGTGATCAATCTGCATGTATTTAATGTGTCTTTGTTTAATCTTTGCATTTGATAAATACAGAAATAGCAATCCTTAAAGACTTCCATCTCTCATAACAGACATGAGTGACAGTCCCGCAGTGGAATGTCTTTACCAGCAAACCTGAGTGACATTCCTTAGATGTACAGCACGTGCTGTCTGAAAACTGTAATTAAAATGTTTCTCTAGGATAAAAAAGCCTCTCTCCCTCAAAAGTAAAGATTAGCAGGAATCAGGGAGATGATAATGAATCACAAAGTCATTGACTCAGCTCTGCCTGAATAGAAAAGCTGTTGCTCTTCCCAGGCAGTTGGTCATACATCTGGGTGGAGCAGGAATCAAAAGGTGGGGGGGTACAACTGCACCACTGTGCCCTCATGGATTCATCCTTGGTGGTACTCTAATATCTTGCTGCATAAACATACGGCAAAAGTTCCCACAATATTAATACTGTAGTTCACACTAGAAATAGCACATGAATCACAGCTGAAAAGCTCTTGGTATTTCCACCAGCAGAAATCTGACTTAAGTGTGTTTAGATTTCTCCCTAGAGTAAAATACCAGTTTAATAAATTTGAATGAGGCAGCAAATACATGTTATAGTTTAAAATGAGTCAAATTCTGTTGCTAGCTTCCCTTCTGAAGGTATGCAAACAACACAACTGAAAGGAGAAAATTACCACCAGATATTATGTATTTGTAACTCATACCCTTTTACACTAACTGAACAATTACCCTTCCCTGCTGCAGAAAGATCAAATCTCAACCCTGGTGTAAAGACACACTATACTAGCTTTACTTATAGTGTGCCTACTTACATAAAGGCTGAATTTGGCTTATGGATTGTATAAATTGCCTGTTATGTCTATAACATTTATGTGCTAAGAATAATCATGAAAATAGCTAGGGGTGGAAAGGAGAGTGCAAAATGTTGCTTAGATCCTTCAGTGTTTAAGACACAATATTAAATTAAATTAATTTAGTAAAAATGATAGATGAAAATTGTAAACATGCCCTTTCATCACTTCTGTAATCAACTGAGAATGAACAAGATAGAACTGTAAGATTCTTAGAACATCATTTTATCATACAGTCTAACCAACAGATTCTTGTAAAGAAAATTATATCCCATTAAGCTACTAGATTTCTTTGACTGTTTTCATAAAACAGAATTAAAAAGAAAAACAACTTGGTCTTTCAAAAGGCCATTCCAAGAGAGTTATAAAGAAATCAAGCAGTTAGGATGTGAAAGGCAAAAACTAGTTAAAAGAAAACACTAAGAGCAGCAATAAACAGTCTGTAGCCACTGGGCATCGAACATCTTACCTCGGGCTCCTTGCCCTGAGGATTTGTAGATATTCGGCTGGCCGTCACAGGAAGCCTTGGAGCAGGTCTCTTTCCACACCAGGGTCCGCCCCTTTCTCGCCTGCCACAACTTTGATCTTCCAGTGGGTGGAGCTTCTGTCCGGGCAGGTGTCCTTTTTGGCTACCTGCAGTCGAGATCTTCTATGAGACTCCTCCACCCCTTTCACCTCGCCCTTACCCTGCCAGGCGGTTCTAGGTATTCTTGTCGCTGCTCTCTATGGCCACTACCGACGGGGGAGGCTTTCCTCTTTACCTACTCCCGTACCGCAGCCCCTTCTTACCCAGGTAACACAAACAAAGGAACACTCTAACAAACTTAAACACCGCTATTCCTCTAACGGAGTCTTGACCCCTAATCAAGCCACTACCCACAACTCCGCTTGCTAGCCCTCACTCTCCGGGCTGGCTACCCACCGTTCTTTATCTTACTCCCCTGGGAGCGACACCCTCTCAGGGTTCTCCCTGCTGTAGATTGTCTCTGGCTGCAGTCCTCTTTCTGGGTCTTCTACAGTCCGCGGGTCCCTCCACATGTCTGTGGCTCGCTCCCCGCTTTTCCCCGGCTCACCCGTCCTGGTTGCATTGCTCTCCGGCCTCCGTCCCTCTCGGGTATCTTCACAGCCTCTGGGTGGCCCATCTGCTGCTGGTCCCGGTGCTCTGCGTCCTCCAGGCTCTCTCCACTGGCCAGCGTATGTGCCGGCAGCTGACTCTGGTGTCCCGTGCCTTCCGGGCTTGCTCTCTGGCCTGGGGCATGCGTCGGCAGCCGGCTCCAGCGAGGCCCGCCTCCCAGGCTCGATCTCCCGCCCGGAGCACGCTCCGGCAGCCGAATCTGGTGCTCCGCGTCTCCAGACGCTTCTGCCACGGCCCACTCCCAGCAGCCACGTGCTTCCCCCACTCCCTGCGCGGCCTCTTCTTTTATCCTTGCTGGCCGGTGCCCCGTGCTGATGTCACCCGCCGTTCGCAGGTGTTTAACGACGTCGTCCCGGCCGCATGTGGGTTTCTCCGGCGATCCTGCGGCTCCTGTGGTGAGTAACTGACATTTTTCTTTTCCTTTCTTTTGCCCTCTGTCGCTTCTGCCTCCGCGGCTCCTTCCGGGAGCTTTGGAGTGCCCCCTATGGCATGGCCAGCTGCTGCTGTGGCAGTGGCTGCTTTTGCACATACACCCCCTGCCTGCAAATGGCAGCTCTAGAGGCTGTTGCCCTGGTTGTCCCCTGCTCCCTCCAGTTACTGTACTGGACATGGTGAAGTAGATGTAGGCATCTCTGAGGACTTTTCAAGGTGTATCAGTAATCAAAAAAGCAAAGGAAAAAGAAGGCTGAAAGGAACAGAATGGAAAATGATGTGCAAAATATAACAACATATCAGTAAAATACCTTTACCTGAAATGCACATCCAGTTCTTGTCAGCAAGGCTCTAAGAACAAAAAGACTAATTACTTTTAAAATGGAGCTTGATCAGATTATAAAGGGCTTATATGACATGGATGATCCAGGAAGTGCCTTGAAATCCTATAATTCTACATTCCCAAACACGAAAAAGTAAAAGTAAGAAGAAAGATAAGAATAATCAGGAGCAATGAAAAACTACCATATTAAGAGTGAAAAATTCATTTTCCACCCATAAAGTCCAAGATAAAGTATGCAAAATAAAGAATGACAAAAAAGGACAGAGCAAGAATTTAAATTTATCATTTATACTAATGTAATAAAGAACAAGAGGAAACAACAGAATTGAAAGGTGGTAGATTCAAAACTGCTGAAAGCATGTTCTTCCATATCATATACTGACAACTCATTGCATAAGACATCACTGGTTCAGAGTGGGTTTCATATGAATTGTTAATCACATGTTTTGAAAACGAATATGATTCAAAATTAAAATATAGAATTACAAAAATTCGAGGTGATAAAAAGACCAAACTATTTGGTGCAGGCAAACTTCATCCACAAGGTGGCAAAAGAATGGATAAGTTTCTGTCCTCTGAAAGATCTGATACTGTCACGAGGAGCAGAATGCCTGACTCTGCCACCACAGCATTAAGAGGGTGCCCTTGACCTGTGGTGCCTCAGCCCTGTCTTGCTTGGACCTTGCTAGCCCTTGGCAGAGGGTTTTTTGCCAGCTAAAAGAATCACACCCTTGTCCAGTCACACACTTGAAAAAGATGAATCCCCACTGAAATGGGGCATGTGTGAATAATCTATCTTGGTGCCTCAAACACTCACAGAAGAAAACACCAGCTGCTTACAGATGTTAAACCTCCCTCTCCCTCCACAAATGCACTTTATTGAAAGAAGCAGCGCCTTACTTCCACCCGGCTCTGCAGTGTCAGTGTAGACTGGGCACTTTGACAGGGCTTTTTGGCAGTTTTAGCTAATAGCTCATTCAATCAGCTTTAGATAAAATTTTCCAAAAGGCCCCATTAAAGCGCCCAATCAATACAGATATCATGCGAGCCTGGTCCAGCTAAGGTGCTACCTCTTCTGGGCATGTGCTGGACTTGGTGCAGGAGCACACCAAGTTTAAAGTAAAGTGCAGTTTGTTTGTTTTTTTAATGTCTGCAAGCAGCCACTATGATTAATGGTCTAATACGAAAAAGAGGCAAAAAAAGCCAAGGAAAAAAACTGGAGGAGCCAGAAAAGCTGTGTTCCCTTTGCTCCTGTTGATTTTACTAGTCAAAAATACTTTATCTGTCAATTAAATTCTGCATTAAAAAAGATGAATTAGATGCATGAGTCCCAAAAGAGTATAGACCAGAGGTGAGCAAAATGGCGGATCCAGCCAGTGGCTGGACTCTATTTCCCAGAAGCTCCTGCCTGCGTGGCTGGGGCCTGTTTCCATGGAGACCCCAGCAGCAGCTGTGCTGTGACAGCATGGGGCCAGGGTTTCCGTTAAGACTGGCCCCAGCTCCTTGTAGAGGTGACAGTGTGGTCCGGAGCTGGGGCAGAGCCACAATCCACTACCTGCACACCCCTGCCCAGAGCACGCAGGCTGCGGATTGCAGCTCTGCCCCGGCACCAAACCACATCACCACCGCATGATGCCAGCCCAGCTGTAGAGCAGCTCCATGCCCTGCCAATGCTGCTGGGACCTGTCTCCATGGAAACCCTGGCCCTGTGCTACCACAGCGCAGCAGCTGCTGGGGTCTCCATGGAAACCAGTCCCAGCTGTGTGAGCAGGGGGTGCTGAGAAATGGAGTCCACTGCTGACCAGATCCAGCCAATGAGCCGGACTTTGCCTGTCCCTGATGCAGACACTGCAACCCACAGAAAATGACATACCATGCTAGAAAGACAGTTAAGTTGTAAGTATTTGTAGAAGGCAAGCATCACTGCTAAAATGTAGAGGACAGCACCTATCCACATTGAGGATCTGAAGGACACCCTGCACAGCTGTATTAATCCCTTCATTTATACAAC
>JAGPOW010001918.1:6931607-6946607 GCA_030014935.1 Caiman crocodilus | reverse complement strand
CTCTAGACCCAGAATAGGAACTGTTATTTGAGGAACAAATTTGAAGAGCTTACTTCAGAAATGACCAGACAGAAGGTGTCCTCTGAGAAAGAGTAGGAAGACAAGCATCTTGCACCAGCAGACAAATTGAGAAAAAAGAAAGCAAGCCCACAATGACCAATAAATGAAGAATGGAAAGACATCTATTAATGTAAAGGGCAATTAAACTACTCAAAAATAATGATGCTTGATCATTTAAAAACTGATATTCATTACTTTCAAACAAAATAAAACATTAATCATTAAGTAGTTTACATGGTTTTAAAAGGGCTGTGTGAAATGTTAGGTTTTTTTTTTTTTTTTTATGTCCCTGTATTTGGAGGAGGGGAAGGGTGTAGAGAGTCTAATTATACTACAAGAATTACTTGGTAAATAAATTTGGCACGATCTTGTGTACTGGATACTTGTAAAATAAGATTCTTCAGTATTAAAGGTGACAGAAAACACAACTAATCCTCAGTTTTGAACGTATATGGATATTTTAATGTAGAATAATTATTTTTATATATATGTATACACACACACACACACACACACACACACACACGAGGCATGATATTGAGGGAACACTTTGAGTATGAGCAGAAAATCACCACAAACTAATCTTTATATACCGTATGCCAAGAGAAGAAATTATATGGAAACATTTTAAGAGGTAAGGGTTTTTCTTGTGCATTTTTTGTTTTTAAAAGATAGCTTCATTTCCTTTATAGCTAACGCTTAATTTTACGACCAGCACACTGTAATAAGACACCACTTTAATTCATGAAGAACTTTTCCCTCCCGTTTTATAACGAAGACTCAAATCATCAATACTAATATGTAGGTATACATTTGTATCTACAAAGTAACACAAAGCTACCCTCTGTTGCAAGCACACATCAACCGTTTACTTTAATGGACACTAAATCAAAAGATCCAAGATTAAAGCGTCTATAAAATGGGAAATATTTGTAAGAAAGATATGCTCCAAAACACAAATTATCCAGAATTTTTAAAATTAAAAAAGTTACATGGAAATTTTCTTTTATATTTAAATGCAATTTAAGACAGTTTTATGATGACACTATTATTCAGTGTTATTTTCCTAAAATGTTCCAAATTCTAACATAGCAAAAAGTTAACTTATTTGTAAAAGCTAAGATAAATCTGTCAGAAAATTGTTAGCAAATTTATTCTTGCACCAAGCCCTCCAAAAGGAATTACTTGTATAATAGACTTGTTATGATGTATTGAAGAAAAATCAAGAAAAATATTCAATAAAATAAGACAAGCTGAAAAATTTTAGTACATGTCCCAATCTCTATTTCTTTCCATCTGCACTGAAGCTAAATACTCCTTTGTATCATTTCAAAAGTATTCTCAACCCTGATCTATCTTTTTTGATACCTCTTATTTTGCTATTCTAAATATCTTTATTCAAATATTGTCATACTCTATCAAGCCCTAAATGCTCCAACTTGTATGTTCACGTAGAATAATGTCATTTTGCTTTAATTGTTATATCTTACATACTTATATAGTGCCCTTCATCCTGAAGGATTATTTCCAAAGTGCTTTATAAATTTAAATTGAAATGTACTGTGATGTATGAGGACACACTGCTGAATTTCTGCTCTAGGGTTAGTTTGACAGTGATTATTAGTGGACAGCAACATTATGCACTGGTTTATAATGGGAAGTTAAGAATATCTTGGTCACAGATGTGATCAGAAAGTATGGTGCCAAGGGAGAGTTCACACAGAACATTTTTAACTTTAACTGAAAACTGTTTGGTTAAAACTATTACAAAAATGCAACAGTGCTTCACAGAAACAAATCTGGTTGTCCATGCCCCCATTCTCCTCCATGGGATAGGTTTCCTAACTAGATTACATTTCTCATTAGCACTTCAGACTTCTTTTCCATTATAATAGTTTCGGACTGAGGTGGATCACAGGGCATTTAGTCTAGCCAAGTACATGGCCCAGAGGCCATGAAGCACCCCACAGATGTTTGTGAACACAATTTTTTCAGTTTTTGGATTTTCAATTTTCAGTGTAAACGTGAAGCTTTTTGTGGAAATTGTACACTTTTCACCATAAATTCAGCCAAAAAAACTACTACCAATTAAACAGTTTCCAAAGAATTCTTTTTAGGCAGCCTTATACTCTTATCAACTGAGTAGAATTCAAGTTGTCAGAATTTAACTGGCCACTATGGAATTTAGCCAGAAACTAGGGCTAATATCATTACTCATAAGACTGAAAACTAACTGCTAAACACAAGTAATTGGCAGTTTGATTTTGCAACTCATTAGAAAGCCAGCAACTCAATTAGACTCTCTGCTCTAATCACTGCACTGGGGTAATAGTTCTGTGATCACCACAAGTTTGATCCAAAGCCAATGGAAGCCAATGAAAAGTATATACCCTGGAATTTGGTGGTCTTGGATCAGTCCCCAAGAGAAAGAATGGCACCTACACTGAACGGCTAAGAGCACTTTCTGGACAAAACGAACTGTTCTTTGGAAAAGACTCCTTGGTATATGATAGAAATTTAAATTTAACACTAACCTTGGCTTTGCATTTAGCCAATTTTGTCCAAGTACTATTATAAATATGACAACATACTGGACATCTGCATACTCTAATGAGGTAAAAAAGAACCATAGGACAACTTTTTCTACATGCATCTCAAAAGCCAAATAATCAAAAAAAATCTATATGTAAAGTGAAAGGTCTACAAAAAAAATGCATGTAATGAAGAATAAATCAATTCCCTGAAGTGTGTCCCTGATATTTTACAGATCAGATGAACCCTAACTCACTCGATTTTATCATATTTCTATAAAATCAGGATGTGTCAGCTAAACTATCACATCTATGAGTAAAAGTTCATTGTGTATGTTGCTCTCAAATACTGAATCTTCTACACAGCAATCCAATGTAGTGTTGCAAGATAATGCCAACACCATGTTAGACTTCCATGAAAAAGGAACAGTAACTACAGAAACTTTCAAAATTCAAGTTTGCCTTTAGAATAAGAACTTCAGCAGGCTTTAAGTTGAAATTTCAAGTAAAAATAAAGCTTTTAAATACAGCCCTTGAACTCCAAACCTGAAGGAAACGAAGGTTAGGGCATGCACCTGTGGCAAACCCAGGAGCACTGCTGAGAAGCATACCCTGCCCACAGAATCTCTCTCAGTTCAGTCAAGAGCCCACAAAGTAGGTAGCATGGACAGTTTGCAGATATCCTCAGTATGCACCAAGAAATGCACCCAAAACTTAAAGCAGCTTTGATCAGGAGCGAATGGGTAGGACTTGCTTCCCACAACGGCCACAGGTTCACTATGCCCACAACGACCAGCTTCATGAATCACAGTGCAAAAGGATGAGTTAAGGGCAAATACAATACTGCTCTTTTAAAAAATTATTTATATTACTTTCTATTAAACAGTTTTAAATCTGGGACTACAACAGAGCAGTACCTGCTGTTGTGGTTCAGTGGTAGAATTCTCGTCTGCCAGGTTTGATTCCAGACACACGCATAACAACAGCAATCAAGGTACCAAGTATCCAGACTCAGTCTGGTCTTTAGATTCTGGTCTAAAGGGGGAATGGAAGGTCTGGACAGCTTCTACTCCTCCATACTCGTGCCTAATCACATACATCATAGGTCCTAGTGACCTTGCACACGTACACCATGATCCAAAACGATCAGTAGTTGCCTACTACTACTCAGCAGTAGAACTGATATATCCTGGCTATCATGTAACTTTGAATAGAGTTGTTTAACTATTAATAAACAAAGTAAACAGTAGTTTTATTTGTATAACTATATACAACTACTCTAAGAAATGCTTTATCTATACCTGTTGGTGGTTATTGATTAACATGCAACTGCAACAGAAATGCCTACATTGCTGGCAGGCAGTAACTACATTTCTACAAACCATTGATGAGCTAAACAAGCTATTAATGACAGGCTGCTCTTCAACATTTAAAATGGCCAGACTGTTGCTTGACCGCAAGGACAATCAGGTCATTGCTCTGAAATGTTATACAATGCAAGAGGAACAAACAGGATCTCTCTGTTGAAGAAATCACAGGTATAGGAGTTCCACGATTATCTTTTATGTAACTACTCAGAAAACACAACCCATTCAGAACTGCAAACATTTTCCTATTTTTTATTTCAAATTTTCCATAACTTATTCAATTCTATAATTTAAGATTTATCAAAAATACAGTGAATTCCACTTTACAGAATCATTGGTTAATAGAATCGGCAATCAGCTGCTTATTTGAATCAATATGAGAAAACCAAAGCCATTTCTATACTATTATGTGTAAAAAAATCACTCATATTAGAATCACAATTTTCAGGTTTTTGAATCATTTTACCAGGGAAGCCTGGGGATTTTGCAGTTTTGTGAGGAGCCCTCTGCAGGCTAGCAGAGTTCCAGGCTGCAGAGGGCTGGGGGGAATAGGAGGAGAGTGGTCAGGCAGGGACTACCATGTGCATGTAGAGGCGCATGGCCCCGGTACCCTGGAGAGCAGTTCCTGACCTGTTGTTGGGGGAAGGGGGGAATTGAGCCCCCATAGGGAGGGAAGGAGGTAGTCAGGCAGGGCTGAGGCCTCAGTGAGGAGTGGGACAGGGCTGAGGACAGCATGTCCGGGGTGCAGGAGTGGGACTCCCTGGCAATGTGCCCCTGTGTGCACGGTAACTTTGAGAGACAACCCTGCACTGCTGCCCTCACTGCCCATGCCAGGCATCCCAACCCCATGCACAGATCTGGGGAGTGCAGGTCGCCACCCACCCCTCTGGGAGTATGCACCATGCCAGGGAGCTGGCCCCACCCCGTGTGCCTGAGCCCGCAATGAGAAGCTGCAGGTGGGGATCCAGGCTCCACTCCACTGCAGCACCCACCCTTTTCTGCCTGGGAAAGAGGGCTGTGGACCCCAGTCCCTGACCCCATAGCCCTGGCACCTGGGGGCCCCCTCTGGCAGGCCAGTGAGAGATACAAGCAGGGCCACAGGGTCATGGGGGAGAAGCATCTGTGGTCTTAAAAAAATGGGTCTCCTTTTAATGGAATTAGCAGTTAATAGAATCAAATCACCATTTCCCAAAGTGATTCCAATAACAGGAATCCACCGTAATTTGGAAACTTGCAATTGCATCTTAAACAATCCGACAATAAATCAGCCAATCATTCTCCCAATTAAACAACATTTGTTCATAGTTTTCTTCATTTTTATATTAATAAAACATTGAGTTAGTCCTTTGTAGTCATAGCAACCTATACCTTACCTCTAAACCTGGGAGGGCATACCCACTCAATGACAATTCTTAGGGTACAGGCATGGTTTTAATTTGCTTATCAGAAATAACCAAATGATGAGTGCGGGGTTCTAACCCATAAAAACAACTACTTTTTCACTCATGAGAATTGTTTTGTTATACTGAAAGATTTTCTAACAGTTTACTGTATATTTGTTGCATATTTCAGGAATAAATGTACTGCTACTTCATTTGACCAAGGTGGCACATAGCTTAGACACCAAGATGGCAGACACAACAGAAATACAAGTACCAGGTAGCTTCTGACCACATGAAGCAGGTGAAGGAGAAGAATATGGATGAAAGGAACATTTAAATAACAGCTTACATAAATGTTATTTCATTTAAAAAGCCAAAGCACAGGAAAAAAAAAAAAAAAGACTTACTTAACTGTAATTTTTTTAAAACATGGGGACACAATTTTTACAGGTATTTGAAAAAAAATTATTTTTAGCAGAATGAGTTTGCTATAACAAAATAGCTATAACTCTTCTAGCAAATATACCAGTACCTATTTTTTCCCTTTGGAGTTCAATAGACTTGCATTAAAATGACTAATTATAAACTTAAACATGTAAAACAGTTTCCAGTACGAAATGTCTTCCACATATAATGCAAATCTCTATATATCTTTAAAAAATCAGTCCCTGTTTCAGCGCACATATATATTTAGGTTTTCCAATATCAAAGGGGAAAAGGTCTCCAACTAAATATGAAAGCTTCTGTTAACTCTTTCATAGAAAGAGAACAAAATTAATGATTTAATGAATATAAGCTTTTACTAAAAAATAAACTGTTCTTATACCAAAGATCTTTTGATGCTGGAAGCTCCCATAGAATCTTTCCATTGATTTTACCACACAATCCTAGAGCAAAGTACCAGTGCCAATGAACCAGATTCCTGTTTTTCTAGGGACTACTAAAACACCATTCAGCCTCGCCTTGCTCAGCTTGATGGTTTGAGGTGACAACATAAATCATACCTACCTCTTCAGCTATCATACTAGTCCCAATTTAGAAAAAGTACCAGTCACGGTCATCTGTCAGGACTACAGCATCTTTATAATGCATTAAAAACATTTTCTGAACCCATTAGATTACAACAACCTGACACCAGTGGAGGAATGAAACATTTTTAAAATTTAAGAGGTTCAACCAGCATGCAAGAAACCGATGAAACTAGCAAACGAGATAAATTTTTAAACTTCTGTAACAGCTAGACAGAGCCAACTATCTAAACTGTGTATAGAGTCAGAATTCAAGTAGCTACTGAGCTCTGGTCAGGCCAAAAAAATAAAAGCGAGACACAGTTGACAACTATGGCGCAGTATACAGCCTCTACTTCATGCAGCATCTCCACGAGGAGAGTAGCATGCAAGCTTTAAAATGGTTACAACGATTTCAAAGATTCTAAAATGTAAAAAATAATTTAAAAAGCATTACGTTAACTCTGAGCAGCAATTAAAAATGACTTACACTGGATGGTAATAAACATATTTTGTGCATCATGGTGGTACACAACAAACTGTTATGTTGTGTATATTCAAACTCTGTATCAGAGAAATCTCTAACATTAGTACTGAATATTTAGATTACCAAAAATCATAACCCATGACTCCAAAAGAATTCTTTATATGGACTGCTTAATGTTCTGATGATGGCTGATATTAACATACTAAATTCAATGACTTTCAGAGTTGTGATAATACAGTATTTTTCAGTTTTGATCAACCGATTAGTTTTTAAAGCTAAGTGTGTCTCTCTGTCACTGGTTAGAATATGTTTATTTAAACCAAAAAATATTTTGCATCTCAATTATAATGTTATGTTGTAGCACTGAATGGAATTTAAATCAATACATTATTCATAAAGCAAAGACAACAGAAAAAAAACTGCACTTCTTTCAAAGATTTCAAATTACTAAAACATACCACATTTATGCATGAAATATTTGATTGTTTTTTTTAAACACAAGTTTGTTCTTTTCAGATCAGGATATGCCAAAAATCCAACACCAAACAATTTTTGTTTATAATTAAGGCAATCATCAATCCAAGGATTGTAGTCCATTTTATTTCATCTCTACATCAAAAAAAGTAATTTAAAAAAATTAAAATTCCCTTGAAATGGTGAGATAAATGAAAATGTAAGTGCCTTCACATAATAACAGTAAGCTGACCCACTGGGAAATGGCTGACTTTCTCAATTCAAGGTATTCAAAGCTCATTCAAAAGTGTTCATTTGGAATGCAGATATCAAAGATGATGCAAATGTTCAAGAGAAAATTAGAACTTACCAGATGTTCTAATCCAGCTTTGATGTTTCCAGAGTCCCTGTAAAAGAAGAACAAAAGTTCTAAATAGTTGCTAAACCCTTGTCTATAATGATTTGTGTTTAACTCAGAAATATCAAGAAAAAAATCTCAGTTTCTTCACTATCGCTCTCATGTTTTTAATGTTTACGTCTTGATTATTAAAAATCCAAGAAAAAAAGATATTAGTCATATAAAAGCAAAACTTTCCAATTATTTAAACTCTTGTCTTAAAATTACTGTAACCAGAAAGCAAGGCCCTACTACATCAAATAGTATTTTAAATTTGAATACTGGTAACTATTGGAGAAAAAAATTTAAATAAATAATATAGTGCTATGATATCAAATTCATGTGTAGTTCTGCCTGAACTTCCTCTACTACAACTTAAGTAACAAATGAGACTGCTAATAAAATGGAAACAATGAATGAATTGATTAGTAACCAACTAGATGATGGAAAGGATGTTGGATCTTTACATATTTCTTCTGACACGAGTTGCAAAACTCTAAAGCTCACACAGAAAATTTAAGCCAAAAATACAAGCTGTTACTACCTGAGGATCCAGGGTTGCAAGAAAAGATCCAAAAATTATGAATGAGAAAAAGAAGATACTTAAGCAAGGAAAATTCAGACTCAAAATTTAATCCTTAATGCATCCTGGTGTACATAGATATAGTGCTAGTTTGCCAAGCTGGACAAGGATAAACAATTTACCCAGCTTAGTGAAGTGAAGTCAACAGGATGAGATGTCTTCTCTTTGCCTCTTCCAAAAAACAAACACTAAATGAAGGCAGCCAGTTTCTGCTTTCATTAACTTCAAATTAAATCTGCTTCTAAACAGAACTGTCCCTTTCTGTTGATAATACACTGCAATGATGCCAATATGGAAAAAAAATAATTTTCCAAATAATGAATTCCTGGATTGTATAATGTTGTATGCATTCATGTTCAGTATATTCTTTTACAGTAATTGCTCAATTCTGTGCAAACACAAATGGCAAAAAACTCAAAATCCTCTGATGATTATCAGAAACGTGGTAAGACATGAGCTCTCTTAATACACTGCTAATTACAGGAGCCATTTAAAGTTGCATACACAATTTAAAGAGAACATATGCTACTTTTGGATACTTCACTTACTTCACGTACTTCATTTTATTTGAGACATTATATTTACATCATATACTCACTAGCACTTCACATTACAGTGGTGTAATGCAATAATTATAAATATCAATATAAAAATCTAATGCAAGATTTCTTTTAATAAATAATTTGGCACTGATAACATTATTCATGCTTTTCTACACAAGATAAGTATATTTCTTTTCACTGACCTCATAGTAAATAAAGTAAAAAAAAAGTTTGATTCCTCTTAAAACTAGTATTTCTTTTTATAATCAAAACTTACTATAGAAGGCCATACATTATTTAGATAGAAATGAAGTCCTGTACACTTATCCCATGGTGCCAAAGGTCTTAAGGAACTTAATTTATTGGAAAACAGAATCCAAGAAACTGATGCAGGCAGCTTCCAGCTAACGATATAAAACCTGTCCTCTTTAGTGATCTGTCTCCTGTACTGTCCCTGTCATGACTTCATCAATATTTGTGCAACTCCTTTTGCCCTGTGCTGAAAGCAGACTTAATTCAATTATAGGTCTCAAAACTGATAAAATGGTCCTGAAGTGGAAAATGCAAAGAGATTATTGGCAAATGAATAAAGATTTGTATCGAACTAACACACAAGAGTACAGCAGGGTTTTGGTTTTTTTTTTTTTAATCATTCCCTGTCTTAAGTCTTCTGGGAACAGTGAGTTTCCCTTCCCCTCATGCACCACATCGATTTTTGAATTAGACTGCAATATTAAATAATTAATATACTTGCCATGATTGATGTTTTGCATTAGTTGAATATTAGGTTATCAATCAAAATCCACTTGGTTTAATGTAATAATATTGAAAAAGTGTCACTGGCTGTTCATCCAATTTGTAGTTGAGGCAGCACAGATAGCAATATTGGTGCAACACACGGCTCTAAAGCAGGAAATGCAGTGGCTGAACACGCATAAGGCAAACATTATGAAACTAACTAGGACAAGACTGTGGTTGTCCTAAATGAACCTTGTGGCACCTGTCAGTTTCAATATAATATTTTTCCTGCTAGAGGCTGCCATGAATCAATCAGAATGACATGCAGTAAAACTAAAACAAAACAGCACCCTTCCTGTTCAAAAACTTAATCTATAGTATAATAAGTGTAAAGTACAACAATTAATGGTATATAGTCTAAAAACTGTCTTGTGAAAAATTGGGAACTGACACTGTGACATAACCATAACACATTTTAAAGCGACTTTCAAACATGAACAAACCAAAGATTTTCATAGAATATATACCCGTTTTTAATATCATAAATTACTACAAGTAAGAAGCAAGATCTGTTTTATGCACAGTCTTGTATTACAATACCCTTATTGAATGCTACTGTAAGAAAGGATAGCCAATATTAATTTCATACTTACCAATAATATATAGCTTCACAGAAATGACATATTCAGCTACACTTCACTAGTCCCAACAAAAAACCTTCCAAATGATTAGTCTCAAAAGCATAATATGTATTTTTAGATTAGTTGGATAAGGCATTTTGTTTTTTTTGTTTTGGAATTTTGCTTCTCCTCTCTTCAAATAATCTTTAGAGTCATTTCCCTTCTAAAATCATGAATTTATGCTGCTAAAGGTTACTTGACACAGCTATATTTAACAAGTGGGCATTAAATACTGCAAACATACTACTCAAGCTATTCCAAAGGTAAAGCTGGATGAGGAAAAAACTGCAGCTGAACTAAATTTGAATCATAGCTTTAAGGGACCTGTAACAACAAGCCAGGAATTCAAATAAGCAAATGTAGCCATCTTTGGATTATTTAAACCCATAATGTAAGTAACTAATTGAAAGTGTTAACTTACTAATAGAAGTTCCATTTCCAATAACCTAAAAATAAAACAGGTTATATACACTGGTATTTGTTGAAAACAGTTTTAAACTTATATTCATAAGAACACATGCAAAGCCAACATTTTGACCAAAATGGCTGAAAAGACTCGAAAGGCAAGGGTTTTTTGTGATACCTTTTATTGGACTGACTGTATTTTTACCAGAGCTGGTCCAATAAAAGGAATCACCCCCCCCAAAAAACAAACATATGCCTCTCATACATTTCATGGACCATCATGGCTACAACAAAACTCCAACCCTATAGAAGGCTGCATTATAGGGGTGTGTGAAGTGGGCCCTATTCGATTTGGCTGAAATCAGGGACAGTGATTTGATTTGTTGATTCAGATCACTGTACCCGATATGATTTGGCTGAACCTGAATCTGAAGTTTTGATGCTAAAACTGAGAATCAGCAATTTGGACAGACGCAGCTTTAAAAGTTTTTTCTACATATCTTGAGGTAGCAGCACAGCTCGTGCTGGGGTAGATGGAGCGTCCTACAGGAGTGGGGGGGGCCCTTCACATGCTGGGCAGCAAATCCAGAAGTGGACCAAAAGTACTTTTGTCCACTTCCGAGTCTACCGGGAAGCACGTTGGGGGGGGGGGGAGGGCTCCCCACAACCCCCCAGCTCAGGGATCAGCTGCAGGGGGACCTCCAGTGCTCCCCTCAGACCCAGGAGGCACCAGTCACTGAGACAGAGGACATGGTGGAGGCTGCCCTGCGTGCTCCCCATCGGACCCAGAAGTGGACCAGAAGCACTTCTGGTCCACTTCCGGGTCTGCTGCCGATCGTGCTGGGGAGCCCCTCATGCTTTTGTGGGACACTCCATGAGTCCCAGCATTACAGCATTCACAAGCTGCCTGCTACCTAGAGCTATGTAGAAAAAAACATTTAAAGCTGCGTCCATGTCTGAATCTCCAAACTGATTTGGAGGGTTTCAGTTGGATTCAGAGAGATTAAAGGGTCCTCTGATTCAATTCGGATTTGAAGATTTGGCCACCGAATACGTTTAGGAAAACTGGTGTTTTGCCTGATGGAGCAACTTGTTTAGCTATCTTCTTACATATAAGTCATCATTGCTCTTTCTTCTTGCCAGAGGCTAAGTACAGACAGTCAAAAAGCCTGAGGCTGAATCTATCCAATCTTTGCAGATTAGTCTGAGATGCATAGATTGAACAAATAAGAAGGTGACTAGACCTTCATTTTCATTCCAGAAATGCAGTCACATGCCTGAATTGGCTCAGGTCAGAAGCCGGGAGCACCAAAGCATGCCTCCCTGCTTGGCTGAAGCAGACAGTTTGGACTAAGCCTGGTCAGCCCACCTTGCAAGGGGGGTTTGCAGGGGAGGTGCAAAACATCCTGGGATGCTGGGGGGCTCCGAGTTAATTTGAATCTGGAGGTCATCTGGAACAGAAGTTCAATAATCGAATTTAACTTAAATCAGTTAAGTCTGATACTACATCCATCCAGGTTTACGTTAAATTTGTTTTGGCCATTTTGAAAGTGGTTTATATACACTGAGCTTCTGTTGTATTACAGCTATGAACCAGTTTCTGATCACTTCTACAAGTTTGTATGCAACTTTTTAGCCCTGGCCATGATGCCAGTGAACCCCTGTTGCATCCACGCTTCTTAGAAAACAAAGCTGCCTGATTCAACGCCAAAAGAAAAAAGACCCAGACCTGGCTAGAGGGATGGATAAGGACAAAAAACCTTGGGCAGAGGATGGAAAGACAAAAACACCTCATATGGAGTGAAACTGGGACTGTCTGGGTAAAAGACTAGGAGTCAGGGACAGCAGAGGAATGAGCATGAGTACAGCTTGGCTACAGGACTTGGTAAAACAACTGGGACTAAAGGGGCAAACAGTTGCAAGTTTTGGAGCTTTGCTCTTCCTCTCTCCAAGCCCTCCAAGTTATTAAGCTCCACTTCAAGGTAGAGCTCCCTTGGCTTCTGCAGACCTCCAAGAACATGGCTACATTACTTCTTCCTACTTAGGAGGAAGCCTGCTGCTGTCTTCCAAGCCAGAAGCAGAGTGGCATTTATGAAGTATTGCACCAGAGCTAATTAGTTGTGCTAATTACCCCAACCACAGAACTCCATTATAGCACTGATGCTAAACTAGAACAAGAAGGAGTGTAAATACCTTGGAGGTCTGTGGAGCATCTCAGTACCCTAACCTGGAGTTTGCTCCACAAAGGCTGGTCATTTTAGAGACCAAAACCAGTAGGGCAAGAGGCTGAGATGGCAAAGAAAAGAAGATCTAACTGGATGCAGGGAAAAAACTGGAATTGTCCCACTAAAAAGACTGGAATGAGGCTGAGGGGTACTTACTGAATGAATGCTTTGGATAAGCAAAAATGGCATAGGGGCAAAGGCTAGGTAAATGGAGCATAGGCTTTGGGTGAGGAGCTGAGAAGAAATGAAAAACAGATCAACTAGACAAGAAGACTGTACATGGGTTTCCCTCTTTTCCCAGAATTCATCCCGGGGCTGCCAGGCAATAGTGCTGATTATAGTTTGTCAAGCATTTAGTGAAAGGTGTTATATATGAGAGTGTATTTTTTTTAAATAAATACAATTCTACTCATTTAATTAGCTGAGCATAAGAACAATTTTCTGGTGATGACAATATTAAAGGAACCTTCTTAAAGAACTATTTGACAACAAAATATGCTATCTAAAATGGCTAGAACATGTACCAACACTTGTATTAAGCATGACATTATTTTAAATTTGCAAGAAAAAATTCCATTGCAGTGCATACACACATCTGTGTGTTCTATGTCTGGACAACCGTAGCACAACAGGATATGGTGGAAGCTGTAGTAATAATAATTCCACATTGGAATAGATATTTCTATATGACCTGACTCAGATATATTAAAGCATCTATTCTAAATCACTACATGTCATTCTCTTTTCCAGTAAGTAACATAACAAACCTCAGTGTTCCTAAGAGAGGAGAAAGACAAGTCTCTCACTGGGATTGTGGAGAGGCTACGCAGGGCACCAGACTACCATGCGTAGACCCTGAAATGGTGCAGAGGCACTTGGAGGAACTGGATGCATTTAAGTAGGCAGACCCAGATGGGCTCCATCTAAGGGTACTGAAGGCACTGACTGACATCATTGCACAGCCACTGGTGGGAATATTTGAATACTCATGGCGTACAGGCCAGGTCCCGGAGGACTGGAAAGAGGCCAGTGTGGTCCCCATTTTCAAGAAGGGAGGAAGGAGGACCCAGGCAACTATAGGCCAGTCAATCTCACCTCCATCCTTGCCAAAGTCTTTGAAAAAATTATCAAGGCTCACATTTGCAAGAGCTAAGCAGGAAAAATGATGCTGAGGGGAAACCAGCATGGGTGCGTAGCAGGCAGGTCATGCCCGACTAATCTAGTCTCTTTTCATGACCAGGTTACAAAACGCCTGGACACAGGAGTAGGGGTTCACATCATATACTCAGACTTCAGGAAGCCTTTCAATACGGTATCCCACACCATACTGGTGAACAAGTTAAGGGGCTGTGATTTGGCTGACTACACAGTCTGGTGGGTGGCGAATTGGCTAGAGGGTCGCACCCAGAGAGTCGTAGTGGATGGTTTGGAATCGACCTGGAAGGGTGTGGGCAGTGGACTCCCGCAGGGCTCAGTCCTAGGACTGATACTCTTCAATGTCTTCATCAGCAACTTGAACGAGGGAGTGAAGTGTACTCTGTCCAAGTATGCAGATGACACAAAACTGTGGGGAGAAGTGGACATGCCGGAGGGCACGGAACGACTACAAGCAGACCTGGACAGGTTGTACAAGTGGGCAGAAAACAACAGAATGCAATTCAACAAGGAGAAATGCTGTACCTAGGGAGGAAAAATGTCCAGCATACCTACTGCCTAGGGAATGACCTGCTTGGTGGAATGGAAGTGAAAAG
Organism: Caiman crocodilus; assembly: GCA_030014935.1. Classification (NCBI taxonomy): domain Eukaryota; kingdom Metazoa; phylum Chordata; order Crocodylia; family Alligatoridae; genus Caiman; species Caiman crocodilus. The sequence continues at coordinate 6,931,999 of JAGPOW010001918.1, read as the reverse complement.
GGATCTCAGAGTCCTAGTGGACTCCAAGATGAACATGAGTTGTTAGTGTCGCAAAGCCATCAGAAAAGCTAATGGCACTTTATCATGCATCAGCAGATGCATGACGAACAGATCCAAGGAGGTGATACTTCCCCTCTAAAGGGCACTGGTCAGACTGCAGTTGGAATACTGTGTTCAATTTTGGGCACCACACTTCAAGAGGCGTGGATAACCCGGAGAGGGTCCAGAGAAGGGCCACTTGTATGGTTAGGGGCTTGCAGGCCAAGTCCTATGAGGAGAGACTGGGGCACCTAGACCTCTTCAGCCTCCGCAAGAGAAGGTTGAGAGGCGACCTTGTGGCTGCCTATCAGTTCATCACGGGGGCACAGAAGGGAATTGGTGAGGTTTTATTC
>JAGPOW010001918.1:6873461-6926042 GCA_030014935.1 Caiman crocodilus | reverse complement strand
AAAAAAAAAAAAAAAAATCAGCATTGCTCACTGCTGTGTAGTTTCCTACTTCGTCACAGATATGCAGCATAAGCTGCCATTTTGCCATTAGTTTCTGAAATGTCCTCGTAAACTGAATCAATTCTTGATCACTTGACTTAAAGGTATTTTTTACAACCAGCTCTGCTATGAAGTCTTCAGCAATAACCAATATAAAAGCACAATAAGCACCTCTTGTTGATTCAGTGATGCTATCAGGTGAAGAAATCCATTCATTAGAAGCAGGAACATCTGGGTTCTGCTCTTATTAGCATGTTTTCCAATTTTACTGAAGATGTGTGCCAAAATGACATTTCAAAGCAGTACTTCTCTTTCTAACAATAGAGAGACCTCTATCCACACAGAAAACTAATCTTTTGGCTTTATAATAAACCTCTAATGATAACCCAGTGGAATTCTTCCCAAAATGCATTTAACCCAACTGATCCCTTTATCCAATCTTGTTTCTCTGGTCTACTGTATCATAAACATACAAACACTATGCCATCAATTATACCCTTATTGCTGTATTTCCTGAATACTGCATACTACTTAATGCAGTCACAATCACTATTCTAACATATTTCTGTTATTCCTGGAATATTTAGTATCATGTCCTGCACCAGTAGTTTCAGTTAATCAGTTCTGTGATCTGGGTTTTTTGTGATATCACATTAACCTTTCAATTTTTTCCCACAGATCTCATCCAGTTTCCTAGCCAGATCAGTCATTATCAATCGATATTAATACTCTTTTTCCTTACTGTCCATCTCTCTATCCCTTTGCTTTCATTTATTTGTGCTCCCGTTCCTCTTCCTGTGTGGTGAACCAGACATCAAAATGACAAACTTTCTCCCCCAGTTTTCAGTTTCAAGTTCTTCTGATCAGTCATGACAGCTACAATCCCAAATGGCTAATATCCCAGGTATTTGATGGAGCCATCCATCAAGAACAGCCAACATTCTATGAATACTTCTCAGTGATTGTAAATGCCCAAGTCCACCACAGGACAAACCATTGAGCCATGAATTGATTTTCATTATATTGTTACACCTTTGCCTAACTTCTCTAGGGACTGAAAGATATCCATTCATCTGATCCTCCAGTTGTTTGGAGGCATCTTCTCTAGACTGGCACTGTTACTCTTCTTCTGGTCTACCAGGAATATGACAGTATGTCTTCTTCCTATGTTCCATCATTTTCCCATTTCCCTAAGAAGCTGTAAGTCTCAAATCCACATTATATATGCTTGCCCTTACCAAACAGCACCCTCTTCTTTTTTCTGATAATAGTCCTGTCACTTCTTAACGAGAAGTCCATAATCACTTAGATCTGCCTCTTTGCAAGTGAATCTCAAGTCCTCTCTTGACTGTTCTCCTTTGCCTGAAGGTCACCCTATTGCCTATACTGTTGCAAGCCCCATTGTATCTTAGAGTATTATCCCCCCAGACCTTCTCTTCCATGCAGCTCACAGGTACTTATTCAAAAAAAGTGCATTCACCAAGCTTCTGCATCCAGTCCCTTTTATTACTTCTATTATTCTTTTGGACATTTCCACTGTTGCTTCCATAGTCATCACTACTTTCTCTTTTTGGTATCTATTTTTAGAGATAAAAGGACAGCCATGCTCCTTCCTTCACCACAATCTGCAACAAATATCCATGCAAACTCCCCTGTTGCTGACATTTCTAAGACCCTGTAAGGCAGTGATGCTGAACCTTTTTTGCCCTGTTTGCCAGATGAGCAGTGCCTGGTCCATCTGTGGGCTGGATCTGGCCAGTGGGACTAATCCATCTGCAGGCTGGGATCTAGCCAATGGGCCTAATTCAGTGCACACAGGTTGTCGGGGAGCAGCCTGGCCCCAATCTAGACCTACAGAGGTAGTGGGTATGGTCAGCCCCAATCTGGCCATGTAGAAGGTGGTATAGGCCAAGACTTAATCCAGCTGCATGGGTGAGAAGGGCATGGCCCAGCCCCAATACAGATGTGTAGCAGGAAGGGGGCATGGCCCAGCTTGATGGAGCTTGGGAATTTGGCAGCAAGGGAAAGGTGACTATTAATTGACAATGCTCCCTTGCTACCAAATTTCCCAACCTGGGGGGAGCCCTGCAAGCCAGATGCCACTGCTCCATGGGCTGGAGGTTAAGCATTCCTACTGTAAGGTGAATGAGGTTAAAACCTTCTCTTCAATATGTATTACTTTGTATTTTTCAACACTATATTTCAAATTTAAGCAAGAGTAAATCAGACCACTTCATGTAATTCAAATTGCCTAAAATCCACAAAAGTGAGCAAAAAAAATGTCTAAGAAGCTGCCTTAGATGCTCCAGCTCAAATCTTTCCCTTCTCCAACTACAAGCAGTAGGAACAGCTATACTGTTCTCAACCCAGCTAGTGAAGGAAGTAACATGGTAGTGGCACCACATAATAAATGCATGTCTATCAAGGGTGACAGACAGGTCTGCTTCCCTCACAACCATCTCTTCATTTTGACCACAATCTTATACTGTCCACAAGCAGCACCCAAAACCTGACTGTAGCCTTTAGCTGCTATTAGTTTATACATATTCACTACTAAAAATAACTGTTAACTTTTCAGGGCAGATAACACAGTGACTCACGGGTCGTGAGGCATCTAGCACATTACTGTGCACTGCAATTACTCTTAATTAATAAATAGCACAGTCCTATGGGAAGCTGAATTTATTATTCATTTTCTGCTGCTTAACCTGTCCTCTGCTGGGTAATCCAGCTATGCCAGTCACTTCCATAATCTCCCATAAAAAAAATTATAATATTTTTTCTCTCTTTCAAGTACAGCAACTTTCCCAAAATTAGATTAGCCTGTGACCAGGAATGTGAATGATGTATTTCTTTTCTAGTTCTCATAATAGCTCATGACTGATCAAAGCTAAAACTGGGAGCTTTCTATTCTTGGCAAAAAGATTCCAAGCTTTCCAAAGGGATAAGCAGCATTTGCATCTTGCTTTGGGAGATTCCAAATACTAGAAGGCACAGAGGAAACCTACAGGAGGCAGGGAATGGCGAGAAAAAAAGGACAATAATCTGCCTTTACTACAGTGGTGCAAAGTAAACCAAAAAACCAGACTAATGGGCCACCTGGGAATTTACTTTGCATCTAGGGACGCCCAAGATGATGGTGCAGCCAAACTCATGGCTCTATGCCATTCCCTTTCCCAGACCCCAATGCAGACAGAATTCCCTTGAGGAAGAGGGATAAGCTGGGGAATCTCTGTGCTCTGACTATCTCAGCTGCCAGAACAGACCCTATAGCCTTTGGAAGCAGTGTGCACATCAGAATAGCATTTGGGCTACTCCAATTTAACACTTCAGATTACAGTGGCCCTTAACTGTCCTCAGGACAGTTGGTATATGTGTTTTCCCCAATGGCTCAGAATCAAACCAACAAAAATAATTTACTGCACCCTGGGAAAAACAGTAAGAAGTCTGGCCAGTTTACAAGTACTTTTAAACACAATTAAAAAAAAAAAAATCTAAGAAATCCATATGAAGTTGTTTAAAACAGAGAGAAAGAAGAAAAATAAGACAACCTCAGGGATAACTTTTGAAGAATAAAATATAAAGCAGAAGAAAAAAAGAACTGCTAGAAAGCTTGGCCAGGACACACACATAAACAATACCTTTGGTATCTTACCATTAAAAGAGAAAAGGATGAACCTACTAAATGTTTAGAAGAAGAAACAACCAAATTCAACACTGGCCAACAAACTCAAATTCACGATCCTGTGCATCTGAAAAAGGTTCACAGCAGAAGCAGCAAAATACAACGTTGATTTTGCCTTGCCTTGAGTCTCTTACAACAGGCTAAGAGAACACTGCTCATTCTTTAGAAATATTTTCTTCAACTGAAAAATAAGATGCCATTGTATCTAATATTGAATATCCAAAGGAGACAGATATTTTGGAGACCTCAAAGCAGATAAAGAAATACTGTAAACAATCAAATTAGAAACCACCATTTCAGGTTGCCTATTTAAATGATTTCTCTGTAAAGCCTGGTAGTTCAATACTACGTCATAACTTGGAACTTCAGAGTTTTTCTTTCCTTCTCGCATACGGATCTTTCAATAGAACTAAAACTATATGCATTAAACTTTAAATTTCCAGCAGATATGAGCAATTAAATTTCAGGCTTTTGAGTATAATTATTTCTATTAAACAGATTATTTAGTACATTTTAAGTAAATTAGACAACTTTGACTTGGGTATTACTTTTTCTGTACAGTTATTTAGCAGATAGTCAATTAGGATATGTCCTGTAGGTGAAAGTGTGTGAAAACACTGCAGTAATGGACTTTAGTGGTAGAAAGAAGTGTTGCTAACTGGCCTAAAAGTACAAAAATAGGTTATGAAAGTAGCAAATACAACAATGTAAATCCACAGAATACTGGTCTTGAATATTAAACAAAGCTGGTAAGTTTTAACAATACTATGCACTACTATAGTAAAAACTCTCTGGACTAGTAAAGAGTGTTATAGGTTAATGAGGAACATATAAAGAGTGCACAATAATTATCATGCCTAGCACCTTACCATCTGTGTTTGGATGACTACAGAATACAAACACAGTTACCAGCATTAAGCCTGAGAAAACATTATACATTCATTTTCTATTATAATAATTTTAGGTTAAATATTTAAAATATGATAGGTTTTGTTCTTCAGATCTCAGTAATAAGCACTATTTAAATGTGTCACTGAATTATACTAAAAGTTGATGTTCTAAGAATTCTAAAGAATCTAAAAATCTGAGTACAATCAATTTTCTATTATCTGAAGGTTTCTCAATCCCCTTCATTCACCCAATTACTACTGTACTTAAACTAATGAAATTTCATTCTGACAGGAACAATACTATTCTTAACCAAATTTTTGAAAAATATAAGATTAAAAACTTCTACACAAAGAATAAACTCCAAGAGAAAAGATGCAAATAAAATTACTATCATAATCTTTTGTTTTTTGTTTGCAAGTATAAAACTGAGGAGAAACAAAAGCATGGAACATAGCATCTGTCATATCAGAATATAAAAAGATGATCCTGGCACAAAATGAAAAAGCTCTAATTCATTTGCAAATCAAGCCTGCCAGTTCTATTTCAAGCTGGCGGTAACTGTCAAGAGTTAACAAGATAATCACTTTCAATCCTGCCTTCAATGGTACATTACACTGTTATTCCTTTCAATAAGGCCGTTCTTTGGGGCACTAGATGAATGCTTTTCATTTCTAACTCGCACAAAAAGTTGCAAAAAAAATCCATGGGGCTTAAAAAAAGAAATCCCTTTATGGGCATTTATCTGCCGGCACTTGCTTTTAGGCAAAATGAGATATTTGGATACATTGGTGTCCATTCACTTCCTCTATTCCTTCAGGCCCTTGGTCTGTTGTTTTAAAAAGCATTTGGCACACGAGAAAACCTCAAGCCAGTATTTTCTGTTTTTGTTTTTTTACTATCAATATACGTTAAACAAACAAAAAAAGTTCTATAATATTTTCTAAGTTCTTTGGTACAACACTAAACAGTGCACCTCAGAAGGTAGCTGTATACTTAAAAGAAACAATCTTTGCTTTACTCTACTCTAAACTAAAAACCTGTGCAAGTTGCATACATTTTAAGGATCCAGTAAATTACTGCTCATTAAAAATAATTTATTTTAATAAAAGCAAAATGAACTGCTAAATATAATTTTTTTTGTAAATCAAAGCATTCACAAAGAATCTGTCTACAGGTTTTTTTCTTTAAAAATATAGAAGTGTCTTGCTTTCTTTTCAAACAGCAAAATATATAAAGTAGTGCTAAAGTGGCAACACATAAAAAAAACTATCCCCCCCTATAAAAAACTTCCCTACTACCTACCAAAAAAATAAAATTATATTATATACGTGCCTAAAAATCTATAGGAAAACGCTGTCTACATTTTAGGCATATAATTTTAAGATAAATAGTTTAAAATATGGGGTATTTTCTTAAGGCTTTAGTTATAAATACAAAAAATAATTTCAAATAGTTTATACTTATTAAATGGCAGAAAATAGAAGTATATTCTTTTTTATATTCCCATAGACTCCGGCTCACAGAACAAAAGCTAACAACTACATTTAATCTCTTAGTTGAGATTAGCTTCTTCAGCCTCAGGTCTGTTACTACCCACATTCAGTGCCAGTAAGTAAGTTTTCAATAACCATCTGTTTATAGATTTTTCTTTATGATTAGGAATCAATCTTTTCTTCTTCAAATTCAGGGAACCATCTTGCCAGATACTTCTTGCATAATTTTCATACTTTCCAAAAGTCTTTTTGATCCTCTTTATAATCCCTCCACCAGCAGCTTTAATACTACATTTTCCAAGATTCCTTGTGGAAATGCTTCTTTACAGCAGAAGTTTTGTTTTCAAGAAATTAGAAAGCCATAAGTTACCAAAACACTCACAGACTCATTCATAGCAGAGGATCCTTCACAGGCTTTGAATATAGACATGTTCTTTTAGTCAAAAAGCCTTAAATCAAAAACAACAATTAAAAAAACTGTAAAGATTGAAAAAGATAGCACTAGGACTTTGTTTTATTGTACTAAGGATTTTACTTCATTTTTGTATTTTTCTCCCAACAGTGGAGGGTTACTTTTACATTTAGAAAAGAATAAATCTCAAAACCTGCAGAATCTCGTTAAAATATGGCACCCTGCATTCACAGAATTGTTTTTCCCGCCCAACCTCACCCCAGACTTTACTATGGATTTACACTTCACAGGAAGTATAATGTGTCTTGCAAGGACACACAAATAAAATACTGCACCTGCCCAGAACATACAGATGAATAAAAGACAGGCAAACAGGCATGTGTTTCAGGAAAAAAAAGTTAAATTTTAAATTGTTTAAATCTAACCCATGGTATATAACCAGAAATTTAACCAAGCTGTGATGGGTTACTGGGTTCTAACCAACAACTTGAAAAAGAGACTGCCTCAGCTATCCTATCAGCATTCAATTTACTGAGTCCTCACAGCACCCCTCAGACAAGAGATGTGGGAGAATGGGAATGGCAGTTGGTTTATAAAATCTCCAGGTTGCCTCTTCTCTCTATAAGCACATGATGCACCAATAAAAATTCTATTCAATCCTTCTCAAATACTAAGCTTCCAAATCCTGTTCTTCATCCAAACTGACTCCTCAATGCTGCATGGAACGTAAAACAAACCAAGAAAAAAAATCTGGTCTGCTAATAATTTGTTCAAATGGGAAAAAAAATTCTTATCCAGCTCCCTTCAAAAAACAATCAGATTCAGTTCCCAGTCAACGTCACCATTTGCTTTCTACAACTACCAAGAGGAATGGCTAGAGAAGTTAAAAGGCTAGGATTTCCTGAAGTCTAGGAAAGAGTTTGAGTTTTCAGGTGCTTAACCCTTTTTACCTCCCACCCCACATTGTTCCCCTAGAAGATTGGCCAATGAAGTGTATAGAGCTTGAGAAGAAAGAGGGATCTGAATCCAGTATTTTAATTATGCACTCGACTCAATTTTCCTCCTCCTTTGAGGATCAGTGCATTCTGTATTCTGATCTAGACAACATTCATGGCACCACATAGAGATGGGGATGCACTTCCTAGGAATGTATTTCCTCCTCCGTTCTCTTCTCCTTCCTGCAGTCGGACCAAATAAATCCCCTCACGGAAACAGAGAGAGAGGGTCTTAAGTTATTTAGTAACTTCAAGAGTTCAGTCATGTTATTAAAAGAGCATTACCTTCAGAAAAGGGAAGTTGAAAATCTACTGGTATGTAGTTCAGAATAAAGAGATTCAAGTAAGCACCACAGCAAGTCTTCCTGCTGATACAGTTGCCTGCCCCTTATCATTGTAACGATCATTTGGTTAAATCACAACAGCCCATCTGAAACTTGAGGATGAGCCGTGAGTTCTAGAACACAGGGCATGTGGCAGAAGACTAAACAAAAGTAGGTGGTTTCAAATTTCTGTTAGCTCTGAAAATCTGTAGCAGGCATGGAAAGTCTTTGGCCAATTCGGGAAAGTTCTGTTGCTTAGTGAATTAGGAATAAAACTTGGATTTGATCCAGTTTTATGCTAAAATCCTTTTTGCTTTCTTAGGCAACAATATTAAGGGATATAAGAAGTCCAATTTGTAAAAGCTTTTCCAAGATGTTCCTTCATGGTCCTGCAGTATGATCCTTCTAAGCTCCTTCAATTTGGCCTAGAAATATACCCCTCAGGAAAGCATATCATGTTCTATGTAAACAAACTCCGATCCTTTTCTGTGTGTTTTAATTCATTTAACTATTTGATGAGCATATCCAGTTTCTTATCCTTCTACAACAGCGATTCTCAACCAGAGTGCCATGGCACCCTGGGGTATCTTGAAATTCTTTAAAGAGTTCTTTGGGGTGCCATGCAATGTTAGCACAGTGTGCAAATGTGATTCACAAGATAAACGCAGTGTCAAAAACATTCTGACCTGTTGTGGTCTTTCTGAGTTCTCTGCAACAGATGAATTGCTCCATTATTTTTTTTAGAAAAAAAAAAAGAGTGAAAACTAAGAGATGGCATTTCCCAAGGGGTGCCTTGATCCTAAAAAGTTTGAGAACCCACTGACCTAGAAGGTAAACTCTTTCCTCATCCTAACAAAGGCAGTTCTACTTAACTTCAGAATATGTGGTTACCCATTTCCCCCAAAATTCCTTGGCTGATTACTTCAATCCTTATAAGGTGTTCATTTCACTCAAAGCTTCTGTTTTTATTCTGCAATTAACTAGTTTGTTTCTATTGCATCTCTCAGAAGAATCAAAGAAGTCAGAAAGTTACTTCCAAGCTCTCTCATGTTCTTAAAATTCTAAGAACTCTTCTGATGCACCTGATCATACACTGAACAAAAAAAGGAGAAGTTCACAATGAATCCATGATGCCTATCGGTTGAGTAAAAAGGAGCAAACTAAATTGAGACACTAACAAGATGACTTTGGAGAAGGCAACAAAACTCTTTAAAATCTCTCAGTGATTCCAGGGTCCATATGCAATCAAATAAGCACACTGATTCATAAAAGCCTACATATCTCAGCATCATTTCCATTAATATTATTTACACCTAATCTTTCTTGAATTTCTAATCAAGTTGCAGTTGGCTTACATTCTCCAGTATTTTTAGTTGAGGTAAATGCCAAAAACATCCACCAAGACCTTTTTTTATTTGAAGAAAGATAAACAAAGATTAACCAACTGTTCCAATAAATCTTGCTTTCAGCAGGGAAGGAATCAAAGCATCCAGAAAGTGGTCTTATCAAGGTGCCAGAGCCAGCAACAGTCGTACTAGAACTTGGCGCATAAAAGTCTTTGCTGTGGAAGATTCCTTAGCTATGAACAAAAAGACAAAGAACAGCATTTTTCATCAAATGTGAAGGCCTGAAAACTGGTTATATAACACTCAAAAGTAAGATAACTGAGTGGTGTAAAATCAAAGCATTAAACACAAATTAGACATTTTGAAACAGTGGTGCTCATCCTTTTCTCCAACAGGATTGGCTGGTCAATGCCCTGGTCCATTTGAGGTGCAGATCTGGGTGATGCCCCAATCCAAAACCCAGGGCAGATGAAGTAGGCCCCGTCCAGCAGTGGGGAGAGGGGGAAGAGGCAACTTGGCCCTGGTCCAGCTGTGTGTGTGGCAGGGGGCGTGACCAAGCCCCAACCTAGCTACATGGGCAGAGGGGAGGGGTGGCCTGGCCCCAATTCAGCCCCCCAGGAGGGAGAGGAAAGAGGTTGCAGGAGAGGGGACATGAATCAGGGCCTGACCATGTCCCCTCTTCCTCAACCCAGCCCCATAGGAGAGGGGGGACATGGAGAGGCCCAGATGCAGCTGTGCAGAGGGAAGGAGGCATAACTCAGCCTCAGTCTGACTGTGTGGTGGAGGGAGCATGGATGGGTTCTGACCTGCTGTGTGGGGCTTGGGAATTTTGCAGTGGGGGAAGATGGCCACTGCTCCCCTGCTGCCAAATTTCCCAACCTCCCAAATTTCCCATGGACCAGATGCCATTGCTCTGCTAGCTGCATCCGACCTACAGGCCAGAATCTGAATATCCCTGTTTCAAAAGAAAATGAGAATGAAAAAAAAATCATTCCACTGGTGTTGAAATTAGAAGGAAGCTCGGACACTTGAGAAGGAGCAAATGATAGCATAGGTAATTAAGGCAGTGTTTCCACATATGCCAGCTATTCTTTTCTTTTACAGTATTTGACTTTTTACAAGTTTCCCTTGATGCTTCAACCTCTAAATAATTCTGATGAGTTACATTTTCTATACAGGTAAAGATTCTGAAGGCAGCTTCAGAGGCCTTAAATTGTGACGCAACCTCATAATATTTCTTCACTGTTAAAAAAAAAAGAGCTTGTTGGGGAAAAAAGTGTCAGTTTGAAACTCACCACTACTGATTTATATTTAAGACTGCTATACCTAGAAAACAGACTCATTTCCTGAAATCATTTGACAAGGTTAAGGATTTCTTTATTCTGATAGATTAACTGTCTTGTGTTGACCAAGTATCTCCAGTATCCCCACAGTTAAAGAAATGCATGTGCTTTACTCTAATTCAGTTAAACCAGTTGACCGCATTAATACCTAGGACTAAAACACACATTTTCACTAGAATACTTCTGGCCCTTTAGGTAAAAGGACTACCATTTGATTTGGCATTTATCGTTTCCAAAATGTGTACATTAAGTCTCTGGTGGACAGCACAGAATTGGCAGCAAAGTCACTTACAAGATGGAGTAGGCTGCTCAAAACATGTACACTTTTATTTTTGGACTCTGGCATTCCTTCAGTGAAATTAAAAATTATTAGCATCACACTACTGATTTACCAAGTGGGCCAAAATTAAGAGAAAAGGCAAAAAAAACCTCATAGAACACTGTCTCTGACTACAGCCAAGTTCTCATTCAAAGATTACTTTTCTATGATGAAGCCAAAGATTCCTGAAAAAAAATGGTACCATAAATATGGCAGTTTCTGAGGAATCCTGGATTGTAACTGATTTGGACTTTATATTAAAATAAACACTTTATATTGTCTATGAAAAATACACTAGAAACCAGGACACGGGTAGTATAAATATGCCCTACAAGTAGTACTTCTACAATAACCAGTGCTTAGACTTCCTGTGCCTGAAGAGGGTGATTGCGCCCAAAAGCTTGCAAAGAACTTTTTTCCAACTACTCAGAAGGAACAAGAGATATGAACAACTGTGCTGAGCACTATATCCAAAAATAAATAAAAAGCACTCTAACTCACCTCAAGCAGCAGCTTAAGCCATGAGCTTCAACAACAAAAGGTAGCCACACCTTCTTAGTCAAGGTGCCAATGTAAATGCCAATGTATGCCATTTTCCCCCAATTACTTTTGTTAGCAAGTCAAGCCACATAAAAGAAGAAGAAAGTGTTAGCTGTATATAAGAACCATCTTGGTTTATATAGTCCCACTTAGTCTTTCATACATATTAAAAAGGAAAGGCCCCATACAATGGCCCTCATAATGCACAAAAGAGCTATCAAGATAGATGAAAAATATCCAGTCTAACCCACTAGATCCTCAGAAAGGCAAATATAAAATAATCTAAACACAATTATCCCTGTCCCTGTCAGGGTGTACTGCTGTACCAATGGCTTCTTTCAGTGAAAAGTATAAAAAAACCCCAAACAATACATGTACAAGAATCAACATGGCCATGTCACCATCAGTTTATTAATCCTTCTCACTACTTGTGGGACAGTTTTCCATTGCTTATTTCCAAAGTATTGTTGTGGACGCTACCATGCTTTCATATTTTTTACCATTTTCCCATTCTTTCATCAGGGTTGAATTTGGAAATCTATCAGCAATGAAGTAGATCTGATAAGATGGTAGGTGGCTCTCCATCAAAAGTGCTCTCTCCAATATAGGGGAGAAAATACTTTATCATCAGGCTGGCAGGCAGCTAATTGACTGAGAATAATCTTTAAAAATATAGCTTTGAACCTCAAAAATTAGTTTTAGCTTTTGCAAAGTGCTTAAAGAAAGGAGCCTAAAGTGAACAATGCATTGTGCACTATACAAGTTAGCAGACCTAACAGAGAATACACAAGCTACATGGACACTATTATTCAATTTTATTTCACTTTTTTTCTTCTTAAGAAATATTTCACTAATACTATATGTTCTGAATTGAAACTAAAAAACAAGGACCTTAATCCCAAATTATGTCCTCAGTCCAAACTTCACGCAATTATCTAGTCATGCCTAATCTATAAAGAAAATAGGCAGTAGCCAAAAGGATCCTCTCATAACATTCATAAAAATAAAAACTCTCAAGTGAGTATTTTCATACACCAACATACTTACAATAAAAGGAATTTTATAAATATTTCTGATTATTCAACTTAACCATTCACCTGACATGAACTTATTCTACCCAGGCATTTTACCAGCTATTAAAGGTTCTTAAATCAACTAGCAATATAATCAAAGTAAGTCTCAGTAAGGCAGGCAGGTATTATCCCTCGTTTCTGACAGATAAGCTGACAGTGTGGACAAATATAATACTTAGAACATTCTAAATACACTTTAAGCCCCAAGAGTCTAGACATATATGACACTTTAGACCAATTAGAACTTCCTGGAACATTTCAAAGGCACACCAGGAAAAATGAGTACTATTTTGAACTAGTTCAAATGAATACTGCAATCCTTGGCCATGCCTAGGCAAACATAGATCATTCCATGCTTAGTGTCTAGTCAGTCCTCCAGGCATCCCAAATTACCTCTCTCTACCCCCCACCCTTCAAACTCAGGCAGGCCAACAGAGTGCTCTGGGATGCAATCAGAACTCTACAGCCAAAAAATCTACTCCCTACAGAGACCACCATCTGCAGGGGAGATACAGAAAGTCTCTATGTCAGTTTCGCCTCCCTGCTAGGGACCCTGGGTAGAGGAGGTTTGGTGGGATGGGTGAATGCGCAGTCCTACAGAGGGGGGACTTTGTTGCACACTGCTAATGGTGGCTGGGTGGTTGTGTCTGTAGCTGTAAACACCTATCAACTGCCTCCCCCTGACATCACACACACATCTGATCATCTGCAGTCTGGGTACCAAGGCACAGAGCTTGATAGTGTGCCAGGAAGTACAGTCAGACAGAAAAACAGAGGAATGGGCTCCGGGTTGGGTGGAGAGCACTGGTGGCTGCCCAAAATTAGGGGGTATAAAGTACTTGCTGAGCCCTCCAACTCCCCCCAAAAACCCACGGCCCACAATCCCTGGCAGGGAGAAGAAACTGGCACAGTGTTGTCCACACAGGGCATACAGTGTGAATTAAAAACAAGCAGGGGATAAAGGCACAACCCTGCATTTATTGGAACATAAAACATGCAACATGAAAAGAATAAAGAACTGAAAGGTTATTTGCCTCACTCATTCCCATGCATATTAATTAATTCATTCATAAAAAAAGAAACAAGCAAACACACAGATAGAGAGTCCTGCAAAGGTTAAGGTTACTAAGTTCTAAAGTTGCTCATGTCAGTTAGTCTGGTGGCCAGCCAGACCAACCACAAGGAATGGAGTCAGGTCTTGTTGAATGCACCCAAAACTCCTCCTTGCAAGTGGAAAGACCCAAAGCCTTGTCTTTGTGTTCATTCTTTATAGTGACAGCTGTCCATACAAGCCTATGAATTCCACTGAGTCAGACACGAAGGTCATCCTCCTTGTCCTGTTGGCAGGCCGGGATTGGTAGGATCTGATCTTCTGGCTTTGTGGTCCACAATCTTCAGGGTTTGTGGTCTTCAGCCATCAGGGTGGAGAATGATCTAGTACTCAGTAATCCTTAACTGCTGACTCGATGTAGCTTTAACCGTTAAAGCACAGAAGGCTATTTTCACCTACTGCATGAGGACTGTCATCCTTCACATTACCACATACATGCATCATTCACTCTTTCATTACCACTTTCCATATAAAAGCCAGACACACCGCAAACCTTACACAAGCATTTTCCTTATACTAAATTTAAGTTCTAAAATCATGAGAGCAATAGGTCAAATATACTTATGCTAAGCAATAGGAAATTTTTAAAAAATGGTTAATTCCAGAACACTAATAATGACTGATCAAAATTTTATAATAAGTAAATCATAACAAGATTAACTTTATCTTAATGATTAAATATTTCATTACATAAAAAGAAAACAACAGTGTAAGCAATCAAAGCAGTTATAGTTACTGCAATACTACAACAGTGGCTTTCCAGGGCATGAGTTGGAAAAGCCACAGAGTTCCTGAGGGAGAAGAAGGGGCAGAGAACCCAGCTCTTAGGGAACCATGAACAGGGGATCATAGCCCCCCCTGGCAACTCCTGCACTCCAGCCTTCTGCCCCAATCTGGGTCTTCCTCCCCCTCTAGGGGAGCCCTGAGGAACCTCTGGGAACTGACCCCTGGAAGGCATGATCATCTGGGTACTCTATCATGCCTGTTGGCATTTTGGTAGCAATGCAATCCCTAAAAGATGAGGGTTCTACTTCAAATCCTTAGCAATGTACATGTGGACACTTATGTCCAGGGACAACTGTAAACCAGTTCGCAACCAATGACACTCTTGGAATGGCCCAAATGTTATGTCTCAGGGTGTGGACAGTCAAAGACCTTTTAGTCACAGAAGCTAAATATTCAAGAAAGGATTAGAATCCAGGTCTACTGGGTTAAGTCTCCTTGTTAGAGACTTTAGTGATCCTCAGTTTATGTAAGGATATGTCTACACAAACAGAAATAAAGCAAACAAGATTCCTAAATTAAAACAGTAGTGAAGACAGAGTAACTTGGATTCGTATCTTAAGCTCAAGGCTATAAGAAAAAAAAAAATCAGGCACTGAAAGCTGGTAACGAGACTCAAAACCCTTTTCTTGCATTGTAAAAACACATGCCAACCAACCAGCACATTAGTAAATGCAATATCAGAGCAATGAAAACGTGACTGCTCTAACTTTCCAAACACTCATTTCTCCAATACCAAGAAAACTAAACTGCTTAAAACACAGGCTGGATAAAAATCAATCATTTTAAAAAAATGGAATTTTAATTTAAATAGGATTTTTTTATTTAATCGTATTTTGTATTTTTTAAGATGCTTTTTTTGAAAAAATAAACCTAAATCAAGGTAGTGTTAAGTTAAAATTTGTTAAAGATGAAAGATATCATCATGCAATTGGGATTATACCTTCCAATTATATGTTATTTGAGACAATATATTCATGTAAACTTTTTAGAAACGTTTTATAAATAGGTCACAGCAGGCCATGGACTATTTTAAGGGCCCAATTTTATGGGGTTATCAGAGGTTCCTCTATAGATTAGAAAAGTTTAAAAAAAAAAACCCACTCTATCCAGTGGGACTCGGTGCTCAGTCTAGAACAGGGGCGGGCAATTATTTCAGGCAGTGTGCCGCTTATGGCATCCCAAGTAAAGGGCAACAAGAAATTGTTTTTTAGATATATAGGGAGTAAAAGGAAGGCCCAGGGAGGAATAGGACCCCTGCTAAATGGGCAGAAACAACTGGTGACAGACAGGGGGGACAAGGCTGAACTCCTCAACGAGTTCTTTGCCTCAGTGTTCCTAAGTGAGGGGCACGACAAGTCTCTCACTGGGATTGTAGAGAGGCAGCAGAAAGGCGCCAGACTACCATGTGTAGACCCTGAGATGGTGCAGAGTCACTTGGAAGACCTGGATGCTTTAAGGCAGCAGGAAGGCCTTCGATATGGTATCCCATCCCATACTGGTGAAAAAGTTAAGAGACTGTGACTTGGATTACTACACAGTCCGGTGGGTGGCAAATTGGCTAGAGGGTTGCACCCAGAGAGTCATGGTGGATGGGTCGGTATCGACCTGGAATGGTGTGGGCAGTGGGGTCCCGCAGGGCTCAGTCCGTGGACCAATACTCTTCAATGTCTTCATCAGCAACTTGGACGAGGGAGTGAAGTGTACTCTGTTCAAGATTGCAGATGACAAAGCTATGAGGAGAAGTGGACATGTCGGAAGGCAGGGAACAGCTACAAGCAGACCTGGACAGGTTGTACAAGTGGGCAGAAAACAACAGAATGCAACAAGGAGAAATGTAAAGTGCTGCACCTAGGAAGGAAAAATGTCCAGCACACCTACAGCCTAGAGAATGACCTGCTGGGTGGCACGGAAGCGGAAAGGGATCTTGGAGTCCTAGTGGACTCCAAGATGAACATGAGCCGGCAGTGTGACGAAGCCATCAGAAAAGCACTTTATCGTGCATCAGCAGATGCATGAAAAATAGATCCAAGGAGGTGATACTTCCCCTCTATCGGACGCCGGTCAGACTGCAGTTGGAGTACTGCGTGCAATTCTGGGCACCGCACTTCAAGAGGGATGCGGATAACCTGGAGAGGGTTCAGAGAAGGGCCACTCGTATGGTTAAGGGCTTGCAGACCAAGCAAGCCCTATGAGGAGAGACTAGAGAACCTGGACCTTTTCAGCCTCCGCAAGAGAAGGTTGAGAGGCGACTTTGTGGCTGCCTATAAGTTCATCACGGGCACACAAAGGAATTGGTGAGGTTTTATCACCAAGGTGCCCCCGGGGGTTACAAAAAATAATGGCCACAAGACTCCCACAAGAGGTATAGTTGGGAGGATTCTGACATCCCTGCATAGTTGGTACCTGGGGCTAATGCCTGGCTTGTCCTCACAATTACATTAGTATAAGAAACTAGGCTATAAGTATAAGTACAGTACAAGAATCTATGCTATAAGTACTTACAATCTTCTTTCCTCTAATAATTCTAGTAAACATGCTCTGCCTCTGTTCCTGTTTGAAGTCACCTTTCTGGGGGGTAGGGTATAACTAAAAATAGTATTCCAGATAGTCTTACAAGTTTTTCCTATACTGAATTCACACTTCTCATCACTGCTGGAAATACCTCAAGATGCATCCCACATTTGCCTCTCATGGCCATATCACATGTTACTCAGCTATGATCTCTCTCATTTTCAAATCAAGTGTTTGAATTAAGTCATTACAGTTTAAATTTAATAGCAAAGAGTAACTAGACAGGCTGGCCTATTGCCGTATTCTACAGAAATAGCATGTTGATGTTGCTGAACTTCTGGGATCTTGGCTCATTTCCTGGATTTTCATGTTTGGCTGAAAAACATAATCATGATACGCTGAGTTGTTGTGTCTTGAAACAAAGTGCCAAGTAGCTGTCTCCCAAGAGGACAAAAAAAATCAGTTGGAATAACTCCAAACAACTGAACAAATTCATATAACAATGGTCCATAACGAGTGGCCTCTTAGGCAGACAAAACTTTAGTGGTCTACCAGGATAAACCACCTAATTTAACTTTCTGGTCAAGCAAGAACTAGGAGCCATTACACCTGTATACAATGTTTTTTTGAGTCTGAGAGTATAAGGAATGGGCCAGAATCCAAAGGTCCAAATAAAATAAGCAGATAAAATAAAAAGCAAAGTAACAAATGCATACCCACACTGAGTTTTTTTAAAAAGACATCTAAATAATTCAGTAGTATTGAAATATCAAAGAGTATCCTTTTAAAATCTCTAATAGTATCAAATAAACTTCTTAACCAAGCTTTACAATTTTTCCACAAGTGAACCATAGTTTCCTAAGCAAAACTGGGGAGTTGGGTGGAATAAGAAATCCTATTTTGTCACTCATTTCTTACCATTTCCACTTCTATTGTTTGCCTGCCTACCTCCTTGTTCATATATGCTTGCCCTACAAGCTTTCCCTTACCATCCAACATTAATAACCAGGATTCTCTGAAACCCTGTGTAGCAAGTATTGTACAGTTCCCTGGTTAGCACTACATGAACACTGCCCAGAGAAAACCACTGAGTACCAATCAAAAATGGGAGAAGGCTTGGTGCTGCTGAAGCAGATGGAAAGCACCTAATTACCATCCATTTTCAAGAGAGTGGCTAAAAGAGTCTCACCAACAAACCTTTTTGAACTGTAGTAGCAAAGCATACAGCTCCTACTTCCTTTTCACAAATGAACACCTATGAAGCTGGTAGAGAAGGTATAGTTTCATAACCTTTTGCTAGGTCTTCAGCTAGCTGATCAACCCCAAACTATCTCTATAAGGTTAGTACTCAAATAAGTATGAAGAGCTGATACAAGTCAAACAGACTAGTCTGGTGACCAACAGTAGAAACACATACAACATAATTAATGACTTAATGCAAAGTAGCTGTAGTCAACATTCATCCAAGAGAACTGAAGTCCTTTCACACTGTAGGAAAAGCCATTAAAGGAAGTAGGTATAGTTGGAAAGTTCATGTCAAAGCATGGACTTTATAATGGCCTTCCTCATGGGCCTCATGTTCCCCTTCACAACTATCCTGACTGCTAATGCTGCAATTAGCATCCTCCTCTCTCTCAAGAGCTGATGCCATTCTAGGACGCCAGCAGGTGTGGTTGTTCAATTAAAAAAAAAGTAATTGAAAGATTTTAAATAATCCAGGAACAGAGACTTTTTTTTTTTTTAAGATAGGAAATATAGACCTCCCCACCTAAAGCCAAAACCAGAAAAGTCTAATATTACTTGAACTCATGAAACATATATCCATACAATCATTTTACTCTTTTTGGTCCCATCTGATTCTGAACTAAGCATCAATTAGTACACAGACAAGCACCATAAGATCTATTAAATCCAATATTGATTTTTCTAGACCTAAAAGTATTTTATTTAACAAACCTTTCAGCAATCACAAAAGTCACATGTAAAAGCTCAACTTTACTTTATGATGGTCACTTAAACCCTTAATTCTCATGATAAAACTCTTCCCGTCTTAGTTTTTAAACCTCTAAATTAGCAAACAAGACACCACATAATATATGCTATAGGCATAGGTCTTCTATGAAAAGCTGGGACCTTCAAGTGCTTCAGCTGCGATACAAGCCATTGAGCCATGGCCAATATAAGCTAATTTGAATAATCAATATGACAACCTTATTTTTCTAATGCAAACAGGATTGATACAGTAAGGTGTCTCACTGCCACATCACAGTCATGGCCTCTTTTAACCCCTAATTAGATTTAGGCGATTATCCCTGCTCTTCCTTACAAGTGTACAGCTCGGATAAGAGATGACAAAAGCTATCTGCCACCTATTCAGCCTTTGCAGACTGCAGGTTATCCAGGGAGATACAGGGTAAGATCAGAAAACAATTGTTATTCATATCATCTACAGTTTTAAGATAGTCACAGTTTTCCATACGTGCTAAAAGAAAATAGCCCAAAGCATTAGGTAAATGCAGAATGCTTAAGAACATCAGGGTTACACAGATGGAAATTCAAGGTGATGTTAGGGAATTATGCTTAATTCAAATTGGTTATCACAAAGAGGTATCTGACAATGATTTTCTCTTTCAGACAGAAAACACCAAGTTTCAAAAGACTTCTCTTCATTGCTTCTTTGTATTTAACACTGATGAGTTTACATGGATATTTCTAAATATCAAACCTAAAAACAGCAATCCCAGAAGAATTATGCAACTAAAGTACTAAAAGACAGAAAAGATTTATTATAGAAATGTAATCACATTTCATTTGCAAGAACTCTAATCTGAAGCATTTAAATATAACTTCTTCATTTTTTATTTATTGTACCAAGTATCTGAGCTAATAAGATATAAAAGTATAATCATGTTATACCACATATACATGTTACAGATCTATTACATTACATAAATACAACATCAAACGAAAGGAAGACTAGGAACAGGAAACTATAATGTTGCATATTGTATACCAAATATTTCTCCTGGTTATAATAAATATAACTAACACGAGGTTAATTTTGCTCAGCTAAACTAGATCAAATTAATGTAAAGTGCCATCTATTCCCAACTTTACACAATTACTACAAATAAAAACAAACATTTCTCTAGGTATAATCTGTATACAAATGTGCCTAATTTGTGCTTTTGTGTTGAAAACCAAGTCTTTTAGTATAGTATCCATTTTGTACTGTTCTGCATAATCATCATGTTAAAGGGGTCATTTCTCTGAAACAGGGGTAAAATGTGCCTGCTTAAAGAACATAGACTGAGATTTTCAAAAGTACCTTAAAAGGTTTACAATTATATTATTGAGTTTTTAATAAAATATGGCAACAAAAACCAAAAAAATATAAAAGCAAACTTTGGGTCCTGTTTGAATTATTTCATAGCATCTTGATACTGCCAAAAAAATTTTAAAGACTTTCACTGAACTGCCTCATTTTTCTGATACTCTTTCAAAAACATTAAAACACTAATATTCCAGTATCTGTTCTCTGCACCATTTATCAGCCCTTAGTTGCTGATTGATACAATGCCAGTTTTACAGATTTGTTCATCTGTCAGAAATTAAAACTTTTTCTTCATCAGTGTAAAGAACTAAGTCAAAGAAATACAGCCTATGGAAGTCAATTCCCATGATCTGACTGTGCATATTCAGCTCTCACTTTTACTGGCTCATTCATACTCACAAGTACCCCACCATTCCTACTAGTAAACTAAGGCCAGGAATCCCAATTTCAGAAAACAATTGCATAAGAACTGCCAGCTTATTTCACAATTAAAATTAACAGAGTTTGTCCAGAGTCAGTCAGGCAGAGTCAGAAACTGAAGCCAGGATTTCAGCACGGTAGAACCAACCAAAAAGTTTTTGTCATCCTGTGTCTCTAGCCACAATTTATCCCACAGCCAGGGACAGAACCCCAGGAGTACTGAGCTAAAATTAATGTTTTTAATAATAAAGCTGTATAGTGATTCTGCAATTATGTCAGAATAACTTCCAAACTATATGGACAAATATTCATCTGAAGACCAATTCAAGTAACTTATCTTAGCTCTACCCACCTACATTCCTCATCTTCAAGCACTTCTGAAGTGATCACTTTTGTTTCAGGTGTCCATGGACAATGTGTGACATCTACAATTTGTTCCAAGAGGCACTGGTAAGGAAAGGAGCTCGATTTGCAACTGTTATCACTTTGGCAGTTGCTGTGCTATGAAGAGTAACCGGGCTCAGTTACAGACAAGTATTTAAGCAAAGCATTCTGGGTATTCCTGTCAAGCAATTCC
This sequence comes from Caiman crocodilus, assembly GCA_030014935.1. NCBI lineage: Eukaryota > Metazoa > Chordata > Crocodylia > Alligatoridae > Caiman > Caiman crocodilus. The sequence continues at coordinate 6,904,844 of JAGPOW010001918.1, read as the reverse complement.
CCACCCCAAGTGTCCAGTTCACTATCATCATACAGAGAAAGCACCAAAGGAATATGGAGAGCATTTAGTGATTTCTAAGGACAAATTTCATCATTAACTGACTTCTTTTCTGGGGTGTGTACTAGGGCTGTGTGAGGCTTCGGTCCCTAATTCGATTTGGGCTGAATCTCTGCCAATTCAGTGGCCAAATCTCCAAATCTGAATAGAATCAGGAGACCTCTTAATTTCTCAGAATCAAATTAGAGCCCTCCGAATCGATTCAAGGACATTCGGAAAGATCTGGTGATTCGGCTATAGACATAGATTTAAATGTTTTTTCTACATATCTCAAGGTACCAGGCAACTCGACAATGCTGCGATGGTGGGGTGGATGGAGAGTCCTAAAGGAGCGCAGGGGGCTCCCCAGCATGCTTGGCAGCAGACCTGGAAGTGGACCAGAAGCACTTCTGGTCCATTTCCAGGTCCACCAGGGAACACGCACCCCACCCCCCGCACTCTGCCTAGCTTGGCGACTGGTGCCTCCTGGGTCAGGGGGAAGTAACCAGGGTCACCCCGCGGCTGATCGCTGAGCTGCAGTGGGAAGCCCCCCGCGCACTCGGCAGCAGACTCGGAAGCGCCCCCCCAGCACTCCTGTGGCACACTCCATCCGCCCCAGAATCTCAGCGTTCACAAGCCGCACATGGTACCTTGAGGTATGTAGAAAGAAGAATTTAAAGCTGTGTCTATGGCCAAATAGCTGATTCTCCAAATCAGCACTGAATCTTCAGAGTTGGCTGAATCAAATCAGGGACAATGATCCAAATCAGTGAATCGAATCACTGTCCCCAATCTGGATGAATCCAAATCCAAGTTGAATACAGCCCATTTTGCATACCCCTAGTGTGTACACGTACATAAACATCAGCATCTTAAGAACAGGGCACTATGTGTTCCTTTCAGCACTATCAACTTCTGTGCAATAGTGAAATCTATTTAGTTTCCAGGTTCTTCCCAAAGTAAGTGAAAATTTTAAAGCTGAAACTCTCCATCCTAGGGCTCAAAGATAAGTTATAGTACAGGAAACCCACCTAAAACCTAAATCAGATAATAGCAGACTATTAAAAATAAAAGGTATCTCATAAATTTCCAATCAACTTGAAGTATTTTTTACTTTCTCTGCTGTTCTGTACATACTATTAGATGCACATTGTCTCCTTCTACAAAATATTTTAAAGTTACTGATGTTATCCTTACTATGGTTAAGGTTATTGGAAATGAAAAGGAAGAAAGATACTAACATTAAAAGATATTTTAACCATACAGTTAACCCTGACTTACCCTTTTCCATCTTTCTAACTCAACCTTTATCCATCTTGCGCACAGAAAAACTGAGGTTGTGGTGTCTGGGGCTTGGGTTAGAACCCACATGCTGGATTAAATTCAGGCTGAAGCATGCCCAATTTGCAGGAAAAAAAGAAATAAAATCAGTCAAGTTCTGATAGTATTCCAATATCCTTTCCATAGACTTTGTCAAAGGGCAGTCAAGAACCTTAATTTAGAGAACCATGGGTTTTGCCCCAGGACATGCATGAATGAATTCAGATGACTTCAGGAAAAATAAGAATCCATAAATAAAGGTAAAGCTTTGCTATAGGAATACTGGCAACCAAGAGAAACTAATTTGGATACCAGTCACCCAAATGATGCAGTGAAGATATGCCAGGATCAAAGAATTTAATAATATTAAATATTATGGAAATGCAAAGATCTCTTGACTATAAGAAACCTTAAATTTTACAATGAAGATGTTATAAGTATACTCAAAGATGAGATTACTAGAGGTGCACTGATATATCAATTCATATTGGATCAGCACCAATAAAGGAAAAATTGACATGATTGGCAATCAACTTTTTTTGTCCCTTTGTAGCCAACAATGTCACTGATAAATGCCACATGCATGCACACAACTGCAGCATGCACGTGGCCAGGAATGCAGCCTTGCAGCTTGGAGAGTATCATTTGGCTGGTAAGTCTGTTGGGGAAAAGGGCGTGGGGGAGAGGAGGAAGTTGTGATCGGGGCGCAAATCAAGGATATCACAGTGAGGGAGGGAGGTAGTGGAGCTGGGGTAGGGCACAGGAGAGAGCCACAGGCAACTCATCTAGCAAATGGGTAGAGAGGGGGCAGCTCCCCACTATTGCATGCACCCCTGGGGGGCAGAATGGGAGGCATGTGCCCCCCAGATTTCTGCATGGGGTCAGGATGGGCTGCCTGCTGCAGGCTTGGGCCAGGAGCTGTGCTGACCTCTTCCCAAAACAGGGGTTGGGCCAGGGTTGCACTCAGGATGGGTGGTCATGATGGGAGGACTGGCTATAGGGTGAACTACAGCCATCCCAAAATTTGCCATAGCCACCCACCCCAGGGCTGCCACCGCCACCTACCCAACCCCACCTGCCCCAAACGGCCCTCACCCAGCGCCCCCATTGAGAAGAGGCTGGCGCAGCCCCTGACTCCAAGCCTGCAGTGGGCAGTCTGCCCTCATCCCATAAACAAATCACCTCTCAGTCTTCTCTTCTCTAAACTAAATAAGACCAGTTCCCTCAAACTTTCCTCGTATGCCATGTCCCCCCAGCTCCCTCACATCCTTTCTGTAGTGGACACAGTACTCTAGATGTGACCTCACTAATGTGTAATAGCATATCTACTACTCTCCCCAGCTTGGTGTCATACACAAACTTTCTGAGGGTGCACTCTATGCCGTCTTCCAAGTTGTTGATGAAGACACTGAATAAAACCAGCCCCAGGAACTACCCCTGAAGCACTCCACTTGATGCTGGCTGCCAGCTAGACATTGAGCCATTGACTACTACTCTCTGAGCCCAATGCTCCAGTCAGTTTTCTATCCACCTCACAGTCCATTCATCCAGCCCATACTTCCTTAGCTTGCCTGCAAGAATGCTGTGGGAGACATATCAAAAGCCTTGCTAAAATCAAGGTACACCACATCCACTGGTCTCAGTGCATCCACAAAGCCAGTAACTGTGTCACAGAAGGCAGTCAAGTCTAGAGATTAGGTTAATTTAAACTTAACAAAAGGATGTTTGCTACTATAGCAGTGCAGGTAAGGAATAGGACACAGATGTGTAATAAGTCATTCTGAGGTCATGTCTACAATGGAAGCACTCTGACAACATATTAAACCAGTAAAGTACTCCTAGTGTAAATGAAGCCTTTACCAGCAAAACTGTGCACTGTCAGTATAGATTATGCCTCAAGAGAAAAGAGCTAGTGCTACACTTGCAAAACTGCATTTACACTAGGGGATTTTGCAGATATAACTAGGGTGATCAGCAATCAGATTCCCACTGTACTCCCAATGGGTACAGTTATGTTAAGCAAAAGCCTGTAGTATAGAGCTGACTTAAACCAACTGGAGGAAAGTAATAATCTATTAAAGAAAAATAAGAGGCTTTGTATCATGATATCAGAGTCAGTGAAGCATTTTCACAAACACTGCTTTTAGTCTTACTGCTCTTCATGGTAAATGTTATTTTCTTTGATTTCAAAATGCAAAATTTAAATTTTGCAAATTAGAACTTTAAAATCTGACATACTTCTTTTTATAGTGATAAAACCATACAAACAAAATTACCCCAGTTCTTTTAAGTTAAATGTACAATTTATTTTCCTGACTAAGATCAGCACAATTCCTATTCCAATGTTTTTCAAATACTCCTTGATCACCTTTCAAAGCAACCCGTAAATGGATTTCTTTGAATTATTACTGGTACATTGAAACCATAAGAAGTGTTTTGATTAAACCAAAAAATCTACTATAAAACCCCAAAACTTTAAAAAAAAAAGCATAGTCCACCTTCTATTTTTTTATTACACTTTCGTTTGTGTACAATTAAAGCCATCAAGTGTTCAAACTCAAACATTAAAAAAAAAAAGTTAATGAAAAATGACATTTTAGCCTAAGGGTGAAGAACAATCGCTTTCCAACTGCCTTAACTTTAGTCAAGCTGTACTTTTTCTTCTGCTTTACTGTTTTCCAATTTCTTTGCTCCTTCATTCAGATTTTAGATATGCTTCAAGGACTGGTACAACCCTTCTGTTAAAAGTACTACAGAATTATGTAACACCAGCTGTGTCTTGATGTATATACATTTTCATTTTAGCTTCTTGATGCAAGGTATCATTGCTTTTTCACATTAATTACACATCATCAGTAGTAAAAGAAAAAACAAAGAACTTACTTTCACTAATTGAGCAATATTACTGCATAATACATCTAAATGAACATTTCATTTTTTTACTATAGATATATAAAATAGTTAGGTGAGAATTCAGTAATACCATGCTACTTAAGAATGCAATAATTTCTATTGTTACCATATTTTCTAGCTTACAATATGAACCTTTTTCCTCAAAATCAGCTCCCTCAAAACTGGGATGTGCATCTTAAGCAAGGAATTTGTTTTTTCCACTGGAAAAGTAGCTGACCTAGAGGCTTGTGCATGCAATGAAGCTGTTAAGATGGCTGCTGGTAGCATCTAGCTCAGCAAGCTGAAGAGGCAGAGTCCTGAGTTAACCATCTCACAACCACAGCTTCTTTGGCTGCTTGCAGATGTTAAAAAAAACCCAAACTAAAAACAAACAAACAAGAAAACACACTTTACCTGAAGCAGCAGCGTGTTATCGGACCTGGCTCTGTAGCATCTATACAGATGGGGTATTTCAGCGGGGGGGGGTTATGGAGTTTTTATCTAATAGCCAATTCAATCAGCTATTAGATAAAAGTTCCAAAAAAGCCTCACTAAAGCACCTGATCTCTACACATGTTGGAAGGGATGGGTGCAGCTAACATGCTGCCTCCTCTGGGCATGTGTTGGGCTCAGTGCAGGAGCATGCCAAGTTTAAAATAAAGCACTATTTTGGAGGGAGTCGGTTTCCATTTCTGCAAGCAGCCTTTATTTACAGGAGCTTCCATAAAGAACTACTTACAGTAAAGACTTAACAGTCTTCCTATTGACCTCACAAAGGTCAGGGGCCTAAGTGTGTAAAGAATAAGCCCTCCTGGATGCATACAATGTCCAGGAAGTGTGGCATTCCAGGAGACAGTACGAGACAGACAGCAAACTTTCTGGTGTTCCTGCTGCCTATTGCCTCATCCAAACTGTCTCTTGGGATGCCATACTTCCTGGACACTGTATGAGCACATTCCCATGAGCATCATGTGTGGTTTGCAATGCCGCAAACCTGTCTGCAGAGCTACAAACTACATGCACTGCACATGCAGGCATTTGCCATGCTGCTACACCTGCCGTGTGGGGGTGGGGGGGCCAGGGTGATATCAAGAGATTTGAGTGTCAAAAAAAAGTGTCAGAAAAAAAGAGAGAGGTGGTGCATATGGCAACAGCATGCAGTGCCTGAAACTGAAGCCTGGCCAGCCAGAGCTGCACTCCAGTTGCCAGTCAGGCTCTATGCACCAGGATCAATGCTGCTGCAATCCCAGGAGGCCCCCAGGACTCCAGGTAAGGCTGCAGCCTCCCCCACCCCACCTGGGGCAACTTGCTGCATGCCAGAGTGTGCATGCAGAAGCATTCCCCAGGGACAACTATTTGCCTTACAAATGTGTTCCATTGCTAGTTGTCCCTGGAGAACACACATTCCTGCTTGAGGGGACATGCCCTTACTGAATGCTACATGGTCAGCTTCTGTATGAGATTAGGACATCATCAAAAATTTGAGTGCTCCTATTTTTGCCTGCAACTCCAGAAGAACTATAATCCAAGTGTCTGGACAAGTACGAAAGATAAAAAAGGACAAAGTTTAAATTGATGTTGCCAGAATATCTGTAACTCCAAGAAACTTGGGTATTACAAATCTGATGTTAAATAGTAAACAATAATAAATGGCCTCCAGACATTTGCAGTATTACATTGAAACCCACAAAGTTTTTGACTCCCAGGTTCATGTTAGAATTTTTAAATAGATGACCACATAAAAGGTAGCTAAAGGCTTCAAATGTAACAGAACCTGTAAAGTCCCAAAGTAGAGGACTGAGAAAAGAAGACTATGCATTGATAGCCTGTCATCCATGTTGCCTCTCTCCAAAAAACCCAAAGACTGACAGGGATGAAGTCAAGGTTGCCAACCCAAGACAAACTTTTTTTAAAATATAAAATATAAACACTTTTAACAAACTTGTACTGACACACCTTAGATGATGTAACCTTTCTGCTAGGCCCTGAAAAAGGGCCAGGTTCAAATGTAGGGGTTTAACACCAGCCACAGTAAAAATGCTTGTTTGTTAGTAAAAAGTTTGCAGCTTGCCAGTAAAAAAAAAAAAAAAAATATTGGATTCACAACCTTGTTTACCACGCCCTGACACCCCTGACCATATCATACACCATACTGCACATCCCACCCACACTTGCCCCCTTCCAGCCCCATCTCCCCATCCTATCCTAGCACAGACCACAAAGAACTATTGTCAGCCTACCTACAATCCAGCAGTGTTACAAGCAAACAGGATGCAGCAGCACATGGCTGGGAGGGGAGCTATAGAGATTCTCAAGAGCCATAGAGCCCTGTCAAGTTTCCTTCAGGATGCTGCACTTCTACTCAGACACTAGGTGGTACACACTCTGCTCTGTTCTGCTGCACCCACCCCTCAACACAGTCTCCAGCTTTTCTTCCCTGACAATAGACCTTCAATCAAGCTCCTGATTGCCAACTTTTTCCCCCCAGTTTTATTAACTGGTATTTTTAGCTTTGAGGGTTTGATTTTTTTTTTCCCCCACACACACAGACATTCACATAACTAGTTTAAGAAATATTCTGTTTTACCAAAAACACATAAACCCTGATTATACAACTTTGCACAGGAACCCAAGACCCCCTTACAGACTCCCTAAATTTATTTCAGAAGTAATTTATACCCAAGCTATAAGCTACCATGAGATTCTTAACATTAACATTTATATATAAAATAATTATTTCAAAAGAACATCTGTATGCTTGATGTAGATATAGATAGAGTTCTGATCATTACAGGCATTAAAATCTGGTATGATAAATGGTACTAGAAACTTTGAACTGGGATACTAGAATAAGTACAGTTTGTCAGTAACTATAGAACAAAATGTAAGACAACAGATTCATCTTATCTTTTCAAAAATGATCTGTAAACACAAAATACAGGGCTTCATTTGACCAGTTTATTATAGAACATTTTGCTACCACAAGTTTAATAAACTGTATTAATACCCGAGTTTCTCTTATAATGAAGGAACTAGTTGGTCTCTTGTCTTTTGTTCTCATTCAAATGACTGGCTTTCTTTTACTGTTTTTTATTCTTTTAGAGATCTGAACAGCAGTAGAAAACTCCCAGATTAGAGGATTATTAGAAATATTTTCCTTATACACAGATGTTTTTCCTTTTCTTGTAATCAAAGGAATTAGATACATTACAATATCCACAGTGATCATTTCAAGCCTCCAGAAATAACTGTATGTAACCTGAGCAGCCTACTTGTGCAATATAAAGAGTATAATATTTTAATGCTGAATTTAATTTGATTTGATTTGATTTTTTTAAATGTTAGGGTTGGTTTTTTTTTTTAACCTAAACGATTATTAGGGACTCTTTTGCTTTAGTTCTCTGACAGTAAAACACTGGGTACATGTTTAGGTGATTACTGTATCTCTGCAGTTCAGTAACTGCAGGGTGTCTGAATGCTACTCTAACTACTTAAAGCCAGTAAAGAGATTACAGCTCACACTAACTGGATTTTCACAGCTCCATATCATTCAGTTTGGATTCCTCATATACAGATTAAAAGGGTCCAGGCAAACAATAGCCAGCTGCTTTTAGAAAGCAAGGTGCCTTGGTATAAAAAAAAAAAAAAAAAAAGTCTTTTTTGGAGGAGCAGAGCGGGGGAGGGGGGGACAACACAGAAACAAAAAAAACCTTCTCTTTTTAAGGAATTATTTAAAAAAACCAAGATAATGGAAATTAAATTGTTATAAAAAGACGATCAGGGTAGCTGGCAGTGGCAAGGACTATCTATCTAGTTTTGAACATTTTAAACAGCTTAAAATAATGTGCGTCTTTGAAGATACTGCTTTCAAATGAATTCCACAATCTATTTCTGTAAACATAGATGAGAAATATAATTTCTTTAGCAAAATATATTAAATCAGCATGAAAATTCTTTTAAAAATACATAGAATCTAAATAATCAATAGGCCAAAGTACAGAACTAGAACATAAAATCTGCATTATTGTAATCATGCTAAAATGCTGATTTCTCTCTCCCCCCCTTTTTCAAGGTTATTGAGAAGAGTCTTGGCTGATGTGGATATACTTATGAGGAACTCTTATGTCTGTGTTATAATTTTTACCATTTTGGAAGGGTGTCCCAAGACAAATATTCATCTATAAAAATATACTATGTTAGAAAGTTTTAAAATTAAGGTATTTAAATGTATTACATCTTATGCACCAATTCCACAAGCTTAACTTTGAATGTCTTCTTTCACTATTCACAAAATAGATTGTACAGATTTGAAATAATGGCCTAATACATTAAATCATGTCCATAACTTGGTGATTCAGTTTCATTAACATTTGTAGTCACAGCATTACTTGCTTTAATACTCTCTTAAGCAGCATGCTACAGACTTTAAATTACTATATGAAAGTTCAAAGAATGACTAAAAACAATAAGCGAGTAATCTTTCACCAGCTGAAATACCAGTGGCTTTATGACCAGTTCTACAACTGTTCTATTCTAATGAGCTGTGGCAACAGCACATAGCATTCATTTTCTAGTAACAGCAGAGAGAAGGGGTATACAATGAATATGAACCAGGTAAACACAGAGCTCATAAAAGGAAAATTCTTTACAGCTCTAATTGCAATAATGAATATGCTCATATTCATGTTAGGAAAAAGCATTATGAATTTCTGCCCCCTTCTCCACAGGCCTCAGAACAATCTTTAAAGCATGCAACTTTCAGCAACTCCACTTAGTGACATACTTCAAAAGACAAAGCTGCATAGCAATTCTACATTTGTCAATAAATTGGCTTGAATTCAGCAAGACCTGCATTAAAAGCCAATCTGTAAACAGTAATATTGTATAAAAACAGCATGGAGTTCTCCGTGTTCTTCCTTTCTATCTGATGACTCCCCAAACAGAAGTGGCTTTCTGAGAACTAGGACAGGATGAGTAAGACCTGCCCTAAAGTGTCCATCATTTTAATGTTACTTGAGTACATTTGGTATTGGAATCTTTAGCAAAGATATTAAAGAAATAACAGAACAGTCTAATTTTTAAAACAGACTAAGGAAGAAAGATACCAGTACCAGGGCTGTTGCTTATCTAGACCACAACTTTATTAAGTAATTTATATAGGAATTGTTCTACAGTAACTCATCCAGAGTAAGTCATGACAACTGCAGTTCAAGATGTTCTTTACATGTCGATTCTGTAAACATTATGGTGCATTGCACAGCTTTGCTGCCAGAGTGAAGAACTCTTTCACTGGCAGGATCCCTCAAAGACCACATTAGCATCCTGTATATCTTCATGCTCCCCATCTTAAGTACAGGATGAAGGAGACAACCCCTACTGCCACTCAGTTCCTTAACTGTCCAGAATGGAAAAATAGAAAACTGAGCTACACATAGGGAGGGATAGGTCATGGGATCCACACATCTAGAACTTCTCAAAGACCTATGGGTACTGTAAGGTAAGTAACATTTTCTTCTGACAAACTACACATTTTGATTCCACTTATAGTGATTCTCAAGTCAGACTCTAAAAGCAATGGGAGCTAGGAGTTCATTTCAGTAATCATTGTAGTATGACCCTCTCTAGATTCAGGCTTTTATTTCTCCCAGCACAAGGTGGTTGGTATATCTATACACCAAGAACTGCCTAGCTACTATTACGGAAGCCCTGCTGAGGCATACTAGATACATCTACATGATATGCTTAATGCGCAGAAAACTAATTCTACAGCATATTAGCTGAGTAGTAGATTTAATCTAATGCACATTAACATCACTTTAAAAGCATTCATCTGCACTAATGCACAGTAGTGCCGATTACAGTACCAATTACCTGTAATAACAGGCACTAAACTTAATGTGACAATTACAGCGCATTAATGAATGTGTAGATGTGCCCACTTTGAGGCAAACTGAACGAACTCCAATACATTCAGGAGATTTAAATAGCTGATACAACAGACTGTGCTGATACAGTCTGCAACCATCTCTGAATTGAAACTACTCAACAGTTGGTTCTGTAGGTGAAAGAAAGAAGCATCTTATCTGAAAATATATTATCCTCAAAAATAAGAGAATAAAAAGGGCTCTCTTTCCTCTGCTGGCCCAACCAAAGCTCAATATCCATGCTTCTTTGGCTACTTTGGGGGAGCTACAGTTGTGCTTATTTCCAATATGAAAAGTCAGGGCACTTATCAATGAGAGAAAATGCATAAGTTTAGTTTGAGTGAGTTCTTGAGGCTACCAGACCCACAAAATGAAATGAATGACAATACATGTCACTTATCAAGCAGAAGACAGTTTGCAAAGGCAGAAAGAATGTGAACTATAGAAAGCAAGAACAAAACATTTTTGACCCACATTCTAGCACAAGTACAGTAAAAAAAATCTTCATAAATGAATAACTTAGAACAATAGCAGGTAGGAACCTTTTAAGGCTATGGGCCGGGCCAAGGGGTAGGCAGAAAGGCAGCAGCTAGGACCCAGTCCTGCCACTGCTGCTTGTCCTGTGGTGGCAGGACTGGGTTCTGTGGAAAGTAATTACTGAAGCCCCATGTCTGCAGACCAGATCAATTGGCTCCATGGGCCAGATTCAGCTCATGGGTCATAGGTTACCAACCTCTGGCCTAGAACATAAATCTACACTTGATAAATTAAAATTTTCTGAATAGCAGATGGAAATGTGGATGCCTGGAGAGAATGAGAACATGGTTATGACGACTATAAATAAGAAATCTGACTAAATTCTGTTATTCCTACATCTTCATCAAACAACCATTTATTCCCACTACACAGTTTCAGCTTATTCCCCATCCAAGCAGTAACTACTCAAAAAACAGCTTTAATTAAATATACTTAATAGATGCAAACTAAAAACTGTCTGGCCTGGCCAGATGAGATTGTTTCCACAGTACTTAGCTATGTTCTGTAATTATGTTCTCTACTTTTTTAAAATAAGCCAGTTCTTAATCTAAAACAATCTGATTTTGAATAACTGATTACTAAGAAGGGACAAACCCTTCCCAACAGAAACAAACAATGTAGAAAAGTGAATCAGACAGGTACTGGCGAGTAAGATGCAGAGGTGTTCACCTTGGATATGGTCTTCACCAGGAAGCAAAAAGATCACAATACCTTGGACTGCGTAATAGTATTTTAGTTCCCTCTAATTCATATGTTGCATCTGAAGGCATTTCTGTTAATTAACCTGTCAAGTGAGCAAAGCTGGAAGGGATGCACCTGACAGAAAGAGTATCAAACTCAAACTCATCAGATGCCACAGGCTAGATGAGAAGTACAAGTCAGTCTACAGGCCAGATTAGGCCCACAAACTAGCCCTTGCATACAGTGTAAACTGGGTTGGCCCTAGCTCCACCTCCACACGCTGCATACAGCAAGGACAGGCCAGCCTCAGCCCTGGCCCCACACAGTGTACCACACTGGTCCCACAGCTGGCCTTGCATACCACATGCAGTGCACATCAGACCATCACTGGCTCACATATGCCGCATGGAGTGTGCCAGAGTCACCCTAGCCCCAGCCCTGAATGCCATGTGCAAGAGTATCAGACTGGCCCTAGTCCCACATGCAGAGGTGTGCCAGACTGCCCGTCGCCCTGGCCCCAGCCCCAAATGCCATTGCAGCGTGCCAGACTAGCCCTAACCCCAGCCTCACATGCTATGGGCAGCGTGCACGAGACTGGCCCCAGGTCTGCATGCAGTGTGTACCACATGTGGCCTGTGGATCCACAGGCCACATGAACCGGATTGGCCCTAGACCTGGCCCCAAGTCGCATGCAGCCTGTTCCAGACTGGCCTTGGCCCCACATGCAGCATGTGCCAGACTGGCCCCACATGCTGTATGCATTGTACAGGGTTGGGGCCAGTGTCTACTACATGTAGCACATGGGCTTATCCAGGACATACCACATGTAGCATGCAGGTCCAGTCCAAGATCCATGGGCAGAACTACAGGCTGGATGACAGGGCACTGCAAGGCAGATCCTGCCCACAGGCCAGACATTGAAAAGCCTTGTCTTAGAAAACTCAGAAAATGCCTCAGCCAATTCCTTCAACCTCTGAATATCTTCTTTGAGAACTCGCAGAGGCCAGGTGAAGTCTGGATGATTGGAAAAGAGAAAAATTAGTGCATATCTTTTAAGAAAGAGAAAGGAGGGTCTGGGAGATTACAGACCAGTCAGCCTGACCTTAGCACTTAGGAAGATGATGGAGCAGTTCCTCAAGTAATCTTTTGTGAAGCATCTAGAGGACAACAAGATAATCAGGAACAGCCAGAATGGATTCACCAAAAATAAATCAAGCCTGACCAATCTGATTTCCTGCTATGATAAGATAACAGAATCTGTGGATGAGGGGAGAGCAGTGGATGTGATCTACCTTGACTTTAGCAAGACTTTTGACATGGTCTCCCATGATACTAATTAGCAGGCTAAGGAAACGCAGACTAGATGAAAATACTATAAACTGGATACATAACCAATTGGTTCATTTCACTCAACGAGTAGTCCTAGATGGCTCAATGTCTAGTTGGGAACAGGTATCAAGTGGGAGGCAGGGCAGGGCAGGGCAGGGCATCAGGGGTCTGTCCTGGGTTCAGTATCGTTTCATTATTGATTTGAACAATGGGATCGAGTGCACACTTAGTAAATTCGCAGACAACACTCTGGACCTGCAGACTCTCTAAGGAAAAAGGCTAGGATCCAAAATTACTTGGACAGACTAGAAAAATGTTCAAAAAAAAAAAAAAAAAAAATCAATCAGATGAAATTGAGCAAGGACATAGGTAAAGTCTTGCTCTTGGGATGGAATAACTGCATGCACAAATACACACTAAGGAACAATCAACTCGGCTTCAGTAGCGCAGACAAGGATGCTGGGGCGTTACAGTGGACCATCAACTGAATCAGAGCCAACATTATACTTTTGGTGCAAAAACGAAAACAAAAAAAATACAGCACACTGGGTTGCATTAACGTAAGTGCCACTTGCAAATCAATGGAAGCGAGTCTTCTGCTCTAAGTGCTGGTGAGGTCTCACCCACAATACTGTGTTGAGTTTTGGGCCCCACATTTCAAGAAACATGTGGACAGTCTGGAAAAAGTCCAGCACAGAGTGACAAATTATTAGGGGTTTGGGAAGGAAGGAAAAGCTTATAACGAAAAGTTGAGTGAGCTACAGTTGTTTGCTCTGCAGAAGATTGAAGGGGGCTTGACAAATGTTTCCAACTACCTGATGGACGATTATAAAAGGAAGGAAGATGGAGATGAACTTTTTCCTGTTGCTGTGAGAGATAGGAATAGGAGCAATGACCTCAAACTGCACCAGAGAAATTTAGGTTAAAGATTAGGAGAAACTTTCTGACCACAAGGATGGTCTGATCATAAGGGTGGGAGAAACTACCAAGAGAAGTTGCAGAATCTGCACCCTTAGATGTTTTCAAGAACAGACATAGCCTCAACCCTGCATGCATCACATGAAGAGTGCACAAACCAGCCTCAGCCCCAGACACCACGTGGAGTGCATGCCAGACTGATGAAATTTTCACGTGCAGATTAGAAAGACACTTGGCCGAGATTTTTTAGTCAGGGGTGATCCTGCCTTGGATGGTTTAGTCAGGGGGGCTGGACTAGATGACTCGCTATGTTCCCTTCCAGCCCTACTTTCCTATGATCCAATTTTGCTGAACAACCCTAAACACAAGAAATACTTTATTTCTTATTCTATTACCTTCCAACAGCAAGAACTGTAACTCACTTTCCCCCCAGATATGCTCCCATTATCTCAAATTTTCTTAAGTTTACAAACAAACTGTTTCCAGCTAAATAACAAGAGGATACATAATGAAAACACACAACATAATAGTTCTTTTCAAGCACATGATTATTTTCATCCTACCCCTTCACTTCTGAATTCCTAACGTAACTTCCTTTTAGGGTGTTTTCAAATTTCCTTGCTGACAGTATATCGCAGTAACAAGCCCAAGCATGTGGAATATTTTCCTAGAACTGATGTGTCAAAAGATACACCTTCACTGCAAATTTACACTCTAGTCAGCTTTTTGCCCAAATCCTACATACATACATCATCAGACCTTCCCAAATTATCCTTTGTTCTGATGCCTACAAAACATTTAACAAGTTACACTGCCAATTGCAGACAGAGTGAGAGAAGATGCCATCCCAGTATGTCGGAAGAAGTGCCAGAGTATAATGTCAGTTATGGTTAACCTGCAATGCAAATTCAAGGAATGGGTCCTGGAAGACCATGTGGGCCCTGCAGCATGCACAGCATGCAGCCCAGAGACTACCAGTGCATTATGTGATCTCCAGTTGCACTGAAGCTGGATAGCCCTGTTGAAGAGTATGGCAGACAATTACTGCAAAGATTCCCCATACGCAGCCCTTTCATTGAAAATGGCTACTCAATCATTAGTCATTTGCTGTATGGATGCACTCCAGCAGGTTTGGCAACCCCAGTTGTCTACTCCTGGCTTTCCATACAGCTCTTACATCAAAACTTTGAGCAACAGCTCCTATCCAGCCCTCCTCCATGCCACATCAGCAAATGACTGTGACAAGCATATTTGCTTCCAGAATCTAGATCTTTAGAGGCAGGAGAGAAAGGGAAATATATTTCATAATTATCAGCAAACTGAATGCATATGAGCCTTGGTCCCTGCTTTCAGCTTGTACTCAGCAAACTGAATGCAAACTGAAAGTGATGAGTTTTGGCCCCTAGGTCCTCAAAGCAGGCCTGCAGGGCTAGAAGAAGGCTATCTTCAGGCAAGAATATTTCCAAGATAGTAACACTGGAAATATACATCTGTTAGAAGAATCTTCTAGTAGAACATCCTCTTTTAATCAATGCATCCCAAGACCCTGATAAGGAATATCAAGACAATTGGTTATTAGTCATGTAAAGGGGCCAAGAAGAGAAAATGGTACCCAGAACTAGATTCAGGGAGATAAGCAACCATAAATTAAAAAGTATATTCCTTTGTATGCTCCACAAAGCCACAAAACTAAAATTGCAGTAACTAAGAAGTACTATCAAACATCTACATTAAGTAATGATCTCTCTTATCCCAAATATTCAGAGTACCCATAGTTGTTTTAAAATCCTGATAATTTTTTCCACATTTTAGAAACTAAGATATAGCAATTAAAGGAACATTCTTCTTCTGACAAAAGAACAGAAAAAACAGTGCAAGTCTTTAAATATTTTCCAGGGCTATGCTAAAAGTATTTACCCAGCTCTGACAAAAGTGCACAGTCTAATGCCAAACACATTTTAAAGTTGTTCAGGCAAAATTAATATTTTTAATATAGACTCATTTACTTTGTATAAATATGGCCATAAAAGTTCAGAGATCTTCAAAAGCACATTTTACTAGTAATATTATTTATTCTACTACAGATAATGGTCTGGCAATGTTTTTATTCTAAATACCTACATTTTGGTACTTATAACTCAACTACAAAAAACACGATCAAGGCTGAAACGGGGCATGCAAGGTTTCAGCCTAAAAGTATTTCTTATTTGTTCTTTTTAAAATCAGAACTTTAAAGAATTGTTTGTACCACTTTGAGGTTTAAAATTCAAAAGAAAGATAGAACTAAGTAATATAATATGCTTTTACAGTACATAGCTCAAAGACTAAAAAAACAAAAGTTCTTCAGTCAATTTTGCTAGCAATTTAAGAAATTACGAAGTAGAATCTAAGTGTAGTGTGGACTAAATGAATGTTAAGACATGTTTGAACTTCAGCACATGTTTACATATATTTCTGATAGCTAGTTGGTATCTCCAGGTTGCGCGAACATTTTTAAAGAAAATATCTTTGTATGTCAGAATCCCATTTGGAGGTTAATGGCAGGAATCAAACACACATACCTAGACGTACTAAAAGCCTTCTAATTTCCAAGCACATCAAGGTGTGGGGCTATCCTAGCCTAATTTCTGCCCTAAGGTGCAAACTTGTCCTACTTTTTGTCAAACAAATCCAGAAACATCCTAAAGCACTAGTCTTTAAGAAGAACAGTAGCGACATCAACAGTGCAGAATATCTTCCCAGTATCAGGATAAGGTATTAAGAAGTGTGTTTTATGCCATCCCTATTTTCCATTTCATTTACCATCACATTTGCCATCTGATATTATCCAGCTTCCAAAGTAGCTAAATTTATTGACCCATCTTACCTGTTCCTTTTTCACTTTGATGTTGCATACAGAAATGATCTTCTTTGTAATTGCTATGCATTCTACTTTTCTACAGTTAATACTTAAACCCTTCTTCTTGCTTTCACTAACAATTTTATCTAAAATTCCTTGCAGCTTCTTTCTGAATCAGCTATTAAGACCGTGCCACCAGCATAATGCAAGTTGTTCAAATTCTGTCCACCAATGATCAGCCCTAGTAAATCCTTAATCTCCCTCAGTATTTTCTCACTGTACAAGTTGAACAAGTCAGGTAAAGAAAAACACAGCCATGACTCATGCCTCTCTTAATCTGGATTAAATCACTTAGTTTATTTTCTGTCTTCACTGCTGCAGTTTGGTTCCAACAGAGTTTTCTTAAAATTCTCAAGCTTTTACCATCAATATCTAATTCTTCCAGCATTTTCATTAACTCTTCATGTTTGACTCAATCAAAAGCTTTGATAGTATCAACAAAACACAAGAAAAAGTTTTACCTCATTTCTACTGCACTCTCTACTGCAGATAGCATTTCTTGTACCTCAATCTTCAACAAAACCACACTGAACTTTTGCAATCTCTGGCCTTATTCTACTTCTAGCTCTCAACATCAGCACTTTTAATAGGATCTTTGTCACATGGTTCAGTGAACTGATGGTTCATTGGAGTCGCGTTCAATGGCTCCAGGTCTTTTGGGGACTGCAATAAAGATCAATTTGATAAGGTCCTTGAGTATTTCTCCACTTTCGTAAATCTCATTGATAACAGTTGTTAACATTCAAACTCTTCCAAACATTTTATTTGTTCTACTGCAATCTTATCTGATCCTGTAGCTTTACTGGTTTTCATTCGGTTGATAACTGTTCATACTTCTGATTTACGAATTTTCATACTGACCATGTTGTTCTTAATACATGGCTTTTCTTCCCAATTGCCATGGAATAACTCTTCAATATACTCTGTCCATCTTTTCAATATTTGTTCTTATTTCATGATTACGTCACCATTCTTGGCTTTTAACATCCCCTAGCAATACAACCTCCTTTACCTGTGATGTCTTTAATATTCCTATACATTAATGTAACATTTTTATCCTTTTGTTTTTCTATCTCTGCACACTTGTCATTAAGCCATTTTTCCTTTTCTTTATTGCACTTTGATCAAATTATTGTGTCCAGTTTCTTATATTCTTCCATACGATGGGTTTTCATCTTTCTTCCATAAAGTTCAAGGATTTCTTCAGTCATCCATTTCTGTTTCTTCTGCCTTACTTTTGATGGAATAAACTTCTTGGCTGTTTCTAGTAGTGCTTCTTTAAAAATTTCCAGGCATTTTTATATATGTAAGCACTGCAGCGCCAGGCATTTTGAAAAGTGCCTGGTGCTGCAACACTTACAGTTGTTAAGCAGCAAAATGCATGTCAGCACTAAGAAAATGGCAGTGGTGCAGTTTTGAACTAAAACACATAGAAGGTGCTTTAGTTCAAAAGTGCACCACTGACATTTTCTACTCGCTGATGCAAATTTCATCGCTGATACAACTGCCTACAGCACAGCATGGTGTGCATTAGCTCATGTGCAATGCAGACCTGATTAATCAATTAAATCGAGTCTACTCAGAAGTGGTGGATCTCTAGCGCATTGTGGAACAAACAGGTATGTGTATAAATGCCTTCCCAGGTTTGACATTTCCTTCATCTTCAAGTTCTTGAAAACAATTTTTAACTGCATCTTTGTACCTTTCTTTAATCAGATCCTTTTCCATAAGAACTGAATAATCAAGCTTCTTTGTCACTTTTAGTTTCTGAGGTTTCCTCAATCTTATTTTGATGGTGCATGCTACAGGTAAATAATCACTCCCACAGTCAGCACCTGGGTAAGTTTGATTGCTGAACTGCATTCCTGACTCTTCTGTTGATGGTGATGTAATTAATTTGGTTTCTAACATTATCTCCAGGACCTTTCCATGTATACCTTCTTCTCAGGTGGTGTTCAATCCATGTGTTCATGATGACTTGATCATTTGCAACACACAAACCTCTCCCCTCTTTCATTTTTCTCTCCAAGGCCATGAGGTCCAGAAATATTATCCACTCAGTCACAACCAATTTTGCATTTAGATATCTCTCCCATCATGACGATCACTTCTTGAAGTCTGTATTGATTTTTTGCTTTATCAAGATCTTCATAGAAACAATCAATGGCCTCTTCCAACTTTCAGCTGTCAGTGCATAGACTTGTATTATTGCAATGTTGAAAAGTTTAGCCTTTATTTTCATAAGCATCACTTTATCAGATATTGCCCCAAAACTATGCAAACATTGTGAGTTCATCAACAGCAAACATTTTGGGTTCATCAACAGCACTTTGGTTCATCAATAGCAAATGCAATAATATCAGTTTATTACAGGCCTACAGAAGGTATTCAGGTAAAATGAGCAAATTCCTGCATTCTAAAACAGAAATGTCTTCAGCCATTTAACTCTGTTTTCTTAAATGAAATCTTAGACAGCTATAAAATGGTGCTCGTCATCTTCCAAAATATTCCCCTCATTTTTATTTAAAGAGAAAATAAAGCATTTCTTAAAACATGTGTTTTAAATTTATACCACCTTGTTATTAACTAAAAAATGTAATTTAAGACCATTTGCTTCAGAAACATCATCTTAATCTCAACTGGCCTTCCAACATCTTTTAATATTAGCCTCTAGATCTAAAAGAATAAAATGAAAAAAGCAACAATATGCTTCTTCTCCCAAAGAGAAAATTAGTGAGCTAATATATTCACAGCTTGAAAAGACAATTTTTTTTTCAAAGACAGAACAGAAAAAGAAGCATTCATTAAAAACAGATTAAACATGATTACACCTAAGAAACAAAACTCAGCCATAAATTTGAAACTTTACTTATTTCTTAAAATCACCTGCTGCAGAATACTTTTTGAGAAACATGCACACATACATATGCACACACTTCCTAATCAAACTTTGAGGAACCTAGTGTTTTTCAGCAGATGAACAACAGACCAAACACTGATTAAATGTTTGCTCATTTACTCTATTTACTCATGAGATCTACTCAGAACCATAGATTAATATTTGATATTTACATAATCTTTTCTCAGGGTTCAGCACAGCCAGAGATGCACCGAAGGCGAAGCATCGAAGGTGTAACATCTGGAGGCATTATACCTGAGTTAGGTAGAGGCAAGCATAACGTCCTCCAGAAGCATTTGGGGAGACAGGTTTGAGGGACAGTCCAAAAAGATTCTCATGACACCTATTTAAAAAGTGAAGCATATGCTCTACCAGGTACAGCATCTTTTTACAGGGTCAAGCAGATCTTGGTCTTAGCTTTAACTCATCCATTCACACCACATCCAGAAGTAATTGGCCTTTAACCCCTTATACTGAAGGAACCAGAGCCTGCAGTTCCATGGTAGCCTGATGGGGGAAAAAAAAAGCTTGGTGACTCGCCCCTCTACAATATACTCAAGGTGGCAGTTACAATTAGGCTTTAAATAGGTTTTATTTACAAAGTGTAACAGATTGTTCCGCTATGACATGATTACAAAATTAGGATTACAGAATATTTTCATTAAAAATCATGATGAACATCTATTCAAAGGGATTTTTGTATGCATGCACAATGGTCTTTTTTGAAGTAGAATATCTTGGCTTTAGCTAGAAATGCTGAAAGTGATTAAACAATAACATGAATTAACTGCTTGCTAAACCAAATCTGTTTGATGTATCACACTGGTAAACTTCTTTAAATGCACTGATAACTCAAAGGATCAAAACAGTCTTTCCCTCCTCCAATTTTTTTTGTTTAAATAAAAATTCTACTTTCAAGCTAAAAAACAGGTTTATAATGAAAGTGGTTTAAACAAGTTACAACACTGAAGCAATACATTCTGCATATTTAGCTAAAGCATGCCAATACAGAATATCAATATAGTGATGATAAAGTACTCAATCTTAACTTCTCTATAATTCATACATTTTATGGGTCAAGCAATATTGATGAAGTACTGCATGTAAGTTTCTGCTTTAACAGTAAAAGGTTTCCTGATTTTTGTCACAAATTGTACTCATACTTAAAATTTTACATTGGTTCATTCTTTTTTAAATGAGAGCACAAATAAAAAATGTTGTCTATTATTCCCTACCATTATTAATCAATACCACATTGTTCTGATTACAGGTCAACTGTGAATACAAGTCCACTGTGATTTTAATGACTGAGGGAGAAAGGGTTTATCTGTATTCAAAAGACTGCAGTATTTGCTTTACAAAAATATTACCATATTGTTATGGTAATACAACAGGCCAATGTCACAACTACGTAGAATAAAATGTGACAGAAATGTTTCCTAATATGGTGCATGTAAGCTATCGTACCAAAAATCCCCCCCAAAATAGCAATATTAGATATATTTATTTTACTTATAATAAAGTAAAAAGCATTTCAAAGTTCCTCAGTGCAACACCACCAAATTGTGTTAAAGGTATCTTTCCTTCCAATCAAACATTTACCCTTCGCCACTGGTGAAAGGCAACAAGATCTCTTTACAACATCTCGTCTTTTTCAATAAATTTTGCATGAAAACATGTTACCCAAGCACAAAGTTGCCTGCTGTCACATTGGAAGTATGATAAATGTTTAATGAAAACAACACCACACAGCTTGGTGTCAGACAACAGCTATCACACAGTCCTACTTTGATCTAAACAGACACTTAAAAGGAGTTCTGAGCATGCTTTGCACTACAGAACTCTATAACCTATATGCAAATAAGAAAAAATTAGCATAAATGACTTCCTGCTGCATAAAGTAGCAAGAGGTAAAGAAAAATATGACAAGCTCCAAGAGTGTATGACTGCTGTCAAACTCTGAGAAGTCCAACATTCCCAATTTACTTCTAATGTCTTCTGCCAAGCACTGAAAAGCTTATCAACAGGCATTTATTACTCAAGTACAGTCAACGGAAACCACTGAAACACAGCCAAAGCTGAACATGGAAAATGAAACTAAGTAAATATTTTGGCTAATTCCTACTGAAATGTTATCCAAAAGTAAAAAAATAAAAATTAAAACAAATTGGCAAACCTGTAGGAAATCATTTTAAAAAGCCATGGCTGAACAAAAGTAAACATCAAACTTTTAAACTCACAGAATCCTTCATAGTGTTCAACAAATGTTGGTTTCACTGATGAAAGAAACAAAAAGCAAAAACAAAAACAAAATGGCCTTTCTGATGCCTTATAAAATACTAGAAAATGTTTTCCCTTTAAGTGGTGTTCAAACTTGACTGATAGCCTTAAGTATTGCATTTTCTTTAACTGACTCCTAGTTTAAGATAATCATTCCTTAAGAATGTAAAAATTTGATTTTTTTAAAGCAGTCCAAATTTAATTTAAAATGTACTTATAATTTGATGTTGTCACAACTCTGGTGTTGTCTGAAAAAACATTTTTCTAAATAGAAGCAAAATTAGACTCAAATCAGACACACAGACAGACTTTTCCTTAAATCAGAAAGAACTTTTCAGAATTTACGTATAAAATTGTGTACCATAATTCTGGACTCCTGTTAGTAACTGGGTCATATTCTTTCCCTTTATGATAAAGTCTTTCAGACTTGTGTAATATCACTGTGATAATCTAAAATGTCATATCTGGTTATCTTCAACATTCAAAAAACTAGATTAAAACAACAGCAGCTTTCTGTAAAACCTATTGGAGTTTTTAACATTTTAACATGTTTTTCCAATTCAGTTTGCTTAACTAGTAAAAGAACAATGACTGGCCAAAAGCATAGGTGTTGCAGTATTCTTGGCCTTATATATATTTAGGTTAAGAAGAGTTATACAGCAAGTTTATGTAAATTAATCAAAAAGAAACATTTAAAAAAAAAAAATCAGTGATTTAACTAGTTTAAGTTGTAACATTCAAATTTTACATGTATGCATTTAAATCAGTATTACAAAATAATTTGTTTCGCAAACTTCTGCCTCTGATGGTACAATTTGTGAAGAAATTTCTGGTCTAAATAGTGGATTTGAACATACAATAAGAGAAATCCATCAGCAACTAATCTTTCACAGCTGCCTGCAAGACAGGATTTGCAGTTGTCAGGTCCACCTTGTGGAATGTGATAAAAGTATGTTACATAAGGTGGAGGTACTATAGCATATTCACAGTCAGAAAATCAAGTCTCGTCCGTCTCAACAAAGGATGCGGCCATTTTAACAAAGCCTAGAGGCACTTTATGACAAGTTTCATATGCCACTCTGATCTAGTCCTCAATCCCCATTTTAATAAAACTGGAAGCCCCATCACAACACAGTAACTTCCATTCTACCTTACATTCAGGAAAAGTTTGTTTTTGCTCAAACTAATCTTTGGGAGAGAAAAAATGGAAACAGGAGGCTTCAAAGGATAAAAAAAACCCCAACAAAACCTACCTAATACATTTTGAAAGTAATCACCAATTCTTCTATGATAACAAATCAAACTAGTTCCTATTTTGGTGTCAAACACAGTATTATTAGAAATGGTAATAATCTTAGTAGAAAAGCACTTTTTAAATTAATTAACAGGTAAATAAAAGTTCAGTCTTAGCTAGTGCAGATCTGATACATTTGGAGAATTATAAAAATCTTGTTGTGTGTACAAGGTGAAACTACATTACCCAATATAGCCCACCTGACAAATCAGCAAATCTACCCCATTTAGAAAAAAAGAATACCATGGGCTCTACAAACTTTTTTTTAAAGGTCAAGGTTGTCCTACACACAAGATCCTATTTTCATCTAGCATAAGCAACTCAAAAGCAACACCTTGCGCAACAAAGACATCGAATTGAGGTGTTATATCATGCCTTGAAGCCTAAAAGAAAAACAACAGGAGAAAGCAAGCCCATAAATCAAATACATCAAGGCCACTTACAAGTCACCAGAATCTCTAGGTCCCATCCCCCACCACCCATTTTGTAATCTCAATCATTTAGCACTGGAGAAAAATCTTTACGAAGAAACCACAGCAGTCCTCCAGCATCCCAGGGTGCTTTGCTCCTGCAGTTCCCATCCTAGGCTCTAAGCAGGGAGTAGAACCCCCACAGGGATTGTGCTGTGGGGAGACACTGAATGACTTGAAGCAGTCTGGGTCAGCCAACCGGGCTGCTCTGTGCATTGCTGCCACCAGGCTCTGGGTATGCACAGGGAGCCTGCAGAGCACACTGAGATGCGTGCACAGGGTCCCCCTTGGCTGCATACCACTGCAAACTCTTTGCTATTCAAGGATTCAATATTTGAATGTCTCTTCAGGAGTCTCTGGGTAGGTTTTTCTGCCAGGAGAAAAAAAACTGGGAGAATTCTCTCAGATCATTTGAACATGTGTATAGAGCCAAGACTTCAATTAAAAGGGAAAACAAGTCCACCATGAATGCAGTATTTGTTGGGTGAGAAGAAAAGGATTAGAAAAATACTACTTTAAAAGACTCTGGATCTTTTTGTTAAGACACTCAGGAATCTGTTCCAGCCATGTATCCCTAGAATCTAGAATGAAATTTTTGTCGAGATTTTTCTTCTGTCATACTAGCCAGATCTGATCCAGATAAATGTGTGTTTTTACTTCCAAAAAGGACAGCTTCCAGTTCTCACACTTTTGTTCAAAGATGACAGAAATAAACATGTGGCTTAGCGACTAGACTGGATACAGCTTTAAGTTTAAGAATTTGTTGGAAAAAAATACCACCACCACAGAACCCAAATGTAGGATTCCATAGGCCCTAGGGAAAAAAATAAAGCAAACAATAGTCTGACCTGCATAGTTTAAAGAAAAGAAAGAAAAAAGCACCACACTCAGAACTAGAACTACAGTAGTAATTCAAAGGCAACTGCAAATTACAGATATTTTTGCAGATGGTAACAAAATGCATCTTGCTTGTTATTTTATCAATGCCAGCTTTGCTTTAGCTATAACACTTCATAATACATTAGTAAGGGTACTACAATTTGTTCTATAAAAATATTCAGGGCATAGTAACCAATCTCACTTCAGCACTCTGTTACTATTACATTTTTTGATCAGAAAAGGAAAATCAGTCATTTATGTGGCAATTACAAGAAATACAGGAATGGTAGAGGTTCTACTATACAATAATGGTACAAAACACTACAGCTTGCAATACTGCTACTACAGCTCACAATTCAATAACAATATTGTTTTTAGAAGAGGACCATGGTTTGACACCTGACTTGTGGGGCTAGATCAAGAAAAAAGCCTGCAAAGTTTAAATGAATACATTCATTTATCAAAAGACATTTATCAAAGACAGAAATACCCAATTACCGGTGGGGGCACATTTCTCACAGGAGGGCCACTCTCTCTCCAGTCTCTCAGTCTGATCCTCAAGGGAAACTTACACAACACATCCCAGAGATGAGCCTATGAGCTCCATTTCATCAACCTGCTGGATACTAGAGATCATGGACTAAATATAGACATTGGACTTTTGATACAGTATAATCTGCCTGACAACTGCCTCCCCAGCCCAGCCCCTGGATTCTTTACTTTTCATTCCATCCAGGAAGAGCACACACCAACTGCTGAAACTTCCTTAGCCTGACAAATGGTTTTTGAACCCGAAAGCTTGCTTAATAACTATTCTTCAGCTATTTGGGTTGGTCTAATAAAAAATATCAAATTCACCCAAGGAACCTTGTCTGCCTATGTCCTTAGACCAACACGGCTACAATCTAAACCCCTACATTCATTTAGGAAATCATGGCAATAAAATTACTCCAAAAAGGCCATGCTGCTTTATTTTTAATATTCTTCATGACATTAAAAACATCCATATTTTGGAACATGAGGGGGGAAAAGACAGAATACAACTAATTACTATGAGGAATCGGGACAAATTAAGCAAACTTATGATAGCTAAGTTTATTTCTAAATAGAAGAAAATGATTAACTATGCCTTTCAACTCTGCATAAGTGAGAATCTCATTTGGTACATGTGCTTCACTACTTACCCATGAAAAATTCTCACCACCAATTACTAATCCCTGCCCGTTTTTGGATGACTCACCTTTGAATGAATATATTTACAGTCTATTGTAGTAATGCCTTTTGAAACCTGCATTCTTATATTATTTAAAGTGAGCAAAAGGTTATTTCAAGAATATAAACCATTCTTCATTCAAGCTTATTATATCTTACACTATTTCTATTAACCAAGTACTGGCAGATGAGGTAAATTAATTTCCTAGTGCAGATTTAAAATAGCTGTTACCACAATTTCTGTCAATTCTTGCTGAACAAATGGTACAACTGACTGCCTTTTTTTTGAAAATGCAGCAGCAGCATTAGACCTTAGTTGCCTCCTCTAAAATCACCTGCTTTTGCTCTTCAAGGAATTCCTCGGGTATACTTGCAAATCTTAGTATGAAATAGATGAAAAAGCACTTTTTGCAAAAGGGAAGAGAAACACAAGACCAAAATAAATCCAAAGATTGGGTGATGGATTTAATTCCTTTACCTTTCAACTGAACCTCATCTGTCTCTTAGATGAAGCAAAGTCTTCAAAAGGAAATTCTTTAACCCAAATCACTCAAAAAAAAAAAAAATGAGGATGTAGAATGACTCCAAAACTGCAACTTTTGAATTTACTGTACTATACAGTAAATAAGAACAGGATGGGTTTCAACACTGCAAGTGCAAGGTACTGCACCTGGGGAGGAAGAACCAGCAGCATACCTGTAGGCTGAGGAACTCCCTTCTTGTCAGTGCAGAGGCAGAAAATAATCTTGGAGTCATTAATGATGCCAAAATGAACACGGGCTGTCAGTGTGGGGATACGGCAGGAAGGCCAACTGTACCTTGTCATGCATCCACAGATGCATCTGAAGCAGGTCCAAGGAGGTGATCCTCCACCTCTATGCGACACTGGTCAGGCCGCATTTGGAGTCATGCATGGAGTTCTGCGCACCGCACTTCAGAAGGGATGTGGACAACATGGAGAGGGTCCAGAGAAGGACCACTTGCATGATCACAGATTGGAAAGGCAGGCCCTACAAGGAGAGGCTAAGGGACCCGAACCTGTTCAGCCTCCACAAGAGAAGGCTGAGGGGGGATCTAGTGGCTGTTTACAAACTAGTCGGGGGGACCAGCAGGCATTGGGAGAGTCCCTGTTCCCCCGAGCACTACCAGGAGTGACTAGAAATAACAGTCACAAGCTGGCAGAGAGTAGATTCAGGCAAGATATCAGGAGGTGCTACTTCACTGTCAGGGCGGTTAGGATCTGGAACCATCTTCCATGAGAAGTGGTGCTGGCTCCTACCCTGGGGGTCTTTAAGAGGAGGTTAGATGAACACCTTGCTGGGGTCGTTTGACCCCAGTACTCTTTCCTGCCATGGCAGGGGGTCGGACTTGATGATCTGCTCAGGTCCCTTCTGACCCTACCAACTATGAAAATATACCCCCAGTCCTCCATTTTGGCCTTCGTTGGCTTAATTTTAAAGTCTTCAATAAGAGGAGTCAAATTGAGACGGTGGTAGCAATGGTAGTGTGCACTCTTATATCAAATACTGCTCACAGAAGACTAAACACATGTTCCATATATGATCATAAATGTTCTCTTGGCTCCTTGGGTTTAACTTCCTCATAGTTGGGTGCAGATATGCACATGAACTTCAGCAGGCTCCTTGGAGGCATCTTCAGCTTGGCTTCTAAGAGCTTTTTTCTTGGACTAAGTAAATCTGAAAGTCTAAAATTGCTGATATTCTGGTTAACAGTAATCAGGGATTCACGTTTTCCATTTCTCATGGAAAAGTGGGAAAAAATATAGATTTTGCCCTTTAACTGAGAAAACCGCAGATTTTTCATTTTAAAAGAGAAACGTGGATTTTCTACTTTTGCAAAAAGCTCTCTGGAGGCTGGCTGAGTTCTACCCTGCAAGGGCCTAGGGCAGAGGCGAGTAACTATTTTGGGCAGAGGGCCGCTTACTGAATTTTGGCAAGCCATTGAGGGCTGCGTGGCAGGAATCCAGGGGCAGCTAAAAATTAACTTTCTAATTTTTTAGGGGCTCTGCAGGCTAGATAGAGTGGCCTAGCGGGCTACATCCAGCCCGCGGGCTGCATTTTGCCTACCTCTGGCATAGGGGGAGCAGGAGACAGGCAGTCCAGCATCAGGCAGCCTAGACAGCAGCTCCTGTGGCTAAGTCTAGCGGGCAAGTTGGGCAGGGCTAGGGCTGGGGCTGCTGCACAACATGCGCAATGCCTGGGGCTAGGGGCCTGGAATCAGAATGTGTGGTCGCAGGGCTCCACTGGGGAGTGGGACAGAGCTGCAGGAGGCTTGTCCAGGAGGTACGAGTGGGGCTGGCTTCTCACTGCTGCATGCACTCATGGGCGGCAGTGGAGGCACGTGCTCCTCAGATCTCCATGCATAGCAGGGTCAAGCTGCCTACTGCATCCTCGGGCTTTTTGCACTGCTGCCCTCCCCCCAAGGCCTCCATAGCCCAGTGCATGGAACCTGGCATGGCAGGGCACACCATGGCCAAGCAGGGAAACTTCTTGCTGCTGCAAGCCCCACACCAATCCAGCGAAATGCGCCCTGCTCACCCAGAAGCAGTGGAGGTGATGTGGAGTTGTGCCCTGCACTGCTGCCAAGTGGGCAGGGGGCATCTTGCCATGGCGGTGCAGAGCAAACTGCAGCAGCAGTATGCTTCCTTGCCCAGCTTCACTCTGTCCTATACACTGGGCCATGGAGGCCCTGGGGTCAGGGCAGATAGGCAGGGAGGCTTGAGTTTACAGCAGGCAGCCCCCATCAGTCCCCACCCCCTGCCACTGGCTCCTCCAGCTGTGTCATCCATGGGGGGAGGGGGGGGAAGCAGGAGGAAGCTGGGCTCCATGCTCCACTCCACTGCAGCAACCAGCACCTCCTGCAAATAGCAGCTGGGACTCAGGTACTTCTGTGGGGGTTGGGTACAGACCCAGGTCCCTGCCTCTGTAGCCCTCCAGCAGGGCCGGGGGGATCTGTGGCTTGGGAGTGAGGGCCCTGGACCTGCATCTTGGTGAGCAAAGGGGGCAGGAGGAACTCTGATTTTGTATGATAAAAACGCCTCAAAATCAAATGCCAGTATTTATAGATACTTAGAATGTGTTTTATTATAGTGATTAAGGCACTGGTAGGCTTCCAAACTGCTTTAATTGTAAATAGATAAATGAAACATTGTGTTCAACTGATATACATATGTGTGTGTGTATGTAGTGTACATACATATATATATATATATGTATGTGCATATGACGTCTAGTTTCCACACACACACCAATGCCTGTCAAGAATGACCAGGTGGGGGGGGGGGCCCGGGGTAGAGAACAGAGCCTCTAGGGAGCAGAGGGGCAGGGCCCCTCTCCTCCATCCCTGCCACCTGTCAGCAGTGCTGGCCTCGCACCCCCATCCTTTCTGTCCACTCTGTCTTCACACCCTGCAGGGTGGGCAGGGCCAGCACTGCTGGCATTGCCCCCCCACTTCATGGTCACTGCCTCCAGGGAGCAGGGGTATACACACACACACACACACACACTTTTCTATAAATCCTTTTCACCTTCCCCCTCAAAAAATGTATAGCATACTAAAGAGGTCTCTCTCTCAGTTCTCCCTTGGTGCCACAAGATGCTTTTTTTTTTTTTTTTTTAGTATTGAGAGAGGAAAATTTTCAATCTACTATATTACTTATACTGTGCTAGAAAAAAAGGAAACTAGACATCATCATCATGTTGTCAGAAACAAACAACTAAAAGGAGAAGCTCTAAAACTATTACTAACTTATGAGAGATACTACCAACAAACAACAGGTGATACTGTTGTAAAAGCCCCAGAAGAAGTAGTGTTACCACCTACCTTTCACAAGCTGCATCTACACATGCAACAGGCTGCTCAGTTGTTACTGCATTACTGCACAGTACCATCACTGCACAGTTTTTTTTTTAGATGCTACTGCTCAGTAGTGTCACCATCACAATTCGTGCCTGGCAATGCTATAGCGCCATAATAACAAGCTACAGCACAGTAACTGCTCATTACTACTGCAATGTAGCATCTCATGTAGATGCGTCCACAGACAACACTGATGAGCAGCTGTAAAGCCACCAGTAGACAAAGGACTCTGTATCAGTGCTCACCACAGAAACTGCCTGGCAAGACGGTACAAAATGATGCTGGGGGTCTTACTGTTGCTACAAGAAAAATTAGAATGATGGAGAAAAAGTTGCCTCACAGGAGATAACAAAAGCAAACATTTTCTTCAATGTTTTTGTGGTATTATCTCATTTTTTCGACATTTATTTAATAGGATAGCAGGTAGAGGATCCTTGTCCAAAGAATGACTTTGTTTTTCATACTCCTCCCATTACCGGTAAAGACAATAAATGACACTAAGTTAGAAAAGGTGAAAACACTGAAAGCCCAATGCCAATCAAATCTCTTCTTTGCTTTCATTTTCCTTGAGCATGGTGGAATCAAAGGATCAGAAAGCAGCATTTTATTTTTAGGTCAGCATTTAGATCTGCATATAGAGAACATAACAAGAAATGTTACCCATTTATTAGACTAAACTAATTATGTACTTATTTAGCTTTAACTCATGAGATAGAACT
Organism: Caiman crocodilus; assembly: GCA_030014935.1. Lineage (NCBI taxonomy): Eukaryota > Metazoa > Chordata > Crocodylia > Alligatoridae > Caiman > Caiman crocodilus. Next base: position 6,874,676 of record JAGPOW010001918.1, on the reverse strand, counting down.
GGAAGTAACATTCTGTGGTTCTCAGCAACTGAATCACACAAACAGGTGTATATTACATCCATTCCTTGCTTATTCAACTAAGCTGTTTTGGAAAGCCATCATTAATGTGAGGCTGATAACCTAAGCCTGCTAAATGACAAATTGCTGTAAAAGGAGAAAGCTCCTCAGATCTACTGTGTTCTCTGTATAGATATTCTTTGATCACTACCTTTGATTAAATGAAAAAAAAAAAAACAACCCAGGCTTCATAGAGTGAATTACAACCACATCCTAGGTAAGCTTCATTTTGTAGTCTAATAATGCTTTAAGTGTTTTTAAACAGTGTCAAATCCTTGTCACAAGAACACCTCAGACCATATTTGATCCCCAAGGACTAATGACAAACTGTTTGCATTACTGGTAAAAATAATATAAAATATTATAAGGATCAAGGAAAAAGAATGACAATTTTGTCGCATATTTAGCATATGTTTATATGTGGTTTAGTGATTATGTCAAATTTACAGGAAAACAAGGCGATAAAGAATTTATTTGCTACTCAAAAGTTCCTGGCACTTTTACTTGCCCAAAGTTATCCTATATTGATCTTTACTTTTAAAGACCATAAAGGGGTATTTTAATAAAGCATGTTCATATATTGTAAAGTGCTTTATAATGTGCTTCCTTCTTAGAGTTTAGCAGATGGACAGGCAAACACACTAGCCATTACGTGCTCAGTAATGGCTCGTAGTCAGCCTAGCATAATAGAACTTACTTCAATAAGACAGAAAATGCTGCCCAGAACACTAAGCTTACTCTTTAGATTTTCCAGAAACACCAGCAGAACAGGCACCGAACATCTCATCATTTAGACTGGACATTAGGAAGAACTTCTTCACGGTTAAAGTAGCCAAGGTCTGGAACGGGCTCCCAAGGAAGGTGGTGCTCTCCCCTACCCTGGGGGTCTTCAAGAGGAGGTTGCATATGCATCTAGCTGGGGTCATCCAGACCCAGCACTCTGTCCTACCTATGCAGGGGGTCGGAATCAATGATCTATTTGAGGTCCCTTCTGACCCTAACATCTATGAATCTCAATATAATGACCATAAACGCCTCAAAAGCCGTGCCTATATTACTGATGTACTGATTGCAATTGCTAACAATTTCAGAAATCTGAACACTGTACTGAAAAGTAAAAAAATAAAAGTGTACACACGCGCGCGCGCACACACACTC
>JAGPOW010001918.1:6792775-6873361 GCA_030014935.1 Caiman crocodilus | reverse complement strand
ACATATATACACACACACACACACACATACACACACACACGCGCACACCTAATCCAGTAGGCTTATATATTACACCCATATTTTGTATATAGACATGGACCTGAAGTAAGTTTCAGGCATATCCTAGAATAGAGGTTCCCAACCTTGGGTCACAACCCAAATGAGGGTTGCAGGGGCAATGTCAGCAGTGCTGTGTACAAAGGAGGAGCCATGCCACATGCCAGGACCTCCCCCGCTCCAGGGGCCACCATTGCCACACTCTGCTCCTAGCAATGGGCTGCAGCAAAAAAAAAAAAAAAAAAGGTTGGAAACCACTGCCCTAGAACCACGGAGGAAGTTGTGGTCTATATCTTTCAACATTAATGGAGATTGTATATAAAACTTTAAAGATATTACACTCCTAATCCACATTTAGCCCGATTCAGCAAAACACAATAGGTATTGCAAACTGCTGTCAACTACCCTGAGGTACTGCTACCTATAGTCATACTATCATGGATAGTCATGTCATGGATGAAACCAAGTAAAAAAAATTGTCTCAGAACAAAAAGTAATAAATAGTAAAACTATATATATGTAGAGAAGGGCCTTACTTCCTCTTTCCTTATCAATTCTCCCTTTTAAATTATAATCTTTTTCAATCTATTAGGAAATACATAATTATACTAAATAGTTTCTTTAATTGATGAATATACACATGTCTACATACAGCTAGCAAAAGTGAAATCATTCCCAAATAATGGAAAATTTAAAAAAAATAGATTTTATGAATACACATTTTTAAACACTGAAGCACATGAAATGAAGATATTTTAAAAGTATAAACATAGTCTATCAAATTGATTGTTGGTAATACAAAAAGCAATGCAAGGATTTTTTTGGTTTTCATTAACTGAAGTGATGAATTAATTTGATTTGTCATCTCACTTACCCACGCTTGGAGCTATACATCTCCTTCTCTTTCCCTCTGCCCCTCTCCTTCTCTCTCAGTTTTTCTTTATCTCTGCCTTTGCGACGTTCTCGTTCACGAGACCTGCTATGAGTTCTTCTATGGCTAGATCTTTCACTACTTCGACTGTAGGAACGTTGATGAGGTCTTGATCGTGACCTATGGAAAACATTTACACAGGATTTAAACTCAGTGATTATGGGGTTTTTTCTACTTACACTGCATGCCAGAATACTCAGAAACAGTACAAATTATCTGTCCTTAAACTCTTTAAATGTAAAGAAATGAGAAAACACCTGAAAAAGTGATCCAGTATCAGTACAGCTATTGGAAAATGAGAGGAATTCTATTAAAAGTATACTTTTTTTGGAATATTCAAGTGTGAAGTAACAAAATCACCTTTCCAGTATACATCTGGTTTAAAGCATCATAACCAAAGTGATATTCATGATTTCATTTATTATATTTTTTAAATATTTGAATTGTTTGTGGTATAAGTATATAGCCATGGTGTAGGTCAGAGGTTCTCAAACATTTTTTTCGTGGACCTCCTGAAAATTGCTAAGGGTCTTGGCAGACCACTTAAACTTTTTGTTGTTCTACAAAATCAAAGCACACAGCTCATATTTTAATAACAGTAGTCTTACCTTTCTAATGCAAACAGCTGTGCCTGTTTTTTTGAGCAAAGTTCTAGGAAGTCAGGTGTAAACATTTGTCAGCTTTAGCCTTATGTCACCTTTCTGCAGACCACCTGAATGGAGCTCATGGACCAGTGGTGATCCAGAGACTACAGTTTGAGAACCTCTGATGTAGATCATTTAGGAAAATAATTCCTAAATGTCATTGTTCTCTCAGGAGAAATCTTAAGTGTACAGATGTTCAGGCTTTTCCTCCTAGAGTAAAAATGGCTGCTCCAGGAGAAAAATAACCTGGGAACACTCAGAGTTAAACTCCTAAAAGAGTTTCTTCTGGGAGAACAGATATCTGTACATGCTGTGGCTTCTCACAAGAGAACATAGTCCTCCACTGTATTCCACACCCCACTTGATAATATCGCTCCTTGGACTGCTCCAGCAAGGCACAGAACATGCCCCTTTCACAATCCCCACACTGTGCTGCAGGGAAATAAACTGATTATGGGAAGACTGCTAAAGCTACCCTAAACACTGCTGCCATCTGTTACTAGGCAGACTAAGGAAGTCTGCAGAACACATCAAGATGTGTGCACAGGGCACCCCCTGGCTGCATAGTGTCAGCACTTCAGGGACACAGGATACAAATGTCTGTAAATGCAGCTCTGAATAAGTTTCTTTATCAGGGTAACAAACCTGAAAGAATTATCACAGATTATTTCAATGTGTGCGCACAACCAGCGATTCCCAACCCGGATGCCACAGCACCCTGGGGTGCCTTGAGATGCTTTCAATTGTGCCATAGTGGGGGAAGAGAGGTGGGGACAGGAGGTTTTCTTGTACCAGTGCTGAGGTCAGATAGCTGTAACCATACTGTGGCTTCTTCTCCCTACTCCTGCTCCCTGGCTGTGTGTGGGCTCAGCTTCCAAGTGGTGGGAGATTGCAACAGGCCTGGGGAGCTACACACTATCCATATTGGCACTGCTTCTCTCTACTCCACTCCTCCTCACCTCCCAGCCACAACTCCCTATGGGCTGGAAGCTACATCTGCACTGCAGTCAGAGGGAGGGAGAAGCAGAAAGGACAGGCAGCAAAGCAAAGGCAGCTAGAAGCTACAAGGCCTCAAAATAGCTCCTATGCCTGGACCAAGGCCAGGCACAGAAGAGCTATATCAGGGGCAAGGGGAGAGAAATTGTAGCAGCACAGGAGCGCTACAAGATGAGGGTGGAGAGGGATGAGTGGAGAAAAGCAGTAGCAGTGTGGACATAACTTGTAGCTCCCAAGCCCTGATGTAGCCCCTGCACTGGCTGGAAGCTGAGCCCACACAGCCAGGAAGCGGGGTGGGAGCTGGAATAAGTGATGGCAACACAGGTACAGGCAAACCCTTGAGTTCCAAGTGTCATATCTGGGCCATGAGACACATGCTGCCAAACCCTGGCATAGACTGGGGTGGGTGGGATGAAATAATGCAATAGAGAACTTCACTATCATTCAGTATATATAAAATAAATAAATTGCTTTAAAACAAAACAACCAGCAAGACACAATATTTAAATGATACATGCAGAAAAGTAATGCCTTCTCAATACAGCATAGAGCTGCTTCTCACCAGGGCCCAGACTACTATTTGTACGAGAGTGATAAAAAGCTTTCCTTATGGTTCTTCCAAAACCTGACTAGCCATTTTGGAAGATAAGCATAGCTGTTGCCATTACACTAGAATGAGGAGGAAGCCAACAGCAAACTGTATTGAAGGACCCCTTTAGATGTTCAGGTAAACATGTGATAGGATCTGATGCAAGATCCGCACAATCAAGCCTCCTGTCAGGCTACACATGCATGGCAGGAGGCATGATTGTGGTATCCAAAATCAGATCTAAATTATGCCTTATTGCTAGTTCAGAGATCGAGATCTAAAACTCTCTCCAAGATCTCCACACTGCCCCTGCTGTGAGCCCCACAGGTATGTGCCTGCATTTATAGAATAAAAAAGGAATGTGTATCCACTTCCAAATCAGTTCAAGCTTTACAAGTTATACTAACCTGTAAAGATTGAATCAATTCAGGCTTAGGCTTTTTGAATGTCTGTTCCCAGCCACAGAAAATAATTTAAAAAGGAAACTGCAAAGTTTTAAAGTTAGTTATATTCAGGAATCGGGATTTTCCATTTCCCATAGAAAAAGGGAAAAACACAGATTTTTCACTTTTGTAAAGAGCTCTCTGCAAGCTGGCAGAGTTCCAGCCTGCAAGTGGCTGGGAGAAATGGGAAGAGGGTGGTCAGACAGGGGGCACCATATGTATGTGCATGCATGAGCGTGCACATGGCCTCCAGGTAGCCTGAAGACCAGCTTTCACAGGTAAGTCTGGAGATGGGTTGAGGGGGGATTGAGACCCCACTGGGAGAGAGAGAAGGAGGTAGGCACAACTGGGATTGGTGCCCAGCCTGGATGGTGCATGGGGCTTGGTGCCCAGGGAATACATGGCTACAGGGCCTCAGCAGGAAGCAGGATGGAGCTGTGGGCAGCTTGTCTGGGGATGGGGTGGGGGGGTGAGGCTGGCTCTCCATTGCTCTGTAAACTGCTAGGGTGGGCATGATGGCATGCTTGTGTCCCCCAGATTTGTGTGCAGGATGGGGGCAGGCTACCCACTGCAGGTTTGGGCTCACCACCCTGCTGTCCTCCCCCTGGAGCCTCTGCAGCCCAGTGGGTGGGACCTGGCACAGCAGGGCCCAGAGGAGCCGGACAGGGGGCCACGCTGCCCTGGTGAGGCACCCCCTGCCCACCAGGCAGCAGTGGGAATGGTAGCATGGAGCTATGCCCCTCACTGCTGTCAGGTAGGCAAGTGGTACCTTGCCCGGGTAGCATGGAGCTCCCAGTGGCAACACTGAGCTTCCCCACCCAGCCCTGCTACATTGGGTCCCTCCTGCTAGGCCCCCACACACTCTACTCCAGCTGTGCCACCCATGGGGGAGGGGGAAGGAAACCACCACAGCAGCTGCCACCTCCTGCAGGCAGCAGCCAGGGTTTGGTTGCTGCTGTGGGGGCAGGGGACTGCAGACCTGGGTTCTTAGCCCCAGAGTCCTGGCAGCTGAGAGCCCCCTCTAGCAGGGCTAGGGGGTGGGGGCTGTGGCCCCTCACACCCCACTGTGAGGCTGGACTGAGAAGGTTGTGGGTGGGAAGTAAGGAACCTGAATACGCATCCTGGTACGCTAACAGGGCAGGAAGAGCTCTGACTTTCCATAATAAAAAACCCAAAATCAAATACCAAAATGTATGGGTGCTTAGAATATATTTTATTATAGTGACTGAGGCATCCAGATTTCTCTGAACTTGCAAATATATCAATAAAATATTGTGTTTATTTGATCTCTCTCTATATATAGTGGCATTTTAATTGAGGATTTTAGGGGTTTAAATCAGAAAATTTGCATTTTTTTTTTTAATCAGAGAATTTGTGATTTTTGAAATGGAGAAAACCAGGATCCCTGGTTATGTTAAGTTCCCTTATTCAGCAAAGACTACCATTTTGTCCTGTATATCAATACTGTCAGCAGCAGCAACAACTAAAGTTGGTTTGGGTTTTTTTAAGACATCTTGGAAAGAGAAATCAAAGAGTATTTTATTATCTGGTCTGAAAAAAAAAAAAAAAAAAGTGTTGGTTTTGTCTCTTGCAGCAAAACACTAATTTTGTGTAATACAAAACTATTTAATGTAAAAGAATCATGGACTAAGGCTAGTCAAGCTGACTCTGGGCTAGGATTTCATAAAGTGAACGGAGCCAAGCTTGTATTTGGAAGAGATTCCAGTAAAGAAGAAATGGTTTGAAGGGTGGGGCTGAAAACAAACTTTTACATAAGACATGAAAGAGGACCCTTTACTGCTTCTGGTCATGAAATATAATGTTTAAAAAACAAAAAGGATCAACTCCAGTGTCTTGGGCAAAGTACAAACTGAATAAAGTGCACTTGTACCAAGGCAAAAAGAAAACAAACAAACTGGTAAAGTTCCCAAATTACACTGAAGAAGGGAATGAAGTGCAGCCAGTCTGTATGAAGTTGAAAGTTATTCTCATTCTGGGGACTGTTTTTATTGATCAGTATTCCCACAACATAAAACTACAGCCTAAGCTTTCCCTCTTAAGTTTGGCTGTTCCTAGGGCTATCCCGGCAGGACCTCAGTTTCCCAGACCATTGCTAATTTCCTCCATCCTTAAGGGAGGCTCCAATCTTTGGTTAAAGCTAATTAAATCCACCTGTTAGTATAACTCATCAGCTTTTCCACAACACCATATGCATGGTTCAACCACAACCATTCAGAAGTGAAACTATTAATCCCAATGTAGTCCTGTAGCATATCAGTCTATTACACCCCTCTTTAATTAAAATCTGAAAGGGTATAACCTTTACATTTTATCCAAATCTGTTGGACAACAGTATGTGACCATGTAAAAAGATCATCACCAGACATACCTAGGAACAGAAATAAGGTTGCATGGTATGAAATTGCATTACATTTCCTAAAACGCAAGTATTTGATTTTGTAAGCAAAATATCATTTTTTCCTACATGTTCCTGGATACAGATTTATTTTTATAGCGAAAAAGGGGAAAAAAAAATACTACATTCAGCTACCAGGCAACGCCACTGCAACATGCCCAATAAATAACATTCTTCTAGGCTAGGGACAGACATTCAAAAAGCCTGAGCCTGAACTGATTCAATCTTTTTAGGTTAGTTTAACCTGGCTATGCTGAACCAGTCTGCAAGTGTACAGACATTCCCACTGGACTGAGAAATGCAGACATGTCTGCAGTGGCTCAGGCTACAAGCCAGGGGGCACTACAGCAGACCTCCTTTCCCCTCCAATGTGCTGAGCTGAGGGCAGGCCTGGCCAGGCTGCAACAGGGTGCTTTGATTAGGGAGGGGTTCCCCTCATCTCACGGCTTCTGACCAGTGAGGGAGCCAGCAGGAAGTCAGTAACACGGTATTTACCATACCATCAAAAAAACAAAAACCTCTCTCATTTGTTCAAGCTCTTCTTAAACAACTTTTTCCAAGAAAGGACATTACAAGCTGGCCTGCTGATTAGGTCCAAAAAGTCCGAAGGTGACACTGTCCTATCTGGCTTACACAGACACCTCTCAGTATTAGCTAGCATACGACATGCTGTCTATGGTCTGTGCTGTGGGGGAGATGAGGGGGAAATCCCTGCTTGAGTAGGGAGTGGGGGACTCTAGTTTAAACAAACCAGCAAGGGGTCTAGGACTCTTCCTGCACAAACTGGTTTGACCCAAATCAGTTAAGCCTGATACTACATTCAACCAGGTTTATCTTAAACCAGTTTCAGCCATTTTCAAACTGGTTTATGTGCACTGAACATATGTTACAGGTTTAAACCAGTTTTTGATCACTTAAACTGGTTTGTTTATAATGTTTGTCCCTAGCCTTAGAAGTAGTATGAGCTAAACTTCTTCAGACATTCTTTCTCTGCTGAAATACTTGGAACACTGCCAGAATTCTCCCAAGATGAGCAAGCAAGAGAAGGGAAATATCTTAAAAAAAAAAAAAAAACAACAACAAAAACCCAACAGATTATAATTAAACTAAATCTGCATGGCAAATCATAGACAAACAAAGAGCATCTCTCTCTTTCCAGAAATTGTCCGTGTCAAACATCAAAGGCCAAATCATTGAATTGGGAGACCAAAGAAAACCTCTGCATTGATTTGGAAAAGAGTCAGAAAAAGATTCAGAAGGCAGTCTTTCACAGGAACAGAAACTGCAAAGAGGGAGAGGGAGTAGGGGGAGAAAGACTGACATCTGTAGCTGGTCAGCGACTGTGATTTTTCCCTGAGTCCCCTTCCAAGCACAGTGCTCTGGGAGAGGGACACAGAAACAGCATATAAGCCTGTATCTGCAGCCTTTCTGTTCCTTTTGTGAGCAATTTCTGCCTGAGCAAAAGGGGAAGGTGGTTGGCCCAGAAACAGGTAGGCAGGTGGAGGTCTAACCAGCACCAGGAAGGCCCCCTGTTACAGGCTACCATCCTTGCTGTTTTCATCCCTCTGTGCCTTAACATACACACAAAGTCACACGTCACGAGTTTTGTTTTGAATAGTTTGAGGTGCAGTTTCCCAGAAACACCTGCACCCATATCCTTGAAACTTGGCAGGCTTCATGCCCTCAGAAGGGGCTACCATCCCTGCTGTTTTCATCCAAATCTGCCAAAAATTGACAAAGTTCTAGGTATTTCAGTGATTCCCCATTGTATTCTATGGCTGAATCACCAAATCTTCTGAAGCCAATTTGACCAAATTGATTCCGAATCCAAATCAAATATTTCTCTATTCACACAGGCCTAAAGCTTACACAGTGTACCTTCATTTCAGAAACCACTGTTTTCATTAAGTTTGTCCTGTTTCATCCTTTGCTTAAAAGCCTAAAATCTTTTAAAATTTGGTCACTGAATCAAACGTGGCTCCTGGCAGTAAGAATCTACCCATTTTGTTCCCATCACAGAGCCTTTTATTAATTCTGACAAACTACTTAATACGGTCTTGAGAATAGAATGCTAATACTTATAAGCTTATGAATAAATGAAAATTAAAGTGCACTAAATTCATCCTAAGACAAGTTGCACTAACATTTTATTTCAAAAATCATAAATTGCCACTTGAAAGCTAATAAGACTTGCTTGAATTTTACTAAATTTTACTGTCCTTATGAACTACATTGCTTACTGACCATTTTCTCAGGTTTTTTTTAACTCCAAAACCTAGCCCAATATAAAGATGGTCTATTTCATGAAGTTATTTATCCTTTTTATATGAAACATTGATTTTAGCAAATTAAAATGTATGCAGAGCAAGAGGAAAGGAAGATCCATTAATGAACATTACTGTAGGTGAAGTTTTTTAATATAATTCAAATACTTCTATTTTAAATTTATGAAAAGTAAAAATATTTTTCATTTGACTAGTAAACCCATTTTAATATTATTTTATACTATAGCAAAGTTTAAAAGATAGCAATTATTTTTTATATTGCAAGTCAAATCTTAAAATGTTCAAAAAATAAAAATAATATAAAAAAAAAAACCTCACGATGCAGCATAGACTGCCTGCCCCTCCTTCAAAAGCACCAAACACATGCATGCACGCATACACCACCCACCCACCATGCCAAAGGTTAAGTCATTTAGTCAAGTTCAAAGATCTTCAAAGAGTTCTTAGATCCAGATAAGCCCATATGTTACCAAAATTCTGTGAAAAAGCTATTACTTTCCAATCTGCTTTTCATGTCTAAGTTACAGAACACACAGATGCTTGGCATCACTCAGTATCCCCAGATTCTCACACCAGATAATCAAGGTTCACCAATAACTTTCCTATCTAAAAACCTAAGAAATGTCTTTATTCCATCAACACTTAGTCCACTTGTAAAAACTGAAAGTATCCATAAAAGCCCATTCAGTTACTGCACAATAAGTGTTAATTTGCTAATTTCTTCACAGGTAATCAATTAAAATGTAAAATATTGGATAAAATTAGTTGCACTAAATTTAACAGCTGCTCCATAAGCATAATTAGTTTCACAAGGGCCATATGTATTCTGAACAGAAACAGAGTTGAAACAAATAAGCAGATTTTAAAACAAGTTTGAGGAAATCTGCATTTAATTAGCAGGTGGGCACTACAACTGCATAATGTTTTTATACATTTATATTTATGAAGTGACAGAAGATCTAAAGGCTTTTTAAAATGGCGTTTATTGTTTGAATGGGAACTGTTTTGCTGCATGCTAAAGTGATTTAAATCCTTATAGCTCTGCTTTGAAAAAATCATAAATGGTGAAAGAAAACATGTGGAAAACTGTAAAACTAGAAAGAATTTGCGACAAAAAACAGATACGCATACCATAACCAAAAGGAAACTACACTTAATTAAATGTACACTACATCTGGAATATCAGGCTAATAAAACGTGAAACTATTAATTTTCATTGTTCTAAAGGAAATGAGGTCAGTGATGTTTAGTATTTCCCCAATTACACTGCATTAAAACACTGGGCCATATCTATCTCCTTGGTACAATCTAATCTTCCCAAAACATTACAATTTGAAAAGATATATTTTAAGGAATTGAATGATTTTAAAAGAAAAGGAAGAAAGAGAGAGAGAAGGCTTAGACACAATAAAATGAGCAATGTTTTAGTGAAGGTAAGTGTTAGGTACAAATGAATTTTCTTGCAAACAACAGCTATCACCCAACTGAAAGTTTTTAAGATGGCAAATTATTCATGCCACTTTTGAAAATAATGTCTTAGCTGATAACAATCCCTGTTAGCTTCTTACAAGTTCAAAAACAACAACAATCACAATAGTCTAATATTTATGTAGACATGAACAGTCACTGTAGGAAAAAACAAGGCAATTAAAAAAAAGACACAGTATATCAAAGTTACATTACCAAAAATATTCATCTTGGAAATAAACTCTGATTATACTGTACTGAGAGCGTTTCACATTGCTTTTACAGTATATCAATAGAAGTATTTTTTCACTGAATTATTACAAGTGAGTAAACACTTTACAGGACAAGTGCTTTTGGAATCTATTAGTTTGGAGTACTTCAAACCACAATTGATCACAGTGCAGAGTTTGTGTTTGTATCTTATGATTTATTGGTGCAAACGTTCATCCCTTTACAACACTGAATGACAAGGTGAATACAATTTATAATCTAAAAATGCACGAGAGTGAGAAGTGGAAAGCAAGTTCTCCATTTTTTAGTAAAATGAAATAAAAATTAGACTATACATAGTTAGAATCTGAGACAGAAGGCACATATCAAGAATTTAAATAGAGAGCTGGAATGTGGCTGTACAGGGGTAAAGGAAGTTGTTTCAAGCCTAAGGCTTACATACAGTAGAAGGAACGGGGAGCAAACAAAGAAGGGATAATAGGAATTGTAAAGCTGGAATCCTTGGTGGAACAGAGTGAGATGAAATAACAAATAAGAGCAAAAATGTAAATCACTAAGTGTTGTGTAGACCTGGGAAAATAAAGGATACAAATTCTGCTTCAGCAAATAACTAGTCTCAACCTTACCATTTCAATATTGAGCAATCTTTTGATTATAAATGGTATAACTGCACAATTAAAAGTTTCCAGGGAAAGATTTCAATACTTAGAGGGAGACTATTATAGAGGTGAAACATGATTTTGAAAATTGTGAAAAATTCTTAGTAAACAGGACCAGACTACGGCAGGATAGCAGAGCATGTAGAAAGATACGACATTCAGTTATATATTTATTCAGTTGTGATCCTTTTGTAAAAATTCTAGTTATCCAGATTCAAATCTTACAGTCTATCTGCTCTTCCTTTTGAAGGAGTTTGAACCACACCCATTTTTGCTACAATGCCTTCAGTATCTATAAAAGATCTCTTAAAGAAGTTGAGATTAGGCTCCACTTCCAACAATACACTAACGATACATCTCCTGGTGAGCATGTGCAGACAACATGATCTTAAGAGGTGTCAAAAAACCTGCAAGAAATCAACATCTGGATGAAAAGCTTTGGGCTCAAGTTAAACCAAGAATTACATAAAGCTGACCTGGCCTTAGGTTTTGGCAGTTGATCTTTACCAGGGTGCTGATCTCTTGCAGAGTCAGGGCTGCATTCCCTAAATCTGGAATGGCTGGGCACAATCCTAACCAAATTCAGACCACCTGCCAAAGATTTTCACAAAATAGCTGATAATAGGAAACAGAAGGAGTGAAAAAGGCCAGAAAGCAACATTTTGGGGTTCAGAAAAATTAAGTTACAAGTAGCCATAGGTAAATTAAATTAAGTAAATTTAATTACAGAAATTTGCATTCAAAGACTATGGTGACAGAAACTTCAGAAACAGGGAAGTCCTCATGGACAAAAATATATATATATAAAATATGAAATATAAGTAAGCGATCTATTTTAGTCAGACTTGAGATGCCTCCAGTCATCCACATTCAAAAGTATATTACTTAGTGGATGAGCAGCAAGCCAGCTGCTGAAAGGGTAATGATCTACAGTCTGCCTCAGTTCCCATTACAGAATGCAGACATACCTACAAGAAAAAGTGTTAAGCTGAAATAAAAAAAGGGGGGAAAACCCTATTTGTGTTAAGTCCCCATAATATTCATAACTCCCTACTTTTATCAATCAAGACACACAAAACCATAAGCTTTCTCCTAAATATTGGGGTTTAATCTGTTGTTGTTTGATCAGATTTTATTTGTTTTAATGATTACTAACAAGAGCAAACTAAAACTGGCTGTACAAACAAATGTCAAATGCAACTTTGCTTTCCTTGTCAGGGTGGACAGCAATGAGAGAATTAGGGATTTGCTCCATTTGCAAAGCATGACTTCCCATGTGGAAAGGGTAGTTCAGCTAACTTTGCAGTACCCTTCTCTATTCTGTACAACCTTGATGCATGTAGGACTATGGGGAAAGGAAAATGGTAGTGCTGGTTGGCACACCTGATTCTAATCTCCATAGCTAGTGACAGAAGTTGCACATAAACAGTTTAAGTGATCAGAAGCTGGCTTAAACTTGTAACAGTACATAAATTCAGTGCATATAAACTAGTTTAAAAAAGACTGAAACTGGTTTAAGATAAACCTGGTTGAAGGTAGTATCACACTTAACTGATTTAGGTCAAACTGGTTTATGAAACTTCAGTCCCAGACCCCTTCCTGGTTCAAAAAGGAAGCAGTCCCACAGCATCTCATCATGCTCTGCAGCCCTGGACTGGGCTGTGCTGTATGCTCCAGACAGCAGGGCTAGCCCGGTCTGTGCCCCTCTGTTCCCTAGCTGGTGCAGTGAAGGCTGGCTCACTAGCCCCTGCAGGCAAACCCTGGTTGTGGTCTGGGGCCAGGAAGGGGATTTAAACTCACCTTCCCCCCTCTCCTCCCTCCCCAAGTACAGAGCTACCCTGCCCTGCTGGCTTAGTGCTGACTGCAACTGAGGATTAAAAATCCCAGAAGCACCTGGAAGCAGGAAGAGGAAGTAATGAGCAACCCTACAGAGTCCTGCTGCTGCAATTGTGGACTGCAAATTCCAGAGACCTCAGGGACAGCAGAAAGAGGAAGCGAACACAGCGCCCATGCTGGCTACATGCCAGAGAGCTGTGCTCTAGCATCCCCTGGTTTGTGGCTTGAGCTACTGCAGGCATGTGGCTGCATTTCCTGAATCAAAAGTGATTATCTGATCATTTGCTTATTGGTTCAATCTTTGCATCTTAGACTAACCTGCAAAGACTGAATTAATTCATCCTCAGGCTTTTTGTCTATCTGCACTTAGCCCAGACCAACACAATTTGCAAGGAATGGCTGGAACTGCATGTTCTTGCTCATAGGGACACACTCAAAGTAATGGGGGCAAAACTTTTTGACAGGCATGCCACAAATTAGCCCTTCCCTCTCCCTAAGTGCCACTCCAATCCCCTTCCTCTGTTTGATATGAGGCTCTGCTTTCTCCTCCCTGCCCAATATACTGCTTTGCTTTCCGCTCCCTGCCTGATTTGCTGCCCTGCTTGGTTTCCTGCTCTATTCGCCATTGTGCTGACTGTTCCCTCTCCAATATGTTGCATGCCATATAAAGAAGCTGCCCATCCCACTCGTGAGTATAAGGAATATCTATCTGAAGAGCAATTAAAAAAAAAAAAATAGTAAATTATAAATGTTTCCAATACCAAACAGAATGATTCACAGTGACTTTATAGTGCCGTCCTCACCAACTTACAAACAGCTTACTTCTACATGCAACTGGTCAAAAGAAGTCAAGATACTTTTGCCTCATCTTCATTTGGGTGCAAGAGGAAGGAGTATGCACTCCTTAATGCACCCTGCTAACTTGGACAAAGACTACAAACTGTCTTCTGTTCACTAAGATTTTGCTCAGTTACCAAACTCAAATCAAGAGCACACCTTTTTTCTCTGGTTAAGAGACAACATCTCTCAAACATACCATTTACAGGAAACCCTTGCTATTCATGAACTGTGGATTAGCAGATTCAAATATTTGCGGAGGAAGACAGAGCCGGGAGGTGGGCGGAGAGCGAATCCCAGGAACTTGGAGGGAGGTGGCGGTGGCGGCATCTTCTCCCCGGTGGCAGCCACAGGAGCGCTCAGGGGGAAGGGTTCGGTCTCCAGGCGCTGCAAGTGAACCCTAAAGACAGGAAAGGTAGCAGCGGCGGCA
This sequence comes from Caiman crocodilus, assembly GCA_030014935.1. Lineage (NCBI taxonomy): Eukaryota > Metazoa > Chordata > Crocodylia > Alligatoridae > Caiman > Caiman crocodilus. The sequence goes on along the minus strand of JAGPOW010001918.1, from coordinate 6,859,540 downwards.
TCTTCTCTACCGCCACCACTGGAGCCAGCCACAGCAATGCTTGGAGCAGCCACAGCAGTGCTTGGGGGAGAAGGAGTCGATCCCCAGGCGCTGAGGAGCCCCGTGAACAATGAGGGGGAAGCAGGGGGCGGCTGTGGGGTCTGACGGGAAGCCCTGTCAGTATTCATGGATTTCACCATTTGCGGGGATCTCCAGAACATATCCCCCACAAATGGCAAGAGTCTCCTGTACCTTTCTTTTTTTAAGGGGCCATTTCAAAAACATCCCTCATACACAAGTGATGATACAGTCTTAAAGAGATTTGTCTATCTCCCCAGGCTGACGGAGTGACAAGAGCTGATTCACTGCTACAAAATGGCTTGAGCAGTAAGGACTTCTTCCATTTCAAATCCAGTTGTGGACGAACATCCCAGTATTAGGTCTGGCCAGCTACACACACCACGGCCCAGACTGCTCTCTGTCCCTGGTCTGGGCAGGGCCGAGGAACCTGCTGCAGACCAGATAAAGCCACTTGGTGGGTCACTTGGCCAGATCCAGCCTGTGGGTTGCATGTTGCCCATCCCTGACTTGTATCCACAGAAAGACTATCTTGACCTATTGATATTCTTCAGCAACGCAAAGGGATAAAAGCCTTTTCTAAGACAAAATCCTAATTTTTTTATGAATAGACAATCATACCATGCTTTCTATTAGTAAGTACATTTATCAGTCCACACACACAATTCACAGCTGGAATTTATTATTATAAGCAAATGCACAGCTTGCTTTTAGAATTATCAATACATAAACTAATATGTTCATGCTATCACAGCATGCATGCATTAGTAATAAAGCATCTGTTTTTACAAAAAAAAAAATAATCTGTATGTAGCATAAAAAAGGGAAAATATAGATGGCAAGGTTCATGAATTAAGATTTTCCAGATGGGACAACTGTCAGTCTTTTTTTTCTTGCTGTAACATTAATAGCAATTCCAATTATTATTGTGCTAAAAAGTAAAAAAGGGTTAGCCTAAGGAATACCAGCTACAATTTTACAATCTATTTGATAAGTTTGCCATAATGTACTTTTCTATTTTTTTCAAATTGTTTAAATGTATTATGCATTTAGTAGTCTTATTAACAATATTAAAAGGATTATATATCAATTACAATATGCTAACAGATAACATTCATTATAAAAATCAGAGATAAGAATAACGTTTGAGATTTTTTTTTATTTTCAGCATGTGCTGTTGTATACAAACTATTATAATTTGCTGTGGGATGCAAATTATATTCTGCTGCATCTTTAAACCAACCTTGGAAAACTTGTGTGACACCTTGCCAGTGTGTCTGGTGGGCTGCCATTACACGGAGTCTGCCTGCCTTGGCAGCCCCAGTCAAGTCAAGGATCTAAGGCTCTCTTGCCATGGAAGAAGGGGTCTGGAAATAAGGCTGCTGAGGCTCCAGACATCTTTGGGAACCTCATCAATTAGTTAAGGTAACCCAAGTTATTTGGAATTAAGGACACCAGACCAGCCCTACCGGGGTTAGTAATGGAAGCCCAAAGAATTGTGATTGAGGGGTAGAAATATTAAGCACTGGGCTACCAAGCCTTTAGGGGGCTAAGGGGAAAAGACACAGGATTTATAAGCAGGCTCAAGAGACAGAGGACTGATTGGAGCACCGGCCATACAAAGCGCAGAAGGGACTAGGCACCCTGTGCATAGCACACGTATAGATAGCTTGGCCAGCTAGACCCATAGACTGCCAAAAAAGGATAAGGATATACTCTCTTTAACTTATTCGGGACAACTAACCAGGCCTAAGCCCGACTAATTAACTGGTTTGCTGACAGTGCCATTCTACCACCAGAGGGTCAGCAGCCTGGCTGTATCATAAGACCTGGTTAGCATAAAGACCGGGTATAAGGGTAGGCAGAGCCCTAGGAACCAAATGTCTGAGATGCTTGTGAGAGTAAGTGTGGGAAATCAAGGATCCCCACCCCTCTTACTAGAAAAAGCAAAAAGTGGCACATGAGATAGAGGGCATGCCTTGCTAACGTGAGTAAAAGGAAGCCAAACTGTCTGGCCCCAAGAGTTAGTGCCCAACAGACAGAAGCACCAGATGATGGCAGCAGAGCTGAGTTGGGCATAGCCATTTACAGTCTAATAAAACATATCATGCACAAAAATCCTTGCCTCTTATAATCAAATGTTTCTATTTTTAGAACAAAGTGTTGGAATTCCCCTTCTATGGGAATGTCAGCATTCCAAGGTTTCATTACAGTATGAAATTAGTTCTTTTTAAATGTCAATTTCCTGCAGAATGAAAATTCTGGGTTTTGACAAGCATGGCTTAAAACCATTTAACCAACTACAAAGACTACAGTTAGCCATTCTGAAGTGTAACATCTTGTAATTGTATAAGACATAAAAAGACAAAAAAGATTCTATCATTGGAAGGCAGCGTGCTTTAAAAGTTTAATTGGAGTATTTGAGGTGTGCAGTGAGTTGAGGACTGAGACTATATACAAATTTTTCTCTGTTGTGATGCCTACAAAGAAAAAAAATTAGTAAGTTTTGGGATTGTTAAATTTCCACATGCGAGAATACTCTCACCAAATATCAACAGGATCTTTCCTATATGTCTCAAGTTAAGCAAGTGCTTAAGTCCCTTGGTGAACTGGATACCAAATCAGGCTTTGGAAATAATACTATAAATTTGGATGAGTGAAAAGTTCAGTGCTATTGCCAAAATTATTGTTTACACAGCACTTAAGCTGTGTAAACCTTGCTGCATTCAAAGTGAGAAAAGATAGAAATAAAATTTAAAGTACTTAGATTTTATAAAATACAGCACATTTTGAAACCCTTCACCCTTCTTCACTGCTCTAGTTGGTGAACTATATGGAAAAAAATTAAAAGTTTGTGTTCCTAAATGAGTCATTATAAAATTCTGCTATAATGAATACAGACATGCTTTTATTACAGAAATAGAAGTTTGTTTTGTGGCAAATCACAGTATGATTTTGAAAACTCAACTATTCTGAAAGCACTGGAATCATTTGAGTATATTACTCTATGATATATGTTGGGAAAAGCACTTAAAAAGATGTTGTATTTAATCTTTTTTTCATTAAGTATCCTATATATCAATAAAATATACTTGAATTTAAAATATCACTTTGTCCTTTGATCTTTTTCCCCCCCCCAAAGTACAGATGTATAAATTACATGATAAACTGAAACAAATATTTTCCTTGATGAATACTGAACAAATCATTTGCTGCAGCCTGAAGACTAGCTAGCTAGCTAGCTTTTACAATGGATAAGCTTGTCAAGCGGGTGGTATCACCTATAACCTTGTTATGTTTTTCCCAAACCCCAACTCTAATGTGCAATTAAAAAATTTCCAAAAAAAAAAAAAAAATGAAAACTTAGTATTCCCAAGGGGAAAACATTTTCAAGACTAAACACTTTTTATATAGCACCTATAGATTCAAATTAAATAGTGCAAAGGGGGAAAAAATCAAGTATTCAACATAATCTAAACTCCTTTTTAAAGTGAGAAATTAATCATCAGAATTACATACACCACAATTATTGCAGATCAATTGATGGTACTGCAGTTAAATGTTCTCTCTAAGTTGGCAATAGTGACCAACTATATGAGTAGCATAAGAGTAATATTGTAGCTATAATGACAGAAATTATGCAAGAGGCAAGGATATCTAAGGGCAGTATCTTTTATTGCACCAACTGCATAGTTGGGATAGAGTTAGACAAGCTTTTGAATGCAAGACATTTTCAAAAGCTTGTCTAATTCTATCCTGACTACACAGTTGTTACAGTAAAAGATATCACCCTAAGAAATCCTTGCCTCATCTTTATAGGAGCAGATACCCCTTGGTCTGAAGGCAGTCCAAACAATCTGGGGCCTTGACACATACTTTATGATAGCTTTCCTCAGAGTTTGAAAGACCTTGATTTATTGTACTAACTGATCTCTAATGCTCACCATGCTAGCTTGCAGGCTAGAGTTGAGCAACAATCTCTCTCAGCAACCCCTAGAGTTGCCATCACTACTCAGAAATAGCCCTGTTTCAACCTGTACTTTACATTATGACATCTGGCTTAGTATTTTTTCTGCTAGCATATTTTGACTGAAAGAATTACTTATTCAGTTCTATAGGCAAAGCAAGACTGATTTTGTACTATATAACTGCTGGCTAATGGGCTTATTGAAGGGCCAAAAGAACTAGAGTTAGGACTAGATGATGTATTTCAATGTATAATATGGCTTTGCTATAAAAGGACAGGTGCTTGAAAAAAGTATGCGATTTCCCAGGTTATATTTGGTTGATCTTTATAAGAAAAGTAGTAAGTTAAGAATACTGACTCATTCTAGATAATTATGCCCTTTTTCCTCCTCTTTGTGATTGTCTCAGGAAGTAGTCAGGACATTACAGCAAGGGTAGAGCCTACTTATGTAGATGAGAGCTGACAAAATGGGCTACTATTAAAGATGGAGAAGGGATGGAGGGTTAAGAGAGGCAGTTGTGAGAAGGGAAACTGAAGAAAAACAATGAGTTTTAAACCGCGTCTCACAAAGTATAAAGCTGTACTAAATAGTCCTTTCAGCCATTCTGAACTCATTTTCTAATGTTAAGTGGGGACCTGTTTCACATTCCAACTATAAGACTTATAAAGAGATCGAGTTAAAAATTAGTTACTGAGCAACAAACTCTCCGACTGACTGAAAGGAGAGCTAGTTGCGGGAGAGGGTTCTCAGTTCTATATAAAGCCAGGGAAGATGAGTAATGCTCAGTATAGCACCCACTTTGGCCTGGGCAGTCATGCAACCTTCAACAAGGCCATGATAAAGAGGAAGGTCACGTGGATCTAAAAGAATGTGGTCTCTTGATTTTTTTCCCTTAAGTTTCTTTTTCTGCTTAAAAATATTGTCTGCTCTTTCTGGATTTGACTGGAAAACATGAAGATCTCAGATGTACACTCAGGGCCCTCACAAATTAAATGAAGGAAAACATGTTTGGATATTTAACTTCCTTCAGACCTAAGTCCCCATTAGACTTGGGGGGATGCTAACAAAGTTTAGGACAGCCTAGCTAAATTCTTTCCCTCATAATATTGGTCTTGTGAAGTCATAGCTTTATTGCCTGGTTTTGTTTGAGTGACTGTATTTTATGGGCTAAAATTATCTGAATTTTATATAGCAACACAGCTGGCTGATGATGAGTGTTCTGGAAAGCAAAAATTTCAAGCTACGTGGTCATGCTTTTCTGTTGTGGTTCCTAACATACAAAGTTTCAACATTATGTAATGTAACAATAAACACCTTTACTATAACAGGTATGGAAAGGAAATACTTACTATATATTACATGCTGTTTTGCATATTTATACATATACTTACAATCTGTAGTAATGGCCAGCAAAGTATGAAGTAGGTGATGGTTAAAGAATAAGGGAAAGATATCTGCATTTGCGACTGGACAAGGAAGGAGGAAGCCAACAATTCTCTTATACATGGATGAAAGCCTGCCACAGAAAGCAGTATTAACCACTGGCATTTACTGATTGAGAAACGGACACAATTTAATTAAACAGAAGAAAACACCTTTAATAGATATGGATAATCCTCCTCTTGAAATTAAGACCACCCAAAACATGCAAAGTGACACTACTAAGATGAGCAGTAACTGCACTTCTACAAGTTACTGGATCGAGGTAAAAGCATCTCATCTCCATTACATAAAAAAGCCATATTTTTCCAGACTCCTTACCCCACCATGGCAGAGACATTCAGTTCCCCCAGTTATGTCAACATGCTGGAGTCCTACTGTATAAATCATCTATGTAAAATATCAGGCCTCCCCTTAAGAGCTATAATATGAAATACAGCTATCAACCAGTGCCTGCATAGAGATCAGCAACTGGTTTCAAATGATTACATAATGTCAAACCTACAAATTCCTTTGTGGACCCAACAGCTATTCATATGGGAACTACTATACAAATACAGGACTACAAAGAGAGAGGAAACTGCAGCCAGGTCAGGTCTGCCACACAATCAGTACAAAAAATGGTTTTGAACAATGTAAAACCAAGGAAAAGAGGTTTCAATTAACATGTAGGGCTCTCTATTGCTGCAGCCATAACACAGTGCCAGTCAGAAACTCTTTACCTAGACCTTGCCAACCATAAATCCCATCATCATAAGAACCCATGGTAGATTAGATACAGCAGCATATTAATTTCGTTCTTCATAGTAGTTAGATAATATCAGGGAGACTTTAACCATCTACAAATTAATTTCATAGTTTAACTGCCAGAAAGCTATCAAATCACACCAAAGCTATAAAATTACACTTACAACTGCCTTTTCTAAAAACCAGAATGAGAATTGTATTTAGTATCAGTACAGATCTGATCAATTGTGAATCTTCCACATTCCTCTGAAATTACTACTGAAAGCAAAAAGTTTATGGTCTAAGACTCCCAAGAAACTTACTGTGCACGTATCACAGCATCTTGAGGCTTGGATAGTTTACATGAGTGGGAACCAACTTTCATGTCAGACATGCCACAAATTAAGCCCCAAGCACCACTCCAATCCCTTTCTCCTGCCCAAACTGCTACTCTGCATTCTGTTCTTCACCCCATCTTCTGCTCCCTGACATGTGCTCCATGACTAATCTGATGCTTTGCCTTCTGCTCCCTACATTATCTGCTGCATGCTACACAGAGGCTGCTCATGGCACAGATTGGCTACCACTAGTTTAAAGTGTGCAGCAAGCCAATATATATATTATTTGGTCCTAACTCTAGTTCTCCAGGCCAGTGATTATATATAATACAAAATGAGTGGTAAGACAGTACATTTTTGAAGCACTACATATTGTGTAAAAAAAAAAAAAAAAAGCTCACAAGTAGAATACAATAAAAAGACCAAAGCTAATAGTAAAGGTAATCAAAAGTATTTTAGACAAGCGTCCCCAGTGATGTATAGTCTGCAGCGAAATTACATATGGTGGTGTACAGTAACCACAATCCAAAGTTGTATCAGTAGGCCAAACAAAGCAAAGCCTAGAACAATGGAAACCAGCCCTTCTGACAAACAAATCTCTGATCCCTTTCCCTTACTTGATCTTCTGCTCAGCTTTCTGCTCCTTTATGATGCTGTTGCTTTGCTCTCTGCTTCCAGTCCTGTACTCCCTGCCTGCTCAGTGCATGGGAGAGAGCAATCTGTGGCTGTGCTGTCTGTCCCCTCTCAAACCTACTGTGTGCCCCACACAGAGCCTGCCTGTGCCAATTTTGGTACCCAAGCTGCATGTTGGCCACCCCAGCATAGAAAATGGATATCCTTGACCAAAGAGGCTTCACCCAGGAAGCAAACCAACTCAGAAGTCCTTCCAGCAAAGCTCTAATGCAGTGCTACTCAACTTTGTCATCCAGTGGGGCAGCAGGGCAGTGCCCAGTGCCTTCACAGGCCAGATCCAGCCAGTAGATGCAAACCAGCACCAACGGCAGGTGCAGTGGGGTCCCATCAGGCCTCACAGAGAGGTGTGGGGAGCAGGTTGGCCCCAATCCTGCTGCATGGGGGAACCCATCCTCAACCCAGCCCTGCAAAAGAGGGAGGGGGCCTGGCTCAGTCCCAAACTAGCTGCACAGTTCGAGGGGATGTGGCATCACCCCAACCAGGCTGGGAAGAAGGAATGGGGGCATGGCTTGGACCTACTGTAAGAGGGGGACATGAGCCAACCCAAACCAGCTGTGCAGAAGGAGGGGGCATGGCCCAGCCCCCGCCTGGACATGTAGGGGGACAGCCATGACCTGGCTCCACCCTGCCCTGTGTGGGGCTTGTGATTTTGGCAACATGGAAGGGTGACAGTACTGTCCCTGCCCCTCTCTGCCACCAAATTTCAAAACTCCGGAGAAGACCTGTGGGCCAGATTCCAAGGCTCTGTGCACCTCCTCTGGCCCACAGGCCTCAGTTTCAGCATCCTGTTATAATGAAAACTGTGGAATTAAAAAAAGTTGCCATGGCAGAAAGTATTTTTGCTGCTTTCTGCAGCATTGAATTCTACTCTCCTGAACCTGGAGCTTTATAAAACAAAGCTAATTTTGGACCCAACTCAGAATGAAAGCAAAATTCAACACAGCCACTACCAGACAGCATACAAGAAATCCAACAAAACAAGCTCCCCACCCCAAAAAGTTACTTAATCAACTTCAATTTTTACAACTGCTATAATATGAATGCAGATTTGTATGATTCTAACTGTAACATTGCATAACCAGCATAACCAATAAAAGCAAAACTGTACTCATTAGCAAGAGTTACAATTTTGACTATTACCAGAATTTCTCTAGTTCTTTAATACCCAAATTAATTATGTTAAAAGTAGTCAAACTAGTCTTTAAATATAATCAATGTTAATATGATAGAAATAACATTTTTAAACATAATTCTAAGCATTTCTGAAGAGCAGAGTAATCATGAGTTATGTATCTTTATCATACTTTGTCTGCACATTATAGAACAGATGATAAAATGCATTATAATCTGAACCCCATCTATGCCCAAGATGTGCAGTCAGTCAATCCACAGCAAAGTTTTCTTTCTTCAACACTTCTAACAGATTTGGCCTAATTCAAAGCACAACCATGCATATTAAGAAAAGATAGAATATTAAATAAGGGTGTAAGAAACCAGCAGTATTCAATTTGGAGTCAGCCCAATTTGGGGGATAGTGATTTGATTCACCGATTTGGATCATTGTCCCAATTCGATTCCAATTCAGGGAATCAGCGATTTGGCCACAGACACAGCTTTATATATTTTTTCTACATACCTTGAGGTACCAGACACGGCTTGTGAAGGCTGAGATGGTGGGGCAGATGGAACATCTCAAAGGAGTGTGGCTTGGCAGCGGACCTGGAAGTGGACCAGAAATACTTTCAGTCCACTTTCAGGTCCACCACTGAGCACGTGGGGGACCCTCCCCTCCCCAGCTCAATAATTGACTGCAGGGGTACCCTACGTGCTCCCCCAGACCCAGGAGTCACCAGTAGCTGAGCTGGAGGGTGGGATACCTCTAACCCTCCACAGCAGACCTGGAAGTGGACCAGAAATACTTTCAGTCCACTTTCAGGTCCACCACTGAGCACGTGGGGGACCCTCCCCTCCCCGGCTCAATAACTGACTGCAGGGGTACCATACGTGCTCCCCCAGACCCAGGAGTCACCAGTAGCTGAGCTGGAGGGTGGGATACCTCTAACGCTCCACAGCAGACCTGGAAGTGGACCAGAATTACTTAGAAGAAACCACTTAGTATGTAGAAAGTACTTAATATGTAGTGGGGGGAAAAAAACAAAACAAAACATATAAAGCTGTGTCTACGGCCGAATCGTCGAATCTCTTCAATGTGATAACTGGAGGCTTCCGATTTGATTCAGAGAACTTAATGGGTCTCCTGATTTGATTCAGATTCAGAGATTCAGCTGCCAAACTAGGCCAAATCTGTTCTGAATCAATTCAGTGATCGAAGCTTTGCACAGCCCTTGTATTTAATAGCTGCAAAATTAATTATTATTATAGTTTAATATTGAATAATCTATAGCCTGAAAGTATAGATAAAACATTTTTCTTCTTTTGTTCCTGTGCAACTTTAACACACTTCCTTGACTTGACACAATTCCCTTCTGAAACTTAGAACTGAATAGTATTTTGGAAGTACATAATAATTCATAATATTTTTTTCTAAAAATCTTTTTGATAAATCTAATGAGCATCATAATTTCCATAATTTATTAGTTGAATGTCATGACATTTGTTCAGATGAGTATTAAAAGCAAAGAGTACCTGCTGCATAGCAAGTTAGTTTAGGTATTATGAACATTTTTCCTGTTGGGGAAAAACAGCATCAATTATGCATCTCAAACTACAGAAAAATGTAAATTTTCACAAATTTTCTTAAGGACACGTTGTTACCAGCTCAAGCCACTTACGTTTCAAAAACTCCCCAGTTACAAGGACCTCAAACTTCATAGAATTCATCATTTGTATCAGTTTGATTGGTATTTAAAACCTACAGTCCTTAAATAAATATTTTAAAAATCAAAATTTTATTTTCAGTCAAGCTAATATTTTAACTATATTCTGCATTCATGATTTTTAACCTTTTTAAACATTAAAATACATTTATTAGATCCACATTTTTCATAACATAAATGGTAAAGCTGACCTTTATTTTATTAGCCTACAATTTGCTTCACCACTGTTTTCTTAAGCTATACGAATGGCTTATGTACCTTGACAACATCCCACAGATGGTTATGATTATGTTTAACAGGACAACGCACTCATTGAAAACTTTCACAGACGCTTACTTAATGGGATGTCACATTAAATCTGATATGCTAAGATAAAATAACTATATACCAATTATATTATAGCAAAAGAAATGATTTGTTTCTGACATTCAAACATTTCCACATTAATACTTAAGAAGAACTACTGTACTAATATATTTATGTAAGAATGATATTTTAAACAAGTGTAGATGTTACACAGAGTTCCTCTGTCAGGAGATGTCCTTGAATATATATAGCTGTCAACATGTTGGATATAGATGCCCTTAACTACAAAACTCTGGAAAACGTCAGAATTCGATTTGACTACTTCTTGCTTCCTCTCTTAATGCTTAATGACTAATTCCTTAGAGATATCCTTAAAAGCCCTAAAATGTTGTCCTTGGGTAGAAACTTTCACTCAGCAATCAATCGGGAGCAAATTAGATGATTGTGTTGAAATGTACTGCACTGTTTAAGCTAACAAATGAATGAAGAAAGGTAGTATATCGGAACATATGCCACTACACTGAAGTTGCTAAAAGGGTCTGTTGGAAGAATATTTGGTTTCCAGTGAAGCTAATATGGTATAAGAAGGGACAGTGATGAAAGAATACCAAGTCATATGGAAATCCAAATATAGTGACAGACACAATTATTTTACTAATTGCTAATGAATACAGTCAAGTGGCTTCAAAAAGAAAAACTTTGCTTAGACTACTTCAGGTTTTGACCTCTGCATGAGCAAATGCATTTCAAACTGAAGCCCACCAAAATTGATTAACGGCGCCAGCCAAGGCCAGCATGTAGTTGAAGCTTTTTTCCATCTATCACATGGCCCCAAGGATAGTTAAATGAACCTTAAAATGGCTACAAACAGCTCAATGACTACACAGAGTCCTGCCAATTAGAAATAATTAGGCAGTCATTTTGGTGGTAAGTCTTTTTAAGTGCATACATAATGATGCAATGATGCTTATTAGCGATCTCATATGAGCTATGCTCAAACAGCCTGAAATAATTATGCAACTATCACAAAGCCTTGCACATCTCTGTACTTCACCTTAATGCATTTAAAAATCCACTTCATTACCTCCAGTAATTAATCCTCCATTAATTGCAGGAAAAGCCTAGTTTACCATGCTTCGTTTCTAATTATCTTATAAATAGTTATGGTTCTAATTAATGTGTTCATTAAGCTGAATATCTTTCTCAAAGCCATGCTCAGAGCAAAGGTTCTGCTTTTGAGAGAAAAAGCCTAACTAGCCATAAGGTGAGGCCATTTTGGTTGTATTTGCTTTTATTTTAGTATATTCAACCTCCTAATTGGCATTTAAAATCTAATTTGGAAGAACTTCAAGAAACCTATATAGGAGGAAAATAGGAAAAGCATTTTTTTTTTTAACTCATTCTCCAATCCTGAAGCTTAAAGCTTTAATAGGAAAACTTTTAGTGCATCTTTTTGATGTATACTGGTAACAGATTTTCAGTACACTGCCCTAAATTAATTTACAATTTTGTTAAATTTTAACTTAGCCCTAGACCTTTTGGTATAATGGATGTAAAACTAAAAATAAAAAGATATTTAACCATAAAAGTACTGGTTGAGTAGAATATTATCTATACCATGCACAAATTATATAATTCTGTTACACGGAGCTACAGAAATTACGTTATTCAAGTTGGGACTGAACTAACCCATTTAAGCCAAAAGCAGTCAGTCCATTCGCTTTAAAAGCAGTTGTATCACACCTGATATATTTTATGTTTTGTCCCAGTTCAACTGAAGATGTATTTTTAAACAACATTTATGGGTGAAAGGAAACAAAAAAAAATCTTTGTAACTGAACCAAAAATATTTTTGAAGGAAACGCAACTCATTGTAACAAACAATTTCTAAATGGTACTCTCCAGCAGTATATCCAAAATGTACTAAAAATAATAAGTAGTCAGATGCTCATACTTCAGTCATGTACTCATGCCACTTTAAATTTAAGCTACAATTCACTTTTTACTGAAATTTTTAATTAAAGTGTCTCCCTCCAGTTTCATTATGCATATCTAACAAAAGTAACCATTTTTCAACCAAGTAACATCTTTCATATAAATAAAAAGTTTAACATTTGGCTCAGGTAATTATTCTGACTAATTTATTTTACAAGTAAAACATAAAAGCTAATAGTAAAGGTATTCCTCCTCATATGATGAATGTTTTTTTTCCAGAAAAAAATGCTTTTTTTTTCCTTTCCCGTTTCTTCGCCTCACTGGAGTCAATGGAAGTTTAACCACCAATTTCACTGGATCTAGGATTTTAGTGTGTATGGTACTTCTGTATTAGGATTAGATTGTATTGCAATTTGCATAACCATGCAGACGGAATGCAAGCGTTACTCACCTCCACTTTCTGCCTACCTTTACTAGTAATCATAATCGCATCTCACGGTGTTAGAAGAGAAAGAATGTCCACTATGCCCACATTCCTCTGAACACTGGTGAAAGCTGCACCAGCAAATTTACAATGCTCTAGATCTAAGACAGTCATGTGATCCTTTTGGCCTTATAATCTATTAACCTACATCCAGCATAATAGATTCTTTCCCAAAAGCAGCAGAAAGCCTTGAAGGTAGATTATGGCTCTCCATTTCACTCTCTCAAGCTATTCTAGAAGCAGATCATCCCCCAAAATACAGCACTATCAACTTCACAGTGGATCCAGATAATTTTAAAAAACCTTTATATCCCATAAAGTAAGTCAAAATATCACATACTGATTTACTTCTTTATGCTAAACACTCCTATCACATTTTTAGAGAAGTGGCATCAAAGCTCAGAGGCTTTGCACTCTCACCTTTTTCCCTTAATCTGATGCTGGAAACAGTGGTAATCTAATTTTTGTCTTTAAGATGCAATCATTTTAAGATCCTCCGCAGTCCTACACCAAAACCCTCCAAGAAAGTGTGGAGAGCCAATGTATCTAATGATTTAAAAACTGACCAAGCTCAGATTAAAAAAAAAAAAAGAGGCAGCAATCTCTATGGCTGCTTGCAAACGTTAAAAAAAATGGCACTTTAAAACTGCACTCATGCACCAAGCCCAGTATATGTGCAGAAGAGGCAGCACATTAGTTGGACCTGGTTCGCCCAACGTCTGTATAGATCGAGCACTTTAGTGGAGCTTTTTTGCCACTTATCTAATAGCTGATTCATTAAGTCAGCTAGTAGATAAAAGCACCAAAAAGCCCTGCTGAAGCGCCTGATCTATACAGACGCTGCAGAGCCAAGTCCGAGTACCATTCTCCTTCTTCCTGTAAACCAAGATTTTTTTGGTTTTGTTTTATTTAAATGTGTGCAAGCAGCCTATTTCTTATAAACATCAAACGGGTTATTTCCTTTTTGAATTATGGTTCTGATCCAGACCCTTTAGTAAGACAAACATTTAGGGCTAAATACAGAAACTAGGCCTATTGAACTATCTACTTACAGAATTTCCAACGTGTATGTATCTTTTTTCCATAGCAGTCTCTCAGAAATACTGACCAGTTTTGTTCCAACCCTAGTCCAAGAGATCTGACAAGCTTCATAGCATCCATAAATGGTATGAGTGGATTAAATATGCCACAATAGATTGTGTGTGTAAATGATTATAAAAAACTGAGGAGCATGTTGGATCAACATCTCTGCCTTTTTAGTCCTTCACTTGGCCTTTTAGAAATCTCAAGGGACAGTTAAAGGTATATTAAATGACAATATAATATTGCAGTGTGAAACCATACTATATTACAGTCTTTTTTTTTTTTTTTGTTCAGTGCTATAAGCTAGATATCGAGATCTTGTTTTCCTACTACAATTTCTTTTTCCAATTAGTATAAAGCTACACTTCGAAGGACTGTTTCCTCATTTAAAAGATAAGAATATGTGAAAACAGATGCTTTTACTTTACCTTTATTTGTAAATTTACAGGCTTTATTTTTAAAAAATTGTTAGATACTTCATGATTTAAAATGGTATTGTTTATAACCCACTGAAATCAATTTCCATTTCTCACCAAATCACATCACACAGTGACTATATTCAGGTACCATCTTTTACATATGGTCTTTTCATCATAGCTTCATTCTTGGCATAAATTTTCTTTTAAAAAAAGAAGCTGGGAGATAAACAGGAGATTTTTTTCTTGTATTTGAAAAATTTGAACATACCATTCTTTAGCCTGACTAATGCACAGAGAGAAAAATAGGAAGACAGAGAGAGAAATTTGTGTAACAAAAATATCTAAAACACCTTTGAATTTAAAATGATGCCCCCCACCCCCCACAATATTAAGAGAAAATTATAAATTTGATATTGCTTTCCATGTATTTAAGAGCCATCTTAGGATTCATCCCGCACACACAAAAACACATGCACTACTGTGGTAGATAAAACAAAGGTAGGGTGGCAAGCAGCAAGGAAAGCAGTGGCAAAGGGCAATTGATGAGGAAATAAGCACCTAGACCCCTGCCCCTTGCACCCCTCTTCCACTCCTTTCCCCACTTGGCCATCCCATCATACCCCATGTTAACCTATACCACAGATCTGGCTTTGTCTCCTGCTCAAGGAAATAAGCATGTGGTGACTCCAGCTCCCACCCTGGCTAGGAAGAAGTAGTAGAGGCAACCCCAGCCTCAGCCCCAGCCAATCCCCAACCCATGCTGCTAGCTACTCCCAGACCCTTGCCATTACCCAGTTCTTGACCTGTGCTCCCCCACTCCCAGGCCCATACCACCAGCCCCAGATTCACTCACTGCAGCTGCTGCTGACTCCAGGCAGCCGCCTCAAGCCCCAGCCCCAGTCCAGGGCATGCATCAGGTCTGGCTCCAGCCTCAGGCCCAGGTCAAATCAAGAACTACAGCAGCCACCTATCCCCAACCAGTACTTAAAATGCAAGATGAGGCCCCCCCACCCCCCCAGTTGAAGACATGGGATAGAGGGGAAACTTGTTGGATTTAAATAAATGCAATAACAAAATTAAACCTAGAAGATAGTACTGTATAGAAGAAGTTGATCTTATCAATCCAACAGGGGAAAAGAAAGACATTTTAAATCAAAGTTTATATAAACTCTTTTATCTGGTATATGCAACAAAATGTGATGAAAAATTAAGTAATTATATAGCTAATATGACAGATAAGAGAACACCCCCAAAATAACAGCACTTTACCGAAAGAGGAAGTGAGGCAGTTTGACCCAGCTCCCCAGCATCTGTATTCAATCAGCTTTAGACTAAAGTGCCAAAAAGCCCCACTAAAGCATGAGATCTATACAGACTTTGGGCAAACTAGGTCTCTTCATGCACACGAAGTGCAAGTAAAGTGCTGTTTTGGTTTTTTGGGGGGGGGGGGTTTGACATCTGTAAGCAGCCTATCTGTATCTTCCTTTTAAAGAGGGACCTGGAACCAGCTACCAACCATGCAACGTAAGAAGTGAGCATCTTAAATTTCATACCTTTTAATTCTTCACTTTAGCTCCAAGCATTTGAAGTGTTTTTCAAGCAAGAATATAAAACTTTTACTCCAGGCAAACTCACTGACTTGCAAGTTGCTATGGTATATATAGTGACAGCAAATAAATTTTTAAATTGGCCCTGCATTTCTTAAAACATAATTTAATTTATCCATGAACAGGTAAAAATATATTACCAATCATTCTTCACATTACACAGACTGGAATATTAAATATTTTCATGCCATGTGAATTGCAAAAGGGATATCTACCCATCTTTAAATATCTTCTATTGTGTATTATTCAACATAATTTGTTAAAATAAATCAAAATGCTTAAGACAACAAGACTACATTATTTATAATTAAGGTAAACATTTCTTGACTGTATTAAACCAAATTACACACAGTAGCATTGATGTGAATCAACTCTCCTTGTGTCCACACAAGCTAAGTTCCACTTCAGCACTTGTGAAAAAAGAGAAAGGAAAAGAATACAGTGTACTATATTATAAAATTGTCCTCCTGCACAGAGAGGGAGATACTGGTGGCTGTCCTTAACAAGCAATATGCCAGACACAACAGGGTTAGATAAAGGCTAAAGGGCAAATTAGGCCCCCTCTACATGTGCAGGTAAAGGCATATCTTGATCTAATGTGAGATTCACACAATCATGCCTCACGTGCATGATAGGAGGCACAAATATGGGATCATGTGTGGCCAGATGCAGATTTCCATGGCTAGAAGCCCCCTTTGCTGAGGGGGCTCCCAGCCACAGGAGCCATGAGCAGCCAAGGTCAAGAGCCCTGCAACTGATGAAGCTCCTGGTCCCAGCTATGTGAGGCACAACCAGGGCCAAGAGCCCCATCAGTTTCAGGGCTCTCAGTTCCTGTTACACAAGGCACTGAGGGAAACCAAGAGCCACATGTAAGCTGGGGGTTTCATGCACCCCTGAGCCATGGGGATCACAGCAGCTGCAATCCCCAGGGCTCGGGGGTTTCACACTAGGCAAGATGCACCCCTGCAGCTGGGAGCCCTGTCAAATGACTGGACCCTCAGTCACAGGGGAGATCCTGCTACATAAGCAAATTAAAGCTCAGTTATAACCAGCTATAAAGTTAGTACACATTTGAGAGGTCTAACCTTATAACTGATTGGAGCTTTTTATTATGCGACAGCTACTTTGTACATATAGCTGTTCTTAACTGGTTAATTGCGCAATTACCTTAATTGTGCAATCTGTAACATGTAGAGGGAACCTTACAGAAAGAGAAAAAAATATCTCCCATCCCCAATTGCAAAAGTTGATTCTACCCAAGCTTTGCATTTAAGACTTTCTGGAGAAAGAGCAAAAGGTAATACAGCCAGACTGGGAGCTGCTCCACCCACAATCTATGGCAGAAGGGAGTTACACTGCTACTTGGAACAGACTAAGCAAAGGAAAGAACGGAGGAGACAAGATGCACACCACCAGAGGGCAGAATTAACCACCAATTCAGTTCATGGACTATAGCACCAGTCCAGCTGTGTGCTATGTGAGGTGGTTTGTAGGTTTGTGAGCCCATGTGGAGTTACTATTCTCGAGGTAAAGTATATGAAAACAAGATATTAGCAGAGCTATGAAAACACAAGACAAGTTGTGCATGGGAGTATAGATGGGAATGAATAGATTTTGCAAGCAACTTATGAAGAAGAAAAGCCTGACAGTGAAGCATGGGAGCACCAATGGCTGTCCATTTATCCAAAATAGTAGTACCATATAAGCTCCTCAAAGCAATAATGTAGTCAGGCACAAACTCTGCTTCATCAGCAAATCAAGGAGGCAGCAGCAGGAGAATCTTTCAAACGAAAGTTTATGCTCATGCTTGGCCCTGGCACAGTTGCATCCTTCCATCATATACATTAATTATCAAACCCATTTCTCTCTCTCATGCACTCAAGTCTTACTACTCTGTCTGCCTCAATTTCCCAGCTCAGCCAAAAGGGCCACAGAGCTCCCTGTCTCCTTCAAAACTCAGGGCACACACTTGTCTCTTTAGCTATGTGTAGAGCACAGCTTAGAACCAAGAAGAATAGATTGCACAACTAAAAATGGAAGGAGTTGAACAGCATCATTAAGTAATCTTGGGAAACATTGGTCAGGTTATCTCAAAGAGAATTCTTTGCGTATTTATTTTTATACTTTAAGTGACCTGTGTCCAAGTTGTACTTAAAATGGCATATGTAAACACAAAGTCTGGAATTTGTCTAGCTCGGGGATCGGTAACCTAGGACTTTCAAGCCAGATGCAGGATGCTAAGTGACTGTACTCAGCTCATGAAGCTAGGATGTTGGCCAAGCATTTTGGGGGGGGGGGGGGGGAGTAGCAACACCTGGCAGATCAAAAACAGTGGCCTACCTTCAGACTCAGTTCCACCAATTCAGCCCACATCCCCTAAAAAGGGAAGCAAAATTTGAGAAACAAAACATGGTGTTTTAAACTGAAATATGCCTTTAAAACCTTGTTTCAACTAAAGAAAAAAAAATTGTAAACATTTTATTTTAAAACATTGAAATAAAAATTCAGCTGCACTAATTCACAGACTAGGTTCAAATCATTTGCATGAAAGATAATATCTAATCTAGATTTGGGATTCGTGCCAAAACCAACACTGTTTATTGTTAATCTACCAATACCTCTATTATATTCATATTACCTAATATTATAAAAGCCTAAATCTGCCTGGCTGTAATACTTGATTCACACTCTGATTGGCTGTCTCAGCAGCCATTCAGAGTGTCGTACAAAGACAGGAACAGACAGCAGAGCGCAGCCATGACAGTGGGGACTGAGGGGCAAAAGGAGATGAGCACAAGCCCCACCCCCTGCTCCTTGGAGCACTGCCATAAGGGAGGAGATGGAGTAGGGAGGGCGAGACCAGCAGCGCTTCTCCTTGGAGCTAGGGCCTGGCGCTCCCCACCCCAACAACAGCTGGCAGGGAGGGGAGGTGACGAGGAACAGGGGAGGGAAGGGACCAGGAAGGGGAGGGAAAGTTACTGGTGGCTGTGCCCCGCTGCATCCGTGACTATCGCCATGGTCAGTGGGCCCTGGCCCAAAGCAGCAGAGGGGAGGCAGGCAGTGGCCCTGGCCCCAGCCCAGCCCAGCCCAAAGTAGCAGGGGAAGGGGGAACAGCCCAGTCCCCAGGCTGAAATGGTGTGGGGGGAAGGTTGGTAGGAGCCCAGGCCCCAGCCCTGGCCCAAAGCAGCGGGACAAGTGTGGGGAGGAAGGAGCAGAGAACTGCCCCAGTCCCAACCTGAAGCAGTGGGGGTGCAGGAGGAAGGTGGGGAATGGCCCTGGCCCCAGCCCCGGCCCCAGCCCAAAGCAGCCAGGGGGAAGAGGGGAAAACAGCCCCAGCCCCAGCCCCTGCCTGACCGGGGGGAGGGAGGAGAGTGCACGCACACAGGCTTCTGTCCCCACCCCCACCCCCATCAATCTTGATGGGCAATTTGCTACTTTATTAATATTACTACAACTGGGGCCAGAGTCCCCATCCAGGATCTAAGACAACATTAAGTAAGAATCAGCCAAAGGATATAAGACAAACAACTAGAAAAATGAGGAAAGAAAAAAAAATGTTAAATGACTTTATAAAACTGATCCTAAAACAGAATCCAGTATATTAATAATATTCAATTATAAGCATAAACTCCACTTTTTTAAAATCGAAGTTTGACCTGTCATTTGATATAATGCATTTGTGGGCATCTCACTCTGGGCAAATGGACATTTGCATAACAGATTCATCTATCTTGTTATAGGCTCTACAGAAAGTACTGCTTATGTATCTTTAAAGCATCTGCTTTATTTACTTTGACATGTATAGCTGCCTTCAGAACTAGTACCTGTACAAAGAAAACCACACCTACATTTATTGCCAAATCTGCAACTGTAATAGAATTCAGGATACAATAATGGAGTTCTCAAATTACTAAGCCTTTTAGGACAGCCTAGTTCATTTTATTTTATTTCTCCAATAGCATTTTCTATACAACACACTGGAATATGATATAAAAGTTTTGCAAACAAAACAAACATCACATTTAAAAAAATAAGATGCTTAAAACTCATTCATTATATATAGCACCTGCAGTGCTGATAAAAACTAAAAAAGATAATCAGAAACATTACTTCATAGTATTCAGCACTAAAAAAAACAGCACTTACACTTTAAGCTTTTTTTTTTTTTTTTTATATATACCAGTGAAAGGCATCAAAGTAGCTGTCACTGGCAGCTATCTGGGCTTATTGATAACTTAAGAGCCCTTGGCTTTGCCTTATGAAGTTTAATTTCCCAAAGTGGTCAATTAGATCTTGATAATATCCATATTGGTGAGTTATTGCTTAAGGATATTATGTATGCTTTTGCCTCATCCCTTTATTTTTCCACTGCATCCAAACAGACAAACTTCTGTATTATTATTATTTCCTTTTAGAGACTGTAATGACAATAGCTAAAAAGCCTTTAAAGGAAAAAAATTATTGGTGATGTAAGCCCTAATTCAATCACCAGATACAAGAGAAATTATAAAACGTATTAATTTATAAATATAACAAAAAGAAAATAAGTTTGACCTTTCCAAACAGAAAAAATCAAGGCTGCACGAACAAGTTCAGTTACATGAATTTAACTGACTTTCTCTCTGCCCCATATCCATTATTCAAAGTGTAGTGTAATTTAAGTCCTACAATATTTCACTTAAATATATGTTCTCAAGTGCCAAACCAAGCTTTGTAATCAAGATTCCAACCCCCAACTCCCAAAAGAAGAAAGAGGGGGGGAAAAGGACAATATTTACTCAGGTCCCTTATAATTATGTGGTTCCATATAGCTAACTATATGTGACTGTTAAATTGTGTGGCAAGCAAAGTTGAAAAAAAAAAATATATGAATCAGCAGATCAAATTTTTAAAACATAGTGGGAGTTTCCACACATGCAGGCACATGCGCTTGCAACAGCTCAAATAGAAGCAAATTTGAGCCAGGGCTTTTTGCCTCAGCACATGTGCCTGGACATGCACTTTGTTGTGGGGCAAATTGTGCCACTTGGGGCAAAATAAGCCTGCCTGTCTGCTCCCCCTATAGCCAGGGGGAACTACAGCCTGTAGTAATAAAAAGCTGTCCTTTGCTGGCCCCAGCAGTACAAAAAGCTGTCCTGGCAAGTAGCTCAGGGGCACTCACTCTCAGGAGCTTCTGGGGTCCACGCAATTTGTACCTGGGGACACTACCCTTTGTGCCAGCTGGACTGCTGAAGGAGCCCTGAGAGTTCCCTGCACCCTCTACCTACTGCAGCAGTCTGGCAGTGGGGGCTGCTGCCTGGCTGTAAGCCACCTGTGGAAGCATGTGGCCCCAAGGCTGCACACGTGCCAGACCAAGATGGGGAATGCACAGCCATTAGAGGTATCTGCCCCTCTGGGCCAGCTGCCAGCGGGCTGTGGTTGCAGAGTTGGCATTTGTGCAGCACTACTGCCATGTGTGCCCTTGTCTGTCCATCCGGGCACCTACTGATGTTCTCAATGTGGTGGCCTGCTTTAAACTGTCAAAGCATGTCCTCCTGGTCCCAAGTGGCCAGGCGGTCAGCCACCGCCAGCTGGGTCCCTGGTGCTAGCTCTGAGCAGGCTCCTCTACCTGCGTACTACCATTTGCCTCACTAAAAGGAATTCTGGTGTTCCCTATTCAAAAAACCTAAAATCCTGGAAAAAAAAAAATTCCAAAGTCACTCTCTAAAATACCCAGAAATTCATGTTCTTCAACAATTAAAACAAAAGACCATCTATTTTCTCTCTCTCTCTAGTACTCGGCCTTGGTGAGACTGCAGCTGGAGTACTGCATCTAATTCTGGGCTCCACAATTTAGGAAGGACATGGAAAAGCTTGAAAGAGTCCAGTGAAGAGCCACATGCATGATCAGAGGTCAAGAGAACAGGTCTTATGAAGAGAAGCTGCAAGCTATGGGACTCTTCATCCTGGAGAAGCGCAGGCTCAAGAGTTACTTGGTGGTAGCCTATAAGTACATCAGGGTATGCATCAGGATCTGGGGGAATTTCTGTTCACCAGAGCACGCCAAGGGATGACAAGGTCCAACGATCACAAACTCCTGTAAGACCGCTTTAGGCTGGACATACAGAAAAAACTTCTGTACTGTCCAAGTCCCCAAGGCCTGGAACAGACCCCCACTCAGAGGTGGTGCAAGCACCTACTCTGGACACTTTCAAGAAACATTTGGACATTTACCTTCCTGGGATCCTTTGACCCAAGTTGACTTCCTCCCCACGGGCAGGGGACTGGACCTAATGATCTTTGAGGTCCCTTCCAGCCCTAAAGTCTATGAAATCTATGATGTATCTGCAATGTTAAAGCAATTTGGAAGCCTGCCAGAGTCTCTATCATTGTAATAAAAATGAATTCTAAATACCCGTACGTTTTGCGGTTTTCTTATCATAGAGTAGTTAGAGCTCCCCCTAACTCCTTCACTCACCAGGATGTGGGGACAGCTGCCCCTGAAGACACAGCTCCTGCCAACAGGTCTCACCCTATCTGACAGCTGGGCATGCAGAGTGTGTGCTGGGGGATGTGGGGTTTTCAGGAAGAGGGTGGGGAGGAGGCCAGGGGGACGTGGGTGGGTCATGGGGTCACTGGAGGGGGCTGCTCAGGAGAGGTGGGTCTCCTGCCCCCTGCAGGGTGCAGCCCCTCCACACAGCTCAAGGACTGCCCCCCAACAGGGGGCATGTACCCCCACCTGCTCCCTCAGACCCTCCAATACCCAGCCCAGTCCCAGCATTTAAAAAAAAAAAAAAAAAAAAAAAAAGCACTGTACTCACCAGCAGAAGCAGATGCCATTGTGGTCTCAGGGGCATCTTGGCAGAGCCGCCCCACCACAGGGCGGCAAGAGATCGGCCCCAGCCACCGGGCACCAGAGCTGCCACAGCCCTCATCGCACAGGTGCAGCCTGGGTTGGTAGGGTGGCGTGCAGCTCTGTGTGCTGTCAGGTAGCTGAGGACCCTGCTGCTGTCACCCAAGGCCCGGCCCCGCTCAGCCGAGTGGCCCCAGTTGCCTGACAGCGCGCTGAGTCCCACGGCACCCTGCCAACCCACGCCATACCTGCGCGATAGGGTAATGGCAGTGCAGGTGCCAGGCAGCTGTGCAGGTGCCTGTGCAGGTGCACAGGTGCCAGTGCAGGTGCCAGTGCAGGTGCCTGCTGCCTCCTGCTGTGTGGGGGGGACTCTACCAGGAGGCCCCAGTGACCCCAATGGCAGCATGCATGGACAGGCAGCATGCTTCAGCACTGGGGCGAGGGCCAGAGACACTCTGGCTGGCTACCAAAGTGTCTCTGCGGGGAATCCCAGCTTCTGGTTGCCAGCCCTGTTTTTTTTGCCCAGGGTAATTTTTGACCCTTGAATATCCAGGAGTCTGATTTTGCCCCCACGCTGCAAATTTGCAGCACAGGAAACATTTTTTTGTTCCTGCACATGCCTCTTGCAGCATTTCAAAGCCCTTTGAGATGCTGCAAGAGACCCAGGCGTGCTCACCTGGACGCACCCAGTAAGTCCAATAGTTATAGTCATTCAAAAAAATTGAAAAATAAGTGTTTTAAAAGAAATATTTAAAGCAATGTTGTTTGATCTAGCATAAGATTTCTACTTGGTGTCCCTGAAATTTTTTCAGGCCCATGCCTGGAGACATTGGTATCAGGAAGTACTTCACTAAATGAGAGGGCATTTAAATGACTGCAGGCAGACCTGGACAGGTTGGATAAGTGGGCAGGATGCAGTACAACAAGTACACTTACTGGCTGAGGAATGACCCTCTCAGCAGCACAGAAGCGGAGAGGGATCTTGGAGTTGTAGTGGACTCCAAGGTGAACATGAATCATCAGCAAAGCTAACCACACCTTATCACGCATCAGCAGATGGGGAGTCAGACTTGATGATCCATTGAGGTCCCTTCTGACCCTACCATCTATGAATCTAAAAGATATGACAAATTACATACAACCCTCTCTTTCACAATTCTCTTTTACCAAGTCCTCTCCTGCTCTAGCTATTCAGTCATTTTCTTCTCAGATTCCACCTTATCTTCCAGTAGATAGGTTTGGAATATTCTCCCTCCTTATAATTTTTCCAAGCTTACAATTTAAATTACATTTTTGTACCAATTACTCACCTATATTTCTAATCCAGACTTGTTTCCTTCCATCAAATTGAACAATTCAACCAACCATTCCCCCTGATGTCTTTGGGATGACCAAAACTGAAATCCTTCCCTTTTTTCTTCAGGCCTCCTATTCTCCTGTCACTGCTGAAACTATCAGACTACCAATACTTCATACCCATAAACAAAGCTTTCACTATAAAACATCCCTCACCCACAACCCATACATATTAAACAGTTGTTTTTCTTCCTCATAAGTGAAAAGACATTTTCTATACTAAGAAGTGAAAGAAGATTGGGAAGCATGACTGTGATGGGCCCAAGGATTGGCTCTTCTGTGAACAGGCATGGAAATGGGATAGGGTATTAAAGTTCTGTGGTATCATTTGGGGAGTCTCTTGCTGTTTTACATTTTGTAGGTTGTGGATTGTTGTGGGTTTTACTATAACACAACCTGGGCTTTTTCTTGGACAGTGCAACATACAAATCTAATGAATAAAATAAAAAGTCAAAGTCCATCTTTTTATTTCTATCAACATAACTAAGCTGTGTGTGCTCATCTCATGCCTTGATAATTTCCTCATTCTGGCCTCCACAAAATATTCAAGTGGCTATAATTCTATACAATGGACATCTATCAAAAGGTTTCCATCTTCACATATTCCTCTGGCCATATTGGCTAGGTACAGAGAGTCAAAAAGCCCAAGGCTGAATGGATTTAGTCTATGCAGGTAGTCTAAACTGTACAGATTAAACTGAATCAGGTATGAATAGACATTTACCTTTGATTCAGAAAATACAGCCACTTGACTGCAGTGGCTGAGGCCAGAAAATGGAGGGCCCTAAAACGCGGCTTTCTGGCTGTGTGTTCACTTCCTCTTCCTGCTGCCCCCAAAATCTGTGGGATTTGAAGTCTAGAATTACAACAGAAGGACTCTGCAGGGTTGCTCGTCACTTTCCCTTCTTGCTTCCAGGTCCCTCTGGGACTTGTAGTCCATAGTTGCAGCCAGAACTAAATTTGAGCGAGGGAAGGAATGTTTAACCTCCCTCCCTGGCTCCAGACCCCAGCGGGGGTTTGCCTGGTGGGGAGGAGGCAGCCCACCTTGCAGACTGGGCTGCCTCCCCAGCTGGGCTTGCCTCCCCCTCGCCCTTGATGGCCAGCCCTCATTGTTCCAGCTAGGGAAAAGATGGGCGGGGCCAGCCCTGCTATCTGGAGCAGACCGCACCGCCCCGCCCAGGGCGGCAAAGCATGCTGGGATACAGGGGGGGGGGGGACAGTGATTTAACATGACCCAGGAAAGGGTCTGAAACCAAAGTTTTATAAACCCGTTTGAACCAAATCAGTTAAGTCTGAAACTACATTCAACCAGGTTTATCTTAAACCAGTCTCAGCCATTTTGAAACTGGTTTAATGTGCACTGAACTTGTTTTGTTACAGGTATAAACCAGTCTCTGATCACTTAAAACTGGTTTATGTGCAACTTCTGTTCCTAGCCATCACCACTCCCCTTTCATTCCATCTACTGGATCCTCATATATAGGGACCTACTTAATTTGCAATTTCATAAAAATCATGGAAGCCAGCACTGTCTGCAAAATAAAGTTTTAAAAATAAAATGCTGTCTTCCCAATGGAAGCCAGTGGTACGCATGGTCACAGCAGGTGGGAGGGAAGAGCTGCCAGCACAAAGGGAAGGAACAAAAGGTGGCAGCCACCCCTCTCCCCACCATTGCTGATTGGCTGAGAGGGCTGCCCATCGTGCAGCTCTGCCCCTTTCTGCCAAGCAGCAGTGATGAGCAGGGCCACATGATAGACAGCCCTCTTAGACAATCCAGCAGCAGCAAGGGGTGGGGTCACATAACAGACAGCCCTCTCAGCAGCAACACACAGGATCACTGGGCCCCTTGGCCAATCAGCAGCACAAGGCAGGCCCACCACAAAAAAAGGTGATGGTATTAACTTGGCTTGCTGCGACTTAGGTAGATCCTTACTCATATTCCATTGCATTTCAAGCTTTTGTCCTTAATTTCAAAATCTTTCACAATTCTGCTTCTCCTTCCTTAACTGCCATTGTCCTTTTGCATAAACCTCTGATCCAACACAGATACTAAGCAAACTCCACATCTAATTTAACCTCTTATCCAACAATAATCTTTACTTTTTTGTCAATGCTGCCATGTGTTATTGGGACGTTCTTTCTGTGGTTCAAGAGAACACTACTCTAAGCAACACACACATACAAGCTTACATAAAATGAATAGGTAAATGCCATTTTTTATTAAATTTTGGTTTTGATTATCAGTTAAATGCACTTTACTCCTCTCCATCATAACCTTTATCAGTTTTTTTTAGACTCATCACTGAGGTCAGTACTGCATCTTTCTTCCTTCTTTGGAAAAGAAAACAGGAAAGATGCTTTTATTATTCACTATGCTAACATTATAAACATACAAGCTTTCAGTGAGGAAACATTTACATGCTTTACCTACAACATGTAGCTGTGTTATTGATGTTCTATTAACATATCTGCCAGTAAAACACTGCATAAATGTCTAATAGTTAAGATATGCTGTGCAGTTTTATTTCATTCAATACAATTTACTAAAAGGACTTAACACAAACTTGCTCTTTTGCATGCGGTAAAACAATATTCTGTACAATGCTTTTTATTCTTCAGATTCCTATTCAGTACCTAACAACTGCCTAGACCTCTCTGATGTTCAGCTGAACATCAGAGACAGGGTGGGTGGGAACAGGGGAGAAAGGGGAGATTCCTGATACCATTGTTAATCAATTTTCACATTGTAGACTACTATATGCTAATTATGAATATGCAGTTAACCAGAACATCTATGTACTTATTAACAAAGCTATACTAAATATCCTGTGCAAAATCAAAACCCCAAAAAAGCAGTCAAAGCATGAAACAGTTAATTTTTAAAATGAACATCTACATTTTGGGTTATTTTTAAATGACTGGGATGAAATCAAAAACTTATGAGATATGTTTTTATCTATGTGAAATATAAAATGCCCTAGTACTATGCTATTAGGATTTTTAAAACTGTTTGTTGACTACTACTCCAATTTGATATTTATATTAGGTACCTTTTATTTACAACTGTTTATCACTAGTTGAGTAGATTTTTCAGGAATTGTCCAAAAAAAATGAAAATATGTAGCTGATTTTTATTTTCAGCAAAATTTACCTAAAAAGGTTTAATTTTGGTGGGGGAAAAGGGGAAAGCCAATGGTGCTATCGAGCGAGAGAAAGTGAGTGACAGCAAGAGCATTCCCCCTTCCAGAATGAAAATTTCTAAAGTAGTTTGGGCTGAAGAATTATTTTCCACAGCAAAAATGTTGTTGGAAATATTTTGGCCATTAATTTTTAACATCGTGTTACCTCATCAAATAGCTATACTCTACAGAATACCATCATCTGAAGGAAATACCAGCATTTTGCAGAGCTTTGTTTTACCTATGCAACTGAAAACAAATAGTTCAAATGTTTGCAGACAAAGAGTTATGAGTGCATACACACAGACATATACATGATGGTAGTAACCTTGTGAAAAAGAGCCTGGCACTATGTTGCATTTATAATGCACTTTTAATAATATTACTTGTACTTTGCTCACTAATCCACCTCCAGTAGGAATAACATATTTTTAAAATCACAAAGCAACTCTCAGATAGATATCTTTTTATAAAAGAACAGCTAACACAACCAAAAAATATTTTATACTTTTCCATCAGAACATCATAGATGACCCTGCAGGACATGCCATATTCAATCCAAGGTAATATGTTTGAGGTCAAATATCAAGAGAAGAAACAGATGTTTGATATCAGTTTCAATCAAGACTCCTTTTTCCAATTGTCTACCCAATCACTGGTCAGATCCCATAGGGGTGTTCTTATGTTCCATCCAAAGACTGTTCAGTTGCACTTGCAGTACCCAGACAGCTTGGCTTTAAATATGGTGAAATACAAACTCAAAAAACACATTCAAAAACCTTTTCAAGTTTTGTTTATTGTTAGCTACGTGGCATAAAAATACGCAAGTGAAACAGATTTTAGTGGCATGAGTAATGCAGTCATGCTAAACTGTTTCAATTCTTGAATAATACAGTAGGCACAAAAACTCACACTATCATCTAAACCCTTCATATCTCTTCTACCAATACACACAAATGACCCAGACTATCAGTGGACAGTGAATTAAAAAAAAAGAATGTTGTAATAAGTAAAAAACAAGACCAGTATCACTCCTGTTCAAACTATTCTATTCACATTTCACCATTCAAATTTTCTGCTGCTGGTATGATCACACACTTCACTTATCACTCAAAACCTTTTCTGAAGGGAAATAAAAATCAGTCTTAAAAGAGACAAATACTCAAGCATAAGATTATGAACACTTACTATTGTTAAAAAAAAATGGAATGCTGGGGTGGATTTTATTATTTAAAAAGCTAAAACTGGAGATAAGATGCTGTGCTAATTAAATGTATAATGCTATAAACAACATAGGACAAAACTGAAATATAGGAGGGACATATCACTTGTATTGCTCATGAATAAACAAAAGGTAAAAGTCAAGAGACCTATTAACTCCATACTTATTTCAGAAGCAGTAAAGAACATAGAAAACCAGTTCTTTCAAGGAGAAGGGAAAGGGGGCAAAATTCCTGTAATTCCATCATCATTTTATATTTTGTGAGATAACTACGGCAATGCAAGCAAGACTAGCTTTAAGACTTGTATATTTTGCAAACCTGAATATGCAGTAAATACATACACCTAGAGGGTTGAGATGTCCACACGTGAGTATTTTTCAATCCTTGACTCTTGTTGTGTTGCATTATTCTGCTAAATTAAGAGAGAATGCCCTCGAAGAGTACAACAACCTCTCTCATAAAAATTAAAGACTTCTGCTCCATAAGTGGGTTTAAATATAATTAATTCTATTTTATGTTGCCAATAAAATGGCAAGTTCAATCCACATCCAAATTTCTACAGCTACAAATAAGCATTTTCAGAAATACTCCATAAAAACCAGTCTCACTGCCACCTGCTCAAAGCAGAATGCATAATTCTCAATGTTAAATCAGTAAGAGAAGAAAATTTGAAGAACAGAACTGAAAAGATTTCCATATAAAAGTCACAAGCAGAAAACATTTTCTTACACTGATAGTCCAAAAAACATCAATATTACCAAACTTAATCATTTAATACAAGTATCATCTAGTGTATGTGTAGATATCACACAAACACACACACACATCTGTAACTGTCTTGATTCCTAAAATTGGACTGTGTTGAAAACTTTTTCAGGACAGCAGTTTTCAATTTAAAGTAACAGTAGAAGCCAAAATACTTGGCAGACAATAAAAACAAACTCTCATATTTAAGCACAATTACAGTAGAGTACTCTATAATTCTAGGATTTTATGAAAGCAAGGAATAAAGTTTAACATCCTTTTATTCTATTTAAAGCCCCATGTATTCAAAAGATTTAGATCTCAAGGTCTGATGTATATAAAAACATTTATTTTGCAATTAACATGGAGAAACAATTGTAATGAAAACTCTACAAATGTTAACAACACTCCACATGTATTTATAAATTATATGTAATTTAAGTTCCTCCATCCTGGAGAAGCATAATACTCTAAGAACTATCCTAATCTTCACCCAGCAATAATTTCAAGATGATATTATTATTCTCATTTCCTTGAATAATATCCATACTCCAGGGCCATTTTCCTTCTCATATTCAATATCATGCATGCTTGTATCAAGATTCCTTTCTTCATATCCTGTCACAGTATCAATCACTGCCTCCTGTCCACTCAATCCACTTTTGATTTATCAGCCGCCGTCTTTCTGGACTCCATAACTCGACCCAAACCATTTTAACAAGACATTGACAAATAGCACCCAGTATCACATCAACCTGTTCCACTTAGTAAACTAAGAAACAGTAACTGTGACATCTCTGCATAAGTATTCCATTCTATTCCCCAGACTGATGTATATTAATGAGGAGATGGTATTTGAAATGCTTCTTCCACATCAGCATCTAATATGATCAAATTAGGAAATGGGATGATTTATTAAATTTTCTAGAGCTGAAATATTTCTTTATATCACTATATGTGTGGTTTCAGAAAGTGAGCTGTTGCTTTCAATTTTTCTACTGTGGATATGCCTGCATTTCACAGACGAATTATTGTCTTTAAAAAGATTGCAAGAAGGCAAAATGTTATTAAGCAAATGCTCAGTAAAACAAACTAAATCGGTTTTAAAATTCCTAATTTAATGTAAATCTTGGTTGTTTTGCTGAAATTCAGTTTGTGATCTTATTAAGTCATATTTGCATCGTACTGTCTTGCTGTAGGACAGTTTAAAATTTATAGCATTACTAGGCAGCCTCACTTCTTGACTCTTAAAATGCATCCAAAATAAAATAATTGCAATATGCGCACATTTCCTTTTCTTTAAATATGGAGCAAGAAAAATCCATTAAGACTAAAATAAATAAATATATGATGCCTACTGAAAATAAGTAGAAAAGGATTTTAACATTTTTAGACTTAAAAATTGATATTTTTGATTGTCTGACACCTACAAGATTCACTTATTATTTCTTATGACACGTGTGTTAGGAAAAGTTACAAAAGATAACATGTTAGACGCTCTATGCTTTTACTGACCTGCTCAAAAATTTGAAAGCATGCACTACTCCTATTTGGTGGGAGGGAACATAGAAGAAAAAGAAAAGAGCAATATAAGATACATGGCCCATAATATCTACTTGTCCATTTCAAAGTCAGGCCAGGTACATAAGGTTGGAAAGACATCATCTGATGGGCCTGCTGTCTCCCATGTGAAATGTGTTTTGTAGCTCAGTTCATTTTCTGCTGGAAAACCCAATCCCAAATCAGAATTAGAGCACTTGATAAAGGGATGAGCCTGGGTGGCATAGAGAAAACTGTACGTTCATAGCCACATCCTAGTCTTCTTTTTCTGTGGTTCAGGAGATTGCATTCCTCAGGTTTTCTAATGTACTATCTTTCACAAGCAGTAGATCAACAAGAGTATGTTAATGGCCAGTTCAGCACATTAATATAAACTTGACTGCTTGGGCCACTTTTTATCATTTGTTTAGTTTTTTAAGTATATTTTCTTTTGGAACTTTAACAGGAACTCTCAGTGAAATTTCTGAAAGGTAACAAAGATAACAAAAAGATATGAACAACTCACAATTTACCAATCAGGCACTACATTTGTTTTAGAACTATTTGGAAATAAGTGTCTCTACCATAGAAGAAACCAAGCTCCCAAATGTCAATGGTACAGCACTACCCAACCCAACAGACAGGGACTGTTAATAGAACTGAAGCAGAACAGTGTCTAGAGGTGCACTGGTTTTCTGTTCATTCACCATAATGCTTGATGAGTATAATAAGCCATGCCAGGGCCTAGCCTTGTTTGTGCACGTCTTGAATATGTTCTCAGTTTTCTGGCCTCAGGAACTAAAAACAAAACACCATCCTCTATTCAACTGCTGACATAGCCAATTATCACTACAGCAGGAATGTCAAATTTATGTTCAGGGGGCCAAATGAGGGGTACAAAGCCAGTCTGCAGGCCAAACTGAACTCAGAATGACCCCACACTGGATCCAGCAAGCATGCCAGTCTGGTCCTGCATGTGCCACACGTCAGGTATGGTCTGTTGTGCCACAACCTGCAGGTAGCATGTGGGTCTAGTCCAAGACCCACAGACAGCACTGCAGGTCAGACAATAGGGCTCCCTGGGCTGGATCTGGACAGTGAACCCAGATGAGACATTATATGCTCACTGCATTAACATGGTAAGTACCTCTACCCTTACTGCCATAACCTGAACATACCTGCTGTTTCATATGTAAAACAGAATGAGAAAGTGAAGTCTTCTGGATTATATGGAACCTGACTCTCAACTCTGCTATCCAGAAGCACAGCTATCCTTTCAACAGAATTTTTGGTTCAATAGCTCCTTTTCTCACCCTCCCAACGATTAAAAAACTTAACGGGAGAACTGTACTAGACTGATTTTTTACAATACAGTGATTTAAAAAGGTCATCTACCCACAACTGCCAGTTGGCACTTTGATGGTTTGGAAGAAGTTTGAAGTCTTCACTCCTTCCTCTCCAGTCATCACCTCATTTATCTGCCTCTGTTCTCACCCAATTCATTACATATCAAAGGCTTCTTTTACATATAATGCTACCATTCAACACTTGTTTTCTTAATCTGTTCTTTCTGCAGGTACCCTTAATGCAGATTTTGGTCATGCCACCATTTTTCAGTTATGTTTAAGTCAAGGAATAAATAAAAAGGAAAGAAGGCCTTATCTGATATCCTGTTATTTTTCTGAACTTGATGCTGATGTTATCCTTCAATTCTTCAAGTTCAACTGTAATTTTTTGTTCTAGTATTCCTTTATAAAGTAGTACCCATATCAGATGTCAGCATACCTCGTGTGCTCTTTAGCAGGCAGTATCTTCTCATCAACTCCAAAGTCAAACTAGAAAACAGGATTGCACTTCCTGGCTACACATTGCAGCAGTTAATATAGTGCAAACATAGTGCAAGACGCTCAGTTTTTCCGATCAGAGTTCACTGCTGCTGGAGGGAAAAACTGACCCCACTTTTTGCCACCAAAATCAGCAATTCCTTTGCTCTCCCAACATGGGCTCCAAAGACAAAAAAAATGGTATGAAACTTCCCCTCTCAGTAGCAGGAAACTCTACTGCCACTCTAGATAACTACAATTCCCATAACACCTTGCACTCTACGATACACATTGCCTGTGCTGCTGGTCCTAGCATGCTGCCTAGTGAGGGAAAAGTAAGAAAAGACTGACCCAAGTGCATCCTCTGGTGGTACCCACTGAAGTTCTACATGCATCACCACCAGGTCCATCTATGGTACCACCTATAAACAGTTCCCAGTGCTCTGCTGGACTCCTTTCCTGACTATGACTCCTCTTCTCTTCCATCTTATTTCCCGATGAAAAGCAGAGGAGAGATTAAAGAAGGGGAAGTAAGCAGTGATGAAAAAATGCAAAAGATTAATGAAGGAAAGAAGAGCACTGGAATCCTCTTGCTATTGAGTAGTTGGCATTATGGGCAACAGAAGAAAAAGGAAAAAAAAAACAGTTTCAGTCATTTTGAAAGTGGTTTTTGTGCACTGAGCTGTTATGTTATAGATCTGCACCAGTTTCTTATCACTTATACCAGTTTGAGCATTATTCCTGTCCCCAACCCAGAAATTCAGTGCACATAAACTGCTTTCAAAATGACAAAACCAGTTTAAGATCAACCTGGACAGATGTATTAACAGACTTAATGGATTTAATTTAAATCAGTTTATTGAGCTTCTGTCCCAGATCCCCTCCAGATTCAAGTTAACTCACAGATCACCAACCTCCCAGGATGCTTTGAACCTCACCTGCAATCCCCCTCCCTGCAGAGTGGGTGAACTAGCCTTGGCCCAAGCTGTCTGTCCAAGCTGAGCAGGAAGGCATGCTCTAGTACTCCCCTCCCCCCATCCCCTGGCCTGGGCTACTGAAGGCACGTGGCTGCATTTCCAGAATCAAAACTGAACATCTGTTCACTTGCTTATCAATTCAATCTACACAGCTTGGAATGACCTGCAAAAACAAAATTGACTCATTCTGGCTTTTTGACTGTCTATATTTAGCCAACACAACACAGGTCTCATCAGTCTACTCGGCATGCCACACTGCTCCTCATTTCCCTCCACCTCTCCCACACTCCTCTTCCCCCGACCTCTCCTATCCCCCACCCCCTCTCATTCATTAAGTTCCTTTTACAAAGTCCTCGATTCTTCCTATCCCACTTTCAAGTACCCAAATGGAGAATAATATAATGGGAAGAAAAGATGCGCCATCCTACAGTGCCCAAAACTGA
The DNA here is from genome assembly GCA_030014935.1 of Caiman crocodilus. Taxonomy (NCBI): domain Eukaryota; kingdom Metazoa; phylum Chordata; order Crocodylia; family Alligatoridae; genus Caiman; species Caiman crocodilus. The sequence goes on along the minus strand of JAGPOW010001918.1, from coordinate 6,825,531 downwards.
CACACACATATAAGATACAAAAAATGATAATGGGAGAGGCTCTAAAGAATGAAGCTGTCAAATGACAAGGTACGTGTATTTCATGAGACATCTGTTGACTTAATAAATTTGGCATCAGATCACCTAACACACTGAAGCAACTTGAACTAAAGCTGAGGTGGCTTTGACTCTTAGCAGATCCCATCTATCCCTTTTCAAACACTGACTAGAACTATAAAGGAGATTGAGGGGGAATTCCACTTAAAACGCAATAAGAGACCTGTGTATGAGATTTGAGTCAACTGCCTCTGGAGTACTCCAACCCGAATACAACAAAGGAGATATCTTAAACACCAGTCTTACACACCTGATTGCCAGGACACAGACAAGCTTGTCTCCAAGGGTTCTGTTCAAGCCCAATACCATTTGCTTTTATATGCACTACTATTGTTATTACTACAGAAATTTAACAAGTGGCATTTAACAACATTCCCCATAGACTCCCCTAAGAATAATGGGCTGATAAGAACAGACATAAATTACTCCTATTGAAAAAAAGAGCTCATTTATGTAGGCTTATGCACAGATTTCTTGTGTTTTAGTGCAGTTCTGTTCTCCCCACGCATGCAGAATTGTTACTATTCTCTCATGTGCTACTCCTCAAATTGAAGCGGCCTCCACATTCCAAGCCAGCTAGTCTTCTATCACAATTCAACTACACATGTCCTTATAATTCATTAATCTTGCTCACATTATGACATTAAAAGGGAATTAGCTAGACATAAAAATAAACCATTAAGTTAGTTTACTTTTGTTTTAGCCTTTCTTCTGCACCCTTTATTTAGTGTCCATTGTTTGCATGCTCATTAGGACAGAATATTCACATCATCAACCACAAAAGTACTTCAAATATTAAAGATGCTATATAAATAAAATATTCCATTTAGCATCTACTTTTTAAGTCAGATTTAAAATAAGTGTATTACTCATTAACAAACATTTACAACCATCACCTCAGTCTCTTATATCTACTATAATTCCATTTATAGGAATCTTATTCAGCAGTGTCCTCAGTACTACAAACCCTTAAATAACTGAATTTTCACATGCATTAAATTAAGGGTGTCAAACTCACTCTACGGCCTGGGTTGGACCTGGACCATGAGGTCTCCTTCTGGGGCAGATCCATGAGGCCAAACAGGAACTGCATTGGGTCTGGGTCTGGGCCCGGGCCCGGGCCAGGGCCAGGGCCAGTGACAAAAGCCCAAGAGCAGCAGTACAGACCAGGTAGTAGGGTCCAGGAGCAGGGACAGGACAGGATCAGATGGCAGTGTGAGTGTGGGAGGCAGGCAAGGCGTGAAAAAAAAAAAAAAAACAACAAAAAACAAACAACAAAACTGGTTGGCAGCTGGGAGAGGGCAAGAGGAATAGGCAACAGGACAAGCAAGGTCTGTATCTGCACAACCACACTCACCCTCTGCCTCCCACAGTATGTCCCTTTGGGTCTAGGGATAATGAATGCTGTCTACTGATCGGTCAGAATGAATGGTTCTGCTAGCCAGATCCAGTACACAGGCCATATGTTTGACACCCTTGAATTAGCCAGATTTTCAAATAAGACTTGTAGCTTTGGAATACAAACATCATTATAACTGTCCTAATACCAACAACACGGGGAAACCTTGATTGAAGCCTGTACAAACAGCTTTCTAGTCACAGAATCACAAGGTAACAGTAATAAAAAATTGCAGACATGCATTACAAAACGATAACATTAACAGGTGGGAAGAGACTGGAGCAACTAATAGTTAGTAGCTTCTAATTTCTTAATAAATTGTTATAATGGTCCCACATATTACATTGCTTCTACAAATACTTGCTCATCATTTAGCTATTTCAGCACACTGTAAAAGAAATAAACAGCTATTACAAATAAAGTTGTAAGATAATCACTTTGAAGGGGAAAGCTAACTCACAATACAAGATCTTTGCCATGTTATTAGAAGGCAAATTCTAGAGTATTCCAATCAAACTGAAAGTACCCAATAAACCAAAACCATATAGATGCATCCATACTCCAACAGGCTGTCAGCAGGTATTAAATTTAAAAAGTCTTAGGCAACAAAAGCACAACCCCGTTTTGCAAAAGGAAAAGGAGTAAACTCCATTAGCAGTAAATAGTAGGCTGCCTACCACTGAATGGAAACTGGGTCTACTGAATTACATGTATGTTTTGAATCATTATCTTGCAGAGTTTTGCAATGTGCTGTATGCTTTTACTTTATTTAATTTTATTTTATTTAATACTTGCAGGCCTGCCAGAAAAAAAATTGAACTAATTTAATTGCTCTCCAGAAATAAGCCTAACAATGACTTCATGAGAACTGTAACAAAATAGTACAGTACATGTTACGAAATCACAATGGAACAACCTCAGTAACCTCACAGGACATTGCAAAATTAAAGTTGAAATCTGAAAGGTCCACATTCACCAGTTCATTTGCAATTTTGGGCAATACAAATGTACTTTTAAAACTTTAATTTAATTAGATAACGTGGTAATGTATCCACGAGCATGCAAAACTGCTGAAGTGCTATAAATACTGCAGATTTATAATAGGCTATATAGCTTAGAAACAAACTAAGTACAAAAGAGCCATCAAAACATTTTTAGAGGCAGATTTTTAGAAGTATTTAGTCACTTATTTTCCTTTATTTCAGTGAGAGTTGGGATTCCTCAATACTTTAATAGCCTGGTGATTAGCATATTCGTCTTCCCATATGTATTTTAAGGTTACTTAAGACTTATAAATAACTGCAATAATACCAATAGTTCTAGAAAACTTTGTGTATCCAGTATTCCCTATAATTCAGAATCTGACTTACTAAAAATATTTTCATTTGTACCTTAAGCTTTTTCATTTATTTTGAAGGCATGTCTTGTAAACTTAGAACTAATCCAGCAGATATTTACACACAAGTATTCATCCTAGCTGTTGAACCCATTAGGAAGATTATATGTTTATATGGTTAGTATCGAAGTCCATTGTTAATGCACTCAACCCATCAAGAACAAACCAGTGTTTGTAAGTAACAAAATTACTACTAACCCATCCCATAAAAAAAAAAAAAAAAAAGTATCCAGGTACCAATTAAAATGCAAATATTTACCAAAGTAGGGGTGCACCAATAAAGATTTTTTTGGCTGATACCAATGGCCAATTATTAATGAGCCATATTGGCTGATACTGATCCAATTAGAGATATGCAGCCCAGAAGCTTGGAGGGCAGCGTCTAGCTGGTAAGTGTGTTGGGGGAGAAGGGGCATATTGAGGCCCTTGCAGAGAGAGAGGGAGGGAAGGAGGGAGAGAATAGGGCTGGGCATGGGATGAAATGAGTGGCTCAGTGGGAGGGGGTGGCTCCCACCACTGCACACCCCCGCTCCCCCTGAAGGGAGCCATGAGAAGGGAAGCACGTGCCCCCAGATCTGTGTGCAGTACAAGAGCAGGCTGCCACTGTGGAGGGCCCAGACTAGGGCTGCTCTTGGGGTAGGCAGCGGCAGCAGTGCCGGGAGCATAGCCCCACTCCCAGTACCACCTCCCACCCTGAGTGCAGCCCTGGACCATCCCCCTTTCTCCCCCTCCCAACAAGGAAGAATCTGATGCTGCCCCCAGTTCCAGCACACAGCAGCATGCACAGATCTGGGGGCACATCCCACATGACACCCACATGGCTCCCCCAGGGGTGTATGCAGAGGTGAGAGCTGCCACCCCCAGACAAGCCACTCAGAGCTCTGTCCCATGCCCAGCCCCAGCTCCACTTCCTCCCTCACCAGAGAGGCCTCGATCTCTCCCCACATCCCCCTCCCCCCCCCCTTCCTTCCCTCCCAACAGATTTAACAGCCAGACACTGCTCTCCAAGCTGCTGGGCTGGCCATGTGCATGCTGCAGATGTGCATATAATAAAAGAAAAATTTGCTAAATTTTTCCTGCAACATCTAGATGTAAATGTATCCTAATACAGCTGCCAAAATAAAAATTCACTTAATCTTTATATAATAATTTTAGTATAAAAATAGAGAAGCTTAATAGCTAACAAAGTAAAAGCAGGTTGCCAGAAGCCTTCATGTGCCTGGTAGTTCTCAGTTAACAGATTTAGGTCAGTATATTCAGTAGAGACTGACCAGAGATGATACCTCTAGATCAGAGGTTCCCAGCCCCCAGGCAACAGCCCGGGTACCAGGCCACGAAGTGTTGGCTACTACACCAGAAGTCCGGAAGTGACCAGCATACTACACACTGGCAGCCGACCTTTTATACTCAGTATAAGAAAGGGTAGGCTGCCAGTCTGCTGTATGCCAGTCACTTCCAGTCTGCAGCATGCTGGTCTGCAGTTTGCCAGTCCATGGTCACTTCCAGTCTGTGCTTTGCTGGTCTGTAGTCTAAAAAGACTGGGAACCACTGCTCTAGATAAATACAGATTTTGAAGAGATTAAAAAAGACAGATTCTGTAATAGATTTGAAACAGGCCATCTACAGACAGAAGAGGATCCAGAAAGGGGAGGTATATACTGGTGCATTTACACCTCCCTTTGATTCCCGGCAGTGGCAGCAGAATTTCAGCTAAGTACAGATAGTCAAAAAGCCTCAGGCTGAATCAATTCAGTCTTTGCAGGTTAGTCTAAAATGCAAAGCTTAAACTGAAACGGAAGTGAACACATTTACCTTAATTCAGGAAATGCAGCTATGTGACTGCAGTAGCTCAGGCCAGAAGCCAGGGGGTATTACAGCATGGCTCTCTGGCACACAGCCAGCATGGGCTGCATGTTCACTTCCTCTTCCTGCTATCTCCAAGATCCTTGGGATTTGCAGTCCAAAACTGCCGCAGCAAGACTCTGCAGGTTTGCTCATCACTCCTCCCTGCTTCCAGGTGCCTCTGGTATTTGTAGTCCAGTTTCAACCCCTTGTCAGCCAGCCTTCACTGCTCCAGCTAGGGAGCAAACGGATGGGGCCAGCCCCGCTCTCTGGAGCAGACAGCCCAGCCCAGCCCAGGGCTGGAAAGCATGCTGGGAAGCTGAAGGACTTTGATTTAACTTGAACCAGGAAGGGGTCTGGGACAGAAGTTTCACAAACTGGTTTGACCCAACTCAGTTAAATCTGATACTACATTCAGTCTGGTTTATCTTAAACCACTTTTAGCCATTGTACATCTGGTTTATATGCAATGAGCCTCTGTTCTGTTACAGGTTTAAATCAGTTTCTGATCACTTAAACAGGTTTGTGTGTAACTTCTGTCCCTAGCCTTCTAATCAGACAGTGCTGAAGAAATCAATTAACCTCACAGCTCATTATAGTCTACCTGATCCCTTCTAAACATTTCATTCCACAGGTATTAATGACAATCTCTTCTTTTTAATTATCTTGATGTTCCACCAATCAAGCTATCCTTTGTTCTGAAATGGTGGTGTCTAATCAGGTGCTTCTGCTAATGAAGCCCCTATTTCACAGCCCTGCAGATGGTTGTTTTGGTTTTTTTTAATCATTCCAATGAAATTATATTTGTTTTGTTTCAATTTTAAACTGCATAATACAGCCCTAAATGCCTAGTACATTACTGAAGCTTCTAGTATATTTTCACCAGGAGCAAAATCTTCTGTTTTATATATGATGATGCACTGTACCATTTTCATGCCTCTTTTCAAAATTATAGACCTACTCATGTCTGCTGAGTTACTGCAGATATACTTTCAGAACATATTTAGGGAAACTTTAATTAAAACTGGCTAGTACCAAAAACAACTATTTACAACAATCAGATCTCAAAAAGCCTCAACATTCTCCACCACTGGTATCATTGAATCTCGGCAATGTTCATAGCAGAAAACTGCACACCCTACAAACCCTCTCTTTTCAAGAGGAACTTAGATGGGAGAAAAACAAACAACAATTAAGGCTGTTCTATTATAAGTATGTAGAGACTTTTTACACAAAAAAAAAAAAAAAAAAAAAAAAAAATCAAGCCTCACTCAGAAACAAAGTCATTCATCTGTGGTCATGTAAGGTATTTTTCAGATAGTTATCAGTTAGCCCAGCCTAAAGTAATTTAATACTGTATTGTCTTTTGAATCTGACTAGCCAAATATGCAATATGTACTTTATCTTCAAATCAAGCAGTTCTAAGAACATGATCCAAAGATAAAGTACATACTAGACATAGTACTTTGATTTTTAGAAGGTAGAAAAAGTTTGAGATAATTATCAGACAAAGATATATCAATAAGGCACCATCTAGTTTGGCAAACTCCATAAAAATATGGAAACTAGAGAAGCTTACTCCAGTCCTCCAGATATATTTACTAGGAACACAGTTTATATAAAGACATCATAGTTAGTTTATAAACTAATTTCTTGGGATGGGAAGGGTAAAAACTGAACCAAAAAACTAGAAACTGAATTCTACAGTTGCATGAAAATCATTAGAGATCTAGGAAACGGGACTTATGAGGAAAGGCTGAAAGAACTGAGATTTGGAGTCTGCAGAGAAGACAGGGAGATCTGATAAGAGTCTTCAAATACCTGAATGTAACTATCATAAGAATGGTTACAGACTTCTGTGGCTACCTTGGTCTCAAACTGCAGCAAGGAAAATATAAGAGAAAAAGTTCTTCCTATTACTAACCACTGGAACAGACAACCTGCAGAGGTTGTGGAATCTCCATCCTTGGAAGTTTTTAAGGGCAGGTTTAACAAACACTTGTCTAGGATGGTTTAGACAAGGTCAATCCTGTCCTGAGCAGGGGCTTGGACCATACGACTTCCTGCAATCCCTTCCAGCCCTATTATTTTTCTTCTTTGAATATGACTCCATCTCTAAATAGACCCATTTCTAATTACGGCACTCCCAAATGAAAATAAATCTCTTTAATTCATATTTACAAATAAATAATCTTGATCTTTATTAACATTGATCTTAAGCTGTCATTATTTCCATCTTCAAGGTTCAGTTTCTTTCAATTGTTTTATACACTGCATTTCATAAGCTATCAGTATTCTAAGATAGCAGGATGGGGGCAGGGTGGGCTACCCACTGCGGGCTCGGGCTCCCACCCTGCTGTCCTCACTTGGGACCTCTGCAGCCTGATGGCTGCAACCCAGTGCTTGCAGGACACAACAGGGCCACGCAGGAAAGCTGCTTGCTGCGGAAGGCTCTGCACTGCCCTGGCAATACATCCCCAGTACACAGCCCCACACCAGCACTGTCTCTGATCGTCAAGGACTCTGGGGTCACTTTTTGGAAGTAAGCAGCTATTTCCACCTTTTAGGACTGCTTTAAATACTACTTTGAATTTTCTACATACTATTTTTTATAGTTCAACTATTATAGTTATTGGCTAACAAGTAGGTAGTTAGCTATTGGCTAACACCTAGGTATTCATCCAAATATGCATGCAAAAAACTACACCTTCATCCGAAACCTAAAAAAGCGATTTAATTTTAAAACTTCTTATATGTTAATGAGCAACTAAAACATGCTTACAATTATTGTCTTTGGGTGTTAGTAAATGTGTCCCCAAAAAAAACAAAAAACCCCCATCAACAACAACAACAACAAAAACTTTGGGGGAAAATGAAAAAAAAAAAATAAAATTAAAAAAACTGAAAACAAAGTAATTTGATTATCATTTTTTCATGGGCAGGGGGAGAAAAATCATACCTTCTTGTTCTACTCTTTGATCTTGATCTCTGAGACCTGTATGATTTGCCTCTGCCTCTTGATCGACTACGACTCCGTTTTCTTCTTGATCCATATGAAGAACTACTGCTAGATCGGTGTCTGCGTCTAAAAAAACACCAACATTAGCAGCTCTCTCCTAATTCTATTTTTAAAAAAGACAGTCTAAATCTATTAGTTTTTATTACAATGGCACCTATGAAATGAGGGTCATCATAAACAAGCACAGCATCAGAAAAGAGTTTCTATTTCTATCTCAAAAAACCCTCACAAGAAAGACACAGGTCACTTCATTCGGAAAATCCCTTAACAATTAAACAAGTGACTGTTACAGCCTGCAAGCTACGCTTGAGTAATATTCAGATTGCTTTTGAGCATGCATTTTAGTTTCCTTCCATCTTGGTTCTTTGACGAATGCTATGGTGAAAGAGTGTTTTGCAGTGTGAACTGAAGAGAGCAAAGATAGGATTCTTCCCAACATCATTTGGGTATCTTGCATCATCTTCAGAAAAGATTACTTCTTCTCATGTCTGTGAAGTGATAGATTATAGATAAGCTGACAGAAGATCTCCAAACCATCATCTTTGAAACAACCTCTTCATCCTAGAATCCTCTATAACACCTATGACTCCTAAATCTAACTGTTGAGATAAACACAAGCTTATCCCATTGAAGTCTTGGCAAATCAATGCTAGAACACAGAATTAGATGCAGAAGTAACTTAAAGCTAATATAAGTTATAGAGCACTGGAACCATGCATTGTAAGTATGTCATCCTACTTAAAAAAAAAAAAAAAAAAAAAAGAAGTAGGCTGCCTCTGGTATGAGTAGCACTGCAGTAGACGGGACTGAAAGAAGGAACTAGTAAATTACAATGGCCAAGTCCTCCTCTGTAAGTGGGAAATGGATCCTTTTTGCTAATGGAAGATGAAGAGTAGTACTGCTGCTTTTGATTCTTAAGGGTCATATTAGATTCATTTCTTACCCTAACATGTAATTCTATCTCAACTGTCAAGGACAAATGTCCTAAACTGAGGGCAAGGCAGAAGTGCCTGCCAGAGTCTCAAAGCAAACACTTTGGTCTTTTCTGGATTCAATTTAAGTCAGCTGGTCTTCATCCAAACTCTAATCTCCCTCAAGCTCTGTTATCTGTGAGATAGCCGTGCCTGCACTGGGACAAAAGAGATTCATAAAGCTGCATGTCATCAGCATAGTGCTGGCATCGAAGCCCATTTCATCTCACTATGTCCCCTAAGGGTATTATGTAGATGCTAGGCAGGAGCAAAAAATAGAACTAGCCAACTTGTCCACCATTACTTGTGAGTGATTAAAAAGAAGAAACAAAATGGGGCTAGCCCAAAAAAAAAAAAAAAATCTATAAATTACTTCCACGAGATACAGGTAGATCAGCAGCACCTTAAGTTAGGTCAAATGCAGCTAAACAAAATGTTTATTCTCAGTTTGTTTTCCCCTCCCTCCATCACTAAAACATCCTCTATCAATGCACCTTTGTTCCAAGTCCATCTAAAGTCAGATTATGGGACTGTCAAAATATCTGAAGACCTGGATGTTGCTGGAGTGATTCAATGATACTTTTTCCTCATCAGAAAGGACAGGCGGGACAAGAAACGAAGAAAAGGTTATCAAGCATATTGGCTTAGTGTCTGTCTCCCGAGGATGCAAACTAGAATATTATAGGTTTCCTCCACGACAACAACAAGAAACTAAGAATGATAGTGAAAACAAGCTTGCATAGCTATCATTTTAGAAATCATTTCCATTAATACATATCTCCTTCTCCATTGCACTTTTGAATGGTTGGCTTTATTTTAGCAGCAGGTATAAACCCAGTAATACATGACTGGCTGGGTGAAGTTTCTTGTGCTATTAATGTTAGTGCAATATTAGACCTCTAAAATGGGATTGCAAATTCAGTTAAAAATCTGACGGAATGGGAGGAAATATGTTATTTTTAATATAAATTTTATTTTTAAAGCTGCATTCACACCAGTAATGTTTTAAACAAGTTATATATTTTTTCTGTGATCCAAGACCCAAAGATAATCTTGGTAGGAAAGCCCAGAACAAACATTCATCCTGCAACATGTGGCAAGTACCAAGAACACACACCTTATTCAAATATTTTTAGCCCTGCTTCATAGGTGAAGCTGCGTCATGTACAGATACATGTAGCATGAACTTACCTTTTCTCGTAAGAATGTGAACGGGCCTGGAGATCTCGAGACCGTGAATTCGACCTAGACTTCCTTCCCGATTTCTTACGGCTGTACGTTCTGCTGTCTGAGGAACTACTTGAAGATGAACGCCTACGGTGCTTCTTTTTTCTTCTGCTTCGATTCTCTTCTTCTGTGTCTGATGAGCGACGTCCCATTTTTCAGCTATTTAGAAAAAAAATTAAAACCATTCTAAAATATAACATTTACAAACTCTACATGACAAACATTAGATGCATATGTAAATACCACTTTGTAAAAGTAAAAACATGAAGCATTGGGGCGGTGGGGAGCGCTGACCTTTTATTTTAAATTCCTAGACTGCTAATGGTTTTGTGCAACTTAGGACAAACTTAGACTTGTAAATTAACACATTAAAATGAAACTTTTAATCTGGTATTTCAACTCATATTAGCTGCTACAAACTTTGAAATAGCTCACAAGCAGGTTAATCACAGTCAAAATGTTCTGGTACAGCCGCCTGCAACATTAACATTCTGTATTTTCTCCTTTTTATTCATTTTCTGTCTTACCCAGCTATTAGTACTTTTAGAAATCACTGGAAAGGACAGCTTTTAGACATGTGCATAGGCATTTAAAATCTGAGACCTTATAAGAAGACCAGACATTGTCAGTATACAATATCTTTAATTATGCTTATGTTTAACTTGCAATTTTGTAAAGAGAACCATAGTAATCCAACTGCATTGTCCACACAATGCTAGTCATTCAGTCATACTTTTTATTGCTCAATATTATTGCTTGTTGACCATGTGATTAAGTTACTTGTATGTTTATGGACATATAATTAGAAGCTAAGTAACAGAAGAGGAAAAAGTTTATCTGGAACTTTTAAGCCATAAAATAAGAGGATGGAACTTCTTCTACAGTAATGCTGATTTAGGTGTTCAGTTTAAAAACCACACAACTTTAAATGGTTTAATACCAAAATCAGAGCTATAAATATTAAACTTTAGATGTGTTTCTTGATCCCCAAGGTGTTTATGTGTATAAAGTTTCAGGTTTATGGATTGTGATAACAGGGCTGTAAAAAAATTGCCATTCATTTAATTGCTGGAAAGACAATCACCTTTTCTTGGTTTGAAACTCATAAGAAATCAGTTTTATTGCTGTCACTTCATGATTAAAGAAATAGTATGCCTCTCAAATTTTTCAGGCTATAAAAGTGGATGTTTTAAATCCTTTTTTTGTTCCAGAGGCACCAATCCCACCCACCCAAGACGTTAAGATTCCCCCTCCCTTCAACTAATGGTGCTTAATAAAGAGGCCTTCTTCCCATGAATAAAAGTTTAGCTATAACCAGGCAACTTAAAATTGCTAAGAACACTTCAACGCACAATTCTTCACTATTATTATGACTTGTGGAGGCAGCAGTGTAGACAGGGTTGAGGCATTTTTATCAGTGGTAAAAAGTTACATTTCCTGACTTTCCTAACATACACTAGTCTTTTGAACTCTTTCTCTGACACCAGATCTTTACCCTTCCCCATTCTTTTCTTCATATAAACAGCAGAACTTAATCACAACTGAAGGGAACTTCTCAATTATGCTCATTTAGGTGCATCCACAAAAAGGTTTAGATGCCTGAAATGGAATTAAATTTCAACCAAGTACAAGAGTAGGACGTACAAAACCCCTGAAATATCTAAAGGTCTAGGGAACTTAACTGTTAAAAATATAGGTGCCTGCAGACGCATAAAGTTCTGTTTGTGCTCAGACACAAAGCTGCCATCATCTTGGCAGAATCAAGCGTCTCAGCAGCAATCCTCAGTCAGAATTCATAAGGTTAGCATCCCTAGGCAGCTTTACACATACTCTGGGTTGGGAGAGGAGGGGTGCTTTGGAGTGACTCCTGGAAACCACTCTAATTAAAGCACCCATGGCATTTCATGTATTCAGAGCCCTGCGCTTCAAAATGCTGGCAAAGCACTTTAACTAAAACTTGTTAGATAAGCTTTGATCAAAGCACCTCAACTGCCATTTTCAAGCACAGGAATGCTGAATACATGTGATACAGAGGCTGCTGAAATGCACTAATTAGCACGCATCAGAGCAAGCATCAGGCATGCGTATAGGTGTCCCCTAGACCTAAGTATCCTGCGGCGCCCAACTAGCAAGAGTGTTCAGAACATGCCCAAATGCTAACACCAAGTTCCACATGCATTAATTCAACAACAACAAGAGAACATGATGTCTCTCCCCTTCTTACAATAACTGAGTGCAGGGTTCTCAACCTTTTTAGTCCCAAGGCACTCAGACTCAAGGCATCCTTCAGAAACTGCCAGCTCTGTTCTTTCGCTCCTTTTTTGACTTCAGAACTCAAAAAAATGCAAACAAGTCAGAATGCTTTTGACACAATGGAGTCCTACTTGAAATCTCTGGCCGGATCCAGACACACACATGCAGGCGTGTGTATTTCCCCAGGGAAAAACAAAAGCAGCACAATATGAGCTGCACACTCTGGTGTGCCACAAGTAGCCCCAGGTGGGGTAGGGGAGGCTGGGGCCAGCAACTAGGCTGGCCCCAGCAGCCTTACATGGGTTTCTAGGGGTCTCTTGGGGCTCGAGTAGTGATGATCCATCAGTAGGGAGCCTGGCCACCAGCCAGAGCATGGCTCCGGCCAGACAGGCTCTAGTTTCAGGTAGTGCACACTACCACCACATATGCCATCCCGCTTTTTCTGCTGAGGGTTTTTTTGGCACCAGGATTTTGTCGTGTCAGAAAAAACCCGGCACTGTAAATTTGCAGCACAAGTAATTCCTACATGTGTGGCGTGTGTAGCACCACAGATGGGTCTGCAGTGCCACATGGACTAGAGACAGGCATTCAAAAAGCCTGAACCTGAGTTGATTCAATCTTTGCAAGTTAGTCTAACCTGCCTAGGCTGAATCAGTTTGTAACTGTGCAGATATCCCCTCTGGATTGAAAAGAATACAGGCATATGCCTGCAGTGGCTCAAGCTAGAAGCTGGGAGGGCACTAGAGCAGCCCTCCTGTCCCTTCCACAAAGCTGAGCTGAGGTGGGGTATGGCCACCCAGAAAGACACTCTGATTAGAGAGGGTGAGTGAGGGAGCCAACAGAGATTTACACAGCTTTTAGTTACACAGCAGGGAGTTGCATAGCATTTATCAGCCCATCAGCAAGACAAAAGGCTCTCTCATTAGTTCAAGCTCTTCTTAAACAACTTTTTCCAAGAAAGGAAAAGGGACATTACCAATTACCTGTTGATTAGCTCCAAAAAGCCTTAAGAAACACTGTACTGTCTACCTTTGTCTCATCTCCCACAGCATGGACATAGCCAGCATGTGATATGCTAGCTAATGCTGAGAGGTGTCTGTGTTAGGCCGGGGGGGGGGAATTCCTGCTTGAGCAGGGCAGGGAGACCAGAAGGAAGTCAGACAGACCCTGCTGTACCTGCAGTTCCTACCACAGCTACAGCCGGGAGTACAGGGGAGAGGATTTTGCTAGGCTACAGCAGAGCCCCACCCAGAGATGAAGAACATCTGGGATTCTGGGGGACTCAGGTTTATCTTAAACCAGCAAGAGGTCTGGGGCAGACATTGCATAAATCAGTTTGATCCAAATCAGTTAAGTCCAATACTACATTCAACCAGGTTTATCTTTACCTTCTTGAAGTGTCGCACCCAGAACTAGCCTCAGTATTCAGGTTGCAGCCTCACCAAAGCAGAGCAGAGCACTTCCTACTGCCTACCTTTGACACACAACTAGCATGCTGAGCAGCACAATGATGAATCCCACTCTTGGGCACTCAGCTTTCCCACTACACTACATGGGGCTCTTAAACACCTAACTCAGGGCCTTGGATTCCGTTTCTATAGCCAAGAACCTAAAATCTAGCCATTGTGATGCCAAGCATCACCACGCCCAGGTCCCTTTGTAGATCTACCTTAGTCATCTGTGGCTTAGGTCCTCAGCACTCTGCAGGACTGTATCTTCAGCCAACATAGTCTGAGCAACAAGATAAATCAAACTGGAGAACAAGGGAAAACTGAATCCAAAAAAAAAATGTTGTAGATATGTTCACCACTGTATGTGTATTGTTAACATGAAATAGTTTTGCTCATGCCATGAATGAGCAAAACCATTGTTCCACATTTTCAAAGGTTTACAACTTGACCAGATTTGGGCAGATTTTCAAGAGGACAGTTCAAGGACTTACCTGACCTAAAGGCCTTTTCCTGACAAACTTAAAAGTCCCAACTCCTAAGCAACTCAAATGAAAGGTCACCAGAATTATTCTAAAATAAGCAAGAATGTTCTTTCCTGCTCTGTTTCTTGGGAACTACTATACAATTTTGGCAGAAGTTTTCAAGAATGTTCAGCCTGAAGCAGCAACAAGGCCCAGAAAATTTCAGATGAAATGGTTTATATCTGGCAGAGTTCTGTTGCTTATAAAATAGGTTTTTATAGTGGGAAAGTTATTCTAGTTCTATCAGCCTTGACAATAACACTGCAAGTAGCCAAGTAACTTCGTGTACCGCATAGAAGAATTCAAACAAGACTAGTGGTAAAAAACAAAACAAAAATAATATTTCTATAACATCTATTCAACAACCAAATGTAGGCAAATTTCAGCACAATAAGAAAATACATATTGAATAACCTGGCTTCACCTCATCTTATCTTCTAAGTTTTTGGAGTTATTTTATTTAAGAGAATTACCCAAATTTGAAACTAAATTTACAAGCATATTTTTGTACTATATTTAACAAATTACAGGTAAAGAATCCTCCTGTGAGTTAGTTTTCAGCATACTGTCTAATTAGACATCTTTAGCTACCTCAATCAAATGGACAGCAGCTATAACATTACAACAAAGTTCACGTCAGTTTGACATCAGGTCCCTATTACAAACAGTGTTTGTCTACTGCTACAAAACGTTGCTCATAACTAGTTTGCAGTGATCTCAAGTTTAGAGTAATTGCCAAGTATCTTCAGCATATGGCTCCTGATCCCTGTAAATAAGATCTTTCCAATATGATCATATCCAGATACTGACAGAAAAGGTGTCACATCTACTTCATTATCCCTTTTTCTTCCAGAGGCACTGGGCATGCCCTTTGGTAGGATAGAACACAGGATAACCGCTTCCTGCCATAGTCATTCCTGATCAGCTCTGGATCTTGGAAAACCACACAGAAGCAGAAGTAATTTTCCTTTTCTGAAGGCCACTAAAGTTACTTTCACCACATGGGAGGATATTATTTTAAAAGAAAATCAGAAATGAACATCACAGAACTAGTCCAATAGAGAAAAATACCAAAGGCAGCAATCTGGATTGCAGTTGCCATCCACTGACTGTCTAATGGCCTGTGTAAATATGTTAGTAGTCTCAGTCTATTTTCAAAATTACTATTACACAAAACTCTACAACACAAATACCAAGAAAGCCATTCATAAATGTCAACATCAGCAAAAAGGCCCAGGATAAGCCAGATATTCAACTACTTTCTCAACCTGAAATGTGACCTACTATAACAAGAATTCACAGGCACTAGCCACGATGCATTATTACTCTGTTACATCAGAATACTTCCCTCAGAAAATGGCATCTAACTGGCATCCCTCACAAGCACTGAATTAATCCTAAATATTAAGAAATTGCTTACCTTAAGCGAACATTTCAAAGGAACAATATGAATTGCTACTACTACTGTTGTTGCTACTTCTCCCACTGAAAGAGTTCATCTTAAAAATTAAAAGCACTTTACAAAGGTTGGAATCATTATTCCCATCGTACATATGGGAAAAGTGAGGGACACACACCTAACCAAACCTGCCCAGGGGTGTCAACATCAAATGCATTTGTGGACCAGATCCAGACTACATAACCTCTCATGGGCCAGACAACCCACTTCTGGGTCCAGCCTGTTGGGGCTTCTTGCTACTGCTGCAGCTGACAGAGCTAAACATCCAAGAAGTTTAATGTTGCCACCACTCAACCACTGACACCATGTGGCTACCACATGGGATTTAAAGTTACTGCCTGCTGCTGATTTGCATGCCAAACAGCAACCAAAAACCAGAAATTTGAGTTCCCCACAAAAATTAGTCAGTACAGTGCATAGCTGTCTTATAGCACCTGCTAGGATTTATGAAGAAATATTAATAACTTTGCTAAATAAAGCTAACAGGAACCACTGCTAATTTCTTTCCTTTGCTATTCTGAAGAAAAAACAAAATGCCAAATGCTTTACATTGATTTAAAGGTTACAAATCCATTTTAAAGTAATTTGAAAGAAAACCACACTGAGAGTTTAGACAGAGGTCAGCAGTGCCATAACTTCTTGGCTATGGGTTTATATGGATTAGGGCGAGCTTGGACAGATTTATATTTCTAATTATTAAAAGTTGTGTGTTTTATACTATTTGTTTAGCCAACCAGTTTTAAACCCCATCTTGAAGTTGAAGTTTGAATAAACAAATAGAAGCTTCTAAGCTTGCTGAGTTTTCCATGTCTCTCCTCTCTCTCCCAAGTTCACAAAACAGAAACAGCCAAAAGCAGAGCAAGAAAGTGTAACTTAGCTTCTAGAGTTTGCTTTGGCAACAACTGGAACAAAAAAAAAAAAAAAAAGCACAAAATCCTGCACTTACCAGGTAAACAAAACAAAAAAAATATTTTAAGCCACTGTTTTAAAATGCAATTATTTATGATTCTATCTATATCCCAGATTATTATGTAGGAACCACATCTCACAGAAAAGAAACTTTTTCATTACTTAAGGCTGTATCTAAAAGTTTACCACACACACCCCACCCCACCCCACGTTTTTAGCTATTTTTTGTGCCAAAAAAGTATCTAGGCTTGTATCAGTGTGGGGCTTAATTGCTATATGAGAAAGAGTTTTCACTGAAATGTAATCTTTATTTTACATGCTTTGCTTCAAAGGCGTGGGAAAACACACCAAGGTATTCTTCTATAATACTAGTCTGAACCAAAAATATTTCATTTTTACTTATCAGTTAAAACATATCTGCCTTCTTACCCACTCTATGGCTAGTGTTCCCTTACTTTTACCAGAAAGTTATTTTTTAATAACTTGATTAAAAGAAGTCACAGGCAAAACTATTCTTAAATGTAAATAGTGGCTCACGTGTGACAAATATAGTCTATATAAAGACTTAGTTCAGTCCTTTAGATCCAAACGGCAGCAAAGAGTTGGCAGAAGTAGAACAAAGGATGTATTTCTGTGTGTATACATGTACAAGTGCATACAGGCAGGACTATATAAGGATCTTAACATATTGGAAGAAACTCACATGCGCCCAATACTTATACTAGCACATCTCTCTTACATAAGTTTTTCATTAAATCCACATACACTTAGTTTCCAAGCTTTTACCCAGGTTTTTCATCCGTAAAACCTTGGAAAATAAGCCACCGCATGTAGCCATCTCACCTCAGGTGCTCACCTGCAGAAAGTTGCACAGATGCCCCAAAATCCCCACGGATCAAGCCAGGTAAGGGTCTTTGGGTAAACCCGATATCTTTTATTAGACCAACTCAAATAATTGGAAAAATTTCTTCTTTGCTATCTTTCAAGCACAAACACGTTTGTGCCCAAAAGCTGGCTAGGAAGAATTTTTCCCCACTGTAAGTTGGTCTAATAAAAAAATATCGGATTTACCCAAAGGACCTTGTCTGCCCTGTGCCTTAGACCAACACGGCTACAACCCACACCCCTGAAACATGGATTAAAACGCATGCAGTGGGCAGATTTTCCCACACCAGATACTGATACACGACCCTGCTACATAACTGAACAGAGGAAAACAATCTAGAGCTGCAGAAGCCAAACTCCTGACAGTGTCGCCCCCGGCGCCAGGCTCCGGCGGTTTCCGATGACAAACCCACCGACACCTGACAGGAAGGAAGGAAGGTGTCTGCTGCACAACCTTCCCGCATCGGCTTCCCAAAGCCCAGCCCCGGGGGGCCGTAGTCTGAGGCCCTGAGTGCCTGGGGAGAGCAGAGAGGCGGGGGCCGGGGCGGCGTCCTGGTTTCCAAGGGCGGTGAGGGGGAGCCCGGGGCCTGCCCGAGACCCACTGCGGGGAGGCGTGCGCGTGGGGCCACACGCACACGCAAGTGTGAGCACGCACAGGAGCACATACCTGCCCGGGCGCGTGCACACGCACGTGCACCCGTGGGCGGGGCTGGGGGGGCCCTGGCGGCGCGCAGAAGACCAGACCGCGAGTGCCGGGAGCGCCCGGGCGGCCCCCCGGCCCGTTACCTGCGTGTGGCGCCGGCACAGGCCGCTCCGGAGCCGCCGCGGCCCGGGTTTGAGCTCAGCGCCTTCCTGGTGCCGCAGCCAGGCAGAGCCAAACCATCCCAGAGCTCATCCACCCAGCCAGGCAGAGAGCGGCGCTCAGGAGCGCCGAAGGCATCGATCGCCGCATCTACATCGCGCAGTCTCTCCGCGGAGGCTGGCCCGGATCGCCCTAATTGTCAACACACAAACAAAATATTAATTAATGGATGCGCCCTGGGCCCGCGTGAGGGTTCTTTTTTTTTTTAATCCAGCCACGAGTGGTAAAATTAATGTCCCTTCTTTAGCCAAAAATGCTGGAATAAATCATAGGGCTCTGTCTCTATAGGGTACACTATGATTAAAATTCCAATGATTTATTTGCAAATTGCTTTAAAACGCTGCGTTTCTCCTTCCCCTGAAGGTGATGGGCTGCTGAGGGTGGGTGCAAATTAGTTTCTCGGTTAAAGGCACTATTTCGGCCGGGGAGGAGGAGAGGGGACTGTTGGAAGGAGGATGGGGGGAAGAGAATAAAATTTATAGTTTTTCATTTAAGCCAAAAGTAATTAAAGAGGCTCAATATTTCCTGGAATTCATACTACATCGACATTTTTTTCCCCTGGCAGAAAAATCCATTTCCCCTCTTTGCTGCAAAGACAAAGCACCTGAGGTGCTGGAGGAGAGTGGCCGGTTTGCTTTGGTTTGGGTCGCTTCTGGGTGCGGGGGGAGAGGCAGAGGGGCTAAGTCCCAAACCTGTCTGCTTTACACGAGCTGCAAGTATTCGCAGGCAGCTAAGATAAATAAAACAGTTCACTCGGTAGGTCCTACTAAAAAAGATGCTCGTGTCTCCTTACAAGAGGGGAAGGGGGGGGGCGGGAAGACGAGAACTTGCTTTCCATTATTGTCTGTTTCGTATTTACTTGGATTTTTCCCCTTTTTTGCACTTTAAAACTTCCTGGCATTAGCCACTTGCACACTCGAGTTGTATTACGACAAGCACCTTGCTTCTTTTTCATTATATTCTCCCACATGACAATCCTTAACGCGCTGAGTACACTTATTTAGGCAGGAAAGGGGAAGTCAACCTTTCTACACTAATAGATATCGTCTTCATTTTTTAAAAATCTAAATATTTGCATTACAGTTTAATATTTCCTTGGCTTGGTTATCATACTAACCTAAATAACAACTCGCGATTCCGGGTTCAGAGGGGGTTTTAAATAACCCTCCGAAGCAGACATTCAGGAACCTGCTCCACATTCTCATTTACCCAAATTATTTACAAAACAGATCGTTGTCTGTTGTAAACCGGGAGCTGACCTCTACGTTGGGAGACTGCTAGGTATTCAAAATTATTAATTTTCTTCCGTTTTATACATGTGGGTTGTTAGTCAAGTTGGAGTGTCGGGAATTGGGAAGAAAAACTATGGAAGTAAAAGAAATATGTTCCCACGAAGAAGGCTTAAAGTGAATCATCTTAAAGGCGTTATTTTTTTGAACTCTCTGTGTCATATTAATGTTTTTGTAGTCCAGAATAATTGTAAATTCATCTAACTGGATCAGTGATCACAATCTGCCCATATCTTTTAAAAGTTTATAGAACTGCTGAGGTTTCCGTTGCTCTCTTGAAGTCCACTACTTTGCAGTATCAAAACTGTCAGCTCGAATAGACAAAACTGGAAATACCCTCATTGCAATAGGCGAAATGATGGCTTGATTTGTTTTGTCTTCAAACTGCTAAAAGGGAGTGCAAGTACAGTGCTGCCTATTGTGTCCAAAACACACATAATTGGATCTGAAGAAACGGTAATTAAATTCTAAATACTGTACCTGTTATAGTAAATAAACACTCTTTTTATGTAAAGTCGTCTTTCCAGAGGTCAAATGAAAAATCAATACATAAGCAAGAGTTAAACAATTTTAAATAATTTATTAGAATTCTACCAAAGGTGTAAAATAGCTGAATCTTAAATAGCCTGTCAATAAAAAACACTACCTTAATGGGATTTCAACAACAAAAGGAAGGCAATATTAGCAAGAAATACTGTAATCCAGTCTAATCTGATGCCTCAATTTGCCACGTTAGAAAAATGTTAATGACACGATTATATTTGTCATCCTCAACTACGTCTTTATTTTACTTAGTGTTTTTGTGCCACTGTTTCAGGAAGAACTTTTCCACCTTTCCAGCCACTTAAGCAACGTGTTAATGTTTACACGGAATCATTAAACGTCCTATCACTTGCAAATTTCCGATTGCATTACTCGCATCACAATTAAATATTTACACTGGAACACGATATTTCCTCCTGTATTATGGAAGAATTCTCTTCAAAACCAAGAGCAGCAAAATGCAGTAGCAGAAGAGCTTCCTCCAAATGGGCAATTTTAGTGTTTGCTTGAACGCTGAGACCAAAAAACAATGTATAAAAGTCACTGTACGCAGAGGATGCTCTCCCTATCGACCCCGTGGGGTAAACAACACGCATCTGAACTGCAACCAAATTTAGACCAGAGGCAGCCGATTCCTGATAGGAAAGTAACTAATTGTGTTCCTGGGGAGGGGGGGAGAAGGGGAAGAGATTGTGCAAGGAAACAATAATAATCTAATGTCAAGATGCTGTGAACAGCATGAGGAGAGATTACTTCGTGAGTGGAAGTACATCGAGCATCGTCAGGTTCCAGCTGCACAAGCACACTTTTAAATGTGGCACGTCAGTAAACATCTGCTCGGGAAATATCTGGACAAAGCAAGCTCAGAGTCATACAATAATGTAACCTTCAAAATTAACACGCCGCTCGCTCGCTCTCCCTGCATCCCTCGCTCTCATTCTTCCCTGCACACAGTAACCGACCAAAGCAGCCCTGGTCTGCGGGAAGAGCCGGGTCTTCCCTCGGACGCTGTTACCTGCAGGACTAGGACTGGCTGCTGGGTAAATAAGACATTTGTAGGAAGCGCTGCCCGTTCCTTGTTCTCTCTCCGAGCAGACTTGTCATTTTTCATTTTGGCCACTCCCCTGCAGATCCTGCCCATCTCCCCTGTGTTTAACTAACTCAGGACACTAGCGCAAGATCCACGCCTAATTAAATTAATTAGGGATTCTTGTCAATCCTGGATTAATGGCCGAGAGCAACCCCTGGCCACAATGATCTGAAACCTGGAGGACTAGTGATCTCTCTGTCTCTCTCTGTCGGCTCGGCGGTGCGGGGCTGCTGCGGGAGAAGGGGGTTCATTCAGAGTTCCAAGGGGAGGTAATTTGCTGAGAACAAGGGGCAGGCTTTGCAAAGTATAAATAGTGCGACTTCAATAGCAACATCGCGATCAGATCTGAACTCTTAGCGGGAAGAATTGTCAAAGATCTTCACATTCAACAAGATCGCTCCGACTGAGAAGCCATCAGCTCCCATTTCACTCCGGCCCAGTTGCGGCGCGCCCCCTCCCCTCCTCCTCGCCCCATTGATGTGTTATTACTGGGGGCTTTGGAACAGCAAGAGGAAAAAAGCAGGGCAAGGCGCCTGAGCTGCGGCGATGGAAGAACTTACAGCTTTTGTCTCCAAGTCGTTTGATCAGAAAGTGAAAGAGAAGAAGGAGCTGATCACGTACAGGGAGGTTCTGGAGAGTGGCCCTGTCAGAGCAGGCAAGGAGTCGGGCGGCTCCGCCGAGCCGGGCCGGGAAGACGTGAGCAGCCCCGCGGTCCGGGCGGGAGGCGGCGGCGGCGGCGGCGGCGGCGGAGGAGGAGGCGGAGCGCGGTCCCCAGGCAGGGAGCTGGACATGGGCGCCGCCGACAGAGCCAGGGACACGGGCACTCCCAAACTCAGCGAGGGTAAAGGCACCCGCCGGGCACCGCGGTCCCCTCCCTCCCTGCCGGTGGCGGGGACCGAGGGCTGGGGCGGCGGGAGGCGACTGCTCGGGCACAGGGGAAAGTTCCCAGAGCAGCAGCGGCGCCGGCTGCAGCCCTGGCGGCGGGAGCAGCGCCGAGCAGCGCCGGGCCGGCCGGGCGCACAGCGCCTCTCCCCGGCTCCGCCACCCCGGCAACTTCCCCGGGTCCTCGCCCTGCTCCGGCCGGGCTGCAGCACCTGGCGGCCACGTGCCAGCCTGGGACTGGCGGCGGAGGGCAGGAGCGCCCGGGGGCGCTGCCAAGGAAGCCCGACGGGGTCTCAGGGCCGGGCCGGGCCGGGCAGCCGCGGAGCAGGGAACAAAAGCCGCGTGCAGCGTTTGCGGCCGCAGCCCCCGGACGAGGAAAAGTTTGACAGGGCGCGGGGCTGCCTCCCCGCCGGAGAGCGGCAGGGCGAGGGGCGTCCGACGCCGCCTGTGATCCGCGCTCGAGGTGGGCGAGTGCGGAGCGGGCGGCGAGCAGGGCACACGTGGGCCCCTGGCAGCGCTGCGGCCCGGACTGACCTGCCTGTCCGCGAGCACCGGCTGCGGGCGAGCGCGGGGCAGGGAAGGCGTTTGCTTATTCAAAGGGCGCTGGAGATGCTGCTCCATTTGAACGCCTGCCTAGGGGCGGGGGGCGGATGTGATAGCCGCGGAGCGGGTGTTTCCGAGCTGCTGCTGTTCAGAGAAGTCTTTCTGCCCGGATCCCAGCTCCAGCCGACCCCTCTTCCGGAACTGATTTGCTAAGCAAATGCTGGGAGCGAGCAGCGAGGTAGCTAGAGCTGCGAGCTCACTAAGCAAATCCTGCCCTGCAGATGCGCAAATCAAATCCCCGGCCGGAGCCTTGGAGCCGCGAGCAGCTGCAGGCGGCAAGTGGCAGGGAGGTAGAGCAATAACATCGTGCAGCGGTGCCTGCGGCTCTCCGGGAAGGCCAGCTTGCCACCTAATTAAATCATACAAATAAAAGCACTGAAAGCCCCCCACAGCGACCCAGGGCTGTCCACTGAAAAAGGCTCCGGCAGGCTTTATTAAGCACGAGAGCACCGAAGGCACGAAGCGCCCCGGGATACCGCCTGGACCCGCGTCCACCTGTTGCTGTGTCAGGGATGTGCAAGGGGTTGGATCGGCCCGAGCTCGCGGCCCCCTGACTTCCCTTCTGGTTTTCAGCCCGTAATGACAGGTCGTGGCGGGAGGCTGCGGGGGGCAGCCCCGAGGAGAGGATGGAGGAGGCTCTTTCTCAGCCTCCAGCCCCGCGGGAGCCCGACAGCTGAGGGCAGACAGTGCCCGGGGCCCCGGCGGCCTTATTGGGCCTTGGAGAGAAAAGCCAAAGATGTGCTCGAGTGATGCTGAGGGCGCAGGAATTAGGCTAGAAATCGCTGGCGCAGCTTCGAGCAGCCGCAGGGTCAAGGCCGGGCTCTGAACGCGTGTGGCTGATGCGAAGGGAGGCTCGCTGTGGTCTCTTTCTGCCAGGGGAACCTGGCATGGGCCAGCCCAGCTGACAGGGGGGCGAGAGCTTCCCCAACAGCCCTTTCGGGGTGGGAGGAAACCTCGGGTGAAAACGTGGTTGGCGATCATCAGTGTGGAGACGTGACCTTTAGCTTTGCCATTGATCCCCCCTCCCTCTCCCCCAGCCCAGGCACCTTCTCGTCCTAAAAGCTGCCCTGGCCAAGTCCCAGGGCCAGGTTGCTTGGTTGGTTAGTTTGATTGTTGTGTTTCCTGCTTAGTTTCCCCAGAGCTGAAGGATCGCAAGGAGGATGCGAAAGCCATGGAAGACGAAGGGCAGACTAAAATCAAACAGCGGAGAAGCCGGACCAATTTTACTCTGGAGCAGCTGAACGAGCTGGAGAGGCTGTTCGATGAGACTCACTACCCGGACGCCTTCATGCGAGAGGAGCTGAGCCAGAGGCTGGGCTTGTCCGAGGCCAGAGTGCAGGTAGGGCACCGATTACTGCTGCAACGTGTGTGTGTGTCTGCGTCTGCCACACAGGGTGACAAGATGTTCGACCCCAAATTCTGTCAGCCTCTCCTGGCTTGCGTCCCTGATCTTATTTTTTTTAACACACATTCTCAGCCCTGGGCCGATTTGCACCCAGCATCTCTGTAACCAGTTGAATCGTGGTTGAACTCCCTTCCCTGCATGCCAGCCGTTTATAGCATGTTAAATAACGCTTGTGCTTTGACTGACTGTAAGAATTACAGCGGATATTTTGTGCCTGTGAACTGTTAGTCCTACAGTCTGCTCCTGGCTCCGGGCTTCCCAGGCGGATGTACCAATTAAGTTTATAGATGTACTGACTATAAACTAAATTAGTAACTGCTAAGTGCAGATATTTACAGTCAGGGTTTTTACCGGTGGTTCTTAAATCTTTGGGGAAGCAGCAGAGTGGCTGCAAAAGTACACGAGCTGGCTCTGTTCGGGTTTATTAAAAATAACATCTCTAATGGGAAAAAGTGATTTAAAACGCTCTTTTGACGGAGAAACCCAAATTCTCCCCACCCCCTTTAATTACCTCAACGTTTAATTCCAGTCTGCTTTCCCAAGGTTTAGCAAATCAGCTCGTCTGCTCTTTCCCATTACTTACCTCTTTCATAGTAGTGGAGGAGGTTTGCCCAGATAGACAGGAGGGTTCGTTTTCAAATGGGAACAAATGTAACTGTTCCAGTGTATTTCCGTTCTAATAATAAAATAAGAGAAAATGATGGTCATTATTTGTTTGAACACATGGAGTAGTTTTAGGCCCCAAACATCTGCAGCTGTTCGAAAGTATTGCTGTAACAGATCCTCCCTCTCCATCTTTGTGCTTGCAGGCCACCATCTGCACCAAACTATGCGCACAATTCTTATGGGGTTTCCCTGCATCTTGTAATAGGATAAGGACATAAACAGAGCAGTCACGTTGAACCAAAAAGTAATAATAAGCAGCTTTTGTCATCACAACCTCCTCACAAAAAGAGCATTCCCTTTTACTCTGCTGTGCTTTTCTGTTTTTTCCCGTTGAGACAGCCATCTATTTATGCTGAACAAATCTTGAAGCAAGGGAAAAAAATCCCACAATAAAAGTTGCTCAGCTCTAACTTCTCTATGAAACATATAAAGAAGATACTTCCTTCTGATGGCTGTTTGCTTCACAAAGAATGCCACTGCAGCACATGATCCGCACTCCTATTATGCCAAATCGCAGGGTGCATAATAACTTTTAGAGATTTACATAGATTAAACCCGTTCCCCTTAAATCATTCCGGAAAACGCTTGGCAATAATATTTCACTTTTCATCTACACTAATCTGTAAATTATGGACTGTAGGTTTGAAATGCAATGCTGGGAATGAGTGAGAGCGTTGGGCAGAGTTTTCTTGAGCAAAGTAAAGACAGAGTGGGGGGAATCCGTATTAATATGTGTCTCTCAAAGTAGGACTTTAAAAAAAAAAGAAATTGTTTTGTGGAAAGAGTGCTTGGTAAATGTGGCTTCAGATGTGCAATGTAGCGGTCTCCCTTGACAGGCTGAAATGTTTCAAACACTGCCTCTCTTATTCTCTCTTTTTTAAGAAAGTAGAACTTTACTCTGGAAATTTTGTTCCAATATTAAAAGTATGGCCCTGTCTAACGTGCAGCCTTTTCTAGAAAAGCAAATTAGATTATCATAATAATGAGACAATTATTCCGCTTCTGTGTTACACTCCACTGCACTGAGGAACAGAGAGATTCTAAACTTCTTTGTAGTGAAGCTTTTATGACAGTAATTACCCCCCAAAAGTGAGTCATTAAAAGCTTTGGTGTTTAGTTTTTTTCCTGAAGATAAAGCTAATTAATATTACAGGGTATTAATGAGCACATTCTTCTCAGGTCTTACAGTGCAAACATCTAAACCCATTATCACAAGTTAGTATTAGATATCAGGGAGCGATTTAAGTCTTTGGGGACTCGAATGTGAAAGATGAAACCAGGGCTAAGAGAAATGTATCAAGGACCAGCCGGCACCGGCTGCAAATGTTGATTTCCTATATATTTACTATTTCAGCTCCTTCTTCCAGTCTCTCCACGGATACATGTGGGCTGCCCAGCACAAATCAACCGGCCTAGTTGCAGTGTATCGCACACAACTGTGCTTTATTTGGGGGGAGGGGTGTATTTTTTGTATTCTGGTAGCTCATACATCTGTGGATGTATTTCTTGTTTCTTTCAGGTTTGGTTTCAAAACAGAAGAGCGAAGTGCAGGAAACAAGAGAATCAACTTCATAAAGGTAGGTCCATGTCAGAGAAGAGGAGGAGAGGAGGTTGGAGAGACGTGTCGGGGTGCGAATGCCCCGGTTGAGGAGCAGCTGTGGGCCGGGATAGGACGCAGGTCCTCACATGAAAGCGGCGTGGGAGGAGGAAGTGGGTGGGGGGTAGAAAGACAACCGTGAACACGCCTGACCTACGGGTGATCAGTGGCATCAAACTCGGCTGCAAGTGGGAGCAGGGAAGCGGGAAACGTCCGCGTGCGGACCTGGAGCACGCTCCCCGCACCGCCACTGATGCCTGCCTGTCACT
Source organism: Caiman crocodilus (assembly GCA_030014935.1). Lineage (NCBI taxonomy): Eukaryota > Metazoa > Chordata > Crocodylia > Alligatoridae > Caiman > Caiman crocodilus. The sequence goes on along the minus strand of JAGPOW010001918.1, from coordinate 6,798,897 downwards.
GCTGCTTGCAGGGGTGCTCATCGGCGCCGCCAGCCAGTTCGAGGCGTGCCGGGTCGCTCCGTACGTCAACGTGGGCGCGCTGAGGATGCCCTTCCAGCAGGCAAGTACCAGCGCCCGCCGCCAGGACCGAGCGCCCCGGGGCTGGGAAGGGCACCGCGGAGGCCTTGCGCGCGCAGAGCGGCGCTGCCCGGGCCCGGCTTGCGCGCGCAGCACCCGGGAGCCCCCAGCTCGGCCGGGGGGAGGGGGAGCCAGGCGCCCCTGGGCACCGCGCCTGCAGGAAGCCGCGCGGGTGGAGGCCGCCCACGCAGCCCCCAGCCCCGGGAGCCCCGCTCGCTTTGCAGGGGGAGCTGCCCCCGGGCCGTGTTAATGCTCTGTTTCTGTTCTCGTTACACCTTTAGGATAGTCATTGCAACGTGACGCCCTTGTCCTTTCAGGTTCAGGCCCAGCTGCAGCTGGACAGCGCCGTGGCCCACGCGCATCACCACCTGCACCCGCACCTGGCCGCCCACGCGCCCTACATGATGTTCCCCGCGCCGCCCTTCGGCCTGCCCCTGGCCACGCTGGCCGCCGAGTCCGCCTCGGCCGCCTCGGTGGTGGCTGCGGCGGCGGCGGCCAAGACCACCAGCAAGAACTCCAGCATCGCCGACCTCAGACTGAAAGCCAAAAAGCACGCGGCTGCTTTGGGGCTGTGACTCCTCCTCCGCCTCCCCCTCCCTTCCTCCTCCTCCTCCTCCTCCTCCGCGATCACCTCCTGGGGACCCTGCAACTCGCACCATCCGGAGGATCACAACACAAAAACAGCCCGGCAAACAAGCGAAAGGCTAATGACTCCATGGGCAGAGTCCTACTCACGGGCCGGCGAGCTTTGACTTAATGCGAAACACACGCGGAGCCAGGCTGCCCAGAGCAGAGACGTTAAAACAAAACACACACAGGCGCGCGCACACAGACACGCGGGGGGACGCGGCCCAGCTGCCCGGCACCGGCCAAGGCAGGCCGAACAAAACCCCGCGTACATAAAGGACAGGAACAAAACCATGGTGAGGTGCTTTATACCTTCAGAAAGAGGAAGAGAAATCAACCTTATTCCAGGACATGGAGATGAGGGGGAGACAAATAAATAATAATAAAAAAAAGATACAACTTTTAAAGGGTTTGGGTTTTTTTTCTAATGGAGAAAAAGAGAGAGACGAGGAACTGAAGGAAGATATATACTTATTTAAAGAATTAGATGAAATAGAAACGCAGCTGGGAAGTTCACAGGTTTTGAAACTGACCTTTTTCTGCGAAGTTCACTTTAATACAAGAAATTTGATAAGAGAGGCGGGCCTCCTTTCACGTTGCATCAGATACTTGAGTTTAACAACCACGTCTGGAAATGGCGACAAGAAAAGAAGAAGAACAAGAAAAAAGAAAATAAAAAGACAATGATTTCTCTGCGAATTTCTAACGGGAAAACTGTCCGGGATACTTCTTCCAGCAGAATTCCGGGTTGCATGTATTTGTATTTCATTGATGGCGTCCCTTTGATTCACTTGCACTTCACCCTCATCTTTAGTAGAAAAACAAAAACAAACCAATGTGGCTGTTTTATTTTTCTTTTAATTTTGGAGGGAGAGAGAGAGAGAGAGAGAGAGAGAGGGATCAAGCACTGCCTTTCCACTCTTCGATCTTTGTTGGCCCTTTGCTGTCCCATCCCTGAAATAGAAGGGAGCAGAAAGCATGAGACTAGAGGAGTTATTTCTTTCTCTTTTGCTGGCTCTCTGATGTTCTCAGGACAAACCTTGTATTTAATTCCAAAACCACCACCTTCTATAATGGCAAATTCCAATCATAAGTACTAGGTACATGTAAAATATGTTGATAAACACGAACAAAGTTTATTTTGGCTATAACTTGTGAATTGATAGTTGACTGTCAGACATTTACATTTTATCTCATAAAGGTGTATCTATTCACGTAATCTTGTGATTTCTTTTAATTTGAAAGACAGATAGCTATTTAATCGGGGGTATCTTGAAGGGGGTGATTTCTATCCCAGTTTGCCATCAGACCCTCATGACTTTTAATGCTCTTTTGCCAAGAAAGAGGGAAAGCTCTTCTAAGTGAACGTTGTTATGGACGGGCTTTGTAACTATTTGTTCTCCATGAAAACAAAATTATTTATATTTACCATATTTTTTCTAGTGTATTTTAAGTTATTTAAAGAAAAAAACTCGAAAAGATGCTGTTATTTCATTACATTTGCTGTCGGTTCGATATATTTTGTTTCACTCAGGTTTGCTTCACCTTCCTTAATCGATTTTAACATCACAAATTTCAATAAGTGCCAAGTTACAAAATATAAGACACTTTGCGATCTATTGAATGAAAAAGGTAAACGTTTTAACTGACGGGTGCCCGTCACTTGCTGGTACTGTTCATATTAAATCATCAGTGACATTCTTCCTTTCTGTGTTCATACCTTTTTTAGAGCCTGCATGTTTCTTCCTGCTTCTTATAAAATGCAAAGGTGAGCTCTTCTGCCCAGTACAATGGTGAAAGATGATTCAACCCTATGTATCTTTTGTTACCACTTCTAAATTAGTTTTGGAGAAGCTCAGCTTCATCAACCTGGTGCTTCGTTTGAATCTGGCTTATATATAGAAAGCGCTGAAAATCAGATAGCGATTTTGTCTACAAATTCTATGTAGCTGCCTCAGGTTGAGGAAAGTGCAGCAAGTCCAAACCTTTTCCAATTAAGACGCACTGAAAAGTTGCACTTTGGGGCAACACATCTTGTTTTTGTAGCCAGGGTCTTCCAGGGGAGGGCTGCTCAGGCAGTTTCTTAGCAGCCCCCTGAAGCTGTTGGCAGGACACGCCGTGCAGGCCGGGGGGCAGCGAGGCCGGAGCTCCCCCGTGGCTTGGCGCAGATGCCGGACGTGGCAGCGCAGGTTTAGTCAATGGAGGTGACCATGATAATAATTCAATTAACGAGTTCAGACGCCCCGTTGCTTCCAGCGCCAAGGGAGCTGTTGGGAGTGGTGGCAGTAGAGGCAGCCAGCTCCGCGGGCAAGACAGTCCCACCTGCAACCCACCAATTTAAGCCAAATGATCAGAAAAAAAGGAAAAAAGAAAAAGAAAAAGAGAGCCTGGTGCATGCAGCGGTTTCCCATGGTTAAACAAAGCAGCCCCACGCGACTACCAGATTCCCCGGAGCGGATCGCCGCTCCCTAGAGGCGGCGGCAGGGGCAGGCTCGGGGAGGCGCAGGACGGCTGCAGCTCCTCGGCTCCCCTGGGAGCAGCCGGCGCTGTCCCGGCAAGCGCTCCACAGCCCCTTGGGGCGACGGGGCGAGTGGCCGGCACCCTCGTGCCAAGGTCCTGGGCTCGGAGCCGGGGGTTCAGCTCCGGGGGGCGCTTCGCCCTGCCACAGGAAACCCGGGCCGAGGGGGCCCCCAGCAATGCACGCCCGGAGCCCTCCGAGCCCCGGCTGCAGGCCTCCTGCCCCTTCCACGCGCCCCTGCTGCTGCTCCGGCCGCGCTCCCAGCACGTGTCCAGACCCAGCAGCTCTGAGCAGTGAGAGGCGGGCCCGGGAGAGCGGCCCCGGCCGGGAGCAGAGGGGCGTCCTGCCCCAAGCCTCCCAGCGCCCGCGGGGCCAGGTGCCACCCTGCCCTAGAGCCCGGCAGTGGGGACGGGAAGGCTGGAGCACGCGGGCGAAACATGGCCCGAGGCTTGACAAACCCGTGGGAGCCTGCTGGGCTGGAAGCAGAAGACGGGACGCACGTTTCGTGCCGTCTCCTACTCGCTCTAGCCCCTCACATGGAAACATTTATTCCTCCCTGGCAGCGCAGCGCTTGGGCTGCAGGACTAGCCGGAGCTCTGCAATGTCTCTCTGGCTTCGGTGACACGGGCTCGCTTCCCCAATCAGTTGACATCATAAATTGCAAACAGTTGGAAAAAGATACCAAGCGTGTTTGTTTTAAAGAACCTCGAGCACTTGACAATGCTAAACAGCCAGGCAGAGGAAGTCGGCCGTCTTCCCTTGGAGGAGTTGGGAGAGAATTAGAGGGTCGCCCGCTGCTGCGGAGCATAAGTCAAACATTTAAAGCCGTTTGGGCTGTTAAAAGTGTCACACAAGAACGTGTAAAATCAGGCTGCGCAGGAAAGAAGCTCTTTAGAGAAAAGGATTAAAAAGAAAACAAAAACAAAGAATTTCCGTGGAAACAAAACCCAAAAAAATCATTCAGAAAAACGTGAGTTAACAACAGTCAGGAAATGATAGATTTTATGCTAGAGGCAGAAACATTCCCCAAACAAAAATAAGATACAGCTAATTCCAAAATCAATAAAACCAACTGTGGTGTCAATTGACCGTGAATAAAGTGGTTAATTAATATGTGGACAAGTAGCTTCTGTTACAGACCAGACATTTCGCTTCTGTTGTTAGCTATAGCGCACCTTCTTGAATATTCAAAATAAACTTGGACATTTTATATGCTGTTTAAAATATGACCAGCTTAAATATTGTTGGTATACTTATAATCTTGTGTAGATTCTTGATGTACATAACTCAACCAGTGATTGATATATACAATCAGAATTTCAAATCTTTACAATATGTTCAGATATTGGCTTCCCTCTCTTCAAGATGATTTTAATAGAAACCATGAAGAATGTACCTCTATTATAATGAAGGGAGATGACTGGATAGTATAAGTGAAGTGTATTCTTCAGTAGAGCTGTGATTAAAATACAATATTCTTAATATGGGATCTTCATAGGCAGGAATACTTAAATTCCTGTATTCCTTGGACTACAAAACCTTATACTTTCATAAGCCAATAGAAGTCAGCTAGAACACTGCTTCTATTTTATGTCCTTTAGTGTCTGAACTTATATTAAGCAAATGCATAGGTTTCACTACATTTTATTATGGATACTGTGTGAGCCAGTCAGTGTGTGTACAATGTATGGGTTTTTTTGTAGGGAGAAATGTATATAGAGAAGTAATGGCATCTAGAGAAGATGATCAAATAAATTATGTAGGAAAGAGTAAGCACCTATTTCTGCTCCTAAAAGAGCTGATCACATGTTCACAGCATGAATTTATGCAGATTTTTACTCAGTGAAGTAGCAGCTTCCACATTTTGTTGCAGCCCAACAGTAACAAAATGCTGGATAAGAGGAAAAATGACATGGTAAGTAAATGAATTACTGAATAACTATAGGAACAACCCTCTTTGCCTCCTACTCGCATCTTTTGACCATCTTTTCAGTAAAAGATCAGTTTAAAAAAGGAAGTGCAGAAAATGTTATTTTGTGTATCAGAGGGCTTTGTTAAAATGCATTCAAATGTGGAAAGTTTTGGTAAATGTTACATTTCTAACATTATTTATAAATTGTACTTTAGTTATGACAACTTATTCATCATTTTAATGCATTTAAACATCCCTCTCAAAAGTAACAGCAACTTTATAGCACTGCAGCACATGTGGTATTTACTGATATTTCTTTCAATGTAACAATAAGCCTTTCAAATATAGTAGTCCTGTGAGTGAACTGCAATTGGATACTTAATGGGTAAAGAATACATTTTGTCTAACTACAAATATGACTACTTGTTGCAGTTAGCATTGGTCTTTATCCAATTTCAAAGTCATTCTCATTTTATTCACTGTTTTCAAACTCTGTTTCTCATGATTTCTTGATTTGTTCCACCATTGTTGTTCAACGATAGCTGGTGCAAAGTGGACATTCTAAAGGTCAGTGCCCTTTTAGCTTTTTTGTAATGTACAAAGAAGTTCTGGGGGGAAAAAAACACACATTTCCAGTTGTTTTTACCATAGACATGTTAGGGCTATGAGATCTCCTAGACTTTTTAGAATGTTGTGCCTGCTTACACCTTAATTAAAGGGGCAGGCTTTTAGCCAAATGTTCTTTAGGCAAATAATTATACAGGTGATAACAAATAAAAATCAAAGCTTTCTAAGAAGTCAAACTAGAAAGCCTTTCTTCTTTCTATCTGGTCTTCAATTTTTTGAGTATCATTTCACTATTTTTTCAGTTGTTACTGAATTCACCTGACTAGCCACGTGCTAAATTTAATTTAGAAAACATAACTACTCTTCGCATTCCCTTAATTT
>JAGPOW010001918.1:6771800-6792675 GCA_030014935.1 Caiman crocodilus | reverse complement strand
ACCCCACCCACACCCCCCCCCCCCCCCCCCCCACCTCGGGGGGCGGGCGGAGGAGATAATTTCTAGCTTTCTTTCTTAATGAAAAAGAAATCAAATAAGCATATCAAAGTAGAAGGTGTTTCTTTTCTTTAAACTTGTAAGTGACCTATGGGCACCAGAACAGGGGCCCTCCTCACCCTAACTGATTGTAGCCAATCATTGTCTTGATCAGACTTTGACCTGCAAAAGTCTCCTAGTTCAGAGAGGGCCCTGATTTGCTCTCATAGCATATGCGTTTGTTCTGTACTGTTTTTATGTGCATATGTCCACTCTACATAAGGATGTACTCTGAGTGAATATGAAACTCATTCTGTGTTTGGGAGGTTTCTCTTTTCCAGTGCTTACAATAGTGCTTTACCACCCTGTCTCTGAGTATTCAAGACCTTTTTGAGTGGAGAGAGACAAAAAATACATAAGAAAATTTGACTGTTGCTTTGAACTGACAATTGCGCCTGCATCACCTCCCCACTGCTATGGCTTCTATTAAGACAGCATTTTGGATTCTACCATCTCACTCTCCTGCAAGCTTTTCTCAGGCTCTTCACTCTTCTTGGCAAGATCATGGAAGGAAAATGTGCATTCAGATAAGCTTTGCTTCATGCACATGTGAGAGTTTCTATGCTTGTATGTTACACTTTTTAATATTGCAGGTTTGGGTGATTGCATGTAAGCAAGTTTTTCCTGATAAAAAAGGTTTTATATTCTTTGTGCATCAGTGACATTGTTCCTTAAATACAGTTACAATATTAGTATTCCTTCTCACCATGACTGAAATTTACCCCATGAATACAGCCAGTACTGAAGTCTCACATAAGATCTCAAAATAGTGTGTGCAGCTTCTTCAAACTGCAATGAGTTTGACCTTATACAAACACATGCCCACAATGAAACCATTCAGAGTATAAACCTGCTGCTGGTAAAGCACAATACCATGGTAGTCCTTTCCTCCATTAGCATCTTTGTCAGGCAAAATAAAGAGAAAGAGGTAAACAATAAGGGTTGTTTTTAACACATTAAGAAAATCCAACATCTTAATAGTATAAGGTGACACTCTAAAAACTGTAAGTTAATATTCACATCACTGCTGCACACACAGTTCCCTACGATCACTGTGAAAGTGTGTCTACAGATCATTTATAATTTGTGCAGCATGGTGACTGCAGGCTCTGTTAACAGGTGCAAGCATAAACACTTGCTATTCTGATTGTGCGTAGGCTGATACCAGTATAGCTGCCTTGGCAGTCCACTGTTCTTTGAAAATTTCACCTTTGATTGCAAATGTTAAGCAGGAAGATACAACAACAAATCCTAGTCTACAGACCTTTTGCTTTTGTCTTGCTTTCAGTCTCCCAAATGCATATTTCAACACTGTCCACTACACCTCTGGAATGCATAACCAAATCCTCCTGGCCTTCTGGGTCTGTGTAATCAAGAAAAGGTTTTATAAGCCATGGCAAAAATGGATCTAAAGGATACTCACAAGGCATAGACAAAACCCCTCAATGCCAGTGTTGTTTGGTGGAAATAGAATTCCCTTTGCCTATATTTGGAGAGTCCAGATTTTAATAAATCTGTTTTCATGAACTACATCTGGCCACCCTATTTTTGTCTGTATATGATCCCTCCATAATAACCTACTGAGGCTTATGTCATCAGTGTATACTTTACTGGCACTGTAGCTGTAGATTGTGTATGGGCCAAAAAATGGGCACAAGGGCTCCAGTGACTTCTACAATGTGCCCAATGTTTTAATTCCTAAGTGGTCTCTGACACATTAGGTGTGTCTACACATGCGTTTATGCTGGCTTAAATTTACTGTGCAGCAAGTTACTGCACATTAAGTGGTAATAAGCAGGTATCTATACCTGCAGGTGTTAAAACATAATAACACTATGTGTGGTCTAACTTGGGACTCAAGTTAGCCCCAAGTCAGACCACACACACAGTGTTACTGTGCAGTAACTAATCAGGCATAAATTTGATTCCTGCATGATGCAGGAATCAAATTTACATTCAAGTCGGCATAAATTGTCATATTTACTGCACAGTATGGGCATGTATGTATAGATGTGCACAGTAATTTCAGTCACAGCACAGTAAATAAGCACAAGTAGATATGCCCACTGAGTACTTTGATCACATCCGCTATGGTCTACAAACCTCCATAATAGACAAAGAACATTCAATAGTCTTTTCCTTTCCGATGTTATACAGTCACTGCCACCTGTTCCATGTCTCAGGAATAACTCAGGTCTAATAGCCATTGCCACTGACAGCACTCCTCTGTTGACTGAAGGAAAGCATGCCCAACCAGTCACTGACAATGAGAACATCAGAAGGAGGACACACAGTGTTGGATATGCTGCAGCAGCACACAAAGTCACTGGAGAAAGAACTGCAGAAAACCAAGACTCGGCCATGTAATCAAAAAGTTACAGTTTCAGTAAGTGAAGGAAAATGACAGAACAGTCCCCATCTGGCAGAAAATTCTTCTCTCCAGTCACTGAAGTAGTGCTCCCTGGCTGTAGTACTTCCCACGCTCTCTGAGGAATAAGTGTGGCAGCAAATCTCACTCAGCACACCTCAGTGTCCCTGTACATTGTGCAAACCTCCTGCAGGCTGTCCTTCACACATAGGGACTGAACAGAGCCTGTTCCTGTGAGGGTCCATAATGGTTGCAAATGAATGGGTCAGATTTCTCTCTTAAATTTTAAGCTCCTTTGAACAGTCTGCATCCTAACAGTTGCAGTGGCACTGTTACATGCTAGTAATATTAATAATAATATTATTATGAAACATCCCACTGTTGCTATAATGTAAAGCAGGGGTCAGTAACCTAGAGACAGTAGGATGGATCAAAAGAGGTCTGACCTGGCCCTCAAAGTCTGACCTGGCATGGGGGATTGGTGGTACAGAGCTGCATCATGCTGTCCATTCCCTCTGCAGTGCTCCCTTCCACTGAAGAACCTTCAGGTCTGCCACATCTATGCTTACCCTCACTACAAAGGGGTTGAGGATCAGCAGCAAGGGTACATTTAGGCAGCTGGCTGCTGTGTATGTGTGTGTGCACATGTGTGGAGACTTGAGGCCTGCAGCTTGGGTCTGGGTTGCAAAGAGTGACCTGTATCAGCAAAAGGTTGCCAACCCCTGATCAAAAGCACAGTCTAAGCATACAAATCTGGTTAGCACTTGTCTGATACTCTGATACACTGAAAATGAAGATTTTTGTGGCTTATTATAAAATAACCAGGGATGTGAAGGATAACAAGAAGGGTTTCTACAAGTATGTTGGTAGCCAAAAGAGGATCAGGGAAAGTGTGGGTACTTGACTAAATGGGGGAGGCAACTGAATGGGGGAGACAGAGGATGCAGAAAAGCCTGAAGTGCTCAATGCCTTTTTTGCCTCTGTTTTCATAGGCAAGATCAGCTCCCAAGCTACTGCACCAGGCAGCACAGTTTTGGGAGGAGGCATGGGCCACTGGTGCCTCCCGAGTCTGGGCAGGCACCAGATCATTGACTGGGGAGGTCCCCCAGCAGCTGATCGCAAAGCCCGAAATCATGGGTGGCATAATTGGAAATGCACCTCTGGTTTCATGGCTGGCATTTCTAGGGGGTGCATGGTCAATCTCAGGGGGTGCATGTGCACCTGTGTACACCCCCTACATGTCACCAATGGGAGGAGGTGAGCAGCCTTCAGTGGTGAAAGAACAGGTTAGGGATTACCTAGAAAAGCTGAATGTGTACAAGTCCATAGGGTCAGATGGGATGCACCTGAGAGTGCTGAAGGAGTTAGCTGATGAGACTGCAGAGCAATTGGCCATCATCTTTGAAAACTCATGGTGATCATGGGAAGTCATGAATGACTGGAAAATGGCAAACATATTGCCCATATTTAAGAAAGGGAAGAAGGAGGATCCATGGAAGTACAGACCAGTAAGTCACCTCAGTCCCTGGAAAAATCATGAAGCAGATCCCAAGGTATCGATTTCTAAGTACTTGGAGGATAAATAGGTCATTAGGAACAGTCAGCATGGATTCATCCAGGGCAAGTCATGCCTGACCAAACTGATTGCCTTCTATGATGAGGTGACTGGCTTTGTGGATGTGGGGAGACAGATGGATATGGTATACCTTGATTTTAGCAAGGCTTTTGATACAGTCTCCCACAGCATTCTTGCAGGCAAGCTTAGGAAGCATGGGCTGGATGAATGGACTGTAAGATGGATAGAAAACTGGCTGGAGCATTGGGCTCAAAGAGTAGTAATCAATGGCTCAATATCTAGTTGGCAGTCGGTATCAAGTGGCAGCCCCAGGATTGGTCTTGGGGCTAGTTTTGCTCAATGTCTTCATCAGCAACCTGGAGGATGGTATAGAGTGCACCTTTAGGAAGTTTGCAGATGACACCAGGCTTCAGGGAGTAGTATATATGTTGGAGGTTGGGGCTAGCATTCAGAGTGACTTAGACAAATTGGGGAATTGGGCCAAAAGAAATCTCATGAGGTTCAACATGGACAAGTGAAAAGTCCTGCATCTAGGATGGAAAAATCCCATGCACTGGTACAGGCTAAAGACTGGCTGGCTGGGCAGCAGCTCTGCAGAAAGGGACCTGGGGGTTACAGTGGACAATAAGCTGAATATGAGCCAGCAGTGTGCCCAGTGTACCCAAAAAAGGTTAATGGCATACTGGGCTGCATCGGTAGGTGTGTTGCCAGTAGGTCAAGGGAAGTGATTATTCCCCTCTATTCCACACTGGTGAAGTCACATCTGAAATACTATATTTAGTTTTGGGCACCCCTCTACAGAAAGGATGTGGACAAATTGGAGAGAGTCCAGCAGAGAGCAACAAAAATCATGAGGAGGTTGGGGAACGTGATGTATGAGGACAGATTGAAGGAACTGGGCTTATTAAGTCTAGAGAAGAGAAGACTGAGGGGATTTAATAGCAGCCTTCAACTATCTGAAGGCGGGTTTAAAAGAGGCTGGAACTAGACTGTTCTCAGTGGTGGCAGATGACAGAACAAGGAGCAATGGTCTCAAGTTGCAGCCAGGGAGGTTTAAGCTAGATATTAGGAAGAATTTTCTCACTAGAAGGATAGTAAAACACTGGGACAGGTTACCCAGAGAGGTGGTGGAAGTTCCATCCTTGGGAGTTTTCAAAATTTGGCTAGGCAAAGCTTTGGTTGGGATGATCTAGTTGGGGATGGCCCTGCTTTGAGCAGGAGGTTGGACTAAATGACCTCCCGAGGTCCCTTCCAACCCTAACTTTCTATGATTCTATGATATCGAGACTATTTTTCATGTTGTTCTTATTTTCTCCTTGCTTAATGTCATATACATATATTCTCTTTTCTTTGATACAATATTTAGATTTTGAAGTGTTTTGACATGTGGCAAACTTCCTTAAGAAGGTAAACATCTTCCATTTTAAGAAGATGTAAACAAAGTATTTAACCTTCTCAGATTTTATTTTTTTTAAATGGAGAACAATATAAAACACATGTGGGGGCCACTGCAGTCCTCATTAAGACATGATTCATATTTACCCAACTGATTCCACTGATTGCAGTGGAAGTTTTATTCATGAGAATCACAGGATTGGGCCCATACAATGAGGATGTGTGGCTGGAGGGGAAGGAGCAGGGAGAGGAGAATCAATAACATTTTTTTTTTTACTGTTTTAGATTACCATAACTCCTTGATCAGTTATTAAATAAAGCAGTCCATTTATGTAGAATGATATATTAATAGTTAGGCAGAGGACAGTGTAGAGTTGTACCTTACTAATTGAAATCATAGATGCATACATTTTCATAAGCAACAGTTTACTTCTTCATACTCATTCTTGCTGTGGAAAGCAATGCTAATTAACTTTTTAGTCTCTGGTCATTTTATGTACTATATAACAACTATCAAAGCGGCTTGTGTTTCTACCAATACCTTGTTGGATCATTAACAATAGCAGTAACAATCTAGTGGTTGTTGGAGCTTATTTAAGGGCCAAATGTCTGCTTGTGCAAAGTGGCACAGCTCTTTTGACCTGACCTCAGTAGAAACACAGATGAAACCAGCCAAGGATCTAGCCCTCAATGTTACTTACCTGCATGTATTTTTACAGCATATAGTAGATGAAAATGTTTACAAACCTAGTCAGTTTAATTACAGGACTAGTTTACAGTATCGCCTCAGCTGAGTAAAGCATTTTGCATGATTTTCAAATATAATTTAAATATTGTAATATTTTTTCCAGGAAAGATAAACATTTGTAATTGATAAATGATTTTAGGTTCCAATATAATTAGTTCAGCTTAATTTGTAAATGATTCATTTTACTTGCAATTATGGTCTTAAGGGAAATGATTTTAAGTTTTCTCTGAGACTTTTTTATGTTGCCTGCATTTTGACTTCTCTGCAGAATAACTGAAAGGCATGGTTTACAGAGCACCTTTGAGACATTTTTTCCTACAGACAGATGAATTAAGTTTTGCAAAATGTTTGTTCTAATGGAATGTTTATGCTTCAAATCAATAGTTATGAGCCAAAATATGGTCTTAAGTCAGAGGTTAAGCAGAATGATGATGGGCCTTGGGACTTACTCGCTTTCATAGATATTTAAAATGTTACATACATTTACAAATATTTCAGTTTGCTGGGTGAGGCCATGACTGTCCTACTCATTCCATGTTTTAGCAACTACAACTGTGGAAAAATCCCAGTTTAAATAAAAAAATATTAAACCCCCTTCCCAAAACCCAGCCATAGGTACCAAGGTTATTTAAGAGATCTAAAGACGTTTAGAACAGTCCTTTGGATCTAAAGACACCTGTAAAAGATCTAATATGTTTAGAACAGTCCTTCAGATCCAATACAGCTTCTACCGCACTGTTTCCTCTTACTTTGGAAGCCTCTAGAAGTTGTAATTTACTAGATGCATTAGGGAAACTCTTTCATGGTCTGATTGTCTAAATTAATTTCAGGAAAGATCCATTATTCAAGAATGGCACTTAAGCATATGCTTAATTTTAAGTCATTGCTTAAGGGTTTTTTCTAGAAAGGGATGTTAATATTTTGTCAGTATCATCATCTTAATACTAGTGTCCAACTGGAGTAAGTGTCTCTGGGTGCATCTACATGTGCACTTTACTGCAGTTGAGTAATTAGCTCTGCAGTAAGGTGTCACTTTCTACACGAGCCCTGGTATTAGGGCACAGTGAATTAACTAATTCTGCTGTAAGATAGTAGTGTTGGGGACAGTACCATCATATGGCAAAGTAATTAAGTGCAATAAAATTCACGTATAGACAATAACAGGGGTTGGCTGGGGCACAAGGGTGTTAAAGTATGGGGGATGCCTGCCATCTGCTAAACAGTTCCACATGTTTAGTACTCTCGTGCCTCAGCCAGCCCTTCTGCAACCCAACGCTACCATATGGAGCCCAGGGATGACCCACCATGCCTGCTGCCAGCCTGGGGCTGCTCCACCCTGGTTCAAAATGCTGGTGCATTTCACACATATTTTATTATTTGATGACCCATCCATCACATTATATGGTAGTGTAGTGAAGGCCTAGTATCAGTGAGTGTGTACAAGGGGTTTGCTGAAAAAAAAGAACAAAATGTTACTTCAAAAAGCACAGATTAAGATAATTGAAAGACCTCTCTAAAAACAATTATGTAATTTTTCTTCTCTTATAATTTTGAGAAAGAAGGGTCTTGCCTCTGTTTGCAAATGTCTAACCAGGTAGGGAGAAAACTTCAGGAGGCAGTCTTGGCTATTGATGAAAACAGACTACTTGTGTTACTGCTTCAAGCAATAGCAGATTCAACTGCCTTCAAGTTGTGTGAGAGTTTATGCCTACCAAAGACATGGTAGGTGGGTGTTGGAGGGAGGTGACAAGTGGGTGTTCTTGAGGTACATTTCACAGGAGACATTTCAAAGGAGAATGTATCCAAAGGGCAAAAGCTGTTATGTTTGATTGTTTTGTACAGACAAGTTGGAACATGGAGCAGAATTGCTCCAACTTTAACATTGTTTCATTTAGTGTTAAAGTTGGAGCAGTTTTACTACATTTGTGTTGTTTCCAGTTGGCCCCCCTGTAAGATTAGACTGGAACAGGTGCTGCTCTTTTGACATTTTCCAAATGTACGTATGTCCATACCTTGAGAAGGAGTCCATTCTAGCTGTGAGAGGTGCAGGCAGAGTGCTGCTGGAGATCTGTGTACTATCTAGCACAGTGATTCTCAGCAAAGGGATTGCAGCATCCTGGGATACCTTGAGAACCTTTCAGGGGTGCCATGGGGTGCCACTCAATATTAGCATTGTTAGGTATGCCAAAATAATTCACAAGACAAACCCAGAGATTTCAAATAAGAATCCATGGTATTACAAATATTTTGACCTGTTATGGTCTTTCTGGGTTATTTGCAGCTGCATAGAATCATAGAAAATTAGGTTAAAAGGGACCTCAGGAGGCCATCTAGTCCAACCTCCTGATCCAAGCAGGACCACCCCCAACTAGATCATCCCAGCCAAGGCTTTGTCTAGCCAGGTCTTAAAAATCTCCACAGCCTCTCTGTGTAACTTGTTTTGATTCTTTACTACCTTCCTAGTGAAAGAGCTTTTCCTAATATCTAACTTAAATTTCCCTTGCTGTAACTTGAGCCCATTGATCCCTGTTCTGTCCCCTGCCACCACTGAGCACAATCACTTTACTATTTTTCTGTGGTCAAAAATTGAGTGAAAGCTAAGAGCTAACATTTTCTGAGGGGTGCCTTGAGTCTAAAAGCATTGAGAAACACTGAGCAGGTACAGGCTTTTTTCTGGCTTTGGGCTGAATGATCTACTGCTGGGTGGGTACCAGGACCTACCCACAGCCAGCATTTCTCCTCAAAGTATCACAGCAAGAGTGCCTGCAGGTGAAGGCCTCCCAGGACCAATTGTTGCCAAAGCTGGATCCAGCTCATGGTTCAATAGGCTTTTGACCTCTAACCTAGCATGTACTAAAAATAGTCATTAAAACAGGGGTGGGCAATTATTTGGCCCTGCAGACCACATAAGGAGTTTTGATGAGTTGTCATGGGCCAGGTTAGCTCTGCCTTCTTCCACAACTGCAACAACTCATCAACACTGGCTATGTGGGATAGGACCATGGGTGGATGGGTGGGGAGCAGTGTTTGGGAGGAAGATGGGTTGGTCAGGATCATGGAGTGAGGTCAGGGGGTGGCCCCTGCCCTGTGAGGAGGGGTGTGTTCTTATGTGTGTATGTGGGCAGGTGGCAGGTGGTGAGGGGGTTGCCTGGAAACCAGCTGGAGGTAAAGGGAAGGATGAGTGGGCAGGGGGCATATGCAGCAGATCTTGCCCAGGTGGTGTGGCCCAGGGCTGCCCCTAGGGCTAAGCCCCAGCCACTCCCATCCAGGGCAGCCTGTGCTACATTCCAGCCTGTGCCTGCTGGCTCAGCCCCAGCCACTGCGCACGGCTTCCAGTGGGGCTGCTCCTGGTTTGGCTGCAGCCAGCTGGGTGCTGCTCTACACCCCTCACCTCCAGTGGCTCCTCCTCCTCCTCCTGTGCTGTGCTGTGCTGCTCCTGGAGGAAGTTTTAGCTGAGTGGCTCCTGTCCTAGTGCATGAGGCTCTGGCTCCAGCTCCTAACTGCTTTCTGCCCATTTGACTGCCTGTGTCAGCTGAGCAGAGTTGGTGGAAGGCAGCTGAGAGCTGGAGCCAGAACCCTGCATATTGGGCAGGAGCCACTCGGCTGAAGCTTCCTCCTGGCCAGCACAAGACAGCACAGCAGCACTGGCCAGGAGCAGGAGGAGGAGCTGCTGTAGGCAAGAGGAGTGGAGTAGCACCTGGGCAGATGCAGCCGCATTGGGAGCAACCCCTCTGGAAACTGTGTGCACTGGCTGGAGCCAAGGCTGAGCTGGCAGGTGCAGGCTGGAGCACAATGAGGGCTGTCCTGGGCTGGGCTCGGCCCCAAGTGGAACACTGCAGGGGCAGCTGTGGGCTAGTTTGAATCAATCAACAGGCACCCCCTGAGGGCTGGATCCAATCAATTGGTGGGCCAGATCTGACCCATGGGCCATATTTCATCCACCCCTGCACTAAAGACAGAGTTCCTACTTCTTGTTCTGCCACTGATAAAGCCATGGGATTGTTAGGTTCCTCATCTTTGTCAATGTACTTCTGTTTTCTGCCAGGAAAGGAGATTTGATGCATTGAGACTTGGGACTTAAGCATGCTTCATCCAGCTAGCAGATGTCTTGAGGCAGGACACATGTTTGGGTGGTGTCCCATACTGTAGTTCTAAGGGTGCTTCAGTAGTTGTTACTTGAAGCAGGAAGGACTCTTCTCACTGGGGCCTGAGCTGGGCTGGGCTCAGGGCAGCTGGTGGCAGCGCTGGAAGGGGGCAGTTGGTGGGGGAAGGGGCTACAGTGAAATTTGGGGTGGCTGCAGCCCTCCATAACCCCCACCCAGTGCCCAGTGGTGCACTGTCTGCCCCTGCTCCACTCCTCCCTCATTGTGGGGGGGAGTTGATCTGCCCCCGTCATGCTCCTTCCCTCCCTTTTCCCCATCCACCCCAACAGACTTACCAGCCACATGCAGCTCTCCAAGCTGCTGGGGGCTCTGCTCCTCCTGCCTGTGTGCTGTGCTGGGGCTGCGCACATGCGCGGGCACTTATCAGCCGAATTATTGGCTGCATCTGGAACCTAAACCCTTATTTTCCATAGCCCCTTGGTATCTTTTTCTACAATTTCTATTTGCACAGTGTTTTTTCAAGAACATAACCACCGTGTAAATCAAGGCCCAACTGTAGCCCAATCCCAGAAACCTGGGAAAACGAAATGAACTCCCTTTCCCAGGGAACCCTAAAAAGTAGAAGTTCCCACTTGCAGGCACTCTGGTGAGTATATTTTACGGGAAATGTAACACAGCCATGAGCTTGAGAAAGTACAGCAATAGGATATATATGTAAATAAACAGCAAAATACTCTCTCCTTACAAGCATTTTATCACACCCTCTTTCATCTCATGTGGTCAAAAGACTAATAACATCTACATACATAACATATATCCGTATACATACATACACACACACGTGTGTTATTAGCCATATATATAGTAGGGGTGTGCAAAATGGGCTGTATTCGATTTAGATTAGGCCTGAATTGGGGACAGTGATTTGATTCATTGATTCAGATCACTGTCCCCAATTTGACTTGGCTGAATCCAAATCTGAAGATTCAATGCTGATTTGGAGACCCAGCAACTTGGCCATAGACACAGCTTTAAATCTTTTTTCTATATAACTTGAGGTACCTGATGTGGCTTCTGAATGCTGTGATGGTGGGGTAGATGGAGCAGTGCAGGCCCCTCCCCACCCCCATGCATGCTTGGTGGTGAACCCAGAAGTGGACTGGAAGTACTTCTGGTCCACTTCTGGGTCCACCACGGAGTGTGCGAGGGGTCCCCCCATGCCTTCCCTGCTTGGCAATCAGCCATGGGGGGACTCTGGGTGCCCCCCTAGACCCAGGAGGCACCAGTTGCCAAGCCGGGGGGTGCAGGCTTCTCCTTTCCCCTGCCCCTGATGCACTCTCCAGCGGACCTGGAAGTGGACCAGAAATGCTTCTGATCCACTTCTGGGGCTGCGGCTGAGCATGGTGGGAGCTCCCCACGCTCCTGTGGGATGCTCCATCTGCCCTACCATCACAACATTCACAAGCTGCTTGGTACCTTGAGATATGTAGAAAAAACATTTAAAGCTATGTCTATGTCTGAATCATCAAATCTTTCCGAATCTCTCCAAATTGATTTAGAGGGTTCTGATTCGATTTGGAGAGATTAAAGGATCTCCTGATTCAATCTGAATTTGGAGATTCATACTGAATCTCTGCTGAATTGAATCAGGGACAGAAACTTCACACAATTCATATATATATATCTATATATAGATATATATATCTATATGTATCTATTAGCCTTTTTGACCACATTATCTCACCCTCCACCAAACCCAACACACTGTCTGGGTGGAGCAGTAGCAGTCCTGCCTCCGGTCAGGTGCTTACATAATCCCACTGGCAAACACCAAACTCAGTCACCTGTGATGGTGCCGAACAAGCAAAACCTCCTTGAAGTCTTTCTAGACCCACTGCTGTGTCTCTTGTCGTTATGAAGTCCTTTGCACTCTCTCTGACAAACAGATCCCCAGAGTGGTATGTTAAAGCACTTAGGACTCTTGAACCAAATCTTAGCTGCATAAAATGTGTGCTTTGTAAAAGGCAAAATTTATTTTTCTTCTGTGAATCTCTGGTACTCCCTTCCTTCCCTAAAATCCAAATTAATATAGTTACAATGACTCTGTAATCCTCACTGGAGGAATAGTGGGTAGGCAGCCTATGCAAATAAAAGTTTTTAATAGCAGTACTTTTCACTGATGGAGGTAATAGAGAGCATTTTGCATTGTAGGATCTTGAGGAGAGAAATGTTACCAGGTTTTTGTTAGATGTAGCATAGTTGCAGGCTAACGCACAAAAGAAAGGTGTGTTCTACAATTCCATTTTTCCTTGAAACTCCCATCTATATACTGACCATACCCAACCTTGTGATGCCTAAGAGATCTAGCAAAATTACAGACAAGGGCTGACTAAGATAATGATGGAGTGTTGCTGTGTTCATTGAAGCCCCAGGGAGCAATTGAAAACCAGGTGTCAAACTCAAATCTACTGCTTATTACTAGAGAGTTCTCTCACCAGGACATCAACAGGGCATCAGATACAGACAGACTTTCAAAACAAAATCTTATTAAAAATGGATAAAATGATTAACAGTAGCCATTTTTATTACAGAGAGGCAACAAACTTATAGCACAATGTATTTTCAAGTGATCACGAGTACTAATGTATATATTATAGAATCTGCTTAAAATTAGACCAGGCCAGACATATATACAACAGCAAAACATATGTTTTAAAGCAACCTGCTACTGACCTTTGAATTGCAACTTTCTGGCACTTGCATAAATATAGTAATTCCATAATGCAGTCCTATATTTATGAACCTACATGTGCACTGAGCAGTAATACAGTTATGCTGGGGATTGGCTGAACTCAGTGCTGTAACAGCTAAACTTTATGTAGGATAAATGTAAGAAACAGTTAAGTTCCTTTACTGAACTAGATACCTGAAACAGTAGAAGCAATCATTTAAAATATATGCCTAACACGGCAGCTCAGGAATTTGAGCTGTGTGGGCAGAGGGGTTGGGCAACAAACACAGGGATAGATTGATTTGATTGCAGCTGTGTGTGTTCATGTGCATGTACATGCGTGTGTGTGCATGCATGTGTGTGCATGTGTGTGTGTGTGTGTGAACCCACCAGAGAATCTGGGAGAGAAGCAGGAGAAAGTAAAGGAGATAGAATATGTGGTATGAGTATATTCCTGTGAAAAAGCTGAGAGAGAGAATGAGTGCCTTGTTGGGTAGGGTACTCATTGCAAGAAGCTTGTAAGTGTGAGCAAGGAGTGTTCCTCATTTGATCCCTATTGCTTTGAGGAAAACAACGACATTGTATATTGTAAATAAACAGGATTGAATCAGAAAAAGAATACAAACTTCATCATCTGGTCCTTCCTCCTGACTGAAACCACTCACTAGTCTCGGAAAACTGACTAACAAACAGGTTATAAAGGAGGAACAATAATTTTCTAATGGGAAAATCTTTTTCACCATTGCATGGTTTCGAAAGAGAAAGGAGGAAGAGAATATCCATAATTTGGCTATTTAACTAGCATTATTAAATATACATTTCTATTCCTGCTGACCAGAACCATGGTATACAACATAGAAATTAAATTACCTGATATGCATTGATTCATCTTCCATTAGTGACCATATACTACATAATTCTTACTGGTAGTAGAACCAAAATGCCTTCAGGGGAAAATGGTAGCCTACAGTGCTGTCCAGAGGCAGAAAGTAGCACTATAAGGAGCAAGTGAAGGGAATTAGTGACCATCTTTGCTAAGGGAACCATGTGATCTTAGGTTCATAAAGAACAAGAGAGAGAACATCCAGTTTAAAAGACGGTATTCCTTCATAACTTCATAAGGAGAGGATTGTGTACAATATTTTTATAGGAGGAAGAATGTTTGCTTATGAAAAATAATGGTAAAAATGAAATGGCCAATTTTTATAAAAATCTTTGATTCTTCAGCTCTCCTTTAAACCAGATATACACAAGATTTGCCTCTACTACTTTTTGCAGTTAGTCAATATCTGAAGTGCTGATCTGTTCCTTTCTACAGTCAATATTATGCCAATGAAATTCATCTATTGTATAAAACAAATAACTACAACGTAATTTCAAGTGTCATTTTTGCATAAAATTTACACGTGTTTTTAATATCTGGAACATATGAAGACCCTATGCCACTTTGTTATTAACATAATTCGGGGAAAATATTTACTGCAGGAATACATTTTTTACAAATCTGTGTATTAAAGTAATTGCAGCACAAAGTAATGAAGTAATCTACCTGTGACTGCTCAGATCATTTAAAGAACAGAGCGGTTTTAAGAAGATACACTGTATTCATACATAAAAAGTTTGAATCCCTGCGTTGTATGCAAGATGCATCTCACATTTGTCTATGGACCAAGAGTGTCCTCTGAAGTTATTTCTATAGCACGATGAGTGCATGCAACTCTACTGTTAAATAAATAGAGACAGTCCCTTGGCTTCAGGTTTTCTTACCTTCTAAATTCACTTTTTAGTTGTAGTTGAGGGTTTAGAGTGTAAAATCCTATTAAATTAGTTACTTTGAAATCTCTTTATTCTACTTTGTAAAATTTCAGAATGACTAAACATATTTTGTTAAAACTGATTTACACATCAGTTTTCAGCTGAGATTATGTGTTCTGAGCTTCAGCTTAGAGCAGGAGTAGATTTTTATTGGAAAGCTATGAACATGCATTTAGAGCAGCTTATTTTACAACATATGTTTCAATATACAACATACATCAGAGATCAGAAACAAGATTTTGGTATACTCCCTGTTCAAGTGGAGAAAATCAGAGATCTTTCATTCTCAAATAAAGAGCCTAAGTCTGAATCCAATAAATTCCTAGGGTAATGTTCCCTTTCATTTCTATTGGGTAAGATCATGCCAGTAACAAATAAGGAAATGTATACTTAGATGCATGTAATGGCTGACATCATTTGGGGTTGTTGTATGCAAGAATTATAAGATCAAGCTGTAGATTCAAGTCAAACAAAGCTGTTTTCCATTGTTCCTTAGACATGCCTCGCCAATTATGAGGGGAATAATCAATTAAAAGTTCGTCTGATTTATGAGGAAATAATTCATTGTATATTTAAAAAGAAAAAAACCCAGAGCAATAATTTTCCTTAGGTTTTGGTGATAATTTTTTTTTATAGATGTGTGTATTATTGATAAACTGAAAGAGGTAAAATGTATTGAGTAAATGATTTGCTGGGAATTATGGCTAGAATTTAGCAATGAATTTAAGCACAAACTTTTTTTAAGGATTATGAATAATCTGTCACAGAGGCATCTCCATAGTTCTATAACTCATGCAGCTAGGGAGAGAGTGAACTGAGCAGTAGGTGGGTTGGGGCCAATGGCACAGATATAGAGCTGACCAAGGCTGCTGAATGGCCATATTTTTTGCACCCTGTCTTCTGAAGCAGATGAATGCCCCCAGCAAAAGGTGTTAGATTTGGGGAAGATGCAAAAGGTGTTAAGATTTTTCCCCATCTCTATGGGCATGTTTACATAAGACGTGTTAATGCACATTAGCCTAACGTAATGTGCATTACGGGCATGTGTCTACATGTGTGTGCCCTTAATTCAAATTAAAATGGTGAAATTAGACTAATCATGTCTAAATTTGATACCTGCAAATACAGGTATCAAATTTAGGCACAATTAGTTAAAGCACATTAATGCATGTGTGACCCAGCATTAACTTTAATACCAAGTGTCTGCATGTGTAGACACCTGCCAAAAATTGCTTAATGTGTATTAAATTTAGTTGCGCTTAGATGCACATGTAGACATACCCTATGAAAACCTATCCATATTGCCAGCTGGGGAAGAGCTCCTGTCACTCAATAGAAGTGGAGCAGAGAACTATTGAGCCTGGGGCTTTATTATTTCTTCTATAAAATCCAATCCAATTGGAGCCCAACTGAAAGTATAGTTACCACAGCCGGTGCCAATCATGTTTTTTTGCCAGAGTATTTGGTAGGACTATAGGCATATGAACTGGTGTGGAGATTACATTTCTGCAGATCCTTGGAGATGAATCAGGTTTCTAGATGATTCTATCTGGTCAGCTTTGTGAGGAGGTAAGCCATATCCTACCTGATTGAACAAGAAAAGCATCATGGAAATTTCTTCCCTTAGCCATCTTGCAAAATGGATGACCTAGATGCCCATAACTTTAAATTGAACTGTTTTCCTTCGTGAATGCATAGGTACCACTGAGGTACCTATAGGTATGGAGGTGTGTAGTGTATTGTCTGTGTGACATGAAGGAGAATGTAGGGGAGGGCCAGGTGGACATGTGCATAAGGGCACGTTCCAGTGTGTGAACAAGCCCAACAAAGGAGGGAGTAAATTAATAATATAATAAAAAGACTGAATGATAGGCAGAAGGAAAGAATAAAAGAAAAAGTAGAAAATAACTTTAAGTCTAAAAATGGTTCATTGCTTTTTTATTACCAGCTGTGACTTCCCAGTGGGACTGTCACCTTAAATCCATGTCTGTTTGGGAACCATCTGTAGTTAGTTTTCCTGTGTGTGAGCTATCCATATGATAGCTTCAGCCAAGTTTGTAACTCTAGAAGTAGATATGGCTATCTGGATCTGTGGCTTGGGTTTATCCAGCTTGGTTAATACTCAGTTAGCAGACCTGGCAGCTACTGTTTGTTTTTTGTCCGTGGTCTAGGCTGGCACAGGACTGTCTTATTGGCCTTGGCTTAGATTTATTGGTAGTATATAATACTTATATTTCATTTTGGCCAGTCTTCCCCCTTTTCCTGTCTCTTTGCAGCCTGACTTTGTTGTCCATGTCTTGCTGGTGCTGTTCTTTCTGCATGCCTTCTACATGCTTTGTTGCCTTCCCAGAATTTTCTAGAGTGCATCAATACAACCCCTGTTAGATTGTATTTGAGCAAGACTGGCCATGTCTACTTGAGGTGCTATATTGTGTATTAGACTAATCTAATGCACAGTAAAGCATCGCTATTTATACATGAACAGGATTTACTGCACAGTAAATTAGGCTAATGGGCCTTTTGCTAGCACCAGGAAATACGGGTACTAGATTAACAGCACATTAGCTACTATGTACTAGTGCATGTATAGATGCTGACTAGAAGCAATGTGCTTCCAGTCAGCCCAAGCAGCAGGGGACCCATTGCTGTCTGGCTAAGCCCTGATACTGCAGGGAGCTGTGACAGCTATAGGGGCATTTGTCTCCCTGTCAAGTGGGGACCAGGACCTGTCCTGATCCCCACATGGCTAGGAGAGCTGTCCTGGCAGCTGGGACTGCTGTGTTCCAGCCATGTGGAGATTGGGTCATGACTTGATCCCCACATGGTTGGGAGAGCCAGCCCCACTCAGTGGGGATGCTGCTACCAGCCACATGGGGACTGGCACCCTCCCAATCCCCATGTGGCTGTCAAGCAGCATCTCTGCCCAATGGGGATGGTTCTCCCCGTCATGTGGGGATCAGGACTATCCAGTCTTTACATGGCTGGCAGGAATGAGCAGGGATGGCTCTCCCAGCCATGTGGGGATTAGGACTGGCCCCTGTGCCCCCTGCCAGCCTTGGGCCAGCACGTGGGGGAGCCTTGAGCTCCTTCTGGCTGCTGCAGAGGGGCAGAGTGGGGCAGGAGCAATTTGCTCTGAAAGGGGATGCATGTATTGATGTGTTCCCCAGAGCACTTTAATGGGCCTGAATTTTTTGCGAAGAAAATTCAGGGGCATTAATTGCATGTGTAGACACACCTACTGTGAATATGGTTGTGATGGTAGAGGATGAGATGTGCAGACACAGACTTAAACTGTATGTCTTTTAACTGGCTCAGGGGACAAGCCCACAACCAAATCATAGTTGAAAGTTGTAGCATGACCGGCTAAAGTGAATTGCTTAAGATCAGAGTATTAGTGCCAGAGCTGGGAAAAGAACCCAGAAGTTTTGACTTTTACTTTCCTTTGCTAACCATTTAAAAACACTGCCTCCTTTTCTGTGAGCTTCTTAATACATTTCCTTTATTTACCCTCCAAGAGTCCTTGTCCTGGTGATATTGAAGATTTACAGATTTTTATAGTGATTTCAGTTACGGGATCAGTTTCAAAGTACCAGCTTATAGGCTTAGAACCTTGTAAGGTTAGTACCTGAACACAGCAATCACCAGAAAAGAAATTTGACATTAACAAAATCTTACAGAACAGCAATCACTTACATATTAAAATGAAGAAACATTAACACTTCATGTGACCCTGCAAGCAGTAATTTTAGTTGCTCATATTTGTCTCTCAGGTTGTTTTTTAACCTATGTGTAATAAGTCTGCTTAAAGAAAAACAAGTGCTGGAATTGGAAAGCAGGGTAGCCTATATTATTTAAAAAAAATATTTCAAAATGTTTGTTTTATTCTTTTTTGAATTCCATTTACTTTTTTTTCCCTTCTAATTTTGTGACACACAACAGTCATTTCTAATTATTTTAGATTCTGACACTCAGAGGGTCTTTTCTGATTTATCAGCATAGTTTTGAATATCATTTTCTCTTGGCAAACTGAATGAGTCCTTAAAGAGGTTCCAGATGCTAGACATGTACATGTGTAATGTTATTCCTACTGGAAGGGCAACTTTTGATTTTTAATAAAAAGAAGTGAGTTTAACAAACAATACACTAAGAGACGAAAAGATAAGATAATGGGAATAAATCAAGAATATAAAACTGGATTAAACACATTTAAGTGTTAGAAAGAACATACTATAAAACAAAAACAAACAAGATTCCAAAATTAAAAAAGAAAAAAACCCCACAAGACAACTAATTCTAATAGAGAATAGAGGAAATGGAAAAGAAATAAAAACAGTGGAGCAGAGAAACAGGGACTAAAGCTCAGAAGATGAAAGAAAATATCAAACGATGTACTGAGAAAGGAATATTTTACACAAGACAGGAATGATAAACTGAGATGTATCAGAAAAAAATTGTGTAAATGTTAACATTTAAGAAATCCAGCTGAAACTTGCAAAGTTCTAAGGAAACAGGAATGTGAAAATACACAGCAAACTGGAAAATTATGTAACATTTCTTTTTTTATTGTGCCCCCATTCAAATTATGCATTCTTGTGTTTGAAAAACTACTGTAATCAGATTACTGTTTACATTAGCCCTGCACCTCCCAGACTATCACTGAGCTATTGCCTATTTAGGCTTTGTGTGTTTGATCTAATGCTGTCAAACCCTACAGTGAAGCTGTTAAGTTTTTATCTGAAAATAAAGACCTAATAATATGAACAAATTTAAAACAGAAATGCTTATTTTAATATCGTTTTTCCTAAAGGCTTTATAAAACAGCATTGTGATTAAGTACAGCTCAGTCTACAGCTATAGGAGTTATAGCCAATAACAATGTATTGACATTTATGTGGTTATGATTTCCTGAACCTGAGTAGTTTACCCGATTGTTGTAGTAAATGCCAAGGATTTCACATTCTGTGTAATGCCAAGAAATAAGAATAGCATAACTGATGGTTATAGTTAGAATATTATATACAATAATAAAACTAAATATTTTACATTATGTAGGGTTGTTGATAATTTGCTGCCCTAACAGGATGGCTGAAGTTTATGAGAAAATAATTTTTAAGTAATAAAGAAAAGTTAGGAAAGAAGAACAATTATTACTGCCTAAAGAGTTACAACAGTTTAGCAAAAAACCCCAAACTGTTGCATGAGGTACTATTACATGAGAAAAATTATGTTATATTTAAAAAATATTGTATTATCTTCTATTTTAAACAACTGAGTTATCACATTTTTCATGTTATGGCACTATTGTATCAGATGACAGAATTTGATTTCAACCTACTTTTAAACATTTTTCATCCCTGCATGTGTTTTGGATTATGTGAAAAGTTGCTTGTGTTTATTTTACCATTTCCTTGCTTCTCAATGTTCTTTTTTAACCACTCTGCAGTAATAATAGGGATACTAATAGATTATATCATTGATAAACTTCATAGTTAAGAGGAACCTAAAACCAAAAATGATGCTGGTTCTTTAAAAGTTTATCCCTATGGCACCATCATGTAAGCATACATATGGGACAGTAAAAATGGAAGACGACACATTAAATGACATTATTATAAAATGCAATACTCTTGGAATGATCCCTTATTAAATTAGGCTCTATGATCTGAGATGAATTTCCCCGATCCCTAATCCATCACTAGAGAAATATTAAAAGATAGGTCTCAACTGATATTAGAATCGCACTCAGTCTCTACTTTCATTATTTTGAATTAGGGTGCTACTGGGGGAAAGCCTCTTAATGAGAATTAGAGTGATTCACTGGCCTTCTTTTGGATTTTGACAAGTAAAATATTAACTCTTCAGTCACAGCTGTCTGAATTAAAATACTTGGCAGCCACAGATGCACAAATTAAATTGGCCTTTATGTTTCCATATTGCTGACCTCCTTAGAGGCAAAAACATCAAACCCAACAATAACAAAAAAGCCACAGTATGTCATTTCTTGGAAGAAAATATATTTATTGAAGTTTTTATATTTGTTCAG
>JAGPOW010001918.1:6629300-6766800 GCA_030014935.1 Caiman crocodilus | reverse complement strand
CAGTCCCTCCCCATGGTACCTGTTCCCTTCACCTCAATGCTCAGAGGCATGGTCCCTTCCCTCTTACTCTGTCCTCCCCTGCCTGCCACTGCTGCTGTCCCCAGCTGATGCAGAGGTCAGCTGCTCTTGTCCTAGTCCAGCCAGGCTCAGCCAGGGACAGTGGTGACAATGAGCCAATGAGCAGGTTCCTCCTCTCTTCCTGGTTCCCCTGAGTGTTCCTCGCCAGCTCCAGAGCATGTATAGGGATTGGGAACAGTAGAGACTGGCAGTTTCAGGTAAGGGAGGGGAGAATGGGAGGTCAACTGAGCACAGGGGGGAAAGGAGTGAGTGGGAATTCTTACCTCCTTCGGGGACCTACCAAAAGTCCTTGGCTGCTGCTCCTGTGGTGTAGTCTGAAATGGGGGTGCAACTTTGCTGCTGTTCTCCTTCTGGATCCATCCAACTTTGGGCCTCTAGTCCTAGATTCCTAGATCCACAGATTGTAAGGCTGGAAGGGACCTCGGCAGATCATTGGCAGCAGGCAGGAAAGGCAGCTGGGGTCAGGTGACCCCAGCAAGGTGACTGTTCAGTCTCCTCTTGAAGATTTCCAGGGCAGGTGATTGCACCACCTCTGGAGGGAGCTTATTTCACAGTCTGAACACTAACTGTGAAAAAGTTTTTCCTAGTATTGAGCCTGAAATGGTCTTCTAGGAGTTTGTGGCCATTACTCCTGGTTTTCCCCAAGGCTGCCCAGGTGAACAGTTTTTCCCTGAGCCCTTGATGTACTCCTCTGATGTAGCGGTAAGCTGCTATCAAGTCCCCTCTCAGCCTTCACTTTTCCAGGCTGAGGAGTTCCAGGTCCCTCAGCCTTTCCTCATATGGCTTGCTGTGCAAATCTCTGATCATACAGGTCGCCCTTCTCTTGACTCACTCAAGCTTTACCATGCCCTTGTTAAAGTGTGGTGCCCAGAACTGGATGCAGTGTTCCAGCTGCAGTCTCACCAATGACAAGTAGAGTGGACGAATCACTTCCTTGGTTTTGCTGGAGATGCATTGATTGATGCATGCCAGAGTATACTGGATACAGGGTCACACTGCCAGCTCATATTCCCACTGTGGTCTATTATTACTCCCAGGTCCTTTTCATTTGTGGTGTTGGTCAGTTTGGTGCTGCCAAGCATGTAGGTTTGTAGGGGGTTGTTTGTCCCCAGGTGGAGCACTTTACACTTCTCAGTGTTGAACTTCATCTGGTTTCGACTTGTCCAACTTGCTAGCTGGTCTAGATCTGCCTGTATCTGTACCCTATCTTTAAGCATGACCATGCTTTCCCATATATGGTGTCATCCATGAACTTGGCCAGTGAGTTCTTTACCTCCACATCCAAATCATTGATAAAGACGTTGAAAAGTACTGGACCAAACACCAAACCCTGGGGGACACCACTGGCCGCCACTTCTTGCCAGGATGAGACAGATCCATTCATTAGGACTCTCTGGGTCTTACCCCCCAGCCAGCTTCGGACCCACCTGTCTCGCAGTTAAGCACACAATCTTCCAATTTTCTCATGAGAACATTGTGGGATATCAGATCAAAGGCTTTTTGGAAGTCAAGGTATACAGTGTGAACCCCTTCTGTCTTATCCAATTACCTGATCATAAAAGGAGATGAGGTTGGTAAGACAAGAACTGCCCATGACAAAGAAGCCATGCTGGCTGTTGTTCAGACTCCTACCTGCTGCAAGCCTATCACACATAGAATCCTTAATGAGTTTTTCCAGGATTTTCCCTAGGATAGAAGTTAGGCTAATTGGCCTATAGGTACCCGGGTTGTCCTTCTTCCCTTTCTTGAAAATGGGGACAACATTGGCTCTCTTCCAATCCTCATGGACCTCTCTGGAGTGCCACAAGTCTTGGAAATTTTGCCAGGGGCTCCGCTATGACTTCAGCCAGCTCATTCAGCACTCTTGGATGGAGTTCATCTGGTCCTGCTGACTTATATATGTCTAATTTCTTTAACTGATTGCACACCAATTCTACGGTAATAGTAGGAAGGCAGTCATTCCTGCCCTGCTCATTTTGTACTCTTTTCTGGCAGGATTTTCTCCTTGGCCTGGTTAAATACCAAAACAAAGTAGTCATTCCGGAGTTCAGTTTTCTCCTGAGTACTGGTAATCAGCTCTCCTGAGTTGCTGAGCAATCCCACATGCCCATTTGTCTTCATCCTGCTCCCTACATCCTGCTCCCTACCTAAAGAAGGACATCTTCTTGTCCTCAATTCTCATTGCTAATTTAAGTTCAGTCACTGCCTTAGCCTTTCTGACTGGTTCCCTAAAAGTGTGGGCTGTTGTTGTATAGTCTTCCTTGAGGCCTGTCCCAAGCTTCCACTGTTCGTACACCTCTTTCTTCTTTCTTAGGAGGACCGTGATTTCCCTGTTTACCCAAGATGGCTTCCTAGCCCTTCTGGTACTTTTCCTCTACATGGGAATGGATTTCCTTGTACTTCAAGGACTGTGTGCTTCAAGGACTGTGTCTTTAAGGAAAAGCCACTCTTCATGCACTCCTTTCAGTTTTGGTCCCTGGTCCTGCAGGACTACTCCTACTAGTGACCTAAGCTTGTTGAAATCTGCATTTTTGGAGTGCAAAACTTCAACCCTGCTATCTGATTTGTCTGCTTTGTGACAGACAGTGAATATTATAGTTTCATGGTTGCTGTCACCCAGGCTACCCTCTATATTTAAGTCTATCACAAAGTTGTCTCCTTTGGCCAGGACCAAGTCTAGAAGAGCATTATCTCTGGCTGGCCATGCACCTTCTGAGACAGGAAGAGCTCTTTAACGAGGGTCAGGAAGGAATATGGCTGGTCCAACTTGGCCAAGTGTTCCTCCCAAGAGATGTCAGGATAATTGCCATCTTAATAAAGTAGTGTTTCTTTTACTTCGAAGCTTCTTTAAGGTTATAAGGTAATTTTGCCTGATTATTTCCTCAATAAAGTATGCCAAAAGTATTGCTAATGTTTTCACTGTGTTAGGACCAACTGCTCATTATCTGCTATATGTGTAATTCAGATATTTATGCCAAAGTGTGCTATGAAGACAATGATATTACTTTCATAATATGTACATTCATCAATGTTCAGTTTTAAAAAGATTTCTAAGGAAAGAAAGGTCATGTCCTCTATTAGGAGACAAAAAGTCCAAAAAAGACAATAGCAACAGGCAGTCACCAAACAACATTGGACTTTGTTAAATGTACTGAGTTATATCATTGCTAAAGTGATGGGCTTGCTTTCCAACATTATAGCATAGGCATCAAGTATATGGGGGCCCGAGGGCCCTGTACCCCCTCAGGAAGAGGGTAGGGTGACCTCCCATGCCTAATTTGGCAGGACAGTATTGAAATGGGAACATCAAGTTCCAGTCCCAGGCTGCATGCTTCTTGGATAGCATTTGTCCCAGATTCTTAGGGATCTGGGTTTTCCATTCACTGAAGAAAAAACATGGGAAAACAGATGGCAACATGGGAAACAGTGAGTTCCCCTTGCAGCCTGGCAGAGTTCCAGTCTGCAAGAGGCTGCAAGGAGCAGGATGCAGGGGGCGCCACATGCATGTGTACGTGTGCACACAGATGCACATGGCCAGGAATACATTCCCAGGCAGCAGTGGTGAGCAGCCATCTGCAGGTAAATCTATGGCGGGACAGATTGAGGTCTCCGTGGTGAGGGAGTGGGGCAGGGGCTGGGCCTGGAGTTGCTGCCCAGCCAGGGCAGTGCCTGGGGCCAGGGCAGAGAGCAGAACAGAGCCATGGACAGCTCATCTATGGGGTGGGGGTGGCTCCCTGCCAATTTGTGTACTCCTGGGCAGGGGAGCATGGGGGGTCCCTCAGATCTGTTTGCAGGGTGGGGGCAGATGCAGGCTGTCAGCTGTAGTCTTTGGGCTCCTCATCCACATGCCCTTCCCCCAGGAGGCCCACACTGGCTGCACCACCATGGTGATAGCTGCACCACCACGGTGAGGTGACCCCTGCCCATCTGGCAGGAGAGGGGCAGTGGCATGGAGTTCTGCCTCTGCTGCTGTTGGGTGGTCGGGGGCAAATTGCCATGGTGGTGTTGGTGGTGCAGGGCTCCTGGGGGAGGGCAGAAGAGTGGGGAGCCCTGAGCCCACAGTGGGCAGCCTGTATCCACCCCTGCCCTTCCATGGGCTCCTCTAGCCTCTGATCTGGCCATGCTGCCAGGGGTGAGGGTTGGGGGAATCATCATCTTAGGTCGCCCCCGCCCCCCAAAATAAAAGTTGGTTACTATGCATTACAGTAATAGTAATGCCTCATGTTTACTGTACAAGGGCATACTAATCAATATCACTGTAACTTCCTTGTCCAGAATATTTTTTAAACCTCCCTCCCTGCCTCCTAAAATACAGCCACCTTCTTATAGACTCTTAAATACACCTGATCACCTCAGTATCAGTCTTTATAAGCTCTTTTTAATATTTGTGTTCTGTCTAGTTCAAATTCATAACCAGCATTTAACAAAGAATAATTTATATCTGAAAAGCCCTGAATGAACATTGGCAAATGAATCCTTGCAATAAGCATGTACAGTAGGAAATTAATTACTGGTATTACTCCATTTTAAAGCTCATGTGATAGATACCTCATGCTTATCTTGCTGACTGTGATATAGAAGGGGTCTGCCAGGCACTGAGCTATTCGTATTCAATGATTATATGATCTTATGGGTTATGACTTTCACACATAAGCCTTACTGGAAGGAGCATTCCATTAGTCTTTCTACAAGGGTACCATTGATTTTAATGGGACTTATCACCTGCCCTCTCCTAAAACAGGATGTTTTAAATGTTAAGATTTAAAAATGTTTTGAGCCTTTATCTGTTTGATTAAATTAGAAAAGCCCATAATGAATACTTACATCATCACTGAACCCATACCCAGTTCAAGGACCCTCTCCTACAAAGACTTACTTACTCTACAAGTAGGCCTTTCTCAATCCTATATGGGATTGAGTATAACTTTTTTCCTGTCTTCTTTTCAGCTATTGTATATCTACTCCCCAGTGCAGGTTCTTCTGGCTTTTTATTAAAAATCATTTTTCATGCAGCAAGTCTTTTTTTTTTTAACTTTTTTGGCTTGTTGCATCATCTTTTTGAGACAGAATGCTCCCAGTGTGGTCAAGTTGTATATTCTAATTAAACATATGAATATTCTTAATAACTTTTCTTCTACATACACTATGCAGAGTCTGTAGAGAATGTACATCTACTTCTCTAAATCCAGAATCCTAATTTGATTTTTCATTAAAACCTATACACTTTATATAGTTCTGTGGTCACTGATGGAATTTGACTTGTGCAGTGAACATGGTCTACACATATGTTTTCTATATTGTTCTTACCCATATAATAACATGAATGTTACACCTAGTAAAATATTATTATAAAGTTCTCTTTGCTGCTTATGAGCATCATCCTGTAAATCCTTATTGACAATGATGAGTTAGAGCTAGAATTCTCAAGGCAGCTCTCAGAGGCCATATGGTCAAGGGACATGGTTGTCATCAGTGACCTAAACTACCCTGACATCTGCTGGGAGGAGCAGTGAGTCAGAGCTAACTGCTCACATAGGTTCTTAACCTGCATACAGGACCTCCACCTAATGCAGGAGGTATATGGTTCCACTAGGGAAAATGCCTTGCTGGACTTGGTGCTAGTTACAGGGGATGACCTGGTGGGGGATCTGCAGGTACAAGGTAACCAAGGGAACAGTGACCATCAATTGGTCTTCAATATCTGGTGTAGGTTGGAAAAAGTAGCCAGAGGGGCAGGAGTGCTAGACTTCAGAAAGGCTAACTTCAATGTTCTCAGGAGGTTAGTTAGTGAGGCATTGCAGATCAAGAGCATTGGTGAGATGAGAGTCCAGGAAGGGTGGTCAGTGCTCAAGGGAGCAATCCTTTGGGTGCAGAAGAAGACAATCCCATTGCACACAAAAAAGGGTGCAAAGAGGCCAAGAAACCCTCTTGGCTGAACAGGGAAATCCAGGAAAGCCTAGGAGCAAAGAAAGAGGCATAAAGACTGTGGAAGCAGAGGGTAGCTACCAAGGAGGAGTATATGTCCTTGGCTCACACTTGCAGGGAATCAGTTAGGAAGGCTGAAGCAGCAATGGAACTCAGGCTGGCGACAACATTTAAAGACACCAAAAAGTTCTTCTTTAGGTGTATAGGGAGTGAAAAGAAGGCACAGAGTAACATAGGACCCATACAGGTCAGGGTAGGGCAACTGGTGACAGATAGAGGGGATGAGGCTGAACTCTTCGATGAGTTTTTGCCTCTGTGTTCCTGAACACGGATCAAGACAAATTTCCCAATTGCATTATAGATAAGCACAGGAGGAACACCAGCCCACCAATGGTCAGCACCAATCTAGTAAAGGGACACTTGGAGGGGATGAATGTATTTAAGTCAGCAGGCCTGGATGATCTTCATCCAAGGGTGCTGAAGGAATTGGACAGTGTCATAGCAGAACCACTGGCATGATTGTTTGAGCACTAAGTGCTCAGGTCAGGTCTCAGAGGACTGGAAAAGGGCCAATGTGGTCCCTATTTTCAAGAAGGGGGGAAGGAGGATCCAGGTAATTATAAGCTGGTTAGTCTCTCTATCCTTGGGAAAACCTTTGAAAAAATTACCAAGGATCACATTTTTGGGAGTCCAGCAGGAAAAATAATGCTGAAGGGCAACAGCACAGTTTCATAGTAGGTAGATCCTGCCTGAGTAACCTTGTGTCTTTTTATGATCAGGTCACAAAATGCTTGGATGCAGGAGTTGATTTAAGAAGGCCTTCTATACGGTATCTCATCCTAGTCTCATAAACAAACTGAGCGGCTGTGACATAGAAGATTACATGGTCAGGTGGGTGGCAAATTTACTTAAGGGTCATACCCAGAGAGTGGTCATGGACAGGTCGGTATCAACTTGGAAAGATGTGGGCAGTGGGGTCTCCCAAGGCTCGGTCCTTGTACCTGTGCTAATCAATGTCTTCATCAACAACTTAAATGAGAGTGTGGAGAGCACTCTGTCCAGATTCATGGATGACACAAAATTATGGAGTTAAGTAAGCACACTAGTGGGAAGGGATTGAATCCAGGTGGACCTGGACAGGTTGGAAAAGTGGGCGGAAAAGAATAGGATGCAGTTCAACAAAGACAAGTGCAAAGTGCTGCATCTAGGGAGAAGGAATCACTAGTATACCTATAGGCTAAGGTTGACTCCAAGATGAATATAAGCCATTAATGTGATGAAACAATCAGTAAAGCTAACCGCACTCTATGCTGCATTAGTAGGTGCATCACAAACAGGTTCAGGGAGGTGATACTTCCTCTGTATGAGGCATTGGTCAGGCCACAGGTGGAGTACTGCATCCAGTTCTGGGCGCTGCACTTCAAGAGGGATGCAGATAACCTTGAAAGGATCCAGAGGAGGGCCACTTATATGGTTAGGGTCGTGCAGGTAAGGTCCTACGAGGACAGACTGAGCGAACTGGATTTCTTCAGCCTCCGCAAGAGAAGACTGAGAGGTGATCTGGTGGCCATTTACAAATTCATAAGGGGGGGCAGAAAAAGAAGATGCCTTGTTTACTAGAGCGCCCCTTGGAATAATCAGAAACAACAACCACAAACTGAAGGAGAGCAGATTTATGTTGGACATCAGGAAAAACTTCTTTATGGTAAGGGTTGCCAGCATCTGGAATGGACTTCCAAGGGAAGTGGTGCTCTCCCCTGCATTGAGGGTCTTTAAAAGGAGACTGGATAAGCATCTGGCTAGGGTCATATGGCCCCAGTGCTCTTTCCTACCATGGGCAGGGAGTTGGATTTGATCTACTGAGGTCCCTTCTGACCCTAACAACTATGAAACTATGAAAATACAGTGAAAATACTATCATGCATAGTTCGTGGAAGTCAAGAAGAGTGTACTCAATGACGAGCACTGCAATAGTCAGGATCTGCTAGGTTAGTACTGCTGTATTTAGAATGTAAGAAATATTTTATCCTTTGAAGGCTACATCTTCAGCTGATGTAAATCAGGATAGTTCAAATGAAGTCAATAGAATTGTGTCAGTTTGTTCCAGCTTTGACATCTGACAGTCTCACACAAAATTAGCCTTATCATAGCTTATTTTGCTCTTACTTAGCCCCAGTATAAAGCTGAAACGACTTCACTGAAGATGACAGTGTTAATCACAGGCTATGGTAAACTCATTCTTGGGATGGCTTAGAAAGCTGACAGGCAAACCACCATCTACCCCTTTTCTGGTCCTAGGGCTAGACCTTTTTTGCTCATGGAGCTCAATAGAGTGCAGTGAATTTTAGCTTTTTCTCCTTTAGCCCCTCAAACACTTTCTAGGGTGAAGGGTAGGCACAGCTTAGGTCATTTAAGGGTTTCTTAAATCTAGGGAAATCTTCTGCTCCTAATTCAGAAAAGGTTTAAGCTCTGTAATTCTTAGGCTGAGAATTGGGCTTAGTTTGGTATATAAGTACAAGTGGGAGGAGATTAAGGCCTAGATATTTAGAAGAGACAATGCTTGTTGCAAGAATCATTTCATTTTTAAAATTCTTTTACTCTTTCATTTTTATACAAAATAAGGCCCCCATCATAATAGAATTGTCAAGCTTTTGTTTTGCTTTGCTTTTGACATTACCTTGTAATCTGTAGTGACCCTGTCAGTGATGCTGAGCTGCATTTTGCCAGTATTGCAGACAAGAAAAAGGAATCTTTATGGATTACAGTGAGATGCAATAGATACAAGAAAAAAGTCTAAGTTCGCAAATTTTCAGGAACATCATCAAGTTAAAAATATATTTAAAACAACAACCATAAACCCAGAACCTGTAATCTAAATAGTTATTAGAATATTCATACTAACATAATATTAAAAAAAATCACATTCAGATTTAATTGTTCTTACTTTCTGTTTGTTTTCTGCATTGCTCTCAGCTTGAACTGTAAACACAGGACAATTATAATATTTTAAAGAAATACTTGGATTTTATTTTTGTGTTTCTAGAAAGTGCTGAGGCATGGGCTAGGGACAGAAATTACATGTAAACTTGTATAAGTGATAAGAAACCAGCTCAAAACTGTTACACCACAGAAGTTCACCTAAACTGCTTTCAAAATGGTTGAAACTGGTTTCAAATCAACCTGGATCGATTTAGTATCGGACTTAAGTGATTTAGGTTAATTCAGTTTATTGAACTTCTATCCCAGATCCTGTATAGATTCAAGTTAACTCACAGTCCCTCAGCATCCCAGGATACTTTGCACCTCCCCGGAAAGCCCTGCCTTGCAAGGGGGATGGGCTAGACTTGGCCCAAGCTGTTTGCTCCAGCAGAGCATGGAGGCATGCTCTAGTGCCCCTGGCTTCTGGCCTGGGCCACTGGAGGCATGTGGCTGCATTTCTGAAATATGAAGCGAATGTCTGTTCACCTGCTTATCAGTTCAATCTACGCAGCTTAGACTAACTTGTGAAGATTTAATTGATTCAGCCTCAGGCTTTTTGCCTGTCCGTACTTAGCCACGATGTTCAAATGATAGCCGTGTACACCTTGCTGGGGAACGTTTATTTGTTTATTTTGGCCTTTACCACATAGCTTGACACCAAACTACCAGGAACACCAGGAGTTACAGTGCCTCTGGAGCCTCCTCCCAAGTTCACTGACAGAGCAATGTATTCCTTGGGGAGACATCCTGGCTTTACTGAACTTCTAATGATTTTAATGGGGCCAGAATTTCACCCTTAGTTCTTAGAGGTGTTGCACAGTTGTGATATATCCATACTTAACATAGAACAACTGTGGAAAAAGGTCTTCACTAACTTACTTTGGTGACATTTTTCTGGAGCTTGCTAAGATGCTGTTTAGCAAGATTTCCCAATGTTGCACAGATGATTCTAATAACAAGTTATTTGTTTTCAAAATAGGGTCCAGCTCCTTTTCATGGGTAATATTCCTATACACTGACATTTAACCGAACTTTTCAAAGATGTGCTGAAAACATTTAACTTCTCGGCATTCTTTAATTTTTTTAAGTCGCATAACAGACTCTTAGGTTTTAATAGCTTATTGGAGAGAAATCTTCTTGGTAAACAATTCCATTTCTATTAAATCTGACAGGTCAGGCATATCAAAGCTGAAAGGAAAATGTGTGCCTCTTCTAGAAAAGGCAGCGCATTTATTGAACTAGTGAAAACTAGCTATCTAGTGCTCTAGATTTTGTACATACTGGGAAACAAGAATAATTCTTCAAAACCACAAAATGATCAGATAAGATTCAAGCACATATGCTGCATCTTAGACAATATATCTGTGAGTAACTATTTCCTTAAACTTCTGAATGGCTGTTTCATTCTAAATTAGAGTTAGAACTAAGTTGTTTAAAAATAAATAGTTCTTTCTATGGAAGTCTGCAACCAGACTCATGCCTAAGGGTAGTACTCAGCAGGAGAAGATGATTTCAGGAATTTATGTACATCCTGTTTTGATGGACAGTCATCATTTGGACTATACTGTATGGAGATTTGGAAATTAATTTTGGTTGATTATTTAATTTTTTCCAAATGATTTGACAGGAGTTTAAAATAGCAAGAAAAATAGGGGTAAAAAATTAAGATCTGTAAAATATAATTTTTGCTCTCTGTGCTCTTTATTTTCCCCCTGGAAAAGGCTAACAGATGCCTTCCTTTCATTTTCATATGCATTTCATTAATTTACATTCTCATGAAAATGAGAAGTAAAATGATTGGGGCTGACTCATTCCTGCAGCAATCATGAGTAATGCAAGCATTCTTAGATTTATCTCCAAACTTGTTTCTAATTCTAATTTGTGCCTACTATTCTGTGTAGTTGCTAAAATTAATTCTCAAATAAAGTGACCATGTGGGAAATTCTGTTTTTCTCCAATTTCAATTTACCATCGATTTCATTTAGTGCCCTAAACTTGGTCCAGACCTGTCTTTGAGCTGTATAAACTTTATATGTGTTT
This sequence comes from Caiman crocodilus, assembly GCA_030014935.1. NCBI lineage: Eukaryota > Metazoa > Chordata > Crocodylia > Alligatoridae > Caiman > Caiman crocodilus. The sequence continues at coordinate 6,755,778 of JAGPOW010001918.1, read as the reverse complement.
TAGATATTAATCTCTATTTGTGAAATCATTGTAAAGACTTTTCCTCTGAGTTGCTTAAAGGTTAATCCCCTTGTCATCTTAAGTCAATGACCTCTCCTTTTTTTAATTAATTGCTATCACTACTCTCTCAATTTTTTTACTTTTTTTTTTTTGGCACAAATCACTTATGCCAAGCTGAGATGAAGTTTTCTTCACAACTTGGTTCACAAAAGCCTCAGTCTCTTGTTTGTTTCTTGTCGGTATGCCAGATACCTCTCTTAAATTTCATTAATGGTCTTTCTGTCAAGCAGACAACTAAATCAAATGTATAGTTGGGTTTTATGATGATTTTATTGTCTGAAATTTCTGATTAAACAAAAATTAATAGCAGACCTTTATTTTATAGATATCTCCAAACTTTGAAAATTAACACTGGTTTTGAGTTCTCTGGGATCAATGTATGCATGTGCGTGCATGTGTGTATGTGCACGTGTGTGTGTGTGTGCACACGCATGTGTGTGTACACATGTATGTATGGAATTCACAAACCTCCTTGATTATTCTAGTGCCTAAATTTAAGTGATGTTTTTCCATTACCGTTGCCAAAGCAGTGTTTGCTTTCATAGTCAAAATAGAGAAAACTTCTGGGCACAAAAGACTCGAACAAAATCTAAATAATTAAACAAGCCAAGACAACTCTCATAGTAATAACATAACTTTTTGTTTCAGTGAACAGAGGGAAGTTTGCCTGGAAGTTTGCCATAGGAAGGAGCCAGGAACCAGGAGACACAGAGAGAGAGAGCGAGCATGTGTGTGTTTCGTTTCTTTTCTTTCTTTGTTTTGTCTTCTACAGCCTAGGTGTCCTCTAGAGAGCATAGGAAGCATACATGGAGACTGGATCAACAGTTGTTAGCTGAGTGGGATGTGCCATGTTTGTGTTCCGCCCAGAGGGTCAAGACTATGTCATCTGCACCAAGTATAAATTTGTATCCCTCCTGGAGGAAAATATCGACTGGTTGGAAGCACAAGTGTCCATGTTGCATGCCATCAGGGAAAAAGAAGAGTTCTGAGATAAGAGTTATGAGAAGATGGCACGGGAGAGGTCAAAGGTTAAAGAAGGGAAGTGACATCATGTGACCACTAGAATAAGGAGGGTCCCTAGAATTCAGGAGGAACCGATTTAAGTCAATACCTGCTTTCATGCCCTCTGTTGTGGATTGGCTGGGGGAAAGCTGTAACTGAGGACATCATCAGGTAAAAACCAGAGTACTCAGCAGTTTAGACAGCAAGAAGTGCAGGGCCCCAGGGATGGAGGCTGTAAGACCACTGCATTAAGAGGGAAGAAGAGAGTGGTGGTGGCTCATGACTCCTTTCTGTGAGGGACAGAAACACCAATTTGTCGTCTGGATTTGGGGTCCTGGAAGGTGTTCTGTTTGTCTGGAGCAAGAAGAATGTCAGAGCTCGTCCATCCCTCAGATCACTACCCTTTCCATCTTGTCCATGTAGGCACCAATACCAGGAATAACATTGAGCAGAGCAAAGGAGACTATGAGGCTCTTGGCAGAAGGATTAAGGAGCTTAGAGCACAAATGGTGCTCTGATCAATCTCTCTGTGGAAGGTAACGGCCCAGACAGGGATCATTGTATTATGGAAATACATTCCTGGTTGAAATGGTGGTGTTAGGGATTGCTGACTGCTGAGTGAGTGATTGCTGAGTGATTGTTGCCTGAGCATGACAGAAGCCCTGACAAGGGGCTGAGCCAGCCCAGGCCCAGAAGAGTATAAAAGGAGACTTCCCAGGTGATCAGGGAGCCAGTGAACAGGGACCGCAAACAAGGGAAGTAGTTTTCAGGCAGTTTGCAGGCCAGTTCCTAGGCCAGTTCATGGGTAATAGCATAGCCTATTACCATATGGACATGTCATATGCCACGGCTTCCCACCTCAGCCCCAGCTGGTGCTCCCTTCCCACTGAGGTCTTCACGCAGGTGGAACTCATGGTCCCAGCCTCCACCCAGATGGAGCTCCTGGCTCTGGGCTGCAGGTACTGCCTGATATGGCTGCCAGCAACTTGGAATGGGAGCAAGGTCACCCCTACCTGTGGTGTATACTTCTTAGTGAGGTCCCTGGAGTCTCAGGTGAGTGAGGTCCAGACCCAGGTAGGCAGACTTTCTACCATCAGGGCCCACAAGCAGGAGATTGATGACTACTACAGTCAGGCTCTTCTTCTGAAGAATGAAGAGAAAAGTGTAGGGATGCCTGACTGCATGAAGCTTGACAACAGGAAGATCAAATGGGAGCTGCACCCAGGGCATGCTTGGAAGACGGTTGTCTTGGGTCCCAAGATGCTCTAGGGTCACTCCTCCCTTGGAACTGAGCAACAGGTACACATCTCTTATACCACCAGCAGAGACATCAGCAGAAGCACTGGCTTTGTATGGGGGAGAAGTAGCTAGCTGCCACCCCTAAGAAGAGATGGAGGGTGTTTGTGGAGGGCAACTCTCTCCTGAGGGGGACAGAAGGAGTGATCTGCTGCCCTGCTCCCTTGTCCGTGAGGTCTACTGCCTCCCAGGGGTCTGTATCTGAGACATGGCAGAAAGTATTCCTAAATTTGTCTGGCCCTTCAATCACTACCCCATGCTCCTCATCCACATGGGGACAAATGACACAGCTCAGTGCAATCCTGGCTGGGTCATGAGTGTGGGCTGGGGCTCTGGGGGCTGGGCTTAGAGGGTTGGGGGCACAGGTAGTTTTCCCCTTGATCCTTTCATTTACAGGTCACAGGCACAGGAGGGAGAGATGTATTGAAGAAGTCAATAGAAGACTACAGCATTGGTGTCACTGTAAAGGCTTTAGCTTCTTGGATCACAGTCTGCACTTCAGAGGGAGAGGCAGCAGTTTGTTCAGAAGGAATGGGCTCCACCTGACTCTGATGGGAAAGAAGCTCTTCTCAGCCAGAATGGCTGACCTGCTTGACAGGTCTTTAAACTAAGATCACCAGGAGATGGGCAGACAATCACTAGTGCAAGCCTTGGAAGTGACAGCCACAAAATCAGCAGGTCAGGTAACACAAAAGAACTCACTTTTACTCCAGCCCAAGGATGGGACTCTTCTAAGAGGACAGGGAAGCTCAGGGTTTCCGATGGCAGGCTTAGCTGCTGGTACACAAATGCCAGAAGCATGGGGAACAAACAGGAGGAACTGGTCCTTCTGCTAAGAAACAATTAATACAATCTTATAGGGATAACGGAGACCTGGTGGGACTCCACCTATGAATGGACCATAGGTATTGATGGCTATTCCTAGTCATCACCATCATCATTGTCAGCAGTCCCTTGGGGTCAAGCATGATGTCCGTCAGGCTTCATGGGTCTTCAGGTGACTGAGGAGCCTGATTCTGGATATACACATTCTTCAACAATGGGGACATGCTGTTGCCCAGGGGAGTGGGATTCACAGCCCTGGGTTGACATCCTTCTCCTTCCTTCGCCACTGCTGTTCCACCTCAGTATCAAGTCATTGGGCCTCAAAGTGGCGTGCGCCTTGCTGGACCAGGTGGCACCACACTGAATGGTCAGCAGCTTGTTCCTCCCAGCCATTGGTGTTGATGCCTCTGTGCTTGAGGGTGACCTTGAGTGTGTCTTTGTACCATTTCCTTTGGCTACCCTTTGAATGTTGGCCAATGGAGAGCTGGGAAAAGAGAATCTGGCAAGGGAGGTGGTTCTCAGACATCTGGATGCAGTGGCCTATCCATCAGGGTTGATTTTCAAGAGCAAGGCTTCGATACTGGTGGACACAGCTTCATGGAACACAGCTTGTACAGGAAGGATAATGTTGCAAGGAAGGGTGGGGGTGTAGGAGCAGTACACTTCCCTACAAGCAGAGATTGGCAACCAAGGAGGGTGACTTGGGACCCTCTGGGTTAGAATATGGGGAGACCGTGGTAAAGAGGATATAACTGTAGGGGTCTATTAAAGATCTCCTAACCAAGAGGAAGAGTTTGACCATGAATTTGCTAGGGAATTGGCAGAGGCTGCGTACTTTCAGTGCATGGTCATCATGGGGGACTTTAAGCACCCTGACATCTCATGGGAAGAGCAATCAGCCAAATGTGATTGGTCTCAAAGTTTCCTCACTTGCATTGACAAACTCTATTTGACTTAAGAAATGTACAGGCTGATAAGAGTTAAGAAACTGCTGGATCTAGTACTGGCCAAAGGGGATGATCTAGACCTGAGGATCGAAGGGAAACTTGGTGACAGTGATCATGAGTTGATCACTTTCTCTATCCATTGCAAAGCTGGCAAATCAGTCAGCAATGCAGAAATCTTTGACTTTAGGAAAGCTGACTTTCACAAGCTCAGGAGGTTGGTTGTTGGGGCCCTGAAAAACCATGATCTGACGGGGAGAGGAGTCCACAATAAGTGGTTGCTCCTTAAGGACATGATCTTAAAAGCACAAGGGAAGTCTATTCCAGCCCTTAGGAAAAGTAGCAAAAGGACTGAGAGATCCCCTTGGCTCAGTCCTGAATCTGAAAAGAGATGCTTGTAAGGGATGGAAGTCAGGAACTACCATTAAGGAGGATTATGTAGCACTGGCCCGCACCTGTAGGGAGCGGACCAGAAAAGCCAAAGCTAAAACTAAATTCAAATTGGGAATCAGGGACAATAAAAAGTCCTTCTTCAAATATGTGGGAAGTCAGAAAAAAAACAGGGGCAATATTGGACACTTGCTGAACCAAATTGGCCAGTTGGCAAATGATACCCAGGAAAAAGCTAATCTCAGCTATTTGCATTGGTTTTTCACAAGCCCAAGGGGATCACCCTGATTGACAGGATGCAGGACTGTCAGGGCAAAGGTGATCACCTACCTATAACTAGTGAAGATCTTGTGAGGGAACAGCTTGAGAGGCTGGACATCGACGGAATGCACCCAAGGGTGCTAAAAGAGTTGACTGACATCATAGCACGAGGAATGGTGAGGATATTTGAGAACTCCTGGTATTTGGGAGAGGTTCCTAAATATTGGAAGAGGGTCAATGCAGTGCTTATCTTCAAGAAAGGAAGGAAGGAAGGTCTAGGGAACTACAGGCCAAGCAGTTTGACCTCAATCCCTGGGAAGATCTTGGAAAAAATAATCAAAGAAGTCATCAACTGACTAACAGAACAACAGGGCAACATTCTGAGAGATAGCCAACATGGCTTTGTTGCAGGCAGGTCTTGCCTGGCCAACCTCATTTCCTGGATGCATCACCTTGACAAAGGAGAAGAGGTTGATGTCATATATTTAGATTTTAAAAAAACCTTTGACTTGATCTCCTCTGATGTTCTCATAGTAAAATTGGGGAATTGTGGCCTTGACAACTTTATGGTCTGATGGCTGGGGAATTGGATCTGACCCAGAGAGTGATAGTTGATGGAATTGAATCAACATGGTGCATGGTGAGCAGTGGTGTCCCCCAGGGCTTAGTACTTGGACCAGTACTCTTTAATATATTCATAAATGATCTGGCCTCAGGTGTCAGAAGCAGACTGACTAAGTTCACGTATGATACCACATTATGAGGAAGTGTTGTCACTCTAGAGGATAGGCTGGCAATTCAAGCCAACCTGGACAGGCTCACAAGGTGGGCAGATCAAAACCTGATGACATTCAACACAGAGAAATGCAAGGTGCTCCACCTTGGGAGAAAAACCCACATCATACTTATAGGCTTGGCAGTGATACACTCATTAGTACCAAGACTGAAAGGGACTTAGGGGTTGAACGTGAGCTACCAATGCAATGCCACAGCTGGCAAAGCAAATAAAACTCTGGTTTGCACCTACAGATGCATCTCAAGCAAGATCCAAGAAGTCACAAGTCAAGCAAGACCCAAGTCACATCCTGTAAAAAGAACTGTGATCTGATTTTAGTGGGACAGCTCTTATGACTGGAAAATCAACATTGAGGGACATGCTTGTTTTTGGAAGGATAAGATTAGAAAGACAGGGGTAGCATTGGCTTATATGTAAAAAAATATACACTTTTTCCCTGGTTCAGGAGGAAGACGGTAGAAGATCAAAATGTATTTGAGTGAAGATAAAAACGGAAAGATACAACAGTGTTATAATCAAGGGGAATTGTAGACCACCAGGTCAGGAAAAAGATAGATGAGGCACTCTTCAAGGAGGTGACAAAATAATTCAAACTTTATGAGACAGTACAGATGGGAGATCTCCATTTTCTGGCCTTCTGCTGGAAGACTAATACAGCCAAAGATAAAATGTCAAGCAAGTTCCTAACTTGTATGGAGGAAAATTTTGTGTTCCGGAAGGTTGAGGATACAACAAGGGGATCATCTATCTTGGATCTTTTCCTGCCTAGTAGGGAAGAACTGGTGGAAGATGTGAAGGTGATGGGAAATTTGGATATGATCATGATGTGATAGAAATCCAGATCCTCAGATAGGGATAGCATAACATCAGCAGAACTAAGACACAGGTTTTCAAAAAAGCCCATTTTCAACTGACTTAAGGAGACAGTAGGAATGGTGCCAAAGGGGGGTGGGGATGAGGGACAGGACAGACTGAAGGATAAAGGGGACCAGAAGTCTTGGAAGCTTCTAAAGGCCACAGTACTGGAAGCCCAACAACAAGCTACTCTGACATGATGGAAACACAAGAAGAATAGCAAAAGATAAATGTGACTGCACGAGGAGCTTCTAGGATCCCTCAAATGCAAAAAGAAAGCATGCAGGTAATGGAAAGATGGGCAGGTCACCAAGGAAGCATACCAGGAAACAGCAAGAACTTGCAGAGACAAAATCAAGGCAAAGGTAAAAAATGAGCTTCACCTGGTGAGGAAAGTTAAGGACAACAAGAAAAAATTATACTAGTATTGTAGCCAGAAAAGAAATATCAAGGAAGGGGTTCACTGTTAAATACATAAGGGAAACTCTTAAAAGATACAAAGAAAAAGTAGAACTGCTCAACAGCTACTTTACCACAGTCTTCACAAAATAAAAATAGCTGTAGGCAGACACATAATAAGGATTATTTGGGTAAGGAAGAGAGCAAGCTGAGGGCTGAGATAACAAAAATGACCACCAAAGAGTTTTTGATGTGTCTGAATTAATTCAAATCAGCAGCATCTGATGAACTTCATACCCGGGTACTGAAGGAAGTAGCAGAGGAATCTTGGAACCTTCGGCAATAATATTTATGAAGCCATGGGAGACAGGCAAGGTACCAGTGGACTGGAAAAGAGAGAACAAATTGCCTCTCTTTAAAAAAGGCGGAAAAGACGGCCAAGGAACTATAGATCTATTAGTCTTAACTCAATACCCAGGGAGTTACTGGAGCATACCTTAAGGAAGTCCATTTGCAAGCATCTGGAAAGGCTGATCATGAGTGGCCAGGATGGATTCATTATGAAAAAATTGTGCCAAACAGACTTGATCTCCTTCAACAAGATAACTAGTTGTGTGAAGGAGGGGAATGCATTGTATATAGGCTATCTGGACTTCAGCAAGGCTTTTGACAAAGTTCCACATGACCGTCTCATAAACAAACTGGAGAAATGTGGGAAAGACAAAACTACTACAAGGTGGACAGACAACTAACTCAATAGCCACAAGCAAAAGATAATTACAAATGAATTCATGTCATAATGGTAGAAGGTTTCAGGTGGAGTCTCTCCTGGGCCCAGTGCTGTTCAATGTGCTCATTAACAGTTTGGATGCTGGAACAAAGAGTTTCTTGAGGCATTCTGTAAATGCTGTGAAAGTGGGAAGGAGTGTGAATGCATTGGAGGTCAGAAGTACAATTTCGGAAGGATCTTGACACATTGCAAAGCTGGGCTGGAGCTAACAGGATGAAGTTCAATGCAGACAAATGCAAAGCTCTACACCTCAGGAAGAGTAATCAAAAACATAAATACTAAATGGGTGACACCCTGGGTGACTGGCAGCAAAAGATCAAAGGATGTTTATACAAGTGCTTATACATGTGCTTTGGGAGGAGTGGGGTGGGAGGTGCTTTAATTAGAGCAGCTCTTGGAGCCATTCTAAATAAAGCATCCAAAGCATCACATGTATCAGCATACCTATAGTGAAAAAATGGCAGTGGGGGCACTTTAACTAAAGCTTGTTCAATGAGCTTTAGTTAATGTGCCCTCATCACCATTTTTCAGCTCAGGGATACCAATACATGTGACACTGGAGTCTTCTGGAGCACAGTAATTACCACACTCCAGCAGACTAAATTGATTGAGTCTGCTCCAACATGCTGTAACAGTGTGTTGGAGCAGCCTTGATGTACGTGTATAGGTGTCCCATGAGTCTCAATAGATCATAGACTCAATGGACACTGCAGTGTGACATCTTGGCACAAAGGGCAAATGCAGTTTTGGGCTGTATCAATAGGAGTATTAAGTGCAAGACATAAGAGGTGACAGTGCTGCTTTGCTCTGTACTGGTTAGGCCTCATCTAGAGATTGTGTACAGTTTTGGGCTCAATATTTTAAAAAGGACATGGAGAAGTTAAGAGAGGGTGCAGAGACAGGTAAAAAAAATGAAAAAGGTCTTGGAAGGCAAGTGATTCAAGGAGAGGCTGAAGGAAATAGGCATGATTAGCTTGTGGAAAACGTGCTTAAGAGGGGACATGATAGTTGTCTTCAAATATCTGAAGGGCTATCATAAAGATGAGGGAGAATACCTTTTCTCTTTTGCTGCAGAAAGCAGTATATGAACCAACGGCTTGGAGCTGTGGCAAAGTAGGTTTAGCTTGGAAAATCTTTTTCATTGATAGAACAGTGAGGCAGTGGAATAAATTGCCTGGGGAAGTTGTGGAAGTTGAGTGGTTCGAGAAGAGGTTGGATAAGCATTAGTCAGGGATGATCCAGGAGTAGCTATGCCTATGTCTTGCTATGGGTATTTTCCATTTTTCTGGCATTTGCTGGTTGCCACCTGAGGGCAGGAAGGATTTCCCCCCCTCCTGTTGCTACTGGTGTCAGAATTTATTTATTTTTTTGCCTCCTTCAGAAGAATTGGGTGTTAGGTGCCACCAAGGCTAGGGATTTTGACTTGGGTATCCTGATGCTGGGACTCAAATCTGAAGGTTCCTGGCTAGAGTGTCTTGGTCGTCTGCTCAGAGTCAAATTGATCACCACATTTGGGGTCCAGAAGGAACAGTCAGACAGGCTAGGTTGCTTTGCTTTTCCTTGTAGTTCCCAGACAAGGTTGATTGTGTTGCCTTAGTAACAGATTAGACAAAGATTTTTATGGGATGGTTTGGATAGGAATGATCTTGCCCCAGGCAGGGGGTTGGATTAGATGACCTCCTGAGGTCCCTTCCAGCCCTACTTTTCTATGACTCTATGATTCTAAGTTAAATAAAAAGAAGTTGAGATAGCTCTAGCAGTTATTGTACTTTTTATTGAACTTGAAATATAAAAAAAGTATATTATATGATGAAGTTCTCTGGTTTCTTTGTTCATTAACCCTATTACAGCTGTCTCCATTTATTTCAATACTCTATCAGCTCAACACTTCTCCCCAAGTGCCACTGCTCTTAGAGTTAGTTCCCCGGGGATTGTTCAGATCACCCACTAGACCAGTAGAGGCCAACCTTTTTGGCAAGTGTCCCACAAATTGTCCCCATAATGTCCCCAACTGCCATACCGATTCCTTTCCCTTGCCTGCTCTGCTGCTCTGCTTTCTACTTCTTTTCCTGTGTTCCTTGCCAAATTTGCTGTTTTGCTTCCTGCCCTGTCTGCTGAGATCCTTCCCTGATTCACCACGCACCACACACAGAGGCTGCCGAGGCTACTTCTGGCAGTTGTGCTGCAAGTTGGCCACCCTGCACTAAACTACCACTTCAAAAACCATTCCCACCACTCTTACATCCAAGAGGGGAAATGAGTCATGTTTGGTGACTGATCAGAACCAGCATAACCCTTTTTCATCAGGCTCCTCATCTGTTAATGGTAAAGTGGACTATACCAGTTAAAATTGCCAGCCTCTTACAGGTTCCATGTGACCCTTCAAAATGAATGGTGGGGATTTTAACTTTTGAACAGTGGATAGCATTGTTTGCTAGCACTAGTGGTTCATGATAGTGAATCATATTGGCTCTGGTTTCTTCCATTGTTTCTGTTTCAGGACTTCATCTTAAAAGCCCAGACTCTGCAGAAGTGTAATTTTTCAGCTTCTGAACAGATTAAATTTCTCTTTTGAAGGCTTCATAAGATCTCTTTAAGTAGCTTCGGCTGTTTACAAGCAGTGATTGTGTTAGAAGCAACTGATTTTCATTTCTTTCTATTTAAAGACTGTGAATAATTATGGATACTAGACCCACAGAGGTATTTATTCACAATCACACAGCAGAATTTTTCACAAAAGGAAAATAAAAAGAACAGGAAGCTTCTGTATCCATAAATCATCTTGGATTTTTTTTTAGGGCAACATTTTCAAAAGGATGACTACAGAGTTTAAATCCAGTTTTAAAAAAGTATTTTTGGCATTTGGTATTGTTTGTTTCACTGCAGACAAATGGTGCATAGGCTCCTAAGTTACATCTGAAATAGGACTTAGGGGATGTCTAGATCACAAAATTTACCATCTGTGGTAGCAGAAGCCTCAAACTTCCCATGCTGCTCTGCACAGGCTTGTTTCTGAAATGGAAGCAACGTAGCTGCTGCCACATAATGCCATAGGTGGGCTCTTTGACACTGCTGAATGACAACTTGTATGGAACAGAGAAGTTTATTAGACGGACCCCTAGTAAACATGATGAATTTTTGTTTTAGACATAGCCTCGAGCTCCCGAGTGACTTTTCAGGAAAATGCTTGCAGATATCTTCTGATTCAGCAGTAATATGCATATTTCTGAAAGGAGGTTTTTCCCCCCAGAAATACAGTATCTGAATGGGGTTAGCATGAAACAGAATAAGCACCATTTACGTTTGCTTTGAGCAAAGCATCAGCTTTGACAGTATCTACCTTCATTTGATTTTTCAATTCTAAACTCTGTACATCACATTAAATACTGATGGACTTTTTGTTCCTGGTAAATACAGAACAACTCTGTATATAGTATAATAAAAATATACTGACTGATAAATCAAGAACCCAGAACATTTTAAGTATCATGAAAGATAATCCCACAATGCTGGAATATCCTATGGAAATTGGAACATGTGGATGTTTTGCCCATCCTTGAAATGTAGCCTTCCTAAAGTAGATGGCAGTAGCTGTTACAGAATGAACAACATAACAGGATAGAGGGTGAAGAACACCATAGTCAACTGAAACCACATGCCAGAAAGTTAATTCCTGAGTTGGAATTTAGCCATCATGCTCTATGCTTCTAGGCAATCAACCCCATGCTTGATATCAGAGCCAACTAGAACCAGGTCTCATCTTGAAGAGACTTCTAGCAAGGCACAACCATTCAGTATAAATAATATAAATATCAGTCACTACCAGTATCCATGGAGAAGTTTATATCCCCAAAGACACAAATGTAGAAATAAAACTTCTCATAGTTTATATTTTTTTGTGCCTCAAAAAATGTTGGCTGACTGGATTGGAGATCCTGGCACTTGCTGGTGAATACAAGCATAGCATGATGTCAGTCTACTGCCAGGATAGCATCTCTTCTGCTGCTTCCCCTTCCCACACCTATTCCCACACCTCTGGATCCCCTTAATATTGATAAATTGATTCCCCTCTCACCAAAATCTTTATTCTTGAATGAGATTATCTATCCTTAAATGAGCAGTAATTCTTAAGGATACACATCTAAGAGAAATGTTATGGAATGACAAGCAAATAAGTGAATGAAAATTTAACTGTAGAATTTTGTGTGCAGGCATCTTTTCTTGCATCAGCCAAATCACACAGAAGCTGCACACTGTCGTGGGGAACAGTGACGGTCTTGTACTTCAGCTTCCAGGCTTCCTCATAGAATCATAGAAAATGAGGGTGGGAAGGGAGGTCAGGAGGTCATCTAGTCCAACCCCCTGCTCAAAGCAGGACCATCCCCAACTAGATTATCCCAGCCAAGGTTTGCCTAGCTGGGTCTTAAAAACCTCCAGAGAGGGAAACTCCACAACCTCCCTGAATAATCTGTTCCAGTGCTTTACTACCTTCCCAGTGAGAGAGTTTTTTTCTAATATCCAACAAACCTTCCTTGCTGCACCCTGAAATTGCTCCTTGTTCTGTTATCTACCACCACTGAGAAAAGTTCAGCTCCATACTCTTTGGAGCCCCACTTTAGGCAGTTGAAGGCTGCTATTAAATCTCTCCCAATCTTGATTTCTCATGTAGCAGAATTGCAGAGTTCCTCTGATGTTTTGGTCCTTCTCTGCCTACAGAAGGAGATCGGGATTCTATCCATAATGTAGTGACAAGAGTCTTGAATTTTAAATAAGATGTAGAGCGTTTCCAGTTCACTGTGTTCTGTACCAGCTCAGTTGATTCAGTGAAATAGAACACCAATATTTTTAAACTATACCACATCACTTCATATTTATGTTGGCACAGAAATATTATTTCAATTGATAGTTCAAATGAAATGGGACTTCATGGATTTTCCTCCACAGAAAATGGAAATATATCTGCAGAAGTATTCCTTTGCTTTTCCTGCTGAGCTGGGTTCCCTATTAAATTAATCCAAAACACAATAAAATTGTTTACCCGGAACAAACACACAAAATCTGTTGGATTTGTGTTATGCACAAACCACACACATTGTGCTTCCTGTTTTTTCTTTGAATTTTGCACAACAATTAAGATTTCCAGGAAAATAATATGCAACTTTGATGTGGAGAGCAACAGAGCTAAACTACTTTGGGAGCAGGTGGCCCACCCATTCCTCGTTATGCACTCCTGAGGTATGATGCACAATTTGGATGTGTCTTGATCAAGATATTAAACTACAATTGTAAAAGTGGTGGGGTACCACTATTGTTATACTAAGAAATCATTATCACCAGACAGAATCAGAAGTACAGATGATAGATAATGGGTTTCTCAGGCTGTCCAGCAACCATAATGCTATTGTGCATGAGGCAGCAACTGTTTTAAGTCCCATTAGTGAATGATGGGCTGTCTGGAACAGGATGCTTGTACCTGAACAAGCAGCTTACTATAACTGCACTGTATTAACCCCTTACTGGTAGAAGTCAGTATTTTCTACTGTTGGCAAACGGGATGACATATGGAATACAGAAATGGCACAAAAAACCTCAAGAAGTGGGTAGCAGATGAAAGGGCATACTGATAATAGTAATTCTTAATAACTAATTAGAGAAAAGGCTACACTTAAGAGAAAATAAAGATGGTATATCAGTTATTATGGCCCCAATTCTTGGTAGCACCACTAGTGAAGATGGGTGTGTGAAGATGGATTAAGGGGACTCCAACAGATGGTTAAAACTTAGGGCTTAGAATAAGAACATAAAGTTACTTTACCTGCATGAGACAGGGGCAGGTTGTTAAGAGGAAGCAAGCAGAAATACTGCAGGAAAGAGATACAAACAACTCTCACAACTGTTAATAAGCTCTTCAAAATTATTATTTACCATTGCATCACAGTGGATGCATCTACACATGCTATTAAGATGATGTGATAAATTCTGGCACAGTTTACACTGGAGTCAGCTACTCCAGACACAGAGTCTGCAGATGTGCCCAGGACTGCAGCAGTTGGGACTGGGGAGGAGCAGCTCCAGGCTCAGAGGGGGCCCATGGCTCAGCCCCAGGCTCCAGGTTGTGGCATCAGGCGGTGGATGGGCTAGCTGGGGCATGAGGGTGCTAAATTGCATGGCTAGGTGGCAGGCAGCCCTCATACTTTAGCACTGTTGTGCCCCAGCCACCCCTTGCTACCATCTACATGTGCATTTCAGTGCATTTAAATACTTTGCAGTAGGATAGTACTGTGCTTGACAGTGCTATGCTATTGTAGAGTTACTTACTTTACTCCACCCTAATACCAGCACACGTGTAGACAGTGATGCTTTACTGGGGAGCTAATCAGTTAACTCCACAGTAAAGTGCATGTGTAGATGCACCCAGTAGGTATCAACCAGCAAATTGCTAAAAAGAGAAATATAGCACAAATTTTAAGAAACACTTTAATGCACTAAAAAAGGAAAGTGAGCTACAGCTCACCAACTTTATAATTGTTCCACTCTGAACAGTGTTTGTGATATGCCAAATTTTTACTCAGTGCCAAGTATCACTTAGGCCTGATTCTCTTCTCGTCTTTTGAACCTGTTTAAACTGGGTATAGTATGCTCCTGTTCTGATAAGGTAGCAGTTTATACAACATTAGCTCTAATTCTGCCAAGTTGAAAATAATCACACGGCGTGCATGTAGATATAACAAGAACCATATCTATTTTAATGATAAAATAAACTTTTATCATCTCTCACCGATAACATGGAGATTCAGGACAGATGTGGTCTGATTCTCTGATCTAGCCATGATCTCATAATCATGATCTCAGATCAGATCAGATCTGATTATTAGCTAGTAATTCAGTTGCAGAACTTTTATTGAAGATAATATCTGAAAAAGGAGCAATCTGGCCTGACTTTTGAGTTCCAGCTTGTTTGCAAGGCTGACAGTTAGAAAAGAAAACATCTTTTTTACTTGAGAATGAGAGAGAGCTGATCTAGAGACATTGAGAGACTAGTAATAGAAACATGAAACCCCATGATGCTAATTTTACAGTTACATTTTAGAGAATTGCACTTTGAGAGATCCACAAGACCATACTGACGGGTTATTGGGATGAAAGAATCTGACAAGTAAGTGAGCAGCAACCGACATATATATTTGGGGTATATTAAGCAGAGTGAGCATTTACCTGTGATTGTCCCACAATATAGCTAAGTTCATTGCCTACATGCCACAAATGCTATTGTGAGGTATTGTTTATAGTTCTTTGTGTAATATATTGATCTCATGGGGCACTTGCATGTCTGCTTTATACATTTGCTTTTACTAGCAGGTAAGGGTTTGCAGCAAGCGAGGACCAGTACATAAAGACTTATATTAGGTGAACATAACACTTCAGCAAGGAATGGCAAGGTCACAGGAGGTGACAACACCGTAAAACCTTAGAGAATATCTTTTCTATGCAGTATTTAAAATAACATATAAATTCCTGCAGGAGGAATATAATTATTTATTAAATTCCTAAGTTTACTGAAAAAATCCATAGATAGGACATCATAAACTATTCAATTCTGTAGACTTATAGTCCTACTATAGCAGCCCATTTCATTTCTAACAGGTTTTATGCCTATTAAATTTTGTGAGGCTGTATTATATGGGAAAATTTACAACTGCTAATAATACAGCAGCCTTTACAAGAGGACTGTTAGAAAAATACTTCTGGTATTTTTGGCCCTTTCCTTCAAAAACCTCCACAGGCCTAGTGGCGCAAGCAAAGTTTTGCAGGATCTGTGCCTACATTGCCATATTCACATAGGATTTGGAAAAGGCAAAGATGAGATGGAGTCACATACATAAATAGTTAATTCTCCTAATATTTTAAAAACAGTCAATTTTTAAGCAGCTAAGCTTTGTATATGTATTAGGCATTTCAGGGATTCATTACCTGGGTTCTTATTTATAAATGTATCATATTAATTGACAGTAATTGTAGTTCACTACTTTTGAAATTCAGATGTTTAAAAAAACATTCTTTTTTTAAAATGACAGTGTTTTTGTTTAGGTGGTTTAGCATGACTTATGCTCATCTGAACTCAGCCACTATGAAGAATCACAGGAAACTATTTTTTTTTTTTTGGTTAAAAAGGCATTTTAAGAGATTATTAAAATGATTTTTTTAAGTTCTCAAGTGTTTTTTTGAACTATCTAGAACATTTTAAAATGATTTTGTGAATTCTAAAACCTCTCTAGGCCCTTTCATTACTCTTTAGTAAAACATTAATAAAACCAAACCCAATACAAATATGATCTGTTGTTTAGAGAAGTAAATATCACTGGTGAGTTGTAGCAGAGCACTTACAGCAGAGTGGTTTGGACTGTGTCCAGATTGTTCAGTGAGTAATATATTATTTATATTAACAAAATAATATGTTTGGAAAGTCACCAAGTTAGCTAATACATTTAAGACCAGGATTTTAGCAATTAGTTGACAGTTATTTATCAGTTGAGAATTTCTTGTTTTTTTCCCTAAAATTTATTGTGACTACAAGTGTACATTCCTAATTGTCATGTAATTTACTGAACAATGACACATTCATTAGTGCAGCTTTGAGATTAAGTTTATCAAATTGCCACTAATACTATAAGCTCCAGTTTTCTTACCAGATGATTTAAAAATTAGGAGCTTAAGCCTGCAAACATTTATGCATGCAAACAGTTCTACTGAAGCCAGTGGGACTGTTCACACTTGTAAGAACTACTTGCCTTGTTTGTTCTGTGGTTTTCTTCAGTGAACAAATATTTATGAAACCAGTCATTAGTTCTGTAGGCTCCGTTACCTTTTCCCGCTATTATTTTCAATCTAGATGACACAGCAACCTGGCTTCTGTTTCTCCTCCTCCACAGCCCTGTGATGGTTCCTTATCTATTACTCTATAACCTGACTGTTTTCATGTGTGAATAGACTACTCTGATATCTTTGGATGGATTGCAACACAGGCATCTTCTTAAATGTTGTATAGCTTGGGTGCATTAAGCAGCCTATCCCATGATTGTACCAGGAGGTAGGATGGAGTCACTTTTTGATGCTGGGTTCTTTGTGATATCTTTTATTGGACTAACTGTATATCAGTAATAGATATTACAAAAAACTCTTGCCTCTCACATATTTCCTGGACCATCAAAGACAATGCTCCAACCCAGATAATCAATATTGCCAGTCATGAAGAAGTCTAGAGCTGAGGCACTGAGAAGATTAGCTAATTCTAGGTATTCCCTGTGTGTCCACAATAATAAATCAGGCTTACTTTCTTTTTTGTTAAAGATGGAGAAACTCAGAAAGTTTGTGTAGCCATGAAGCAACTCATTAGAGGAATTAAAGAGTTCCTGACTCGCAAATTTACATTGGACTTTCCCAAGGGGAGCAGACACTGTACTGACACCTTGGAAAGGCTGGCAAAGACAAGAAGAAGCATCTGAGAAAGCCCACATTGCTGGGGGAAGATCCCAGGAACTGGGCTATCCTTTCATAGCATTGTGATGCCAAACCACTCATGACACTCTTTTTGTGATTGGAGAATTGCTATTGCTTGATTCTCCAAGGTAAACAAGACATTTTAAACTCTTTACTTAAACAGCTATAGGAGGAATAGAGTAAATGGCATAAAATGGATAATGTATTTTTTTTTGCATACCACTCCCAAATATGACACACACCTTGTTTTGGGATGGCAGCAAGCAGAAAAAAGGCTTTTCCCAAGTCATGGATGAATCCTGACCATTGCTGCTCAGCTAAAAAGTACAGTTTTAACCTCCTCACAGCTGTCTTCAAATTGGCAACAACTTTTGGCTGTTCAGCCAATTTGGCAGTATCTATGAAAGGGTTAAAACTAAGTGCAATGCTGTAGGGATCACTCTTCCTCTCTTTCCCTGAGGTTGGAAGAAGAGAGCCCTGGCAGCCATTATGGCATCTGTATTCAGCCAGTATAACATGTCTATGCTTCAATTCCAGTGCAGAAATCAACCTCCCCACTTAAGATATGCACCCTGATTCTGGATGGCTGATGTTTTGGGAAGAAGGTACATGTGGTATGCAAGTAAATATGATATAATGCTACTGTAATGTGGGATGCAGCCTCTTTCCTTTTTGAATATTCATGAAGCAGGAAGTAGTGAGATAGAAGACTGTTAATTTTTTTTGGTGGGTCCAGACAAGTGCGTGTAGCCATTTTCTTGGGGACAAATTCTGGGCCTAATTCTGGGCACCCAGTATAGACAATTTTGAATGGAATATTTTAATTCCATCAAGTTGGAATAATGTAGTTGGGGAAATCTTACAAAATACTGCCATTTAAAATTATAATTTAATAGAGTTAAGTAGTTGTGGGAGTAAAAAATCTGTCCATGAATTTCCAAAGCATGTAGATAATTAGGGCCCACATATTTACTAAGGTTATCATAATATTTTTTGAACATAAAGACCTTATACATAAATGCAAAACAGGTATAAAAGTGGGGCCCTTGGAAGCTTTCATTGCTTTGTATTTCTGAGTTTTAAAATCAGGAACATATCAAACCAGTTCTAGAAGCTGAAGCAAAGAAATTAATTTCAGTGACAGGAATAAAGTAGATCTAATTAGGAGTCCCTGTGCAGTGGCTCATTAGTGTGGTTGGTAAGTAAATAACATTTCAGCAGTAGTGAATTAGACTATTTGTCTTTGGTTATTTTTAGGATTTACAAAATGCCCACACCTGTTTCCTTGTAGAAAGTTTTCTTCAAAAAATGGCTAGGGGCTTTTTTCCATGGAAAATGATGTAGCCCGGGATTTGAATTCTTTATGCACGTCCATCACTTTATAAAAATGATTCATAAATTTTAATAAGTTGAAGTAAATTTTGGAGACAAACATTTCGTAATTGTCTCATCTAATCTATGTAGCTCGTGTAGTATCTGAGCACCCTACAAACCTTTAAGAAACTAACAAACAAGGTCTCTAATTTTTCTCTATATGTAGGAGTAAATTGCTATTTTTAATTGTGAAAATGTTATTACAGGAACACTAGATTCTTGTATTATTTACCTGGGTGTGAAATAAAACAAGCTGTGCTGATTTCTGTTGAACTCTACCAATGCAACAGAGGGCAGAATTTGTCCCAATGTTAACAAATTACACAATGAACAATAATTACATTATAAACCTGTCCAGGAAGCAAAAGGAGTAATTTGTCAGTCTCATTCAACTTGAATTCTATGTTGGAAACCTCTCTTCTTTGGTAATCCAGAGTTGTCAGTCAGCAATGATTTGCCTCGACTTGCACTGCTTATAAAGTCACACAATGTAGTAATTTAATGAGTGATAGATAAAAATTCTGGTCATACTCGACTTGTGACGGTCCTGACATATCATTTACTTAGAAAACCGTCCTTGCAGAGTAAAGCCATGTCCACTGGCATTCTGATTTAGCTTTTCAGAGTAATTCATAATTAATTATGTTCTCAACATATTGGGAAACACAAATTTTATTAATTTACATTTTAAATACTGTTTAAACATGACACAATGAAAAATAAACTAAACTTACTGATCTGCTATTTTTTAGGCACATATTCATGCTACTAAAGTAATAGGATATCAAGTGTTAAGACAGAAATTCTCATTATCTTCAGGCCATGTTGAGGATTATCCTCTCCATGGATGAAAGGTGATTCACTCTTCATGATAGCTCATATCTTAAGTGGTACGCACAGGGTCCTATCCTGATTTTAAAAAAAATCTCTCTCTCTTCATTCCCTGTTTTGTCTAAGCTTTTATATAACAGAGAATATTATAACTGGAACACTGAGTGCAAGATATTGTAACCGAAGCAAAACCTAAGTATATGGTGTCAAGCTGCTACTCTTTGGTTTAGGCTTTGTTGAGCTGAAGTATATATACCTGTTCACTTCTTTAACCATAAAATGACATCAATCATTTGATTGTCAGACCTGCAACACTAGGATTTGCAGACACTAGGATTTCACAGTTATTACTACAACACATGGTTTGACCATTTGGAACTTGTTGGTAAGTCTCGGTCTTATTTGAAATCAGTGGCAATTGACTTTAACAGAAGTCACACATTTTTTACAGCAGGGAACCCTATTTTAAGTACATAAGCATCTCTTGCTTAATCCAATGATCAGTAAGTAGCCTATAATATGTAGCTAAGTAGCTCTGAGAAAGAGGTTTACTTTTGGGAATTAGCTTATAGGTAAAGTAGATATGAATTAGAATAATGGTCCAGGGCAACAGCAAGGGTTAATAGATTTCTGAAAAGCCTGTCTGTGACAATGTGTCTTTGAGGCCCATTGTGTCTGATATAGGCAAGCAGTGAGCAGACACACAGGCTGGGAATTAAAGCCATGTACTGCACTGTTCCGTAACAGAAGATAAGGTGGCACCAGGTCACCATACCCAACTGCAGGGCCCTTGGGATTTCAGGTTTTGGAGAACAGACCAAATTAGAATACCGGTAAGGCCCAAATTAGGATGTCTGCATGTGATAGGTTTGTGAAATGAAGGATTATGCTGATAGGACAGAATGTGGACAGTATGAGGACCACAGAGAGACCAATCAGCGATGGCCAGAGATGAAGACTGATCACAAGAGGAGAAAAGAACACAAAATGAGGGATTTCAGAGCAGCAAAGTGTCCCTGAAAGGGGAACTTGAGGCCACCATGGAAGGCATACCACCAGCCTGTCTCACCCAGCCCACTGGGGGAGGTGGGCTTTTAAGCTCCAACCTCCAGGCTGCTTACTCTGACATTCAAGAGAGAACCTCAGAGTGAAACTCACCTACTGGCTAGACGTGACTCTGTGCAGCTCTAGGACTGGTAGATATAGAATTGTTTGCATTATTCTTATCTCCTATCACTGTGTACCAATAACGTTAGCTTATTATTGAATGGAGAGGTCATGGTTGGTCTGAGGGTTTGAATCTACCTGGAACAAGGTATCTGGGTCATAAATCCAGTACCAACAGGCTCTAGACATTGTTAAAAATACTGTATCCTTATGAATATCCCTCTAATATAGCTAAAGTCACTTACCAATATTTTCTATTTGGACTGTGACAGCAACAAGATGTACCTGTTAGGACTAGGTATAGTACAAATCATTAGTCCCTCTCCGAAAGAATTTACACTGTAAAAAAGGATAAGTGAGTTAAAAGGTAATCACCTTTGATTACCTGTGAACTTCCTGGCAATTCCTCATATAATATATTTGTTTAGGGTTGCTTTTAATTTGCATAGCCAATGAGCGTTGAGCCCTAGCATCAATTGGCAAAGATGGGCTTGAACAAAAATCTTACACCAAAATTTTGGTCTAATATTTATTGTGAACATTGCTCTCTAACAGACCATTTCTGAGGATTGAATCCAAACACTGTAACATTTTAGAAAAGATTAGACTGCTTGTTTAAGCTGTGTAAATATATTTGAACCTGATTCTCCTTTTCCTACTTCACTGGTAAAATCAGGAGTAACCCAGCTAAAGCTGGATCTATTTGTATTAAAATGGTGTAAGATCAGAATCAGTATGTTCAGTATATAATTTTACATATAGCGTATATCTGTGTGCATAACATGTGTAGCTGTAGAATGGTTTTGATATGTATATATTTATTTACAACATTAATATAGATTAAAAAATATTGCAATCACTTCTAATGAAAGATCCAATTTGAACTATGTTAGGTTCACTGTGTAGATTACATGGGAATGGATGTTTAAATTGCTAGTTCATAAATTTTAAAGAAAAATTTCAAATGAACATCTTTAATAAAAAAAATTATACAAATTAAATTCAGGCCTTACGTATTTGCAGTGTGTTCTAAAGAGTTAGTGATTAGATTAGGCTTCAAGAATTGGACCACACAGGATGATTCATAAAGTTTAGATACCGGAATAACATCTTAAGGCAATAGTAACTTGATTTTTTTCCTAAACGTGTTGCCATAGATTTTCCTAAATGTTTTACAAACTGTTATTAAAAGCACATTGAGAATCTGAATTCCCTGTGGGCAAAATGTTTTTATACTTAACTTCCATTTAATTCAAAATCACATGTGGTTGGAATTGTAGCAAAACATCAGACAATCATAACCAGCTATCACAACATCAGCTATGTAAATCCACACATTACAATCCCAAGAAGGACATATTAGGGTGAAAATTTGATAAAGTATTGGATAATAAAATAAAACTGCAAAATAGCACTCATAAGGTAAACTTATAAGAAAGGACTCACTTGTACTCCCAAGTGCTAATGATGAAAGCTCTGCTGAGAGACTCATGAAGAAATTTCAAAGATGGGGGGTGTTTGGGGGAAAAGATTGGTGCCAAATGGGCATGTCTAGATTGAAAGGACCAAGGAAGCAAAGCCTACAAACTATTAGGCTGAAATATAATGGAAACACCATATTTCTGTGCCACAGGAGGTTTCAAGAAGTGACGAGCCCATTTAGAATGACTCTCTTCCTCCTACATCCTTTTCATCCAAGCAAGAGATACAATTTCATTGCCCATTCTCTGGAACTGATTGAGCATTCAAGTTCTGAGACTATGATGGCAGATCTTCCACACTGATAGATGTGCAGCTCCCTGTTGTAACACATGGAGCTTTACAGAAAGTGCCACGTCTTACAGCAGCTCCGCCCCCGTGACATTCTCTGTTGGGTCAACTGCGGGGAGCAGGCAGGAAGGAGAATTGAGCCTCCCTCTCCTAGCCCTGCCCCCATGTCTGGAGCCTGTTTTTCCTAGTTCTGTTTCTCCCCTTCCCAGCTCCGGTGCTGTCTTCAGGATGGGACAGGGAGAAGGAAGGGGAGGAAGCTCAGTCTGGGGTTTGCCAAGCCTACGCTGGAGAGTAAGGGGGGTGGGTTGTGTCCTGCAATGTTGATCTCTGTTGGCATTGCTTCTGCTGCAGCTGTCATTTGACAGCCAGTTTGAGTGATATAATCAAGCAGATGAGTCAGTGATTAGTCCAGCTATCATCAGTTCCTAGCATAGTTTGGGTTATATGGAAATCTTTACGACCCTGGACACATACAATACATAATTAATCAGGTGCCAATGCTTAAATCATGGGTGTTCCCATAATGTCTTGTGCCTGTTTTTCTAGTGGAACAGGGTGTTGGTGATGGTGGGTCCACGTTCCTTGCATTTGGTCAAGAGGAGGATGCCACTGGAATTGACCTTTTCTACTCCTTCCTTGCTGATCGTTTCATTCCAGAAGTTAGAGTCCCTTTCAACTCTGGTGTTGAAATCACTGAGAAGAATAAGTCTGTCTCCCTCTGGAATGCCAGAGAGGACTTGGTCACGGTTGGCATAGAAGGTCCCTTGGTTTCATTGGCAACATCGAGAGTCAGAGCTGATGACAATGGCGTGTTGGCTCCCTGCCATCAAGAGTCATAGGCACTCATTAATTCTGATACAGAACTCACTCCATGCAGTTAGTGTTTTCCGTCCTGTTTATCTTTCCAGAAGAATGTATGGCTGCTTCCATGTTCTTCGAGCTGCCCATCTCCCACGATCCACGTCTCACTCAGTGCAGCTACATTGATGTTGTGTTGCCTGAGTTCTCAGGCCACAGTCGCAGTGCAGTGCTCTAGGAATTCACTATTAGGATTGCCTACAAGGGTCCTGATGTTTCAGGTCCCGAAAATGATGGTGTGTTTTTGCTGGTATTTTCGACCATAATAGAGGTGATTCCACTGGACAGTTATCCAGTCAGGAAGAAATACAGAATACTGTATTAGACAGCCTATGTTTAGGGCACCTTTTCTAGCCGCCTCTCCATATGGGGTGAGCAGAGTGGATTCTGAAGAGGGCTGCTCAGTTACAGTTACAGATGCTGAATTGCATTCCTGTCTTAACCAAGTGCTAGACGTCCTTCTTGTAACTGCTGTTCTCCTGCAGGCTGCATTCATCTTTGCAGCCATTGAGATTCTAACACCTTGTTCCACCTGCTCCACCATTGAGGCCTTGTAGACCCATGGCTGTAGGCTGGAGAGGCTTATTATAGTGGTGACCTGACCTGTACTCGCCATGTCATAGCACTGTCAAAGGATATATGTGACTTTTCAGGAGGGAAACCATTGCCGTCTGCTGTCCTCAACATATCCACTGCTTGGTGCTGCCAGTGCTTGGTCCACGACCGTGTATTTGTCAGAGTTACCTCTGCTTATTTCACAGATAACCTTCCCTGAAGGTCATTCCACTATCTGCCACCTGTGGATGTACTGGGTAGCAGGATAGCTCTGCCCCACAGAGTCAGAGCCCCAAAGCAGGAGCAGAAAGGAGTCTAATTGTCCTCATTTGTCACCAGCAGCCTTTTTCTGAAGGAGGTTTTCACATTTTTTGTTTCTATAGGAAGTCATTGCCTCAGAGTCATGGGACCTTTTCTTGGACCAACCAGGAAGACAAAGATTCCAATTGAGTTGTCAGCAGTTTCTCCAATTCCTTTTCCTTTCATGAGACTGAAGCCATTTGCCATTGGTTGTTTTGCATCTTAGGATAGAGTCATAGGAAAGCAGAGCTGGAAGGCACCTCACAAGGTCATTTAGTCCAGTCCTCTGGTCAAGGCAGGATCACCTCTGACTAGACCATACCTGCCAAGTGTCTGTGTGATAGGGTGCCTGAAGCACCCTGCCATGGGAATACTGAGAGAGAAACAAAAGGAAAAAATTTACTTTGACGAGCAGGAGAAGCCATGGCAAGCCCAGATAAAGAAAGTCCTGCATTCCAGAGAATTGGAGGAGTCAGCTAGGGCCGTGGCAGATCAAAGGCTGCCACAGCAAACCCAGTCACCAGGGTTCAAACCCAGGAAGAAAAAAACGGTGAGGTAAAAGAGGAAAAAAAAAAAAGAGACCACACCAGAGAGCAAAAGGAGGAACAGCTGGGTTAGGTGAGCAGTGAACAGGAGGCTGCCACGATGGATTCAGCTGGGAAAAGGAGGATTTAAGGGACTCCAAAGAAGCGTCTGGGGGTCGGAGGAGACAGAGGAGCAACGAAGAGAAGAAGAGGAGTCTTGAAAGCAGACAAGAGGAGAGGACTGATCCCGGAGCCTAAGGGAGCGCTCTGGCCTCTGAACTTACCTGGTAAGACCCAGTGAAGAATTTGATCCAGTGGAGAGAATCGATTGGCCGGAGAGTCCAGTGCTGGGGGGTGAAGAGAACCACTCTGCTGACCTAGGGGAACAAGTATACTTAGGCAGAATTACTCCCTGGGGAAAGGGGCGTAGCCCAAGTAACTTGGGTATATACTCCCCTTCTCCAATTGAAGGGGATTGTTAACTGGCAGGTGTGCTGTGGGGGAACTGCAGACCACTCAGTTTCCCTCTGTCCCTATAGAACCAGGCCAGGATAGTCAGGGGACTTAACTATATACACATTGATTTACATTAACTTATCACAAGGGAAAGGAACATGGATATAAACATATGTACTCTTTCTCTCTCTATATATTTATAGGATAGCTAAACAAATAACATAAACAATACCCTCTGGATAAATGCCATAAAACCTTATACCAGTGCTCCAGATACAGGTAAGTCACAGGTAAGTATCTGATCCAAAACAGATAAACCCCAAAATAAACATAATCCCAAGGGGAAACCCCAATGCCCTTGAGCTTTTCTCAAGCCCTACAAGGAAGCTGATAAGTTTAGTGGGAGGGTTTCCGGGGGGGTCGCTGTCCCCTGGAACAGGCCTCTGCTATGCAGGGCTTCTGAGGCCTCTGGCTCAGCCCTGTTTGCTGGCTTAGTAGCCCAAGCACTGTCTGACTCCCTGGACTCAACCTTTTGCTATGGGTCAGAGGCCTGGGCTGCCTCATGCAGCACCAGGCTCGGTCTGCTCCTGGACCCTCCATGCAGCGCCTCCTGCAACAAGCTCCCAGCCTCGTTCCAGTGGTTGAAGACTTGAGCCGCCCAAGTGCTCCAAAGGTCCTACTCCGTGTACTGGCCTGTGCACCGTATCTGTGGTTGCACGCCAGAGGCTGCAGACCTGAGCCGCCTCACACAGCTCCCAGGGTCTGGATGCCATGCACCGTGCTGCACACCAAGAGCCTAGCTGCTGGAGCCATGCACTGCTCCCCGCTGATGGAAGTTTAAGGGGTGCATCTGGGCTACTGCTTCATCCTGCTCAGCAGCTCTCCTCAGCTCTTCTAAATCCCGCTCTTCTCTTTTCTCTGTCCTGGATGTGTTCCCCTCGTGCAGGGCACGTAGCTCCTTTTATATGCTCTAGGGCTCCACCCCTGAAGTCTTCCGGACCTGAGGGTTGCAGTCTTTAATCAGGTCTGGGGGGGAACTCCTCTCCCCCTTAAGGAAAGGGGCATGACTTAACTCCTCTTGCTGCCTCCTGATTGGTGGATGGGCTCCACCAATCAAAACAGTAAGATTTCAAGGCAGGGACTCAACTTAAACTCCAAAAGGCAAGCCTGCTACAGGGGGAAGAAGAGAGAGTTGGCCCCAGCCACAGGGCAACGGGGGAACCAGAAGAGAGAGAGATAGTAGCCTTGGACCCATGCAGGGAAGAATAGAGCAAGCAGCCACTTAGCCAAAGACCACAGTCAAGAATCCTTCGAACAAAGGTAGGAATATCGTCCTCAGATGCAAGTACAATGCCCAGAACATCAGGTGTGGTGAGGGCAGGGAATGGAGATGGTGGAGCCCTGCAAAGAGCCGCCAGCATCCAGAGCCTATGACCATGCTCTGTTGTCTCCCAAGAGTGTATAGACATATCTCCCATAACATCAAAGGCATGGCAGGCGATCTTCCCAACGATGAGACACTACCAGTTCAGTGGGGAGGAGACGTGGCTCTGGGCAGCACGACATCGACCTCTTATAGTCTGTTTAACCTGCTTTTGAAGTTTTCCAAAGAGATTCCACAATTTCTCTACGTAGCCTATTACAATGTTTGACAACTCTCATAATCAGAAAGTACCTCCTGATCTCCAACCTAAATTTTCCATGTTAAAGTTCTGAGACCATAGTCCTGTGCCCTATGGCCAGAGAGAAAAGCCCAACTCCATTCTCTCTCCATAATTACCCTTCAGGTATTTGAAGTTTGTTATCAAATCCTCCTTCAGTCTTCTCTTCTCCAGACTAAATAAACCTACAACTTTCAGCCCTTCCTCATCAAGTCATACTTCTCCGGCCTCTGATCATTTTTGTTGCTCTGTGCTGAACTGTCCACATTCTTCTTGAAATGTGGGGTCCAAAACTGGACACAATACTTCTAGGTGAGGGCTCACCAGTGCTGAATCTTCCCTATGTCATTATATTTGGTGGGGGAGATCCAGGACAAACAACAGTAGTATGGGACATATTTTATTTGACAAGGAAGACCATACTCTCATCTGGGGTCTACTAGTGTAGCTCCATTGTTCTTAGTAGAACTGTACTGATTTATACCAGCTAAGAATCCAGCTCACAGGCAGTAGAAAGGGATTGTATGAGAAAGAACAGGGGAAAAAGGAAGAGGAAAGAATAAAGTTGCAATGAAAAAGTAGAAGAAAACAAACAATATCTTCTATGAGTTTGCTGTATATGCACTCTAAACACCTAGTGAGAACCAGGCCATTATCTCCTTTCTCAGTGTGAAAAATGTTCCTCTTGTATCTCTGATTTCTTACCGCCCCGGAGGGAGGGACATTCCTTTGTGGCTATTATATTTCCATCTGTGATCAGGCTCCTCTTTGACCTGCAGACTGACCTTTCTGTGTTGGGGGGAAAAATGGTGTGTGGGAGTTGTGTGAATTGACGCAAAAAAAAGGGTCCATTTCTACTCGTTTGTTGCTCAACTGCCTCGACTGCTGCTGGAATGTCTACTTTGACAGCAGTTTCCTTTGGACTGCTCCTTCAAATAGATGGAAAAAAATCAGGACATGCCAGGCATGTCCAGCTGCACTGGACAAGTGAGTTTGCTGTCTGCTTCTGGTATGTTGTTCAGCAGTTAACAGTGTTGGCATTAAGTGGCCCATAATTAAGATAAACGGAGGAAGTTCACACCTCTTGGTGTTATTTCAGGCTGACTTGCTGCAGACTCAACAACAACAAAAAAGAAGTTAACTGGTTTACAAAGCAAAGGCTGCCTTTACTTCAGGAAGACTTGATGCTTCCTTGGTTACAATTAAAGCTTAGATTAAAAAACCCCACAACACTAAAACAAGCAGAGATTCTAGGTCAAAGTCCATGCTGTCCTAAATCTTGCTCTGAGTTCATGCCTGAACTCTTCTTTAAGGTATGCTGGTGTATCTGAGGCCATGAAGTCCCAGTACCAATAGTTTAACAAGGCCTGTTCATAGAAGAGCTGATGCTGGCTTGGCAGGAACCAAGTACTCAATAAGGCAACTGTCAAAATGGTAAAATGATTGAAGGGATTAAAATCCAAAGACTCCACTAGCAGTAAGTGCCATAGAAATGAATCATTTATATGCCTGGAAGGGGCTGTGGGTTAGTATCATTCCCTAATTAGGACACTGTAGGAGCCATTTGGGTCACCAAGGGGGAGGGGAGGAGGGAAACGAAGCCAAAACTATACACATCTGCAGCGACCAATTGCAAAGTCTCTGGTGAACCTAAGTACCTCAGGCTCTAGGGAAGTAGCTCACAGGCAATCAATGTATTGTGATGAACAATGTAATGGCACAAGCTGAAGGAAAGTAAAACCATATATGGTAAATAATAAACCTATTTTTGGCGTAGCAAAATGCATACAGTATCCTGGCACAAAGCTGCCCAGCAGCTTTTTTTAGATAGCTAAGCTACAACATGCCCAGTTTACAGCTCCAGATGCAAATATGCAAATATCATCAATTCCAAATACAAACAGGATTCACTGAGCAGTTAAGAAAAAGCCCACACAATCAACCCTTTAATTTGCCAGAAAAAACTATAAAATAATAAATGAATGTAATTCACACTTGTGATAAGAGATTGAGACTGGGTAATGGTTTTGAGTTTCTTTGCTTAACTCATCTAACCTTCTGAATATTTACTGAACCAATAGCAACGGAAAGGCTGGTGGGAACAGAAATCCTGGCAAGACCAAGCATGAACAAATTAAACAATTCACAGCATTTTCTGTAATTGTGAATTGCTGGTTAAGGAACTGTTTTTATGTTTGGAAGCCAGAGATGCTGAGTATCCACTTTTTAGGCTTGGATAATCCAGATAAGTCACCATTAGTCTATGTTTGAGAGCACTCACTCCAGTTTTATTTTGGTAAAGCAACCTGAGAAATTATACCATTATCATTTGGTTTTATATAAAAATAATACATTGACAGTGGCATATTAAAGATTCAGTGTGAAAATTTGGCTCCTTTGAAGTCAACTGTAAGGCTCCTGTTAACTAAGATTTCAGCCCACATGCCAATATTGATATTGTAGGTGATTTATACAAGGGCATGTATAGAGCTCTTTTGCCCTTTTGTGGATGATATGATTGAATGTTGTCCAACCCTAGAAATGGCAACATCATGCAAGCCTGCAATTTCCTTTGAGCATGGGATTTGGTGGTTAACAAATATGGAATTTTTTATGGGGATCTATTTTTTCATTGCTTTAATTATTGTGAAGGTTTCTTTCATTATGCTGCATGGTTCTTAAAGCAATATAACTGAAACTAGTTTTTTTTCCTTATAAATTAGTGGGAGATTCAAAAACTGTAGTATAACATTGCTTTAAATAATATCATGCACTAATACAGTGATTTCTTTCCTACTTGAAAACCACATGATGATTTTTATATGTGGTGAAATTTCACAGGTTTTCAAAGGAACAATACTTGTGTAACCATATTGTCTAATGTAGTAATCCAGTACTTTTATTTTTAGTTACTGTGTTGGGAGTTCTGTGGGGGAGGTTTCCTTCAGCATTTTTTCTTTTTTTTGTTAGAGAAACTGTTATTTTTAACACCACGGGCCTATTCCATCTCCCATTGAGTCACAGAAGTTTTACGTATTGTCTTCAATGGAAGTATGACTGAGTTCAGTGTATTTGCCAAGAAAAGTCCATGAAAAAGAATCTCAAATGTCATTTTTGGTAGATACCAAACTTTGTGTATAGCCTTGAGATTCGGCAACTGATACTTTGTTGTGCCACAAGATTTTTTACATTATGTTGGCATTAACCTCTAGTAAAAAAGAATTGATCCATAGAGCTGAGTTTAGATTTTTTATGAGCCATTTACTTTTTTTCCAAACCTATGTGACAACTAAAACAATTGCAACACCTCTGTACTGTCTGTTACTGAATTCAATGGCAAGACTCAATGGGAATAAGTATGGGCTAATTATATAGTTACATCATTAGGCCACAGAAGTATTCGCATAGAAATTTGTATTTACTGCACAAATTGTGGTGTTAACACACATAAACACAAGCAAAGACAAATAAATGTGTTTAATGGATATGCTAGTTTTTGTTTATTTAAATCAGTGCCACTGAGTTATAAAACATGAATTTATTAGCTTTGGTACTAGATAGTCTATGGCTACAGGAAATATAGAGGGATTGAAAAAAATTCTAATTTCCCTTCTAAATATTTCTTCTGTTAATGTCACTGTAAATTTCAATGTCATATTCCTGTACATTGCTGCCCTTAATCTGACAGTGTCAGTGGGATCTATCTTCATTTTCTCACTCTTTTCATAATCTAATCCTCAGCTCTAACATGCAATTAGTGCCCTCTTCGCCCTCTGCATACCAAGCAGGCTGATTGCTACAGCTTTCACTGTGCAATCCGTTTAGCAATGCAGCTCGTAATGAATATGTACATTTTGAGGACCTCAGCGAGGAGGGTCACAGGCAATCAACCTTGAATTCAATTACGTGAGTCAAGGTTAATGACTCGGCACAGTGGTCAGAGGCATTCAGAATACTGCAGATTAAATCAGCCTGTCAGAACTGACAATGTAGAAAGGACTGAATTACTTGTGTGAGAAACAGGGAATCATGTGAAGATAAAATGGTGTCAGTCTTCAACGAAGATTACATGGAGTTCTCTGTGGCAAATCTGATTGTAAATCTCCCCTAGACCCATAATATGATTAGGCTACATAAAGGCATGTCTAGGTTGTAATGTAGAGTCTGCTAATAAGGCTATCTGAACTCCACCTTCACTCAGTACCTTCAGCTTTCCCTCAGCATTTACATCTTCATAGGAATGTTCAGCATGGAATACTGAACTGTTTGCCTTGTCCATTACATAGGCTTACTACAGATAAGAAAAATATCTCAGTAAAAAAGCAATAATGATGCACTTTCCCTCTCAATGTTATTTTAGAGACATTTCAAAACTTCAAAAACAAACAAAATAGACCCATTTTTATTGTCGGCAATTTAAAATTGGGAAAAACATTTCTAGTAAGATCTCTAGCCTTGCCCCAACAAACTATGTTGTCTCGTGACATGGGTACATGCAGCTTGTAAGGTACTTCAGTACTGGTGCTGTAAAAAGAAGTAAACAAATGAATGAGCTCAGATCAGGTAATTTGCATCTAAGTAGATGCTCAGTGCAATTGGGATGGGGAGGACTTATAGGAACCTAGGGCTTTGACAGATATGCAGACCTCTGCTCTACCTCATGGCACTTTACATAAAACACCATGAGTTATACTGCGCCCTCCCTCCCCCCACAACTTGAAAGACATTCACCTGTTGGGTTAGTAGGGGAAATCAAGCTCCACTTTGAAGCTGATCAAGCTTGAGGAGCCTGAGTGCAGCTTCTTTCCCCTATCCACCCCGCTCCCAGCTCCAGTGCTGTCTGAAGGAAGGAAAAGCAGAGAAGGGAGGGGGAGCGAATTGAAGTCTGGGGTTTCCATGGCCTGAGCTGGAGGAGGGGCTGAGGGGTAGCTGCAAGGCCAGGGGCTTCAATCCACTTTCAGCTCAGGCTGGGCAAACCCCAATCTGCCAGTCTCCCCACTCCCTTCCTGAAGACAGCCCCAGGACAGGGCAGGGCTGGGCTGCATCAGCCCAGGCCCCATCTCAAGAAATATTGACCCTAAGGAACAGATGTTTCCTAAGGTGCTCCAAAGTGGAGCACCTTCATCTGACCCTTCATTTGGTGAGGGTTAATTTGTCACATGACCAGCCACTTCTAAAGCCTTGTGCAGCCATGCTTGTGTGTCATGGCACAACTATCAGGCAGTTTCAGGGGGCTGATTGTGCAACAAATGTAACTTTTGTCTGTGCCCCTGAAGAGAACAGAACATCCCATTCGTAGGCCAATGGTTACTCACGGTCACAAGAAAACTGAAAGAACAGAGCCAGTATGTTTTGCTAACCTGCACAGTAGTACCAGTGTCTTATGGGCAAGTACTCCTGGAAGATTCATATAAGAATAATACCAAGGCTCTTAGCAGTAGATCTCATATAATTCCACAAATGGAAGTCAATAATATGTTTCTCATTTTGGAGATGGGAAAACTGAATTGTAGAGAAGTAAAGTAGCCTGCCTAAGTTCATCCAGCAAGACAGTGGCAGAGCTAGGAAAAGACCTTCTCTTGAGTCCTAGACAAGTACTTCATCTACCATGTACTCCTGATCTAAAGAGAAACCAGATTAGTATGTGATTTTTTTAGAGTAAATTCACAGTTTACATTAAAATAATGTGTAGTTATTTTTAAGATTTTTTTTTTGCAACTCCTAAAAGAAATATATTTTTAGTTATGCTTCAAATGTAATGATACATTTTGAAAAGCTTAAAATAGGCTTGAAGTTGGTGCTTTAACAGTTGACTGCTACATAACACTTTTATTATATGTTTCCATAACTATAAAGTCTAAATTGTACTCCTGGTGAAATCATGATGGTTTACAGTCCTTTACATGAAGCAGGGTAACAAAAGTCAGTTTCTTCTTTGTGTGAATCATGAGCTTGGCTGTGCAGATTTCTAAAAATACTCAAGACTTCTTATCACTGCTCAACTAATAGAAGCAGGTTTCATAAAATACTCTTTCTGATAGCCTGCTCTGTGCAGGTCATTTCATAGCAGCTAATGAAGAAAGTTCTTGCTTGCAAAAGCGTATGCATCCCTAATTCGGTTAGTCTGTAAGGTGCATCTCTACCCTGCCTTCACTTGACTTCAGAGTAACATGGCTAACTACCTCTCTTGTTCTGCTCATAGATTTCACTATGTACCATTGACTGAAAGTACTGATCTCATTCTAGTAGCCTGAAGCAGAATGTCTTCCTTAGCAGTTCTGTAACAAGGGCTAGCATTACATTACTTTTTGGAAATCTGGCTTCACAGATAAAAAATGTGAAAGTTCAGTGTTGAACCCTGTTGAACAGTGGGCCAAAGAAAAAACATTTTCCCAGAATGTCTTGTATTCAACGTGGGATATACTTCTGCTGTGTCATAAACTCCTACTCAGTTTAATTTGCTTAAATACAAAATAAGGCAGTCATGGCAGGGACAGTTTGTGGCATGCATGTCATTGACAGGTAGGTACATAAAAGCTTGGTTCTCTAGTTATATCACTTAAATTGTCATACCACAGCCAAGGAACAGTTGAGTAAAATGCTGATACTTCCTTGATGTGTCCACCAAAAAAGGCTTCAGTGCTTTCTCCTGTTCTTGAACAAAGAATTTTCATTCTGTTATATCACATAGAGGGTTAAAGTTAATTCTCGTGTCAGATAACAGTTTTATGTTATGGATGAATTCAACCCAGGACTTCAAAGGAAATCCCACTTGTTTTGGTTACCTTCTTTGCCTGAGATTGAAATAACAATGCAGTTCTGTTTGGACTATAGACATGATGAGGACTATTACAACTTTCCTGAAATTTCAATTCTGTATTGAGCAAAGTGGAAACACTGTAGCCTTTATGTAAATATACATAGCATATATGGGAGGAATACTGTCTCAGTGGCAATTCTCATATCAACTTTCTTTGGGTCAGGATTTTGCCTAGTGGTTCTTAACTACGTTGAGACTTATATATTGGAAGATAATCAGTAGGTATGAAAATACAGTAGGCAAGGAAAGATGCCTGGTTAGTGTAAAGCAGCATAGTCAATGAAGCCCTCACAATGTACGCTAGCTTAGAATCCACTCCATGACACATGTATATCTGACTTGTTTTGCAAAGAAGCTGAGCACCCAGCAACTCCTATTTTCTCTAATGAGATTCTGGGTACTCAGCATGCTTGAAAGGTCTGGCCACTTATTTAGATCCCTTAGGTATTACCCACTTTCTAAAATCTCTCCAATATTTGTGTACAACACATTTATTTGTTATAGTATTATTATGGTGTTATCTTTAGTAAAGTAAAGTCATTACAAACAAAAATCCTGTCACAATTTAGAAACAGTCAGCTGCATTACATGGGCAGTTTTGCCCCCCTCCCTTACTGAAATCTGGGTTGTATTAACACTCTAATGGCTCTTTGTTATGGATTGACATGATGTATCCTGTCGAAAAGCTACTTATCAGCTTAGAAGGTTTATGATGTACTATGTCAAAGCTCCACTTATTAAAATGTCCATACTTGAGATTGATTTTTTTGTCTTCTTTAATAGACATGTTTGAGACATTTGTGGGCCTTACCTCCTTTCAGAAACGCCATATATAGTGAAATGAGCACTAAGAACCATCTCAAGTAAGTACTCTCCTTTTTTAAGCAAATACTGAAAGTATCCCCACAAGGTTTATAGTACAATTTTGAATGACCTTTACTTAAAGACCTGAGGATGAATTCTTATGTTATTTACACTGGTAGAAACCCTGTGTCACTCAAGGACTTCAGTGGAGGCAATCTGAATTTCCACTGCTATAATAGGCATCAAGCATTGAGTCCCTCCACCATTGCATGCCCACATTATGTGGTGTCTTAAGTGATTGCTTCTGACAAGTTTTGCTATTTTAAAAGAGAGCAGTCTACAGAATACAAATCTATATTAAGATAATGTGAGGCTCTTAATTACATTTACAAAAGCAGAGGAATCCAGTGTTTGTTCTTTCAGCTTTCTTCCACTCATTTTTTCCAGAAATTTGCACTATCTAGTCACATGCATACTCTTGAAATATAAAATATTTGAACTGGAGGCAAATATATCCAGGGAATAGTCAATATCTCTGATCAAAATGAAACTATGAGTTCTCATTTGGGTCATCTAAGTCTTTGCTATATGGCTGTGTGCTAAATAAGGTGTTATTTAGTAGTGTAGACAAATTAAAAACATAAATAACATTCAACTGTCTAAATCTTTTCAATAAAAACAAAATTATGAGTTTTCTGTATGTAAAACAGTATCACTTGGTATGAAAAATCTTTTACATATGATTTATACTATTATTAAATATGGGACAATTTTTAGAACCAAATCTGTAACTGTAATTTTGGTAGCATTTGCCTTGCATTCAACACAAATTTATCCTGAATATATTTTTCAAAATGCCCTATCAGTACCCACTTTATTGCTAGCTTTTAAAAATAGAAAATTATTTCTTTTAAAAATATTATTTGGAGGAGAGGTTGGGTTTGTTTGTTTTTTTATATTTCTCTCTTAGTGTGAGGAAAACCTAGGAAGGGCAAATGGATACTGTCAACTCGCAAGACAACGCTAGATCTGGATTTAGGGAAGTGTAATAATTGTTTGTAGTCTGCATCAAGCTCCACATTTTAAACATATAAAAGGAATTGTTGTTCTTCAGTACGAACAGGAAATAAATGTTTCCCCTCCTATGGTAAATATTTATTTGATTCATCAGCTGACTTTGACAGCTGAGACACCAGGAAATATACACGGTGTCCTGTAATCAGATTAAAAACCCGTCAGATCTACTTCAATGATGATTGCCCGCTTCCTTGTTGGTACACACTGTAATTTAGTATTGTGTGTCGTCCCATCAATGAGTGGAGACACTAGCTACATGGCAGAGGAAGCTGGAACGCTAAAGACTGTTTATCAGACTGTTAGACTATCTCTCCCTCACCCATAAACAAAGAGAAAATGTCTGCTGTTTTTCAGTGTTTGAGTGATTGGATTAGTTAATTTTTCTGATACAATAATCTCATTTGCTTTCAAGAGGCTTTCTCATTCACAGACAATTCAGGAAAGCAAAAAGGATCACAGATGGATGATGGCAGGATCCCTTACTCAAAGTTAACATCAAGACTATGCCTTGATTATGTGTTCTGTGCCTGAATCTTGCACGCTGACAGCATGAAAACTGAATTTTACTACCTAGAATCACTCCTGTGGGAGCAGAGAGAGACAATACGGAATTATACTGCTTCCAGGGACACCCAGGAGCATGGTGTGCCGCAGGCCTAGCTACACTTGTTAGAAGATGTAGTCTTTTGTGTTTCCTCAGAAACAGTTCAGAATGTTCCTCGATGCTCACAGTCAAACTATGGCATGTTTTTATACAAGTGTATTGGGAGATTAGGTGGGGTACATGAAAAAAAAATAATGAAAAAGGTTCCAATTTAGTCCAAATCTTATAATTAGGGCTCTACCGAACTTGAGGCAGCTGTCAGCTGACTTTGTGTGCAGATTGAGGGGCTGGTAGCCAATTTTACAGGTTGCGTGCAGCAGGCCACCCAACATCTCTGCTTGGGTGAATGCTCCACCTCTCGCTGCTGATTGGCTGCAAGGGCTATCTGTCATGCAGTCCCACCCCTGCTGTCAATTGGTGGAGGAGGCGGAGCCCACCTCCCCCTTCCTCTCCCCAGCAGGCTGCGTGGCTGGCCCACAATAGCCATGAGGACTGATGGCTTCCCAGAGGACCAGCATTTTATTTTTGGTAAGTTTTTTTTTCACGGAGCCCACCAAAAGTGTGAAGCCCATGCTTTTTTGCACAGCCTCCCCAAAATTGTGGTTTTTGCAAAAATCGTGACATTGTGGTTTTGGGTAGGTCCTTACTCATCACCTAAATTTGGTTATTGTTGTTGTGATCCCTTGTGCAAAATCCACACACAGGAGAGATTTCATGATGGAATTATAATACAGGTGTAAGCAGATCAGAATTCATTCCTCAATGGGTAGCAATCAATGTCTCAATGTCAGGCATCATTCATTGGTTGGCAGCCAGTATCAAGTGGAGTGCCCCAGAGATCAATTCTAAGGCCAGTTTTGTTCAATATCTTTATTAACAATATGGAAGATGGGATGGATTGCACTCTTAAGAAGCTTGCAGATGATACCAAGTTGTGGGGCATAGTTGATATGCTGGAAGGTAGGGTTAGGATTCAGGGTGACCTAGACAACTTGGAGGGTTGGGCCAAAAAAAAATCTCATGAGGTTCAACAAGAACAAGTGCAAAGTCTGCACTTAGGATGGAAGAATCCCATGTACCAGTGCAGGCTGGGGGCTGACTGACTAAGTAGCAGCTCTGCAGAAAAGGATCTGGGAGTCACAATGGACAATAAGATGGATATAAGCCAGGACTCTGCCCTCATTGCCAAGAAGGCTGACAGCATACTGGACTGCATTAGTAGGATCACTGCCAACAGATGGAAGGAAGTAATTATTCTACTCTATTCTACACTGGTGAGGCCACATTTGGAGTACTATGTCCAATTTTGGGACTGCCACTATAGAAGGAATGTGGACATGTTGGAAAGAGTCCAGTGGAAGGCAGTGAAAATGGTTTGCGGCAAATGACTTAAGAGGAGAGGTTGAGGAAACTGGGCTTATTTAGTCTGCTGAAGAGAAGACAGAGAGGATTTTATAGCAGCCATTAACTACCTGAATGGTGGTCCCAAAAATGACGGAGCTAGATTGTTGTCAGTGGTGACAGATGACAGAACAAGAAGCAATGGTCTCAAGTTGTAGTAAGGGAGATTTAGGTTGGATAGTAGGAAAAACTTTCTCACTAGGAGGGTGGTGAAGTACTGAAACAGGTTACCACCTAGAGAGGTGGTAGAATCTCCATCCTTCAAGGTTTTTAAGGTCCAGCTTGACAAAGCCCTGGCTGCAGTTATATAGTTGGGAAAGGTCCTGCTTTGAGCACGGGGTTGGAATAGATGACTTCCTGAGGTCCCTTACAACCCTGATTTTCTATGATTCCATGATTTCTCAGCTGATTCAACCTGCACTGCTTGTTCACTCCTGTTCTTGTCACAGTAGTAGGGAGTGTTTAGTATAGTCCTCTGAGCCTGTCTGTGCCCCAGAAGTAGCTATTAAATTCATCCTGTGGAATTAGGCTGATGTAATTCTCTGCTTTTCTTTCCAAATTTTCTAGACCCCAAGCCTTGTGCAACAGGGCTTTCTTTTGAATTTTTGAGTTTGCAAGGCTGTTGAAAGTTTCTAAATTTCTGGGCCAAATGAATGATATATATTAATTATCCTCTATCAGAAATAGTAAAAAGAGAGATGATAAAACAAAACTATATTAATAATATAAACGTCTTACGCTACCAAGTAATTGTAGCAACAGTATGGAAAAGTTTCAGTGTTCATCTCTCATTATGAATTAAACATTCAGAAAAACAGCTCTCATGGGCAATAGAAAAGCACAGTAAGTGCTTTTGCTCATTCCTAAAACTTTGAGACAATCTTAAACTTTCAATATGGTGAGTTTAATATATGTAAAAGACACTATGGTCTATGACCCATGACAAGAAATATTTTCCTTCTAAAATGGTGTGGATAAATTATCTTGACAGGAACATGTCAATACTTAACAGGTACAGGGGTTATGCAGTGCACAGTGCTGGAATACAAAGCAAGGATCCAATGAAGAATCATATGGTAGGATATTGGCATGGTATTCTTAACAGGAAATAAGAAATACAGTGAAGGAAAGAAATATTTTCTTTGTAGTGCAGGATCTGCAAATATCATGCAAAGGAAGTAGAGCATGATGCAAATCTAGTGAAACAAGTATATTTTAGTTGATCTTCAGTTTTATGATGAGGTTGAAAATGCTATGCAGCCAAATACTGTAAATATAAAGTGGAAGAATGAAGGCAACCATAGAACACAGTGTTGTGATATTCATGAGGAATATGAACTAGAACATATTTCTGCTAACAAATATGAAGCAAAGAATGATGACACTGGCCAGCCATTGGCTTGTAGAGCATCATACCATAGTGCTAAAATCTGAGTTGAGGAACAAGCGTAATCCCTCATTACTTGAGAGGCAGCTGGAATGAGAAATCTTTTACACATTTCTCAGTGGCTTTGGGTAATTTCTTATTAACTAACATAAAGTGCCATGGTTGTGTTCCTTCAGAGTAGACTTTTGAAAGATGGAGTAAAAGAAGCCAAGGAGAAACTCCTGAGGATACTTCTCAAAGATATGACAAGAAAAGATAAAAAAGGATAGTATTTAAAAAGAAGATTCTGGGAACACAAAATAATAGATCAGAAGTAGAATGAGAAGAAACTAAGAAAACACTTATGCATATGCTTAAGGAAGCATCTAAATAGCTCCATGTTGAGTTACCACCAAAGGGCACTCAACTAATATCAACATTTTATTCAGACATGCTTTCTAAATGCAAAAGAAATGGGTTTCTGAACGAGCATATGGAAAATTGTCAAAGTATAGCTCATGGACTGCTCAAGTGCTTAAGAAATGTTGGTAGATCAGGGGCTTAATAAGTTTATTAAAATAGGAAAATTATAAAAGCTGGTTAGGATCAGAGAAGATACATGTAACAGAGTCAGGCTTAGTGTGACTGAAAGCTCCCAGGAGGCCTGTGTGAACCAAAGCCAACTTTTCTGCCATTTCTAAGTTTACTTCAGGGACGTTGTTCATCCCAAAGAGCACAAACCAGCCAGCTCTATGGAAGACATATTCACTCCATGCAGTTTAACTGTCTGGCACTCCAAGTGAACTCAGAATGTCACCTCCAATTTCAAATAGCCACATTACAGGTTTAGGATTTTACTACTCTGAACAAATGACTTTATTTAATCTAAAACAGATAAAACCCTCTCTTATTAACATGAAATGTAATGGCATGTGACACCTCTGATAGGACTTGGTTTATGTCTTACGTACAAAGGCCCCTAATTCTGCACTCCTTGCTCATGTAAAACTACCACTAAAATCCTAATGAAGTCATATTGTGCTCTCTGTTTTAGTCCTGTA
Source organism: Caiman crocodilus (assembly GCA_030014935.1). Lineage (NCBI taxonomy): Eukaryota > Metazoa > Chordata > Crocodylia > Alligatoridae > Caiman > Caiman crocodilus. The sequence continues at coordinate 6,716,033 of JAGPOW010001918.1, read as the reverse complement.
ATTGTAAGGACATCAATGGAATTCATGGGTCCAGCTGGGGACAGGAATTAGTGAAAAACAATATCAAAAAACACATTTTGACTGAGAAAGAGTAGAATAGGAGGTACTGAAGTGGACAGTAGTATGAAGATGGCCAGGCATGTGGTACATGATCCTCCCAGGCTGCCAAAGAGAAGCCAACGGAAGGGAAGCAGGGGGTGCCTCAGCCTCCTGGCACTCATCATTCCCTTGCACCTTTCTTGCACTGGTCTGCCAGAGGCAGTTGGGAAGGCAGAGTATCAGTGGTGGTAGCATGGGAGGGAGGGAGGCTTCAGTGAAGGGCACTCTGGAAAATGTAGTTCTAAACCGAGGTTTTCTGCTGCAGGGCAGATTGTCAATCTCCTTTTTTGACTGCCAAAAAACCAGGGAAAGTGCATGGTGTAGGGCGGAGGGAGGATAGGAGACTGCCCAGAGCTTAGGACTGGCCACTTAGACTTCTGGAAGTGGATGCTATTTTTCTGGGAATATGTTAGCAATGAATATGTTATCCAGAAAACAAAGAAGTGGGTTTTACCTCAGCATTAGAGAATATTAGCCAAAAAAGCTAAATTTTAAATTTTAAGTGTATTGGTACCAGGAATGAGATTCTAAGAAGTAAAATTTCCAATTAGGGAACAGAAACATACCTGTATGAGACCTTTACAAGTAAATTAGCACAGCATGAGCTGGAATTGCAAATAATCTGAATGAATTATCCCCGACTATATACAGACAAAGATCTCAGAGATGAACTGGAAGAAAACTTGTTATGTGTTTGCCATACCTACCAGTATTTCTCAGATTCCCAGAGCTACATATTTTAAATACCATAAACATACCATTTATATATATTTGTTTGTAGGCTTAAATAAACAAGAAGAAATCCATAAATGCATCATCCTGATCTTTAGCCAACTTGAATTTTCTTTCTATATACAGGATCCTTAATTATCAGTTTGGGAACCTGGTAGTTTGAGATTGGACACTAACAACAAATTGAAATCTCCAAGTGATTGGCAGTGCAACAAGTGGAAAATATCAAACTTACATTTGATTGAATTATATAACTGTTCTAGACATAGGCTCATTAAGAAAGCCCGACTCAGTTTTGACCCTTCACATACATATGCAAGACAGTCATATGTGATAATTAGTATCTGTGGGTACCAAGTATTTTAACTGTCTCATTTAGCTATGGGAAATCATTGCCAGCCATCACCCTATTAAAATTATAGATATTTCACAAAATCCATTGCAGGAGTCCAAGTTAATTAACTGCAAATTCAAAGAGTATAGCAAAAATACAATATTCTGTTTGGAGAACATATGGAGTTCTTACTTCAGTGAACAAAAGAATAGCAACAGAAATAGTACTAAATGCCTTTTCCTATGTAAATAGTTAGGGCCACATGCTACCATTGACCTAGTAGCAAGAGCCCATTAATATTCATATTTTATTCAGACAGTAGCTTGCTTACTAAATTCTAAAACAATATGTTTTTGAATAAGCATGTAGAAAATTGCCCTTGTACAGCCCATTCTATTACTCTCAGAATTCTTTATCCATACTGACAAATTCAGCCACTTCGGGAATGTTACGTTCTCCCACACACAGTTTGAACCTGTCATTTTGAAGTAGTCCTTCACCCTGAACAGGGGTTTCCTAATGTGGGTGCTGTCATGAGGCTTAAAAAATGCCTCAGTGTCATTTTTTACAGTTAAAAATTACTAATACATATACACCTTTGACAAGTGCAGAAGAAAGTTTAGAAGTTGTCACCTGGATTAATTCTACTGTCAGCATGGAAGTGGTTGTTAAGGAGCAATTTTCCCATCTTCTTCATAAGAAGTCATGAATCACAATGTCTGAGCTGCTTATAGGTAGTGATGATACTGTGGGAGAAACTGGGGCCTAGAGAAATCTTTTTTAAGGACTGTAGTAAACGTTGCTAGGACATGAAGGCCTGCCTTGAACATGGTGTTACATGAAAAAAAACCCAGTTGAATTGCTATTAATTTCTGAGAAGTTAAACCAAGGACCAAAGCTTCATATTGGAGAACAGGTCCTCCCTAAGGACTTTGTTCCTATTGTCTCATGTCCAAGTCATCTAAGGGGTTTGATGCTGAGTATCAGGATTGCAAGTTCTTAGGACCTTGTGATACTTGATGTTTTCAGTAAATGCCCACCTCCCAGAACTGTGTAAGAGTGAATTTCAACTGTTTCTTCACTCTTATGATTTGAAAAAATCCTGAAAACATCACCCATGTGTTTTCTAAAGATTCAGGAGCCAGAAGGCTATAAACAGAATCCAACACATGTTCTTTTTAAAGTTAGTCTTGTGATATTTTAAGTTTAAGTCATGGTTTTTCATAGCTTGATGTTGGCAATAATTCAATCAGATCCTGGAAGAAAGACAGAGTCATGTCACAGTGGGTAATAGGGCTCTGGGAGGTAGACTAAAGACTATGGAGCATAATTTATGGTTAATGAGATTGATCTTTGGAGACTGAAACTGCTCTGAAGATTGAACCATAGAATAGCCATGTCATGGTGAAGCTGACTCGAAGGTCAATGATCCTGAGGATCAGAACTCTGAGTAATTGCTTGAACTATTGGTATTATTTTGAGAGGCAGCTTGCTGGGAGTGGAGAAGTGGTAGAGCCTAAGGAAGGTGTCTTACAATATCATCACTATTACCACCAGTGAGGTAATGAGGCCTCAAATATAGTGAAGCCTGATGGCAGAAGCCACTTCTTGTCATCTATGATTTTCTAGGGTTGTTTTCAGGATTATCTGATTAGAAGCACTTACTTAAAATTAGAGTAATTAGGTTATTGAACATTAGAGCCAAATAGAATGCTGTTAGAATAAATTAACTACCTGAGCGATGGGGTGATCAATCAGTGCAGACTTTTAATTGGTCTGATGAGTTTTTTTATCAGAATCATAAGATCACATTTCAGTTTTAATCTGAATTTCCTCAAAGTATATTTAGCCATAAAAAAAATCCTGCAGCTCCCACGGAAACTTTCTTTTAAATTGATTGCATAGATTATTTTTAATTGCATAAAATCATTAATATCTGTTGTCAGATAATGATAGCAGCAAACCATTGGTAATTTTCAAAACAACAGGTAATTTGTTTCCTGTTTTGAAAAAATTGCCTATACTTATCTGCTTCATTTGTTTCAGAATGAAATAATTGCAGGAGTGGGCAGAAGAGAGTGCATGTCATGAGTTCCCAGTAAAAGCCAATAGATTGTCTTTTTCCTGCTGTACTTGAACTATACTGTAATTGGCTTTCAGTGCAAGCAAGTACAGTGAGCATTAGAAAAAACAAGGAAAAACAATCCTACTCTGCTATATTATATATAAGGTTATACACAATTTGTTAGTCTAAGAAGCTAATAATTCCCTATTAGGAATGTCAAATAAATAAGTGATCTTCAAAACCATTCAATTGTCTTTCCTCTCAAGATGGTGAGAGCCTTAGCCTTGTGAGGTGTGTATGGCAAACAAGTCATATGGGTCCACATATGCTGCCTGTAAACATCTAGTCACATATGCTGCCCTTGCTCAACATGCCAGACTTTCATTAATGTCAGTTGCTGGAGAGGAAACTCCAGAAATATCAAAGCCAGCCCACTGCAGCTTTCAAATACATCTCAAGTCCTGGCTGGCCCAGCATGTGTGATAGGATGCCCTTGGTTTGAACAAGTCATTTTATCTCTCTGTGCCTCAGTTTCCTGATCTGAAAAATGCAGATGCTGCTACTTCTCTATGGATGATGGTGTTGGTGAGGAGTGGATAATTAATCTTTTCCATCCAGAGAGCAATGCCCTTACACAAATCAGCATGCCTCATGTTCCTTTTGAGGCAGATAAAATGAGTGCTGAGTGTAGATTTGCAGATTGATTTTAAAAAAACCAGAGAAACTGAAGAACATTTCTGCTTATCATTGACAAAGAGGTTCTATGGACTTGTCCTACAGACTTGTCCTTCTCTCTGCTGCCCAAATAAGTAAACCTTTCTTCCCCAGATCACACACTGTCATCCTACCTGCTTGCCATCCCTTGGCTGAGAATTGGCAGTAGGCCTATGGTGTTACTATATTGTTCTTATTCTAAGTCTACCCCACATTTTCAGATTCAGTTTTAGGGAAAACCAGCATTTTCCCTGAATAGTAGTCAGTCACTGCTATTGTCTTTACAAAATCTCACAGGAGAATCAAATAACCAAAGAAAGGACCAAAGGATTAAATGTACTAAAAACACTAAAATAAAGACTTCACTGAAAATAATTTCTGAGTTATTGCTAAGCATGCATACAAAACACTGCAAGTACAAGAGCCAGGACTATAGGAAGCTCAATTATAGGTCAGTTCTGCATATAGTCAAGTGCATTTTTATGGGTCTCCTGGAAGAAAAAATAGATTCATAATTAGAACAATACAGTATCTTTGTAGCTGTAAAGCACTTTGGGATCTTTCAGGCAAAAGTGTACTATGCATGTCTATAAAGTTATATTGTTGTTATACTACATTTCAGGATTTACTCTCTTTTGGATATGCAGCCTAACATTTGATTGAGGTAGGCAGGAGTTAAACATGTATAGAGTAGAGGAGAATAGACCTCTTACAACATTGAATTAAAAATTGAACAGTTGGCAGCTTGCTTTTTCTAACATTTCAGTTTTTAAAACATTGTTGATAGCGTGTACTTAACTTGTATTTTAGTAAATTAAAATGCAATATTGTAATGGAGGTGTATGTGGCTGATAATATATCAATTTCCACACATATTTTTAACATCTTTAAGGCTTTCTAATTTTGTTAATACCCTAGTTCAATATAGATATACAATTAAATCTATTGAGGTAGAATGATATATAGGATCCAGTATTCTAAAACAGAGAAAATTATATAAGCAAAATTGTTTACTGTGGTATACTCAAGGTCCTATCACAACAGCTCAATGATATACACCCTATTTTTGAACTACATACTGATATAATGACGATACCTGCTCAATATAATGATTACAATGTGACATGGAAAAAAGCAATCTATGTGCTAACAGACTGGTATTTAAGCAAAATAATGTATTTAATACATTTAACCAAAAGCATTTAAGTGAAAGAAATTATCACAGTTCTATATGATTCACTGCAATGTATTCTGTCATTTCATAGTATTTTTCATGCCTTCAGGCACCTCTGTTTCATTCCATAATGCTGTGTTTTCCAAGATGTTCTTAAAACACTATGATGATATATTTGTCAATCATGTGCAAAATAATGAAACTTCTGCAGTGCACACTGACTTGATTCAAACTAGCACCAAAGGAGCCATTATGTAGTGTGTCAATCTGCTGTATTCCTTTTGTTCCAATCATCTTCGTTCTAATCCAGGCTAGGAAGCTTTGAAGCTATGCCTACTCCTCATCCCAGTTTTGCACCTCTCTAAACAATCCTGAAGCTTTGTAACATGGACTGCAACCAAGCAAGGGTGGGGTCACAGAATGAAGTTTTGAGTCTTCTTAAGCACACTTTTGGTTTTAAAATAATTATAGTTTTAAAATGGTTGTGTAGTTTTATTCATATTTACACATAAACACTTACACTCGAAAGTTGTCTCAGTGGCTAGAAAAGCAAAGACAATTTGTAGGTGAACCATAGCAGGAAGGCATATTGTTTACCTGAGGTATAGTAGGGAACGGGAAGACTATCTTAGATAGTCCCGTTCCCTACTATAGGGATCTACCAGCTTCTACTGATTTACCCTGGGAAGTGCTGGTTTGAGCTGTAGTGTATGTAGCGTGGTCTGAGTCACTGACTATTTGAAGGTGAAGTTTAGTAACATAAAACTGCAGAGCTTCCAGAAATAGATGACAATCTTACTGCATTCTGTTGGTCCATATAGGGAATTAGGATAGTCAATGCTAATCTGAATTATAAAAATATTAGGGAAGAAGTGAGTCCATGATTTCCTTTCTTCATTCTAGGCTTTATCTTAATCTCATTGACTGATCAACCAGATCAGTATCAGGCCTATTAGGCTGAACAATGTAGAAATACAATTCTACTCTAGGGTTTGTTTCTGGACATATTTTTGGTTTGGGGCCACTTGCTTCCTAGAGAATAGGGTCGTGATCTTACAAATGTTTACACACCTGAGTAACTCCAGTGCTTTCAGTGGAACTACTTAATCAAGCAAGGATTTTACCCACAGGGCCCTCAGCCTTTTCAAAACTATTTTTCTTCATAAAGCATGGTACATTTTTAAGTATACGCAAGCTTTTCTGAAACAGAACACTGAAAGTTGAATAAAGCTTTCAAAAGGATTTATCAGGTAAATGTTATGGATTGCTGTGATTTAATTTATGGGATTAGTTTGACTTTCAATTACCAGGCTTCACACTGAATCACTTTATATTTTGAGCTCTGTAACTAGCACTTCTTACACTCGATCTTTCATTTAGAGAAGGATTATCAATAATTAGACACTGTGGCCTTATTGATCAACTAATCAATATACACATTAATCATCAGCAGTCTAAAAACAATTCACTCTTTGCATTAAAAGGAATTGGTGCAATCAAATTAGCATCCTTTTCTACACACTGAACACAGTCTGAGCTTTTAAACTTAGAGGGAATTTTTGAATGGGTTATTTCAGAAATAGAAAGAGTCTTTTCTGCCCTTAGGAGCATTGATTCAGATGTGATCATTATGGTTGCGTCCAGATGAGCACGGTCATGTCTACAGTGTGGCATACCACACATTCTGCTATTCTCTGTGTTGTAAGGGAGCTGCATGGGAGAGGGGGGCAGGGTTGGGGGTTTGACCCCTGGATATCTAGGGGTAAAAAAAAACAACGTAAAAAAAAAAAAAAGATGGAGCAGTGCATGTAAGGACAGTGCATGCCACTCAAAACTGGAGCCTGGCCAGGTGGAGCAATGCACTGCCTGCCATTCAGGCTCCAAGCAGCAAGATCACCACTACCGCAGCCCCAGGAGGCCCCCAGGACCCCAGGTAAGGCTGCTGGGACCAGCCAAGTGCTGACCCCAGCCTCCCCTACCACAGCCGGGGTAACCTGCAGTGTGCCAGAGGGAATGTGGTGCAGGCATTCCTGGGGGGCAACTAGCAGCAGCACAAGGTATCCTACTACTAGTTGTCCCTGGGGAACCCAACATCCATGCTCATGTGTACATGACCTATGTCTTAATTTCCCATAGTTTATTTGTCACAAACAATTCTTTCTTGCTTACAAAAGGTGCTAAATAGAGATTGTCAATTTCCAAGGATTCCACATTACCCACAAAAAATATAGCAAACAACTGGTAATGTCTTAGAGGCAAAAGTACATATGTATATGGATGTAAGTTTCCTTACTTACACTTGGTGCATTTAGAGGAACCTCGCCTTTTAATTTATTCATTTTAGAATAAAACCAGGTATCATGTAAAGCAAAGTCTGATGCTGGTAGAAGTAATAGAAAAGCAATAAATATTAATATAAAATCAACTGGTAAAGGAAATAAAAATGCCAAGGAAAACAATGACACGGTCTCTTTTGAAACTCACGTCTTTCCATGGAATGACATGCTTGTGGCATAACTTTAATCCTACTTATGTTCTTCCTTTTGCACTGTACAAACATATTTGCTCACATCTGTACTCCTTAAAATGGCATGGGTATAACTAGTGTCTGTAGACATATGCAGTTACTACTTTCACCACTTGGAAAATCTGGAAATAAAACAGTAGAAACAGGAGAAAGGAAAAAGGTGCAACTTCCACTGAATGTATTCTGACTGTATTGTTACTTAGCCTCCTGTAAATGCTGCACAAGATTCAAGGGCTCCTACAATATGCCCTGGCAGCTGTCAAGTTGTGACCTTGCATCCCTATATTAGACGAGAATTGGTTTGCTTGTAGAAGGGCCCATATCTCTACCCAATAGTAAAGCTTGGCTATACACTGTGTATTATCTTCCCATGAGCTTTACTGTTCCTGTTCCTAAATCCAAATTTGGGGAAGACAGTCATTTGGGTGAAGAACTTAAGTTTATATTTGGAAGGATGTTTAAAACAATATAAAATTTTGGAGAATTAAAATGACAGATAAAGTTTCCACACAGGACCATGAAGAGAACCTGTTAATATAACTTACAGACAAGCTGCGTTGTTATTGGAATTAAGACCATGGATCAAAAATGACCCAAGTGTAACCATTTGAGTGGATTGAAACAACAAGTATGTATTGCTTTTTTAAGTGTCACTGCTTATTTAGGAGAAAAGATGACTTTCCTGCCATTGCCCCTTTAAGGACAGAATTATGAGGATAGAGACATGGGAGTTCTTTGTCAACAGGATGTCTATCTAGGACCCTGAACCGACAGTCTGAAAACCAAGGTGGTAGTCCATTTTAGTCTAAAATCAGGAAGAAGGTAAAACAGGGTGGCCTTTAGATACTGATTCAAAGTCCAGCACCCTACTTCTGTGGCCAACTACCTACGTTATCAGATAGAATTTGAATAGAAACCAGACCCTAAATTGCTATTTTCAACTTTACTTAGAGTAGCACACCCATAGCCATACTGTGCTGTAACCAAATTTATGGGAAACTTTGTAGCAGAAACTTCTTTTATAAAGCAGTAAAATAGTTGAGGGAAACTATAAAATTGTCCCTGTGTTAAACTGCATCTTAGACTTATGACTTCAGTCAACTGTTACTTCAAATTAGAGAAAACCATAATGGCTGTGATTTGTAGAAGTTATATGCTATGTCCTGAAGTTTCACACAAGAGCCATAACATTAATTAAAGTAGGGGTAGTTAGTGTAAAAAAATCACAAGTAAACTGAAAAATGAAGCATACATTGAATTTTACCAGTGTAGCTATGCCACTGCTTGTTCCCATCCAGAAATGATCCCAGGATAATAAACTTTTGTTGCTGTCAAGAGCTGGTATGTGCAGCTGGGCAAAGGAAGCCATTTGGAGGGGAAAATAAGTTTCTTGTACCAAGCCCAGAGTAGAGCATTATATTCCTGAGGATTTTCTGCTTTTTTACCTTTTCTGTTCTCTCTCAACATTCAGTGTTCCTATCTTTTTAGACTTGATAGACTGAAGGCACTCCTTGCCAGCTAAATGCCAGCTCTTAGTTTTCACTCTTTTTTTGACTACAGCAAAATAATAGAGCAACTCTTCTGTTTAAAGAACCCAGAAAGACCACAGCAGAGCAGGATGTTGCTAACACTACAGATTCCTATTTGGAGTCTCTGGGTTTATCCTGTGAATCATGTTTGCACACCTAACAATGCTAACATTGCATGGCACTCCATGGCACCCTTGAAAAGTCCCCTGGTGGAGAATCAATGCTCCATATGCACACTCCTACCGAACGCTCCTCTAACAGAAGAGCTAAACAGGCTTTCCAATATTTTCTCTTCCTATGCCCTGGCGATTCACTGATGCAGTTGGTAGGCCAGGTAGAACTCACATTTAAACTTAAGGGTATGTAGTCTGATTTAGAAGTGCAAAATAAGGTCCTAGCAATGAAATAACTATGAAATCACAATGGTTTCTATTATTATCGTGAATATTCCATGAATCCTAGAACTTCTTGTTTTCTTGCTTTTGTGAGTGCTTTAGAAACATTAATTACCTTACAATTATCACCTAAATACCTAGGTTCAGAAAATTATGCTTGTATCACAGCTATAATGACCCTCTGTACCTAAAGGAAAACAATTATGTTGAAGCTACAGGTAGAGTGTGATGATTGATTATAATTACTTATACTGTAATTATTTTACCTTTCACCCTCATTAGCTGTTGTTACCTTTTTTTTTTCAAATGGGAGAGCAGGTATGTACAGCTGTCTTGATAACTGATGCTGCTGATGCTTTTGGAAAAGCTGATAGGAATTGCTGATGAAAGGGAGATGTAGCTTCCACCTTCTGGAAAATCACCTCTTTTGGATTATTTATTTTATAACGGCTTTTATTATTTTGTATACCAACTATCAGCATTGATGTATTACAGCTATTTCTCCTCTTCCCTCTCCCCCACACACCAAGAAATGATAGAAAAATCAAGAACTAATTGCAACAAAGTTATAATTCACCAAAACCAAGGAGGCATGCAGAACAGGTTTAGTAAAGGATTCCATTGTCTACTCAGCCAAGGGAATTTCTGTGGAGGAGGATTTGGTCAACAAGTCTTGTGCTTTTTGTTTTGTTTTTTACTATCACACATTTTGGGTACAGTAATATACACAGTTATAGAGCTGAAAATCTTCCTGCCCTAAAATCTCTCGCCAGGTTCACCTGCTTGTGTTCACCAATAGGAGTATCAGAATTCATATCTGTCTCTCAGTGTCTCCAACAATATAATGCATTTGTACAAGGGGAGAAAAAAAGCATTTTCTTTTATTTCGCTTTTTCGAAATACTTTATCTAGGCACTTTTTTTTTTATTTAAAAAAATTATGATGATGTGTTTGGCAGAAGTGCTGGGTATCTTCCAACTCCTTTATTTCTATTTGCAAAATCAAAGCTCTGTGAGCATATGCATAATTATTTCTTTGGCCTGGAGCTGGTCAAAATATGAGCTGTTCCCACAAAATTTTGAATAAACTGTATTTTCCCTTTAAAACATGAGGCATTGACATGTTTTGCTTTGCTAATATGAAGCCTAATACAAAACATATTAAAATCAATGGAACTGATTTAATTGGTCAGTGGTCACACCTTCACTGACTAATATGAGACCCCACCTTGCGCATCTGCACCCTTCCAAGGACCCTTCTTAAAGTCACTTGGTTTATCGTAATAGGAAGGTCTGATTACATGAATAAGGATTTGAAGCCATAAGTTTCATTTCTATCTGAAAGGAAACAAACCACTAAGGATGAAATCCTGACCATAATGAAGTCAATGGCAAAACTCACCATTGATTTCAATGAAGCCAGGATTTCACTATAAGAACTTATTTGCCTATGCAAAGAATGCAAACTGGAGAGTTCTGGGGGAGCATTATTTTTACATTACCTTGGATATACACTTATTTGTTGTAGCAACATTTGTCCCATTGAAAGTATGGTGTAAATAACTTTCTTCAGACTAACAGTGCATTATTTTGACTACTAAAGTTTAACAGTACTTTACAATTAAATTGTAAGGTGACTTAGATTAAATTGTAAGGTGACTTCAGCTGCCCTCTCTTGAATCAATGTATATTTAAAATAAGGCATGTCTATCTTTTCCTTTAACTCCCTTCCCATTTATTCATATTGCTTGAAAAACCTTTAGTTCTATTTTAAATATTACCTAGATTACACTGGATTTATTTAATATGGAGTGGAGCATCTCATTCAGTTTATATTTACCATTATTCATCCATAAAAACACTTAATCTAATCTGATGTGTGTAGATAGGTGATTACTAGGAAAACAACAAACTATCCAGTAATTTATTGTAATGCATTGTAAAACCAATCTTAGTAATTAATTTAGTCAATTATTATTTAACCAGTTGGACTGAAGTCTAAATAATTCAATCACTTAGGGTGTTTCATTGAATGAAATCTGGAAAAGCCATTAAAATAACTCAAAATAGCATGCTACCTTCCTTTTCTCTGTCAATATTATGCAAAACTCTTCCTTCTTGAGGAAAATTGTCTCAGGTACAATTTTAAAAAATTTTTCCGGTAGAAGTCATATTGGCTGGGAGTTGGTAAAAAGAGATTATCATGGGACTTAATCAGTTTGAGCTCACCTCAGAGATGGGCTAAAATGTGCCAGGTTCCTAATGTGTTTGCATGACTGAAGAAGGGACTAGGGGATTGTGATGATGGGGATGAGTTTGTCTCTGGCTTCCCTCTGAGACAAACTCATTGTCCATCAACTATACAGAAAGGAACTTTGTGCATCCACAAGAGCATCCAAAACCTTAAGATTATTCTCAGAGCTAAAAACCAGACTTTAAACTCTTCATTATCAACAGCTTAATCTGAAAACATAGTTATATGGGACATCAGAAAGCAAGGCATCCTTCCTCACTGTTTGCAGGCTGACAGAGCAGGGTGATATTAAAATATTATATGCTCATTTGAGGATTTAGGTCTTCTGTTTTCTTCTGCATAACTGGGCTGGATTATGGTCCAAAGATGCTAAAATAGGTATTTTATGAAACAGCTGTGGATAAGACAAAAAGTCAGATCCTGCAAAGTGCTAATGCCCATTAAAAACCATAGGCATTGGGACAGTTCAGGTACCTTGCTAGAACCTATCTGGACCAGGTCCTTGAACTTTACAACTTTCTAAAGCACATAACATTGTCTTGGCACCAGTCTCAGGGGCACCAATTTGAGTTGGAGGGTCTTGTTCCTGACTTTTGTCAGTGTGAGAGTAAAAAGATATTTTAACTATTGTAAGTGATGTGAAAACAGGACTGGAAAAAAGTGGGAGAATGGTGTATGTAACTATGTTGCAGGAAGGACATGAAAGGCATATATTGTATGCGTAAAGGCGCCTGTGAGTTTTTAATGGCAAATAAACATCTCCCTTAATCTGCCAGTATCTGAAAAGAAAAGTTGAAGCAGTGACAAATGAACAAAATGTCCAACACCTGGGTTGTACTGCCCTGCTCTGGGGTGGATATTTAATAATGTGAATACTGCAAAATAAGACCTGAAACATGGAATGAGAGAGATATGGATTTGGTTCCATTTAGAAAATGGACTGAATGCAGGGCAGACTTCCGAGAGTGTGAAGTCATTCTTGGTGCTGCATTTGAACTGCAGCCAGGGCTTGCTGGTTCAAATCTCTCCCAAAATATGGTTTCTTTTGATTATTTTGTTGCTACCTATTTGCTGAACAGTAAACTTGTTCACTTGAAAGTGGTAACAAATGTCACTTCAGTCAACAAGCACATACATTTGAACTGTATTTATATTTAATGTTTAGACACTAATAATACATATATTAGTAAGTGTTTAACTATCATATTTTTCCAATAATTTTGCTCTGGTGAATTTTTCAGTCCCTCACCCCTATACCACAGAAGACAAATTTGAATGGTTATGTACTGGATGAATTCCTAGAGCCATAGATTTCATTAAGGAGAGGATTTCAGTCACTCTATCATAGCATTAATGACAGCTTTCAAATAATTAAAGTGAGCACTGCATGCATTAGTTTCAATGGGACTTAAGCATGCACTTGAATTTTTAAGTATTTGCTTAAGTGCTATCCCTAATAAAGACACTTTCCTGAATTAAGGCCAATATTTCCAAAAGTGTTTATAGGCTCATTTTTCAGTTCTTTCTTTGTAATGTTTGAACACTTTATGTGTAAACAAGATAATTCAGCCTGGGAAAGTGGAGTGCCATGGATAAAGCTTTCAGAAATTGTTTTCATTTAACAATTACAATGAGTGCTGCATTTATCCTTTCACTGTATTACAACATTTCAATGGTAATGCTCTATTTATAATATTCAGAGGCCCAAATTTGCAAGGGTATTAAGCCAGCATTTTGCAGGTGCAATCTGATATATTCCCTTTGGTGCATGGAAATTATAATAAAGGCAAAATGCTGCATGCAAAATTAGAGGCTAACTGTAGGATCTGATTTTGCACACAGAATTCTGCCTATGCCTTTGAATTTCCCACCCTTCCTTGGATGCTGTTTTATCCTGTACTCCTGTTGGCTTCTTTTTCTCCACCTCTGCATACACTGATGTAATTCTAAGTCATATTAATATTAACAGCAGTCAAACCCATAGAGAAGAACAAACCCTGTACTTTGTTCTGATAGTGACTTTTTTGTGCACATAACACTGCACAATAAAGCTAAAGTTAAAAGACTCATAAAAATAGCAATTATTAGACACAAAGTGATCTGAGGAAGAGTTTGTGTAAAGAGGCCTCAGTTCTTTGATGCTTATTACCGCAGCGGAGCAAATATGAACAATGCTGTTTTTCATGAACACTTCTTAGCATTCAGTATTTAACATTTGTTTCCAATTTTAACAGTTACATTGTATGCTTTCATTATGCCATTGTCTAAAAAATTGCATAGGCCATAACAGTTGTAATTTATCTTTTGTGCAATGTAATTTGGAGCAGTTCAGGCCAGAAAGGAACATCTGTATTGAAAGACCAATATCTATACACTTTAGAGTTCTACATTGGGACATGTTATAAGGTCAGTTTCCTCATAAACTTCGTTATCACTGTTGGTTTTATTCATTATATTTGACATATTAAGCTTCTGTATCTTGGCATAAAGGACACAATATTGCAGCATATTGGCAAGCTCATTTGCTTTTCACAGCTAGTGTTGTGTCCAAATATCAATCCCCTGGGATAAACACGTGTATATAGACTGCAGGAAAATGAGCCTCAGCAGCAGGTGGCCTTTTGCAGCCTAATGAACATGGCAATCTGTTACTATCACTGCAATGCTTTTCACCAGACAATTAGGCAACTAAGCATGTAATTATTCAGGCCAACAAGAAGAGGCTCTTCTCTAATTTCATCTTTTCATTGCTGTTTACTCACCCACACTCCCCTCATTAATGAGAGATTTTCCAGTCTATGCTAATTGGTTTCAATAACATTCATTTCAGTTGAAAGGGAACGATTCTGTTAATTGAGAATCGAAAGCATCTTTTCATTTCAAGTGCATCCTGCTATGGAAATCTGAATACTCTCAACAGGTTCAGGCTAATGAAATTAAGTTACACAGCCATTGGTGGTGTAATAGAAATAAAGTAATTTATTTTCATTGAAGCATGTGCTATAGGTCCTGAACAATTAATTCGGCTTGTACTGGAAAGTAATTTGAGAAAGTGGTTTTGAATAAACAAGGCAGTTTTCTTTCGATCTGGCCGTTTCTCCATTGGGCTAAACTGCTAAGCTCTTCAGGATGACTTTAGACCTATTTAGTGGGAATGATACTCACTTATTGAAATGCTATTTTTTTAAGATTGTTGCATTTAAAATGAGCATAAAGCACAAATAGTAAACATACTAGATCTGAAAGTGCATTACAATAAAACAAAGGGAAAATAAAAAGCCTCCTTCTTCAATGAGTGTCCCAGCTTCCATTGGAGAATATCTGAATTTCCATACACAGGTGATTTGAAGTGCTCCAAGTAGTGTTTTATGCTGTTTTCAGCAGTGATACTGTAGATCCACACAGTTTGATCCACACAAATGGATGGAAAGCTAGAAAACCTCCTCCAGATTTTTAAGCCTGTACACTTGGTATTATGTGCTGAAACCATATTATTGCAGCTGAGTGAAAACAGTCTGATTTTCCGGGGTATGGAGCTCCTGCAGATCCCAATGGGAATTGTGACTGCCCACAGCTTTGAAAATTGGGACAGTTTCATTTAGATGCCTGTGAGGAGCAAGGCCTGGTGGTTTCCATACTGTGCCTTGTTTTTAAGCTGAGTTTATTAATAAAAATCTGGCTTTTTATGTCAGTTCTCAGATAGAGGACTCTATTGTGTCTTACTTCTTTGTCTTGTCTCCTGATGCAGTGACTTTTGATAGCAATCTGTAGCATGATTTTCTTTGGGGTTAGTTAGTGGCTTTTTAGTGGACCAGGCAGTGGAAATTAGAGACCATGGGCATCTTGGTTTGCTCAGGAGGTCATAGCAGCAGGGAGCTGGTGAAGTTAAGGACCAGTTTTCTGGACAAGGAAGCATTTTCACTTCAAAGAGAGGAGACTGGAAAGATTTTCCTCTGATTTACATGTCAGGTGGGGCTCACAGATGATCAAAGCTGAAGCACTGCGCTCCAAATAAACATCAGAACAGCATAGTAGGATCCTCTCACACCATTCTTCATTGAATCTTTTCTGCAGGCCCTTAAGGTCCTTGCCAGAGATGCTAGGCCTACTTGGCTGTAGAGAAAGGTAAAGGCTGCCTTAATCCAGGCATTTCGTCCTCCAATCCTCAGATTGCTTCTGAGGCTCCAGTTGGTCTCAGTCCAGGGAGTGACCCAGGGAGTAACTAGGAATAACAGGTGTAAACTAGTTGAGAGTGAATTTAGATTAGATATTAGGAAGAAATTTTTCACAGTAAGTGTGACCAGGATCTGGAATGGGCTTCCAAGAGAGGTGGTGCTATTACCTAGCTTGGAGGTCTTCTAGATAGTCACCTGGCTAGGGTCACCTGACCTCGGTCCTCTTTCCTGCCAGGGGCAGGGGGTCGGATATGATGATCCATTGTGGTTCCTTCCAACTACAATCTATAAATCTATGTTTTTGTAGCAGAGCTCTTGTGCTTAGTTACATCATAGCTGAGAAGCCTTGCAAAGTGCCAAACAGCTCCTGATTTCTGTGGAATCCTTGAATTCAGCACCATGCAGGAGATTCCCAGTTCCTTACAATGTCAGGCTCAAAGGTATCTGATTTTGGAGCTTCTAGGGTTCATGTTTTCACAGAAATCCATGAAACCAGGAGGGCAAGGCACTTAAATTACAGCAGAACTTCTCATGTATTCACATGACTCCAGGAGCTTAGTTTTTAAAGAAAACACCAGATATCACAAGACTGACAAATTCTTGAGTTCACATCACTGATACCTTGAGTGAGTTAGAGATACTGGTAAGAGAGTGGTGGTATTTTTGGTGGTGTAGGAGAATAAAGCTCAGCACTGGTACACAAATATTCTATTTTGCTCCCTTCTGAGCATCCAGTTCCTTTCGTGTAGGCTTAGTGGGGCAGGATTTGTGGTATGCAGCGAAAGTTTCCTATTTGCTGAGTGGATACAGCTGTGCCTTTGGGCTGTTAGCCCCCAATTTTAGAATGGGAGATTACCTGGCCAAAAAATTGCAGTCATCAGTGAATTATCTTGAATGCAAGAGTTCAGCTGAATGTTAACTGATAAACTTTCAGACAGATCTTTAGTCATTGACACAGTGTTGAATACATTTATTAGGGGAGAGCAAAGAAGGATTTAGGGTGACACTTGGTGTGGGAGAAAAGCAAACTTGGTTGCAAAAGCAAACTTGGTTGTTTAAATACAAATGAAATAATGGAGCACACTGCAATAGATTTTTGTGTCTGTAGATCCAACTCAGGTACTCAAACATATAGAATCCATATACATTAAATACAATTACTTATTGTTAAGCTATAACATACTATGAATATTTAAAGAATATCTATATAGTCATTGAAAATACTTACATAAATAGTTGATAAAATACTAGCATATCTTCTTGCCTTCATGAATTTTTAAGGGACATTTTTCCAGCTTTTTCTACATTTTATGCTATTGAAATGAGCTCCTGAATACATTTTAATACAAAAATGTAACTACAATATATAACTTTCATTTTTAACATAATTGATTCTGTTCAGTCCCATTTTTAATTTATGTTAATAATCAATCCTCTGTGTAATGCTCCCAACTAAACTAATTGCCTGGGTAAAAGATGCCCTCTCCTCCATTACAAACAAGAACCTTGGGCTGTTAAAATCACTGGTTATGTTTCATGTCTGCTTTATTTCTAAGTGTCTGTGCGTGTGGGGTATGCAAATTCTATTGCTGTTTTTTTTCAATTGGCTTCCAAAAGTGCATAATAGGGATAGACTTATAAAATAATACACTGCAGCCTGTTATGAATATTTCAAAAAATTATTTCTTTATTTTGTGCATAGCTCATAGTGCTGACATCTGATTTATAGCTGCATGAATGTACCTGGGGTTGCTAAGGTTACCCAATTTCATTCACCCATAGATATTTGAGATCTACATAATCCCATCACATCATCCACTGCATTTCAAAGTGATGTTGATAAATGGTACCTTGCTTAGATGATATTTCCATTTAGATGTGATATATCTCATGATTCCTGTCTTTTAAAATATTGTGGTTGATGAAATTTTACATTATGTGCATATACAGAAAGCAGAGGGTACACATTTTTTTTCTCAGTTAAGGCCCCAAAAACTATGAGGTAGGGTAATTTTTGCAATTTTTGTCTGAGGCTCACATTTTCTCTAAGATTTTAAATGAGTATTGTTCCTCTAATATCAGATTTAGCTTTATAAGAAAGGACTTGTAATAACGACCCAATTCTGTGCGATGCTATGTGATCTCAGTTCCCCACTGGATGTACTTAGCACTTTGCCTGATGGGGCCCGCTTGTGCTCCACCAGCATTTTTACTACCTTGTAAATGCCTTTTCAATAATTAAAATCATGTGAGTGCTATACAATTATTTTTTCTAATAAAGTTCCAAGTTTTGTTCTATGTCTTCTGTTGAGGCAAAACCCCCTCAGTCCTGCAGACTTCAGTGGAAATATAGGTTTGCCTGTTGGAGGCCTGGACCTTTACATTTTGAATAAGCGTTTAAAGCCTCTTGCTTTTTTGGTGAGATGAAAATCAGCACCATCTTTGTGTAATCCAATGAAGTCCCTCCACTCAGAGAAGCCTTGAAAACAGAAAAGCTAGAGATAGGATGTCAGACTAGATGGAACATCTGCTTGTTCCTGGACAAACATTCCTGTGTAAATATGCATGTAAGTTGTAAGTTTTTTCTTTAAAAGAGAATGGAAAACTTGCATCAGAAGAAAGTCACTGCAGTAATTCCTTTCTGGCTAAACCTCCTGGAACTTTAATAGAAAAACCACAGAAGATGGCTGCATTGCATTTGAGAAAAGAACAATTTCTCAACACTGCATAACGAATACTGCTAATGATAGGATGCCTATGTGATAGCCAGTCAGCTGCTCAAAGGGGAAGGCCTGATTTTGTCTAAGAGTGTGGGAGGTGCTCAGAAAATAGTTTCACAGACTGCACAGATCTCTCCAAAAGTACTGCAGTGGTTCTGAATCTATGACTTCCTCTTAATAGCTAATTCAACACTGGCCATGCCAGTCTGTATTTTTGCTTGGGATGTGGTTCTTTTTACTGATGCATCCACTGCAGATGAAGGCAGTTTTCCCAGGGCAACTCACTGCTCCATTAGTTTTGGGCAATGCAATATCAAGGTGCCCCCTGTGAAGTCCTGCTGCTGCTTCAGAGCCCCCCTGTGGAATCTGTCATGCATAGCTGGAACAGTGCACTGAAGCAGTAGCTGTTTGCATGCCAAAGGTGTGTCCTTAATTTAATAAGCACAGAGACTGTAGTATTTATCAAATGTCTCCATCTTGCTTAGGTTGGGTAGTGTCCTGTGTGCCACGTTTGCAATGCTGCCATTGCCACTGAGCCCTTTAGTAGTGTTTACGCTCAGATCTTAACAGGTATTTAAGGCCCTAACTACTATTTAGGTGCCCCCACTGATTTAACTCAAAAGCCATTACTTGCGATGAAGTAGACTGTGATATTTATGCCATTCCGTTGTCTTCTGGCTATACTCTCATCTAAGTAGTTGACACAACTTTCTCAAAAAAATAAAGGCATATAAAGCTGAGTTGTCTAATGGAGGCTGGAGCATGGCATGTGTGGGGAGATGATGGGGCCCAGTCAGCTGCACAGTAAATGCTCTGCCAATACAATACCACTTCCAAAGAGAAAGAGAGTCAAGTAGAGGAAAAGCATGAACCTAATCGGTGCTTTGGAGTGCCTTCATCTGATCCCTCATGTAATGAGGGTTTAGATTGCTGTATGATTAGGTCCTTTTAAAGTGCTCTGCAGCCATACACGTGTGTTTGGTCATGGCTGTAGAGCACTTTCAGGGGCCAGATTGGGCAAAAATCGTCACTTCTGTCTGCACCTTTATAGTCACATAATAATGGCTTCCCAGCAGCAGTGAACAGTCATTTGCATTACCTGAGTCATCCAGTAAAACAAAGCATAGAAAAAGCCCCTTACAGGCACCTCTTTTTTCTTTAAAAACATAACCCAATCTGTTCCAAATAAATGGTTTTTGCATCACAGATAGAAATTAATCAAGTTTGGGCTGATATAAGGATGAGTTTTAAGAATGATGCAGAAAACGTGCTGCAGGCCACTGTCTACGACAAGTGGGATCCATCTAGAACAGAATGAATGCTTAGCGCTACCTGTGGCAGTGGTAAGCATATCATGTGGACGAAGGTGGTAATAGATAGATAGACCATACAGGGTTGTAGAAGTCATGACCAATATCTTTAACTCTACATACAGACTAACAGTGCCAGAGCATTAATGCCATGTATTTCCAGGAGGCTGCCCTATTCAACAGGCGATCTGACACATGGTTACCAGCTTTGACCTCTGAATAGTTTTAAAATACACATTGACTATGTTACAACATTCTAATCTTGAGGTGAAAAACAACATGGATTATGGATGATGGTGGCATGGGATATGTTAATACCCCTTCATTATTTACTGTTCTTGAGCCTTTTAGGGAATGCTAGGTGAAAGACTATTCTTTGTATAAACTATGCAGATATTTAGGCATGAGCAAGAGTATTCTGCATTTGTCTCGTTTTTGTTCTGCTAAAGTCTTGATCTCCCTATCAGGGAGAAAATATGATACTCTGTGCCTTAGATGACCACCAGTGAAGCACAAGTAGGTTACACACACCTTTAGACTGATGTTTGTTTGCATAAACTCTTAGGTGACTACCTGTGACTATCAAATGCATTTTGCAAAAATCAGGATTGGCTCATGAGCAGAAATAAAGGGATAAATGTGTCAGCTAATTTATTCACAAAGAATAATATGATGAGCTCTAGTTAGCAGCTTATTTCCAAGGCAGAGTACATGCTTGTAACAAATCTCCTCAGAGATACATTTGTAAGTGAAATGAAGAAACTGTTATTGAAGCAATCTGAAGCTGGAGACTGGCGCAGGTCTGAAAATGTGCACTATATTTCATCCTTTAAAAGCGATCGTTTTACTTAGTGAGCTGCTTACTACAATTATACAATGTTTTTCTTGGCCTCCAGCTACATTAAACATCCATTTTATAGTGTGCACTGTGTTACTCTGAAAGCCTGGCTCCTAGGAATCCTTTTAAAAAGGGGTCATACTGTAAAGGAGTACAGTTTCCTCATTAATTTTATAGCTTTATTACCTTGTTTTAGGGCACCTTTTCTTCCGTCCCTCTCACCAGTTTGTTTTCTAGGTGCCTCTGAGTACCTGTATTTTATCTGAAAAGGCAAAAATATTTTGGCACCTTTCAAATGCCTGCTAGCCTGTGACCTCAAGCAGCTGAGTAATTTAAAAGCAGTAATGAACTTCTCCTCAGCACCCTTGTGCAGGTATTTTTTTTCCTTCCCTGCCTTTTTATAGATGGGGAAACTGAGGCACAAAGCAGGCTCTTCCCTGCCTTCTCATATCATCATAGTAAAGACAGAACTAAAGCCTAGATGGCCTGGCTTCTGGGCCTGTCCCTTAAACACAAGGCCATGCACTCTCATTCCTGTCAGGCAAAGCAGTTTTCCATATTCTCCTGATATGCTTGGCAATAAATGTTATGGTTAAAAATATCTCTCCACACTGTTTATGTGAGAGCATCATCAGTGTAACCATGCTCCCTGTTTGCACACCTTTGAAGCACATTGTGAATCTTTCTTTACTTTTGGAGTGGTTACTAACCGTATCAGATTTACTTGAATTGGACTGTTTCCTAATAGTAGGCTTTGATCACAGGATGCTCTTAGTTAAATAAAAGGTTTTTGTGTGTATGCAAAATCCTTAGTTCGATCATCTGAGCTTTAATAAATGACAGACTCTATTTACCCCAGAGATGGTGTCTTTGCTGATCAAGCAGAGGGCACCGCTGCAGCAGCAAGTTTAAGGCCCCCATTTCAAAGGCTGTTCACAGTGATATCTATGTTTCAGGCCAGCTCTACTATTTCACATGGATATCCATTATATGGATAGTCAGCCAACTTGATTAAATCATGTCTGAATGTATGTAAAATTTGTTACCGTTCCTGTACAGCGAGGAAGATTGTGCTGTCACACAAACGATACTTGACTGCTGCTAATTATAGGCATATAAAAAATGGTCAGCTCTGCAGAGGTCTTATGAACCAGACAAGGTCTATAGCTGTTGATTATTAAAGGCTATTATATATTGATAGGTTAGGATTTATTACTGAAAGTATAAACCAATTGCTCTGGATTGGAGGGTAGTCAGGCACTAGGGAATAAGTCTCACCGCTGTTAGTCTGGGGTAATCTATCAGTAGTAGGAGGAGTGTGTTCTATCAATTAAGGAACAAGCAATTCTACTGATTCGCTATTGGCAGACTAATAGAGATAATGGGTTTTACTGGACAGTACAGGTACAGTGCTGTTGGGGAAAACAGTGACATTAGATAAATATAAAAATGGTTCATTAAAACATTATGATGCCTGCTGCAAAGAAATGTAACTGAAGGGCACAAGGCACCAGTATGTCTAGCTTGAGCAGATCATCTGTAGATATAGACGGATGTTACAGAGAAATGTATACGTCCGTCAGGCTAAAGGCATACATTAAACTGTGTTTGCGACAGAATTAAGTTATTTCTATTTAAATGTGTTTCTTATTGTGGTCTCCCATTCCCTGACACTGTATTTATTACATCAGTGCCTGCGCTGAGCCACCTTATTTCTCAGTTGTTTATAACTCAGTCATAAATACTTGCCCTCCTCCCTCTCTTTTGGAACATGGGGCCTGTCTCAGTGGGATTGCAGTGCTCCTTACAACAGGACTTTTGCTAGCAAGCCCACTTGAGAAGGAAAATTGCGAAGATTATCAAAGGGCCTTTCCTAATATACGTTACTCATTTATGTATTATTTTGAATAATGAGGTAAGGGAGAAATTTTTGAAAAGGGGACCTTTACAAGGGCAAATTCTTCTCTCTTTCCTTCTGCAGATACATGAGGCCTGAAAACTCATTGCTCTACTCTGGGCTGCAAAGGGAGGGTCTAAGATGAGTACATGTTCTGTATATGGTCCAGGGCTGAGTTTCACAAGGGCACTATTGCCTATATCTCAGAAAGGTGGATTTTAGGACAAACTGGTGGAAAAGGACAACAGTATTGAGACACTAAAATTCTTTCTCCTACTTCCTAGAAGTGCCCACAATGGCTGCTGAGTTTTTAGACACAATGGGTATACAGCCATGTGAGAAGATCCACCTCTCTGACCACACTATACATAGCCAAGGAATGATCTTTCCTCTGACTTCCTGTTTTAGGAGGGCAAATTTTCTTCTTGCTGTACCCTGTGAGCTTTACTGTAAGGAATTAGAAGCAGATGATTGGGAAATTGTAAAGGCTATGGAATTGGCACTTTAACAAATTTAGGCTACATCTTAATAGATGGATGTTCCTGTGGACACTTCCCACCCATTTGAACAGATTTCCCTGCTGAACATCAACAATGCATAGCATACCAATGGTCTGCCACAATCGCGATAGAAGGAGAAGGTTTGTGGGTTATAACCACCCTAGTAGTTAGAGGGGTTATCATTTTGGAAAAATGTTAATCATGTTCTTCAGTCATCATCTGCTCTTTCCATCTGTTCAGTCTTTCTCTCTTTCCTTTTATTCCATGCACATTTTCTGGTTTTTGGTCCCCTTTTCTTCTTTTTTCATCATATGCTTTCTTTTTGCCTGGTCTTTCTTTCCCTTTTTTCATGCTTCCCTAATGTACTCAGCTCCCCTCTTCCCTAGAGGAACTGCCCAACATTTGCAGCCCCGAACATCCTGACTGGATGCCTCATCTCCTGATCCCCTCCTGATTGACCTTCCTTAATGGTGGCTCCAGTCTCTAGGGGTAGTTACCATGTCCTTTCCCTTCCTCTATAGTACTGATTCAAAGCAATTAGGCAGTTCTTCACTACAATGAAAATCCTGGGTACCTGAAAACATACAATGTGAGTAGCCAGTTCTGTGGGCTACACCAGATGTTCTGTGAACCATAGTTTTGGAGCCAATGATATCAGCTTTGACCACAGGTTCCTTCGTTCACCCTTTTTTTGGCTTCTATAAGATGGTTTCTCGCTCCTCATTTTGAAAAGTATTATGAGATTTTTAGCTTCCATGTGGACATTGACCAGAAAATGTGGGATGGATCTTCATTTAATATCCTCTCTGAAAGCCAGTACCCCATCACGCCACACTACAAATCAGCCCTACTTATGAACCTAAGGTCTTCTGGTCCACAGGCAGGAATCTGAGCAATGCTAACCCTCTCCTCAGCAAGACATTGGGGTGATTGAGTTACAGAGAACATTTTTCAGTCATTTTTCTCTAATTTAGATAGAGCAGTTAACTTTGGATAGGATTGCTACTACTTCAGTCCATTAACCTGTACTCTGTTGCTGTTTACTTATGAACTAAAAGACCAGTTCCCCAACCCAACTCCTCACCCTCCAAAGAGCCTCCACAGGTAAGAAATACACAGAACTTTCCCCCATTGCTTTCCTATAAAAAAATACACCCAGGAACCGTGTTTCCTTGAGTTGTGTGTTGATTTGGATTGTGACATCCTGTGGCAAAGAACTTGTCCTTTAATGGTTGTAAAGCACCATGCATTAACCAGATTTAATTTTTCTTGCTGAAAGCACCCTTAACTTAAAATGGTTTAGGTCCTATAACTTTAATCCTTTCTTTTTAACTATAAAAATGTTTTTCCCTTTTGGATTTTTTCAGAATATGGTATTGCTTATGCAAAGCACCAGCGATGAAAAGCGGAGGCCTCCATTTGACCATTGAACAAGCACAGAAGAATAGCAAAAGGTCATTCTGGCTGCTTCATGCTGTCCTGCCAATATACCTTATTACTGCGGTGAACAGGTGACCCTGCTGGGTGAGAGGGCAATTCAGTCTCCATGCTCAATTGATCCTTGGCCTTTTAGCTAAGACTGTTAACTACAGTCCCGCTTGTGTTGTTATTGTTCTATGACAGGGGCAGCTGTTCACTAGGAACTAGACTGAGACCATTAGCTTGTTTCACATCATGTTCTAAATGGCCAACAGGAGGTAAGACTCCTCAGTTGCTACTAAGCTGGCGTAACTGCCAGCCACGGGCCTAAAGGTGACAGGCTCTACATACCACTGCTGTCCTCCAAGATATCTGGTCTCTCTGAACAGGTTTACTACATTTTCAAAGGGATTTATGCAAACAAATTCCATTAAGAATAATGGAATCTGTTTGTATGTGTCCCTCTTGAACCACTTCGAAAAATATATCCCTAAATCATTCCACTAAAGGGGGAGAGAGAATATTTATATTCTGTTTGTCATTGACTTTTCCATATATATTATAATCTTGCTAAATGGTTTTGATCCAGTTAGGCATCTAAATTGGATTCAAACACAATAATCTGAACTTTATAAAAATGCAAGATTCATTCAAATGCAGGAAGGTCTGAGCTGTCGCTGCTCTTGGAGAATGCAAGTGAGTCTTGAAAGGATAAGCTTTCCAAAATGAGAATGTATTTTATCTTCACAATTAGTGGTTTCACTATTAAGTAAGGACTCTGGACTCTATAATTAATATCTTACGATACCACAGGTGAATTATGAAGGTCCTATTTCAAGCACAGGAATAAATGAATAATCCTACTATAAGCCCATTAAAGCTGTGGAGGCAGCAAAGTGTATAGGTTAATAAAGTATTCAATAATAAATAAATTAAGATACTGGTAATAAATTATCTGGTTTTGTCACTATCCAATTTGTGAACTACGGTGCATCAGAGAAAAAATTCGCATCAGATTTGTGATACATGCATTAATAGGGGATGTGTGCTAAGAAGCCAGGTTGTTTTAAAATGACTCAGACTGAGAGCCATCTCCCAATGGCTACTAAGTATGTATTGTTATTTAATGGATCAGATGTTAATTGCATCTCTTCTCCATATTTTCATGAAAGGGCAGAAAACAGTGAGAGAACAAGACTTAAAGATTTTCTCTTTACTTTTTAATATTTCAGTTTAGCTGAACATAAATAAATTACATACTTTAAGACTCAGCAGGAACCTAAATCCTGTAATATTGCTTTGTCATTCTCTTTCTGCACTGACTTCCCCTTGCATTTGCCCAGCTGCATCTTTTATTAGGACTGTACTCACAACTGGTCATTGTTAGCTTCCAGTTACAGTAAAACTAAATGATAATCGAGTTATTTTCTGCTCCCCTTTTTGGCTTGTGAGAAAAAACAAAAGCCAAAAGGAATTAAGCTAAGAATGAACCACTCTCAAAAGCAATGGCTCTCTTTTGAAAATGTAACAAAAACAATGTGTGTGTGTCTTTTCAGGGTGGTGGTGATAAATATATTCCCTGCTTCAACTACAATGGGATGGGAATGGCCCAATAGAACATTTAGGCACACGCCGGGCAAGCCTCTGTCTAGGGCTAAGTGAGTTCATAAAGAATAGGCAGAGGCACACAGAGCTTGTAGAGAGACCAGCCAGAATCCCCAAAGCACAGGGACTAAATAGAACTGAGATGGGTAGGAGCTGAAGAGAACAGATATACTGCTCCATGTGAAAACTTATGCTCTACCCTGCCCTCCACCAGACCCCCTGGTGTAGTCCTGGTTGATGCATTTAGATTGCATCAAAGTATACCTGCATCCTCACTCTTCACCCCTGTAGCACAGATTTGTAGCTCAAACAGCAAGAGACACCTGAGTCCTGGCATGTAGGATCAGATCTACTGTTTTTTTTCTCTCAGTTTCAGTTTTCAGCATATGTATTTCTTCACCTATGATGCCCATACCACATATTGTATACTCTGTTTACTACCCAGACATTTGGAAAGACCCCTTGGTTACAAAACACTCAATATGAAGACTTAATAGAACTGGTTTTATTCATTCTTCATTGTTTTGTGTGCTTTCTTAGGATGCCATAAATGTTTCAGGCAGACTCTGTATTATGTCACCAGTGAAAGACTTAGACTGAACTGTACATACGAAATCTCACTTTATCAGAGAGTTTTGGTATACTGTAGATTTGATATGCTTTTTTATGAGATATGCTGTATGGCATATTATAGTCAAGTCATAAACTGAGAATAATGCTTGACTTCCCAAAGGGGATGATATTTTTCTCATCAATGAACACTAACTGAATTACTTGTGACCCGTGAATAAATAAATGAATTGGACAAACTAGTTCTTATGAACACAACCAATATGAATTTCAATGGGAAATTATACTTTAAAAACTACATCTGTTTTACCATTTCTCTTAATCACCATTACCTGATTTTCAGCATATGGCCAGTTGGCCACATTCCAGCCAAGGAACAACTCCTGGCTTTTGTTGATATGTATCCCAAATCAGGGTGCCTTTTATTAAAATAAAAGATGTAGTAATAATTGTTTAGAGTGTTAGGGTGCTGTCTGATAGCCTTTGTGTAGCCTGCATTTTCTGTGGACTTTCTATGTAATCTAAGGTGATTCTAATAAATTCTCCTGCTATATACAATACAGTCATATATCTGAAGCAATTGTGGAGAAGTTGTCCCATACATTGTAACACTGTAGTCAACTATTTCCCCTCCCTTACATGGACATTATGCTGCTACCACACATACAGCTTCTAGAGAGCTTCTTATGGACTTTCACTTGAAAACATAGTTAAGCATGGAAGTTTCCCCCTTCAGTCTTCCTAAACCAATTAAAAAACCCCCTCAAGTATAGTGTGACTGTTTGGTGAGGTGTCGGAGGGATTTACCACTATGAAGAGGAGAGTTGGCTCCAAAAGTGTAGAGATGATGACTGTCTATACAGAGGCCCTGCACTGAATTTTGCACACTGACAATCACGGAGGCCACGACAACACCACTTCTGTGGAAGCTGTGCCATAGTGGTGTTTCACTACAATCACTGGCTCCAGAGCTATTAGGGAAATTGGCATGAATGAATGTTGATTAGTTCCTCAAAGGAAACTTACACAACACTTCCCAGAGACGAGCCTATGAACTCCACTTCATCAAACTCCTGGATACTAAAAATCATGGACTAAATATAGACATTGGATTTATGACACATTATAACCTGCCTGACATCTATGACACATTATAACCTGCCTGACATCTGACTCCCTAGGTATCTCTCCACTTTCATCCCCCTTCTCTCTCTCCCCCCCTGCCCTTCCCACTTCCCAGCCTGTCTCTCACCCATTGACTCCTCAATCTACATTTTCACTGACTACCCGTCTTGTGTGCATACTAGCCCAGCCCCTGGCTTCTTTACTTGTCATTGCATCCAGGAAGAGCCCACACCAACTGCTAAAACTTCCTTAGCCTGACAAAGGGTTTTTGAACCAGAAAGCTTGCTTACTACTTGTTTTCCAACTATTTAAGTTGGTCTAATAAAAGATATCAGATTCACCCAAAGAACCTTGTCTGCTGATTAGGTTGATATTAACTCATGCTGGTGCTCTACATGCGCTCTTTACTGCACAGTAGGCTAATTTGCTGTTCAGTAAAACATCACTGTCCACATGTGTGCGGCAGTTAGGCTGGTGTAGCTTAATTTACTGTGTTGTTGGATAGTCCCATCAAACACAAGCACTCTCTGACAGTGAAGTAAATTACTGCACTTAAATGCATGTGTACATGGTGATGTCCGGATTAGTTTATTCTGGCTCAAATTGCGATGGAGTTTATTCAGTCACATTAATTGCACACGTAGATGCACCCACTAGTAATCAGTACATCATGTGGATTATGTCATATGTTCTTCAGACCCAATATCCCAAGCTTCTCTGTCAAGCATTCATGGAGGCTGCCGTATGAAAACTGACTATACAGAGGGCACATCTACATGTGTGGTGGATGCACAGTTGTTACAAGTACTAAATGACTGGGCAGTAACTGGCGTTACTGCACAGCCTTGTTGCTGCTCATTGCAACTGTGCAGTAGTGTTGGCATCGTGCCTGGCAATACTACAGTGGCCTATGGCAGAGGTTCCCAAACTGACAGACTGAGCACTACTAATTTAAAATGATACAACTTTAAGAACTACCAGAAAATTTTGTTGTATAATTATAATAAATCTGTTAACATGTACCACTGACAGGCTGTCTGTGTACTATTGGTGGTACCTGTATCACAGATTGGGAACTGCTGACCTACGGAATAGTAGCTTGTTTGTGACGGTGATGTAGCGTCTTGTGTAGATGCGCCAAGAGTGTCTCAAAAATATTTATACATGTTATTTGTCTGGAATAGAAACATATTGATTGACAGCACTGATTCTTGTTTCCTTAGAAAGCCAGAAGCATAATTTACAATGTACCCTGTTGTAGGTCTTCAGAATATCCATCATTGTCCCCAGGCATGCAATACTATGGTGAACAAAAACCCAATACACGTATATATACATTTTTTGTGTCACCTTATATATGGACCTAGTATTTAATATTTTAAGACTTTGCAGAATCATTGTATGAGGCATCTGTTGTCAATGATGTCTGAGGAGTATGTGTGCTGTTGAGTAAGTTTTGGGCATATCACAGCCTCTTTAATCAAAAGATACAAAAGCCTTCCTAGAAGTATCTGACTTAGGATGACTTTTTTATTATTCTTACAAATGAATACTATTTGGACATGCTAGAGATGTTTACATATCAATTATTTGGCTAGAAATGGGAATAGTGTGTGTGTAAGTGAGAGTGAGTGAGCATGTATATGAGGGTGAGTGAATGTATGAGTGAGAGAACAAGCAGGGGAGACTACTGCTTTCTACTGGGCAGAATAAATTTGTGTTGCAGTGTGTCCCGGACAATACACGCATGGAAAGCAACTATGAGACATTCTCCTTCAGCGTAAGTGGCAGAAAGTGGCCTGATTTTCTGTTTTGAAGCAGGAAGATAAGAGTTCTGCTACAGTGAAGTTCTGCTTCAGCATGGTGTACTGTATAATGGGAGTGCAGTTAAATTGTGGATGGCCAGGAGACATATCATAATACCCGTTCCTTGACAAATACGCTAAATAGATAAATGCTGTAGCACAGCGTTCAGTGCGTGGAATTCAAACTATGTATTTCTTTAAGGCAAACCTTGCAGGCAGTTTGTGAAGAGGACATCCCAAGAGAGTGACACAGTGCAATGCACTCTTTTTCAAAGTCAGCACAGTGACTCTAGAACGGTTTCATCAACCTGAGCAATAGTCATTTCAGTCAGGAATGACGTAAGCAGCACCCAGAGACAAGGCAAACCTTGGTAGGGGAAGAGGGAATCATCCCAACTTTCCCTTTAGTTGGTGGCAGTCTTAACCAGAGGCTCACATGAGCCCCCTTCAGCGTATCAATGATAGGAAGACTTGTTTTTTTTTTCTTTTTTAAAAAGAACCATTTGGCAGTTGTTTCAGTGATACCATACTTGGCCTTTTAGTCAGTCATCTCCTGGCCTAGAAAGTCAGGCCTATTAAGTGCTGATACAGTGCCATGGGATTCAGATTGAGTGGATTCCTTTTAACATGTTATATTCTTATCTTGAGCTGACATAATATGCCAGTCATCAGAAGTTGCAACCACCAGCAGCAGCAGCAGCAGCTGTATCTTTCCAGGTAAAAGGTCTCCAGTCTAGATTCTCTGCTCATTTACAGCAGCAAGTTTACTATGAATAAAGAGAATCCAACACTTAAAAGAACTGCTTATTGGTAGGAATCTGCCTAAATCACACCGAGGCAACACCCCCCCCCCCCCGACAACTCATTTTGCACAAGAACCATTTTTGCAGGCTTTTTTCACCCACCTTGACTGCTGATTCGCTATGGGGCCCTCATAGCTCTGCCTTCAGTGATGATCTGCCAGGAGGGCTTCTCATCGTGTGGCCCATCCCTTTGCTGCTGACTGGTGGAGGGTGTGGGGCTGCACAATGGACAGCCCTCTCAGCCAATCAGCAACAAGGGGCAGGGAGGTAGCTGCCACTTTGCTGCTCCTCTTCATGCTGACAGCTTCCCCCATGCTGGTTGGTTGTGAGGCCAGACTGCAGCAGCCCTGAGGACTGGCTCCCCCTGGAGAGCCAGCATTTTAGTTTAGGGTTTTTTTTCCCTGGCAATGCTATGCCAAAATCACGGGGAACAACATTTTGTGGAAACCACTTTTTTGTTGTTTCCAGGAAACCTCCCCACAAAATAGCAAATAGAGTAGATCCCTACTTATTGGTTAACACAGTAAAATGCATGCAGGATTCCTTCTGCAGGATGAGGCTTCTGGAAGTGCTTTGTAGCAGGTAGCTTCCCAGCAGGCCATATCATACTATCCAACATTTGCACACGCTATATCTCTAACTACAAGCACCACTTGCATTTGGACTCCTAAGCAGGAGAGGCCTGAACTTCTGAGATGATGAGCACCTGCAGCCTACACTGACATCTGCGCCAATTGTGGAAGCTTTGCATGTTGGAAATCAGGCCACTTTTGTTTAGAAGCTGAAGGTTAGGCATCTGTCTTTGCATATCTTTGGCTACTTAAAAAGAA
This sequence comes from Caiman crocodilus, assembly GCA_030014935.1. NCBI lineage: Eukaryota > Metazoa > Chordata > Crocodylia > Alligatoridae > Caiman > Caiman crocodilus. Next base: position 6,684,614 of record JAGPOW010001918.1, on the reverse strand, counting down.
AAATACCTCAGCTGCAAGACTTTCTTATTTTGCTAAGAAGAGACAGGTTTGCAAAGTCATAAGCACCTGTCAGGCCTCAAATTGACCTTGGGAAGTCAGTGGGCAGTGGTGACCCTTGCCCCATTTGTATTTGCAAAAATCTCTTGCTTACTTCTTTGTCATCATTTAAGTGAGCTCCTGCCACAGAAGACAACAGTATGGTTGGGAAGCATCTGCCAGACAGAATTATTCAACATATATTTCTACTAGAGTTTACAGAAAGTGTCACAGGTGGCGATATAAGATACAATAGACACAGAATAGTTACTTCTGGCTAATCTTCCTCTTCTTCACAATCTACTCTGCCTTTTTTAATCTACCCACTTTTTATCAACATTTCTTTTAATATTTTTTTTCAAATTGGCATCATCAGGAAACAAGACTTCAACATCACTCAGACTTGGGAAGAAGGGAGGAAAGTAAAAATTGGCAGAGGGCCTTCATTCTGGAAGGACATCAGTGTCAAACTATTTCCAAAACTATTTCCAAAGTCTTGTCTTAAGGATTTTAGTGAATTTCTCTGAAGACTCATGTGTGGTGTGTATTTAACTGATGCAGGCCAAGTTTTACGGACAGGACTTCCTCAAAACAGTACAAAATCTGATAGTAATGTTTCGTAAATATACATTGACTTTAACCTTCCATAGTATCTTGACTGCTGTGTGATGTTTCTTGGATGAGGAGATGTGAAATGCAGATTTAGAAAAGAATTGTCAGTAATATCTGGGATAGATACCAGGCAGTATAAAAGCTTTCCTTTTTGCTTTGCAAAAAACTGTTGTTGCAACGATCTGCATATTTGCTCAAGGAATTATGCCACGTCTCAAAATGGTAAAATGTGAACATGTGGGAAAGATGCATACTACTTTTTTTGTTTGTGATGGTAACGAAAATGATGACATTTGGGCCTCATAAGGGCTCACACCAGGGTAAGGCCATTTGCGATGCCAATCTTTCTTGCAACATAGAAGTCCAAGGACAGGTTTTTTTCCCAGCTCTCCGCAGGTGAGAAAACTGGTGAAAAGAGGATGGGGAGAGGGAGGATCATGGCCTCAAACCCCACGGAGTCTGGCTGGCATGCACGGACAGCATTTTATGGCAGTAATGGCTGTGTGGGCTGCAAACTCCTGCATTAGATGGTGAATCTTTTCTTTAGTCCTCCTGGTGTAGCTCTATATAGGCCTATAACTCAGATTAAATCCATGATCTAGCCTGTGAACCTCAACCTTCCTAGGTCAGGAAGGTAGTTTTCATCAGGAAAGATGCCCTGCCTTCTTGGCTTTCTCTTTTTAATTAGAATTATACAAAACTTAACTAAAATCTTCATCTACTGCTCTGAGGATTTTTCTCAGGGCCTTTGACAGATGGTTTCTGAATGTTACCCAGTGAGCTGTGACTCTCCTGTAGCCAGGGGACTGTCTGTTTTGTCATTCACGTGAGGTGTTAGTTGTTCTCCTCTCAAACATCTCCTCCTCAGATTTTCACGCTTAAATCCACACAGACATAGGAGACACCTTTTTTGGAAGATATATTAATATGATAAATGATGGTACCATTGTGGCTATACTCCTTTGTACCCATCACTGCACACAAACATGTGCTACATATCCACAAGTCCTGGTTGGAGCTACCATCTGAAAATTGGACAGGTCCATATTGCCACCTACCTTGTTTTCATCCTCAAAGCCAAATCATTGCTTATTTTTTTCTGATATGGATGTTAAAAACATTGCAGCAAAGAAAAAAATACTACATAAATAATATTGTATCCTGACTTGTTAATTAGAGAGGAGTAAACCATAATCCTATGGTTTATGGTACAAGAAAAATGGCCTATGCATCCCATTGATGTGTAACTTATGGCATAAACTTGTGAGTGGCAATTTAATACGTACATAGCAGACATACCAAAGGGGTTTTAAAAGCCTAAATCTGCCATCTTTGCTTGTACTGAAATTAAGAGAACTACTTACGGAGTGAGATAATAGTTATTGTAACTAAAGAATTGTCAAAATTTTCTGTAATTAAACTGTATCTGTTTATCTAGTTATGTTTTCCATGGCTCATTTTCTCATATACAGCAAAGCTTCCCAGGTCTTTAAAAACAGAAACAATATAAATTTTCAGACTTAAGTAGGGGAGGCTCACTTCTTAGTGAAAAGAGTCCAAAATAGTGGCCAGAGGTTGTGTGTGTGTAGGATATTTTGGTTCTTATGATATAAAACAGTGACACATATGAGTCTCATATTGTACAAGCAGTGCCCACTAAATTCAGCCAACAATGCTAGCCTAATCCCTACTTCATTGTAAAAGTGAAGTACTCTCACTATTCAACTTACTTCTAAGATAGCTGTTCTGCCTTTTGACTATTTAGCGTACTCTTTACCTTACAAATGCTCAAATGAAAGAGATGCAATTATTTCCCATAGAGGCAAAATGTTCCTTCAGTACATTTACATTGCACTGTGGGGGAACAGAGGCCAAGCTGCTCGAAGGGGCAGTTTAGCCCTAAAACAGAGCCAAGCCTGAGGAATGCAACAGAGACCAGGTGCCTGTCCAAACCTTACGGAGCGGGACCATTCCAGTGAGGTCTTGTGCAGCCCAGAAAAACACACAAAGGGTGCTGATCATTATGTTGAATGGCATCTAAAAGGGCAGAATTTGATATGATGATGGAATTTGGTATAATTTCTTTATTGCTCCCCAATTCAATCTCTAGCATATTCAACAGTGAGATTCCTGTACTTCAGTGGCTTAGAATTTTATTGTTTAATTTTTATTCCCTACTACAACTGGCATCTTTATTTTTAAAGTGGCCATTGCATGTTTTATTTCTTAAAATGCAGTCAAATACTGAAAAGGTTGAACAGAGATTGATTAAGCTTTTCAGTGAATTCATTATTGGACAGACAGTAATGGAAGAAACAATTCCTAGAAGGATAACATTTTGGAAAATTATAAGTGTGTTAGTTTATGAGGCAGGCAACCTTCTTTGGGCAGATGTAATAGCTTTTATTAAACCGACTAAATAGTTGGAAGAAAGTTCTTTGCAAGCCTTCAGGCACAAACACTGGAGACTACTTTCTATTTTTTATTATTTTAGATAACACTAGATACCGAATAATTTATTTATTTCTCTTAATTACCATGGAACCCAAGCTTGGCCCCGTGTGTATCAGTGTTTTGGAGGAAAGCATAGTTTGTGTTTGACCTTAGATTTCTTATTCCCTGAGTTGATGGAGCTCAGGTGTCTCATGGAGTGAAGTGTTTTTCCTCCGTGGTTGGGAGGCTGCTACGGTCACGCCTCTCAGTTCTCTGTGCCAAAAGGAACTATCCTGCCCCTATGGAAGGAGTTAAGGCATCATGATGACTGCCTGTAAATGGGAGTGAGACTGGGAGAACCAAGGGTAAACACTCATCAAAAAATGGCAGCGTTTGGCAAAAAACTGGTTACTGAATGGAACAGATGTTGGATGAGGGCCAGGGTCTGTGAGCAGCAACTGTGACTTGAAGGAGGGGGTACATTATCAAAAAAGTTGCACGGCAATAGTTAAAAAATGTCTTGCCTTTCTTTCCTATGAGAGAAACTATTTAAACTGGCACAAAATAAATTTAAGGAGCATATTCTTGGAATTACATAGAAAAATACCCTGTACGTTTTGGCAGCAGCTAAACATATCCTTAATAGAATTCATATGGGGCCTCAAATGATCACAATGTTTGGAGAGGAGCCAGATAGTAAGTAATTTAAACATCACAGGAAATTAAATTTTAGAATTCAATTTTGCATAAAGTTTTCTGTAATGAAAATGTCACACATAAATTATGAAGTCTGATTATATTCTTTTTTGACTTTTTAATAAAATAATAGAGGCACTTGACAGTCAAGAACAAATGCATATTTTATGTGAATAGCATTACGTTAAACTAACGTTCTCTGGAAATAATGGAACAGATGTTAACACTGCTATATCAGTTATCAGGTGCTCTGTTAAACAGCTTCAAACACAAGTATTTATTAAAAAATGCTAACAGGACTGTCTCTTAGGGTTATCTAATTGTAGGTTTAAAATGTAGATATTTAATACAATTAATTATACATGTAGAATTATATAGTTAGACCATAATTTATTATATATGCCTATATATAAATTATATGATATTCTTAATGTGAGTTAATTTAATATGGGTATGGGGAATGACTTTGGTGAAAATATCAACTGGTTCATAATACAGTTATAAATCAAAACTAAATCAAATTTCCACTTAATTTTGGAGGGGGAAGGAACTCCCCAAAGTTATAGACTTCTAGGTTCTTACAGAGTTTTAGATTAAAACCCACTAACTTTGAGGTATTGGTATAATCTTCAAAACAAAAGGGAAAAGAAAAGAATCTGAACATTGTTTAAGCCTCACATTATTTATATAATACACAGACAAAATTCCTGTTGGTACCATAAGAGCAGGATCATGACCCTTTTTCTATTTTAAACTAAAGACCATCATCTTCAAAACAGAAAAAGCAATTTCATTTCTTCTCCACACATTACGCTGCCCAAACACGTCTTTGGAATACCTCTGGGGTATAATAAAATGGTAACCTTCTAAAAAATACTAAGGGCCAGATACTATTTTTTGCTTCATGAAAACATAGTACATAAATATTAGGTAGCAGCTTGCTCTGCTTAGTCTTACAAAAGCAGTTGAGTGTTACACCATGCCGTACAGCTTTGGAGCCAAAACCAAAGTACCTTCTCCTGGCAGGACGAGATTCTGAGGTATCAGGAGCACTGACTATTGACTTGCTTCCTCTTCCCTGTGTCATGTGCCAATGAAGCAGGTTTGAAGGCAAGTTTGATTTCTGGATTGGAAATTTTTAACATGAGGTGGATACTATGAAAAACAGGTACACTTTTTAGCAAAGGTAAATTCATCTTGGGAGTAAGCCATTGTGACTCCCAATGCACTCAATGAGATTAGTGCCTTATTTCAGGAATGCTTCTGGCTAACTTTCCTCTTTTCAAACACCAGTTACCAAGGTCTAGACCTCTCATATTAACCCATGGCTATTAGGATGTGCACAGCTCTTGGCATGATCAAGCTTTCTTGGAGATGAAATTGTGACAGGAAATAAGGACCATCACAAACTTCACACCTGCTTTTTAAGTGCCAGGTGTTTGTCTTTGACCTGACTTCTCCAGTACAGACCCATGGTATTGTATACATTTAAATAATTAAAACTCTAATAAAAATATTACTTTGCACATGACACTTTGGGGAAAGGATGAGATAAAGCATGTGACAGATCCTCCCTGTGTTGTTTGTTACACTACTGGAGGATGCTTTCAGGTGATGACCCTAGTATCTGTATCTCACAGTACCTAGCTGCTATGAAAACCTTTGCAGAGCAGAATTTGGAGCCTCACATGTTACTTTCATGACATCCATGGATTTGATCATTTCTGCTCTTGCTCTGCTTTGTCTCAGTGAGAGCAATGAACCATTACCCGTAGGAGCACTCTGCATGAACTGGTGCAATCCACAGCATTAAGCCTGTGGATCACAGCAATTAGGACGAAGGCACGGGGAGATAGGGGACATGAGAGAGGCCTTCCCCCTTCCCCCCTATCAGCATCAGGGAAAAAAGATAGTGGTGAACAGAATCATAAAGAGCAACAAAAGGATTAGAGCTTGATCTCCTGACACAGAGCTGTGATGTTGCCTTCATGGTGTTGCATCAATACATGATGACACTGTCCTGTAACATGTCAGGATATCAAGTTGCCATTTTTGTGGCCTTCTCTGCATCTACTTGAGGAAGAGGATCACCAGTACTTCAAGGCTGAGAGTCACTGGCTTAGACTTGTAATTCTCACTGAGCAAATAAGAATTACATTTTCTAATACCGTTTCTCCTCTTGTAGCTTCAATATCCATCCAACAAACCCAAGCATGAGTGCTCATGACTAAGCTTTCAGGACAACTGTTTTGCTCTCCTACAGTGATGTAAAACTTCAGGGAATATTAATTCTACCCAGAATCCCTATCCTGAGACAGGCCTTCAGTGGGAACTGCCAAGGATCTATCACCTTTGAAAACCAGGACACTTATTAGGTGATTAACTATGGATTTGTACAAATATTATCAGGAAAATACAGATGAAATTTCAGCAACACATGCTAACTGTTGAATCAACAAATGCCATTTTTACCCAAGGAAATTAAGCTCATTCTTTATGTAAAAAGTCACAGTTCTTTGTATTTACATCTAAGTCCACTGCAGATATCTATGTATTCAGTCTTATTGCATGCCTCTGATGTTAAGTGGTATTACTTTCAATTTTTAAAGCAACTCCTACAGGAATCAAAGCCAACAATTTCTATCATACAGGAAAAGTGTGTATATGCCAAGGCCCTGAAAACAACTCAGGTCTCTTCACTCAAGCGTGGGCTTTACTAATAAACCATTGTCCCTTCCATGGATGAAGCAAGATATTCTAGTCTGGATGGCCACTTTCAAGCTCTGAAAGCCATTTTGCCTTTTCAATACCCCTCCTTTGGCCTTCTGTTCCAGCACAGTGGCACAAGAATGGTGTCACGCCTATGTGTGGGAATGTAACCTGCCTTTTAGTCTCTTGGATTTTGTTACGTTTTGTCATATTCCATTTTACATTGTTCATAGTCTGTGAAGTCTCCCCAGCTGATTGACAGTACTTGTGTGAGTTTATATAGGAAAAGGAACATTTACTTTTATGAGGCTCTACATGAGATTCAGTGGAGAAGGGTTAAGTTGGGCAGAGGTTGCAGGGTGCATTCCTGTAGAAACTCTCTCAGCTTTATTGACTCTACCATTAACCCTTCCCCTCCCTACCCCAAAGCTTTATATTGAGGCCAATCTGATTGCTGACCAAAAAAGGATGGCGCTCACTTTAACCTATCAGTGTTGAGTGCGAGTGGGCAGCAGGTCATGCCCGGTGGGCAGCAGGTCATGACCTAAAACATTCCCTCCCAGACTCCATGGACTGCATGTGCCGTCTCCGTGGCATTCACTATGAAGCCTACCTGGGAAGCCTGAATTATGAGCCCCACATAACACTAAATGGCAAGGTAATGTTGCCAAAATTTATTTGGCCTTTGGGGCCTCATCCTGCTTTTCTTAATTTAGGCAAGATCCAAATTTGAATCAACCAGAGTTTGACTGAAAAGGAGTCAGGAGTGGGGACCTCAGTAGCTCTCTCCAAAGGACTGGGAAAAGAAATAGAAATACCATTTAAGGCAAGAGCCATTGTTTGCTTTAAAAAGAGCCATCTCTCTGCACAAGGGGAAAATGTAACCCTGCTCTGTGCTGTCCTGAATATCTATTTTGGAACAGTGCCAGTCCTCTGATCACTTCCCGATGCCTCGCTAATGCCAATTCAGCATGTTGGAAGGCATCGGGAAGTGAGCGTAGGACTGGCTGCATCCCAAAAATTATCTTTAGGACAGAACAGACTGAAGGATATCTTTTCTTTTAACACAGAGATGTCAAAAAGCTGCATCCCTTCAATATTGAATGTTGAAAAAAATCGCCTCAGCTAAACTAGCCCTTAGACAGATTTAACTTACAAGTTTGTCATAAGTCATGAAGGATAATGCTAAAGGAATTCCTCAGCATTTCCTTTGGCTTCCTGAGATAATTAAACACCAACACATATACATTCCTAGCCCTTTCAGCACAATCAATGACACATTCCTGAACTCAATACATTTTAAACACACGAAGTACAAACTAATAATATAATGTAATATAGATAAAATATTTGACCTCAACTATTTGTATTTTTGTCTGTGACTTGATGTTTTCCCCTACTGACTCCTTCCTTCATTTCTCTGAGGTAGAGGGCCAGACCCTCAGCTGCTGGAAACTTTTGTACCTCCCTTGGCTTTTAATAAAGCTGCAATGATTTACATAATTTCTGAGTCTAGCCCACAGTTCACGTACAACACATGTAGGACCTGAACTTGGAACTGCGTAGTTAATGGTGCAAATAGCTATGTTGAACTCACTGGGACTACCTGCATGTATAAAGTTACTCACATGCATAAGGATTTAAAGGACATGAACTTAAGTGGAAAAAGTGGGACATATCCTGAAGTATTTGTTCTGTTTTAGAAAAAAACCCAACCTGTTAAAACAACACTGCAGTCTTTAAGGGCAGCATCAGTGAAAGATGTACGGAGAGAAACTTTAAGACCGAGTACACAATTTGCCTCTGCTCTCTCCCAGGTCCACATTCTGCTACTGCCCTGGCATATGACCTTGGCAAGCCACTTTACTGCTCTGGCCCTGTTATCTTTTCCATGCATTGTCTGTCTAATCTGTTGTCACTGTAAGTTCCTTGGGACAGAGGCTTGTCTTTGACACTGCTTAACTTCATTAGGACCCTGATGTCAGTTATAGCCTCTCTACTGTAACGTACTGGTTAATCCCATTTTCCGAAACTTGTGAAGGGTGCATCCCATCCTTGGGACACAAAGAGAGTAAGACCCCCCTTTGAATGGTTTATTCCCCTCTTGCACCATAGGACTAATAATTATGTGTAAGACTATATTCATGCCTTACTGGACCCTAATTAAAAGATTTCTGCTGAAATGTTAGCTGGAGTTATCACTCCCCATGTTATTTCAAACAGTCAAACCTGGGTCAAGGCCATCTCAATCATTAACCTAAGGGTGGAAAAATATTTTACCAATTAAATTCATAATATATTGTCCCTCTAGGTTTTTACAATAATTTAAATATTATAATAAATACAGACAAACTTTGTATATCTCTGATAGTACAACAAATGCTATTTTTATTTGTGTTAACATATTTTATTTATTACAAAAAACGATAGAGTGGCTATAACAGCAGCATCTGGGCAAAGAGGTTATTATTGTCCCTTTTTGACCCATGTAATTAGCCAATAATCAGTGCTCTGCCAGGTTGTTTCCATTAGGAGGAGAAATTGATTATATGAATCAGGCATTTCTTTGGTGCAGCCCTGTTTGTTTACAAAAAATGATGTAAAATATTCTTGCTCACAATTACCAAGCTTACTTTTCCAAGCAGTCTTATGTCTCAAGACTGTCTGGTTCTGCTCTCCTCAGGGACACAGTCATGACCACTTCTCCTGTTTTCTGCCTCTTATACTCAGCCCAACTAATCCTAATCAATGTCCCACTGCTTGCATTTGCAGTCAGTCCCCCGTGAAGCCTTTCTTATTTGTCCTGATATAGTTCTTGCTCAAGTCTTCCCTATGTCCCAGTCCCTTGAATGGTGACTTCTGCTTCATCTACCTTGCTTCATTGCTTCTTCCACTTAGCCTGAATAAAGAGAGGCTAGCATTCCCTGTGTACTTTAACTATATCTGTTATTGCTTATAAATCAGACCTTTTGTTGACTGTCCCCTTTTTTTATTCAAAGGATGGATACACTAATCCACAGTCATGAAAACAAGTGTAAATTTTATAGTACCTGTGATGATATAGATGTAGAGGACCCAGGGGTATATCATGTCTTCGAGAGGCTTGGGGGATGGCCTCCAAAGCTAAGGACAGAAATTACACATATACCAGTATATGCAATCAGAAACAAGTTCAAATCTGTAATACAACAGAAGCTCAGTGATCATAAACTGCTTTCAAAATGGCCAAAACCAGTTTAGGACAAACCTGGATGGATGTAGGATCAGACTTAATTGATTTAGGTTAAATTGGTTTATTGAACATCTGCCCCAGATACCCTTCAGATTCAAATTAACTCACAGTCTCCCAGCATCCCAGGATGCTTTGAACCTCCCCTGCAAACTCCCCCTTGCAAGCTGGGTGAGCTAGCCTTGGCCCAAGCTGTCTGTTCCAGCTGAGCAGAGGCATGCTCTAGCACTCCTCACCTTCTGGCCTGAACCACTGCAGTATGTAGCTGCATTTCTGCAATCAAAAATGAACGTTTGTTAACTTGCTTATTGGTTCAATCTACACAGTTTAGACTAACCTGCAAAGATTGAATCAATTCAGCTTCAGGTTTTTTGACTGTCTGTACTTAGCCCAAATATTGAAGACTCTGAAGTTCCTTGGCATTCACAGCAAATTAAGACATAGTGCTATCGTGTACTAGCCTCTCAGCACTCATGGCTTGGGACCTCCCTCTCCCAATAGTAGGAAAGGCCTCTTCTGAATATGTGACGCCATAGGCTTAGGGGGCTCATAGTTGTGTTTTCAAGAGACAATGCAAATGTGTAACAGGAGTGAATGCTAACTGGAACAGCATACATTCTTGTCTGGAGCTAAATGTTCTCTTTCTGGGCTGAAGTGAATATGTTTTGTTCGGCTACTGCCCTTGTTCCATCCCTGATGTGCCTCCCTGCAGAATGCCATTACTGCAGATAGGAGGGGACAACATTCCCCTGGATGCGGCCTAGAGTTGCCAACTTAGACTGAAGCTATTCTGGGAGATTTTTTCCCCCCCAACATGATGTAATGTCATTAGTTGTATTGTTCAACCCATTCACGATATCAGTCTCCCAGATTGCTTTCAATAGTCACCAGGAGATTGGTGCCAATTTTGGTAGAGTCCCAGCAAATCTGGGAGTGTTAGAGACCTTAGTGAGGCTAGACTACTGGATCTGTTGCTTTTCCTTCTTTCATACCTTACAGCTTTGTTCTTTTGTCTTTCTTTTACCTTTTATAACTGGGAAACTATAATGTGTGTGATCTGTACTTTTAGAGCAGATATTTAAAATGTTGGTTTTAATGTACAAAGACCCAACACGGCTAGGACCAGCCTACTTGAGAGCTCTCCTCTTCTGTGTACAATGAGCACCTCAGTTGGATTCCCCTTGATATGAGACAAGGGACTGCTGGCAGGTCATATTCTCTGAGAGCCCATTGACTTTTCTACTCAGTCCCAACCCAGTCTGGAATAGATGGTCTGTTGACCTTCAGGGCATGCTGCAAGGTTCATCTGTTTACTGAGGCACATGAGGAGGGTGAGGACACACTGATAGGATTGAGGTGGTATGGGGTATTTATTAATTAATTCACTTATGATTTGTCTGCTTTGATCAGAACTTGATTTTGCTAGCAGGCAAAGCTAGCAAACAATTTGGATTTGTATGTGTTTTTAAATAATGGCAGCACTCCTAGAGCTTTAGGGTATATGCCTTTATTATTTATGACTGCAAAGAAATACATACAAACATATATGAACACAGGTATTAATATTCCTGGACCTTTACACATCTGTTCAAATCCCGCATACATTTTGGCTGGGCTGGACCCTTACAAAGTCAGGCACCAAGCAAATATGTGTGTAAATCTGGTCTAACAGTCTCTCCTGTCTTGCTCTGCAGCTGAAGAAGGAAATTGACTGTCCAGTTTCAAGGCAGGGCCACAGTTGAGAGATTAATGGACCCCCAGCAGCATCCTTTGCTGTTCGCATAAGTAGCTAGCCACCACTCTGATCCCAGAGTGTATCATCTTCTAGCTTATGTGTACACTGAGCCAGAGAATACCTGTCCAGAAGTGGAAAAAAATCTAAAACTACATTCAAGAGAAATACCTGGAAAATACACAAAACAAGGAGCCTGTCATAGTTCAAAATTAATGTAGTTTTACAGCCACCTCACAGACTTTGCAATGCTAGTGCACCTAAGTGCTGACAAGCTGGCCTGCCATCTCGTGCATTAGTATTTTACAGCTGAGACATTGTTTTGAAATGTTGAAGAGGATTCAGATTTACATCTGAGGAGCATTTTATGGTTTCCACATTTTTGCATTAGTGGGTCCTAGCAAAGACACAGCAATAATCTGAGGTGAAAAAATGCATTGCCTTTTTCAAATGTAACTGTTTGAATGGCTTTGAAAAATAAAGTAGAATTTGTTTCCTTGGATTTAAATTGGTAAATTATTTGAATTTCTCCACCCCTAGGTGAATGATTTAGATGGCCTTGACCCCAGTCTGACTGCAGGGATTAATGTGGTATAATGATTGCTGAGGCTATCATTGCAGCAGGCATCATTAATTATCCTTATTGATTGTAGCTTTCAAAGATAAAGCATTATGCTGACTGGAAAATACCCTCTTCCTGCAAGGTCAAGGCTAAAATAGGGAAGCTAAATAATTGCATTAACAAACAAAGAAATAAAAATAACCTCCCGGAGAACTGTGTAATTAAGATCCAATTACAACATTTAGTCTTGTTTACAAAATGACAGAGTCTCATCAAGTCATTTTCCCAAAAAATTGCTGCAGTACATGATAATTGCATTATAGCAGGTAACTGGAACAGAGCATTAAAAGGGGGATCAGTTTCCTTGAATATGTGTGACTTGCTCCTGCTGTCTGACTTACTCACCTACAAAAGTGCAAGGGCCTAGAGGGACTTGTCTAAAAATACTAATGATATGTTAAATGAAATGGGTGAGATGGAGGAAGTAATAATTGGCCTCAAATCCTATTATATTTCTTTTGGATTGTATAATGGAGCTTATAGGTATCCCAAGGATGTTATCTTACATGTCTTTAACTCCCCCTTTTTCCTGCTACATCATTTTTGGCTGCAGTGAGGATCTTTGGTTTAAAGGGATATTTGACTGTAATTTTCTCCAGGTTGAGAGAAAGATGTTAGACCTATAGTCCTATCTGTTCCATTCTGAACATAGTAAGGAACAAGATGCTTTTTAAAATGAAAAACAAGATCGACTTTGCATCCACCCTGAAGAAATTAAGGCAATCTGTTTATATTTTCCTTAATAGAAACAACCTGTAGAAAATGGTTAGTGAAGTCATTTTGCCGAGCATTTTGTTTCCATTTGGCACTGTGTAAACAGTAATGTGCAGTTTGGAACAGATACATTTGTAAGAAATTTCCCCCACCTTCTTTTCCAGCTAACATTTCAATATATAGTGAAGCATGAAAAATATATGGGGAGCACAAGATAGAAATACTAATGAGAGACAGCATGGCCTAATGGGTTGAATATATATATGTGAGACTCTGGGGCACTTGAGTTTCCATTTCTGCTTTGTCATTGATTTGCTGTTTATCTATAAGCAAGTCACTTATGGTTACATTTTGAAAAGCACCTAAGTCCCATTTGAAACAGTGACTTTATACGTTGAAGCCTGAGTCTCACTGAAAACTGTGTTTCAGAATCTAGTCGGCATGTCCCAATTTCCCTGTTTGTTAAATGGGAGTAATGATTTCTGACTTCTGTAAGTCACAAGGAGGTTTCATATTCATTAATGATTGAACAGTGCTGTGAAAATAAAAACCCAATATACATGTACAATGTATACAAGTGCTAAGTATTATTAAAGTGCTAATAGTAGCTTTTACTTAAGTATAAAGTGACAGCTGTTCCATTGCAGCTCCACTAAACTCCAAACTCCAAATTGCATGTCAGATTTTGTTTGTAAATTACATTGTGTTTCTTTTTGCAAAATTTGCCTAGGGCATCAGTTTATTTCATGTTTTGTGATGTGGCTTGTCATTTGATAGGATGTGATGGGCGTTTGTGAAGTGCATTTCAGGCTCAAACATTTTTTGACATCCATTTAATTATAATTATTTTAATTTTAAAATTTGTTTTTAAATAAGAACCAGACTGTTTGGCATGGCAGTTCGATAGTGAGCTTATTCTTGGTCTTTTAAAAATTAAGCCTAGGCAATATTTCTTTTAAACATAATATCTTTTCCATTAAAATTACACAAATATAATTTTAGCTAATAAAAAATAATGTGTACCATCAGGCAATATTGCTTCCTTCTGGTAAGCAGACACATACAGAATATGCAGATATGGAAATTTTTTGTTCCGATCATTATTTATGCAAGTAGTTCTTATTTACATGAGCGGTCCCAGTGATTTCATTGGCGATTTCTATATTGAATTAATTGAATGACAGGACTGTCTGGATTAGGCTTTTCATAATCTGGCCTTTTATGTCTGCGCCCTGCTCACATCGGTAAAAATAGGGAACTATTACAAATGTTTCTGGAAGTTGGAGAATTATGGCCGCATTCCAGTGGACTTAAGCACCTAAGTGCAAATCTAGTCTATCCTGCTTGAGTTCCTGAAAAACAGTTAATGCAAAAAGTGGGTGGATCCTGCTCTTCTTCACTGCTTTTTTCTTTCCAAATCTTAAGTGCATGATGTTGACATGTTACTACAGTAGATGCATTTTAAGGGTTTTCAAGCGTTGAACAGAGTGGAATAAAATCATACTTAGGTCCCCGTGTTCATTTAGATGCCAGCAGGTGGAACAGAATTTGGCCCCAGTGGACACAAACGTGCATAAACCTAATAAGTGTGAATTTCTTACCAACGGGAGTGTCACGGCGGGGTCCTACAGGAGGGCCGTGATCTCCTGAAGGCCCTCCGTCTGCACCAAGTCTGGCCCAAGACACCCTCAATTCTCTATTCTCACCCGCCACGACTTGGCTGACACTAGGTTTAGGGTGGGAGGCTACCTTACTACTGCCTTGGGCATGGCGTACCGGGGCCTTTGTCCCTGCGATCTCCCAGACCCACTGGGATGTTCCCAGTCTACTGGGTGCGCCCCAGGCACCCTGGCCTTAGGGCCCCTCTAGGGCTCTCTTTATACTTGCCTGCTCTCCGGGGCCTTACCAATAAGCTCGCCCACTCTCAGGCCTCTCTAGAATATCGTCTGTCCCCAGGACCTTCGTCCACTCTGAGGACCTACTGTCCAGCCCCAGTTCTTTAGGCTTTCAGCATGGTTCTGCCCCCTCTGGCCAGGCGTTGTGTCCTGCTGTCTTGTTGGAGACCACCGCAGCCTCTTGCCCTTCTCTGGAGGTGCTGTGCCGCTAACCCTCTTCTTGGGATCCACCGCAGCACCCTGCCCCCTTGGCTGAGCCCCTCTCTAGAGCTCGCCGTGCCTCCTCTGGGCTTCCCAATAATGCTGCACCTTGTCTGGGCTCCTCAAGTGGTGCTCCCCTTCTAGGGCTCGCCATGCCCCCTTAGGGCTTCCCAACAATACTACCCCTTGTCTGGGCTTCTTAAGCGGCGCTCCCTCTCTAGGGCTCGTCGTGCCCTCTCAGCGCTTTCCAATAATGCTGCCCCCCCCGTTTGGGCTCCTCAAGCAGAGCTCCCCCTCTAGGGCCCGCCGTGCCCCCTGAGGGCTTCCTAATAATACTGCCCCTCATCTGGGCTTCTCAAATGGTGCTCCCTCTCTAGGGCTCACCGTGTCCTCTCTAGGCTTCTCAATAATGCCACCCCTCACGGGCGCCTTAAAATATTGCCTTGTGCTTAGGGCCTAGGGTCTCTTCACCCCATCTAACAATATTACTGCGCCCTCTCTGGTGCTGAATCGCGCCCTTCTGGGCTCCGGGATCCCCCACACTGCTGGGGTCCCTGCTGAGGCCTCCTCCAACCCCTACAGCCTTGCCCAAACCACCAGTGTAATACAATACTAAAAAAACATAACACAAGCCTCTGGCTGTAACTCAAACACAAAGCACCTAGCCATAACAAAGTAAGCCTCCCGGCTACCACTCCACACCATTGCTCCAGCCTCTGGAGCACTTAGGAGCTGCACTCACATCACTGTCTCTGGGAGCTCCTGCCCCTCCCATTGCCAGCCGAGAACTCCCAGCCTAGCTCAGCTTTTGGGCTTTATAGGGCCCAGCTCCTCCCCCTTAGGTCAGCTGACACCTATTAGTTGCCACAGCAACCGTCAGCTGTGCTCATTATCACACTGCTGGGGCTTTTTCCCCAGCAGTTTCCCTCTCAGGAGCGGTGCAGCGAGTTGCGCCGCGACAGTGAGTGACAACATCTCACTATTTAGTGAGGCTTCCCCTGGAAGTAAGCCCAATGAAACCAATGCAGGACTTTCCTTTGATTCTAAAGGGGTTTGGATTAGATCTTATGCTTTCAGTAAGGACTCATAGGATTGGGGCTACACCAGGAAATCCTCTATAAATATTGAAAAACAACTCCATGGAAACCCATTTCATTTTGTGGTGGAGCTGAAGTATGCAACTACAGTTCGGTGCTATTTTTCCTGCCATAAAATGTTTCCTTAACTAACAAAAGATGATGGTTTCCATGTCCGAGAGCAGATTCCGAGAATTATAGTTACCTTTTCACTCAGTTCAATTCTTCTTGAAATGTGTGGCTCCCTCCTTTACATATCCGAATCTTGAAGAATATCTTAAATCATTTTGATAGCATCCAATTAACCAAGATTATCTTGGAATCTGATTAGTTGCATTCTAATCCCATTGTCCAATGACTACTCACTGGTTTAATTGCAGGAACCTAACTGCTCGCTGAACTGGGTCAGAATTTTCAATGTTTTGCAGAATCAAGCTTCCAGTTAAGACCCAATACTTCTCTCAATGTACAGTGGCTGCCTCTGACAACTTCATTAGTGGAAGAAGAATCTTAAGAGAGTTAAATATGTCAAATCATCCAATTAATAACACCAGAACTGGGCAAATATGCAGATTTTCATGACGATTTTAGTACAGAATGAATTTAACCAAAAAGCTAAACACCATGATCATATTGGGAAAATCATTTGAAGGGTTGTGCAATTCTTTGGCTGATAAGTTATAATAGATTGGAAAAGAAAAAAAGTGAAGAAAGAGAGATAGATGGAAAATACGGGAGCACAAAGAGTTTGTATTATGGTTCACACCGTGTGGAGAAGCAAGGAACAGAATGTAAAGACACCGGGGGTAAAGGAAGCAACAATAGCACCCATAGCAACAACAACTTCTAAAGGTGAGTTATAGACTCATGGATGCTCCAATACTAGTGTCCACTCCTTGATCTTAGCATCACAGTACGCAACGCAATACACAAGTGAGAGGAAGGCCCTCCTGCAGGGACAAAGAGACCCCCACTGATCAGAACATACAATAGCAACTCATTGTTTACTGTACAATGTAGAACAGAATATAAGTTACAGCAGCATGGAAAGGTCAACAGAAACAGCATAACCCCTCAACCTGCTCATTCATTTATGTGGAACACAGGCCATTAAAATATGTAGTTGGAAGGGAAAGCAATATTGAACATTTGGGGCAGGCAGAAAAACTATGAATAAAATAAAATGCCCAAACATGTAAAATTCTGTAAACCACAACTTTTAGTTACCCAACCAAAAATGCAGATGAAGTAGCACTTGCTAATAAAAAAAAGAACCAAATCAGGTTTTCCCTTGTATTTCTAACATGGGCCGTGCATTGAGAGTTGCGATAAAGAGTGTTCCTTGGCATTTTTGGCAGTGAGGAGAGGTGGTTAGTGTTTTCGCGATGCAAGGTCTGGGTCCAGATTCTTAGGTCTGCCATAAACATCCTCTGTGACTTTGGGCAAATGACCATCATTATTTATGTGTTATGTCCATTAGTTCCCATCTTGCAAGGATCTGTGCGTAATGAGTGGTATTCTACAGGTGCAGACACGTAGCTATTTCTAGGACCAGAGAATTAGTTTGTAAACTCAGAGCAAAGGCTGTCTCTTACCTGGCTGACTGGCACAAGTCCTTATGTTATGTTAGCAGGGGTTTCTTTCTGTGTTCTAGCTGAATTCAAGTGAACAGCAATAAAAGTTTGGGCCCCATTTTCAGAGGTACTTCCACCTGACCTCCAAAACTCTGGGTGTATTTTTTCAGTGCCTAAATTAAAAACTCTGTCTTAGAATGGCACATGCAGCCAGGCGTTATCTTCCTACATTAGATAGATCTCTTGTCACTGTTGTATCTTTTTGTAGCTGTTTTTGCTCTTCTGAAACTACTGTTTTAGGGAAATGGTTCTAATTCTTACTCCCTTTGTTACTGAATGCTTTGCCTGTAAACCCCTGACTTTAACCACATTTTCATTCAAGGCCTTACCTAAAGCAGAAGCTTTTGGAGTTTTGTTTTTGTTTTAACTTGCAGTGGTCACCATTAAAGAGTCAGTATTCACCACAGCCAGCAAAGGTTAGGCCCCTGCTGGCTGTGTGACTTATAGCAGATATTATGGGGATTCTGACTGAAATAAGTTGGTGTTGTTTTTAGCTAACAATATCTGTCAAAAAGAGTGGGGGATTTGCCTGGGGAGATAGGCTGTGTATTTTAGATTTCTCCCTTTACACTTACTGTGATATTAAAAAAAAAAAATCACAATTTTGATTTTCCTTGTCCCCGAGGGGGAGATTGACAAGGGCATTCAGTCCTCATAATTGGATCATTCCTCTGGGAAAGTTGGCTTCTCTACTGAAATCCTTAAATGCTTTCAGGAAAACTGGCTATAATGCTGTTAAAAATGTTGTATGAGACTGAAGGTACTGGGGCCTGTTCAACTCATCCAGGCCTAAGGAAGACAATGAGCCACAACAACGGGAACAAAATCTATAGCTCCCCTTTTTAGTTAAGGCCCATTACTTATTGCTGGCCTGCCACACATAAAAAAACACTCTCAATTCACTAGGGCTTCTCTAGTCAAGGGCTTGCCGATAAGAGCTGTTTTATAGCAAGTTCTAAAAAATATAAGCTTAAATTAAGGCAAAGTAATTAGAAACAGTGCTCTTTCTATAACAAAGGATTCGGACATTCAGCACAAACTCGTAAGATACAGGTAAGCGTCATAAAGCAGACTTCTGTCACACTAGCACTGGAACTCTCTTGGAGGAGCATACGATGCTTTACATTACATAGCACCTGAAAGGCTGTATGACAAAAAAGTTCCAGTAGTTTTCTCTCACCGAGACAACTAGTACTCTGACAGATAGCACTTTAATTAGAACTGGAGTCTTGGACCAAACAGAGCTTCACCTTCCAACTTTGCCCAATAGAAATTAGAAACTCTAAGGTATATTTACTGTAAGACAATTTAGATTGTAAATTCTTTGGAATGGGGAAAGAATGCCTTTTTCTTACAAGTCTAGGCACCAGGACTTGGGCTTCTAGGTGCTAATACAGGTCAAGCATAATAGATACAGCATGGAATGATGTCAGGGTTATTTAGCTTCACAGATGGAAGATACTTCTGACCCTACCACTGATATCCCTAACTAATATTTCTGTGTTGTGAGAAAGAAGGCAATCCTAGGTATAAAATGCACAGATAGTATATGGGAGGAGAGAATGTCTAAGCAGGTAGGGGGTGGAAGTTGATTTATTATCATTGCAATACAAATTATTGTTCTGTTATGATTAAAAATTGTGCTCACATGAAGTTTTCTATTAGAGAAAATATTAAGAGATGTAAACTTTTTCTAAAACCAAGCCAATATAGAAATACACACTAAGGAATTACTGCTCTCACTGGTTCTCGGCAAATGAAGCAGGCTCTATACAATTGGGTATATGCAAACAATTTTTATTGCTTCATTGTGGCAAGAGTGGCACTCAGAGAATAAGTCTTTGGTGATAAAAAATAAAATGGACTAGCAGTACTCTACTGGGTAATAGGCACATTTTAGTGAGCTACTGGAAGGATTCCATCAAATATAAAAGAATAATCCACATCCATGGCATAAATTGTTGGCTTTTAAAGACTTATTTTAGAGGATGAGGGTAAAATGGAATATTTTGATGAGATATAGTCCTCTCTTCCTTCCACATAAATTAATTGTACAATTTAATAAAATAACAGGTGGTTCCACTTCAGACAGAGCAGATGTTAGACTGAATGAATGGAGTCCCCTCTTGTGATCAATTCATCCCCAAGCTATTTCTTCCTTTATATTTTTCCCTTTCTCTTTTCCACTTCCCTTTTCCCCCTTCTTTTCTATCTGATTTATGAGCAGCTACAGTATGAAATGTTTTGTCTGAATTATATGAATATTGATGACTGGATAGTGTTGACTTGAGCTGTATTAATAAGTTCTCAGCACTTCCTGAAAATGTGACTTTTTAAAGTGCCGCATAGTCTTCTCATACTACTTGAGTCTCTGCTCTGCATATATTCCTTTCATAGGCTGAATTTTCAAAAAGCAGCTTCTCTTTGTAAGGGTACTACTTGCTTGCATGTTTTTGTAGATCTTTACCAAACAAAAAGTCGATAAATTAGATGGGATGAGACATGCAAGATCCAGTTAAACAATGGGATTTGCACGTGAATTAATTTGGCTGAAATGATAATGCTCGGGAAGTGCATGAGCAAATACGTGGATGCGCACAGCTGAGATCCCTGTGAAAGTGTAGCCCAGTTATACACCATTTTATATATATGTATTTTGCATTGAAAATGAAAAAGAAACCCCAATCATTTTATGGTTACGGCATTCTAGTGAATAGGAGGGAAGAACTAGCTGGGGCCCTAGGAAAGACTAGAAAATAATGTTAGGAAACATTTTGATAAGAAACTTTGTGGACTTATTCAAATATTCAGAAATTTCTGGAGCCCATTTCTCTTTAGATTGAACCCAGATGATTTCAACATTTATACATTAGTTAGAATGTCTCTCTAAACTTTCTGCTTGCCATGAGCTTCCTCTTTGGAAGTCCTTAACAGACAGCATTCAGCCCAGGTGACCTAGACTAAGGTAGAAGTTGACATGTTGTAGGGTCAGTTGTTTGGTTGCCATTTTTGGTCATTTAAAATGTCAGTGTCTGAAAAATTTACAGCAGATCATTATGTATTGTATATGAATATGCAGGTTGTGAAACAAATTTAGTCACCAGTCAAGCAGGAATGATTTTATCAAGAAATATTTGGGGGATTGTTCAGAAAACAATGTGAACCACATATAAAAGGTTTATAAAACTGAGGTACTTGGGAGAGATTTTCAGAAGGTACAAAGGGCAAATAAAAGCCCAACTCTCCTTGACAGTCAAAGGGAAATGGGCCCCGCATTCCATTTGTATCTTTGAAAATTGACCCCCCCAAAGTAGAGTCATTTACTAAAAGCCCATTGTATTTCTGCTGCTTATTTAGTTCTATTCAGGCCTATTCCTGTTGCTTTAACAAGTGCCAAATTTTTAATTTCCTTTCTGATCACTTCTAACTTCTGCTGATGTGTATTTCACTGGGCACTCACACGGAGCAATAAACAGCGTTAAAACATAATTACTAATTTCCTACTGGAAGTTTATAAGTGAGACTCAAGTATTTATTATGTTCTCCAGAATAGATTTAAGGTCTTGGAACTCTTCAAGCACTAAATCCAAGAAGGGTTATAATACAGTATATTACTCACATTTATAAGAGTAACTTGGCAGTCACAGCTTTGTTCACACAATTTTTGTTATAGCAATTTTGTTACTGGTAATTTTATTATAGAAATAAAAGAAAATACTCTGAGGTCATGTAGAATAACATTTTGCTCCTAACAAGCTACTTATATTCATTATGAAAATCATCTTTTATCAACCACTTAGAAACAATAGATTTTTAAACAAAAGTGCAGCATTGTGGGTGTTTATTTGGTCTTTTAAGAAATCACATTTGTAAGGAGCTAGTTTATCTTCTGGAGCTCTGTGACTGGAAAGGGATTGCTATATACTGCTCTCTCATTGTCCATGTGGTAGGGATACAATACTACCTTCCCATCAGTGTTCATTGTTAACTTAATACAGCTGCACACAGAAAAGAGTTGAGTGTGTGACTCTGAAGAGACATTGGCACGTAGCAAGGAAGGGGTTCCTCCCTGTGTAAAAAAACAGGTAGGTACGTCAATGACTTGTCTCACCTTCTGCTAAACCTCTTTTGTGGCCACTACTGAGCAGGGGCCTTAGCCCTACCAAAGAGAAAGGTGAGGGCCAGTAGAACAGTGTGGTTCCTGACTCTGGGTAGAAATTCACAATGTGTCAGATTCCCGCGACACACAGGAATGGGAAAGGTCAAAATTTCCAAAGCCACAACCCTTTAAACACATCCCAGGACAAGGAAGGTTGTGCAGATCCAATTTTTCTTGCCCTTAATATTTTCTATGCATTTTTTTTTTCCCCATAGATGAGAACTTCCCTAAGAGGGCTGACTTTTACTAGCTTTACATTTTTATTAGCCATCAGCGGATTACGATTGTTTGTACAAACAGTACGCTAACTAATTCAGACGAGCTCATGCAAATGTTCCATAAGTTGCAATCATGAGGGTAATACACATTGCTTTTTAAAATACAAATTAACTTATTGCATGTAACTCTCATCAAGAAGGAAAGATTGTTAAAGGCCTATTTGTATGCTTTTTGGATTGTAGGGCAATTTTCCCCTGTAAATATGCTGCAAAAAATGTACTAGTTTTAGAATGCTATTGTTAGTAAAGTTAATGTTGTTGGACTCCTTAACAAAGTTAAAGCTACATATAATCCTGATTTCCTATGTAAAAATTCTCTAATGGGTAATATTTAGAAATCAAAGTCTTGTGTAGTGGTTAATTTTCTGCATGGGCAACGCCAAGTTTAAATCCAGTCCAAATGCCACTTCTCAGTCACAGCTTTAAAGGATTAAAAATGATTATAGTGGTATTTGTCTACTTGCCTGATGCATAAGTTCATGTCAATGTTATCTTGAAAATTGACATTCAGTTTCATCTTTGAGGTGAGAGAATAAACTGTTGACTACTAGCTTCAGAGAAGAAAATGGATCAGCTATAATGCAATTAGAGTTGTATTCATAAATGATTATTTTAGCCCATTGCAAAGAACACATGGATAAGTAGCATACAGAAGAGTAAAATTAGAAAGTATTTCACTGGAATTTTGCATATGGTCTTTATTTTACAACACTGTATAAAGCTTTAATTTAATAAGGGCACAATCATGTCAAAGATGATATAAAATGCATTTAATTTAGATTGCTTAAGTATTTTAATTTCAATTTAAGATTTTTATCTATGACAAATGATTTGCTCCTGCTACCCTTACTCAAGTGAGTAGCCTTTATTTAGTCTTATTCATAAGAAGCTCTTATTTTTGTAGAGATTACTTCCAGGCTTTTTTGAATAGGTCCTATTATTGTCTCATGTAACTTATTGCTCCCCAAAACTAAGGCACGCACTAAGGAGCCTCTATTTATCATGTTTTCTGAAGGAGAGACTAGAGATCATTATGGTAGTATGAAGTGGAGTACATCGGAGGTTCTTTTAATTAACCAGTTTATTTAATCGATTTCTGTAATGACTTTGTAACAGAAAATTACAGAATTTTTAATTACAGAAAAGCCTCATGTAAAATAAGTTATCCAAATGGTAAACAAAATAAATGCTGCTTGCATCTTGCCCTTAAGGTGCTAGACTGTCTCTGGTGGTTTTTCTATGGGGACCAAATTCCAAAGAAGGAAGGCTCTCACCTTTGTAAGCTATAATGGTTCCTGATGTCAAGGCTCACTTCAAGCTCATCTGCTTAAACATTAGAATAAGCACCTTTCACTGGAAAATAAGAAAATTGCAACTACTTGCAAAAGAGTTGAATTTAGCCTAGGGAATTCAAACTTCCACCAAATAATGCTGCCTGCCAGTAGGGCTGTGCGAAATGGCCCTGTTCCATTTCAACTAGAGTTTCAAAGTTTTGATAGAACAGCAG
This sequence comes from Caiman crocodilus, assembly GCA_030014935.1. Classification (NCBI taxonomy): domain Eukaryota; kingdom Metazoa; phylum Chordata; order Crocodylia; family Alligatoridae; genus Caiman; species Caiman crocodilus. The sequence continues at coordinate 6,661,081 of JAGPOW010001918.1, read as the reverse complement.
TTTGTTTTGAATTTCATTCTGAGTTGAAACAGCTGTTCTATTTCGCTTTGTCGAAACAGCAAGGCTGTTTCAACGCTATTTTAGCATTTTGCCCATTCGCTATAATGGGAAAGCTCAAAACAGCCTCTCCCATCTGGCAGACAAATCGGGGTCCAACCCTGGAAGGGTTGCTGGGGCTGTGCTAGTCCTCCTGGGGCTGCGGGCCCCTGATCTGCCTGCCAGATGAGGGAAGGAAGCCGGTGCTGCCGCCTGGGACTGGGGAAGGGAACTGAGCCTGATTGCTCAGTTCACCTCTCCAGCACTAGATCGGGCTGGGGAAAGGAAGTCATCCCAGCTGGGCTGAGTTCCCATCCCCAGCGCTACAATCAGGCTGGGAATGGGAACTCAGCCCAGCTGGAACGAGTTCCCTGCCCCAGTGCAACCATTGGGCTGCTGAAACAAACTTGGCACAGCTGGGATGAGCTTTTTTCCCAGAGTGATGGTCATGCTGCGGGGTGGGGGGGGAGGAACTCAGTCCAGCTGGGCTGAGTTCGTTTCCCCAGCATGATGGTTGTGCTGAGGTTGGGAATTCATCCCAGCTTGGCTGAGTTGCCTTTCCCAGCCCGATCGTAGGGCTGGGGAGGGAAACTGAGCAATCTGGCTCAGTTCCCTTCTTCAGCCCAACTGCAGCACTGGGAAGGGGGAACTGATCCGGGGCTCAGTTCCCTTCCCCTGTGCTGTGATTGACTTCCCTCCCTAGCTGTGGGAGGCAGGGAGAGCCAGGGCTGTGCTCCCCGCCTGGCTGAGCCTAGAGCCACTGGAAGTGCAGCCCTGGTTCCCCCCTGTTCCCCACCACCTGGCTGTTGGCTGCTTCAAAACTCAAAACATTTTGAAAGTTTTGAAACATTTTGACTAGCCTCATTTTGTTTCAAGGTTATTTTGAAACCCTTCATTTTATTTTGATTTTGCAGCTGTGAGCTCGAAATGAGTCGAAGCAGTGTCGAAATGAAATGTCCAGCGAAATTTTGCACAGCCCTACCTGGCAGATCTTAACAGCTCATCAGAGATATGTGGTGAGAGGCAATCTCTCCCACGTTTAGTCCCGGACAATCCAGCTGTTTAAATATTGGCCCCAACTTCTTGATTCGTACCTGAATGCAAAAAGAAATTGGAGCATTTGTTTAAAGTGAAGTGGAATGAACATATCAGGTTCTAGATAACTATATTTTCTAGGAGCAGAACTTTCTGGTGTCATGGTTGTCCTGAAGAGGTGACAAAAGTAAGAAATTTAATGAAGTCTGAAATGAAGAGAAATTACCATCTCTATTCTGTATTTAGCTTTAATTTCTGAGAGATCATCACCCCTAGGATCCTGCCATCTCTTGACCACAGAAGAAATGCATATGTGCAAGATTTTTAGGAGCCCTAGGTCTCCATGTGGCAGTGTTGGAATCGTATAAGATCTTGTTTCAGCATCCATCGAAGTCACATGTCTCACAGTCATGCATGTGCTGGATTGGATCCTTAGTGAGGAAATAGCCAAATATGGGCACTGTTTTGGACCTGTTACTCAAGTAAAGAGTCCCATTGATTTCAGAATTAGACAGTCTAGTTCATTCTATAGCATGTTAAATTAGCAGAGCTCAAGGCAGTACGGTAAAGTTACTACTCATTAAATGCTTATAATAACAGTAGCAATAGCTAGCTCTTTTTTAATATAAAGACAAATATTATAGCTATAAGTGGAGCACAAATCCCAAAGATATGGATTCCTTACTTTTTTTCACCTATTCTGGGATTTTATAAATGAATAAAATCAAATGGCTGTGACTTTTTAATGTATTATTTGTCTATGTGCCTTTTTAAGCTTTTAAAAAATACATGAAAGAATGTGAATTGTCCCCGAGGATCAACGAACAATGGAAAGCAGTGATAATTTAACAAAAATAAATAAATTAATCTGTATACACTGGTGCTAATACAAATGCTTTGTGAATGGCATGAAAGATTTTGCATTATTTTCAAAATAGCACAAAATCTTTTTTTCCATTATAAATTCAATTTAATTTTAAGTAACATGATAAATAATGGCAAATTGAACTTTATTATGTATTCATGAATGCAGTTTAATACAATTGTTATTTCTGGCATTTGTGGTTTAAAGATATTCCCTTATGAGTAGATGTTATTTTTAATGTGCAAATTCAGAAATAATGACCTGCGGTTTCACTAGTGAATTAGTGCCAATACTCTAAGTTAGGGTATATGGAGAAAAGTCCTTTTCTTCCCAGCCCCCATCCTGTCTGACATTCTATGAAAGCCAAAGCTTTGATGCTATAACAGCCTATGTTAGGTAAATTAATATTATTACTGACACTAGGCACTGACTTTCCACAGAAAGGAAAAGCTAAGCTAGAAATCTTTTTTCTAACTTATGAAGGGCTTCTTTTTCTTTTAACAAAGACAAACATCTGAAAAATTACAACAAAATGTACCAAGTAGAGATTATTTTACAAAGACCATGTAAACTCAGAGGCATGAATGTCATTCCAATACATTTCACACACAAAGCCTTCTCCTTGGCAGCTTTACAATAGAACTGAGAGAGCTTGAGAAACTTGCATAGTGAGCAAGTTATCTAGCTAAAGAAAACAACCTCTCATTGCTCGTAAGTCTCAGGAGAGCCAATGGAGCAATCTCCAAGAATTGTTTTCAAGCACTTAATTGTTGCATTTTTGTTCTAGGCTTACTAAGTCTTTCTTATCCCCTCACTGCTTCTATCAGACATAACAACTGAAACTCCCATACAAATACAAATATAAACATATTGGCAGCCTTTGAGGCTTGCTTTTCAAGGTGAGCCTAAAGGATGAACAACATGAATCCACAGGCTTTTCTAATGGAGCTTAAGAGGAGGTTGTTCATCATCATTTCTCCCTCTGGATATACTCTTGCTGCACATTTTCAAGCATGGCTCTACATTTGTAAGCATGAGTAGGTTTGGCTCATGAATATTTCCACTAAGGAGTATCTGAATAAAGTTACTCCCAGGTGTAATTGTTTGTGGGATGGGCTTCTTGTTCATTATAGGATATTCAATTATATAACAGTGATCTATGCTAATGCAAACTATTCGTTCACCCCAAACAGAGTGATGTGTAGGCTTGCAACTTTAACATAATTTTTGCATTGCTTGTGGTTTGTCTTGTGCCATTCCAGTACCTGGAATTATAGACTTACATGAGAATTTTAGCTTTCACTTCAGAACTCACAAAAGCAGAGTACTGACCATCATGGTTGCATAGCAAATCTTAAAAACATCAGCTCTAGAGCCTGCAAAATGAGGCAATAATAAGCAACTCAAATATACTGGGTACACAGAAATTTATGTACACTTTCTTCACTGTTATGAATGCATATGCAAATTGAAAATTTACTACCCAAACTCAGTAACCCAGACCATCCCCTCCTTCATTAAAGTGTGAGGGAAGTAATTGTGGGAAAAAATGATCACTTCAGTGGGTGCATCTACATGACATGCCAACTGCACAGTAGCCTAATAACACTGCAGTACCTTGCTGAGATATGCTAATATGAAGTAGTATTAGGCTACTGAGCAGTAAATGTCACTAAAAACCCATGCGCTGCTGCTACTGCACAGTAGTGCGTTACTGCGCTTTGACTTAGTACTTGGTTATTCATGTGCAGTAACAATGGTGCATTAGTGAACATGCAGACACGCCCAGTGGGTCTTCCATTGGCATTCCCTAGCCCATGGCCCACATCCAACTGTGCAGAGATCAGGTTTCGGTCATGTGGCATAACTTAGATTCATTAAAGTGGTACCAGATATAGTGGTGTCAATATGAAATACCTGTAAAGTGCTCTTTAGACAGGCTTCTACCAGAAGTTATGTACTTTTTTGTATGGTTTTCTACTAAGGGTGTGTGGTGGTGATAGAAAATAGGGCTGTGCAAAGCTTTGGTCGCTGATTTGATTTGGTGGAGACTCAGCCTAATTTAGGGGTATTCAAATTGGATTTGGCCTGAATCAGGAATAGTGATTTGCTTTGTTGATTTGGATCACTGTCCTGATTCAATTTGGCCGAATGTGAATCTGAAGAGTTGATGCTGATTCAGAGAATCAGCAATTCGGCCATAGACACAGCTTTAAATGTTTTTGCTACATACCTCAAGGTACCAGGCGTGGCTTGCGAATGCTTGTGAATGCTGTGAGGATGCGGTGGATGGACTGCTGCCCTCCGTGTGCTCGGCGGTGGGTCTGGAAATGGACCAGAAGTAGTTTTGGTGCACTTCCGGGTCTGCCGCCAAGCACACAGGGGACCCCCCACCCCACGTTCCCCCAGCTCAGCAATCGGCTGAGGGGGAACCCCGGGTACCCCCCCCAGGCCCAGGAGACACCAGTTGCTGAGCTGGTGGGGGTGAAAGGGGTCCCCTGTGTGCTCTCCGGCAGACTGGAAGCGGACCAGAAGTGGTTCTGGTCCACTTCTGGGTCTGCTGCTGAGCACACTGGGGACCAGCCCACATTCTTGTGAGACACTCCATCCTCCCCAGCATCTCAGCATTCATGAGCTGCCTGATACCTCGTGGTATGTAGAAAAAACATTTAAAGTGGTGTCTATATCCAAATCCATGAATCTCTCTGAATCAATTTGAGGGATTCTGATTTGATTTGGAGAGATTAAAGGGTCTCCTGATTTGATTTGGATTTAGAGATTTGGCCACTGAATCGGGTTGAATCTCCGCTGAATCAAATCAGCGACCAAAGCTTCGCACAGCCTTATTTTCTATCCCCACCACCAATCAAAATAAGTTGCACCCTTAAAGCTCAGGTGTGACAGTCTAGCTGCATCTGAACTGGAGTCTTCTGTGGGCTGAACTCTGTTGATCAGAAATCATGCCATTTACGTCGTTACACAGATAGACTGGCAAAAGTGTGTTGTGCAGACCTGGCCTAATGCATGTGCAATTATTTTAATACAAAGGTGCTTTATACCTGCTTAGCTATTTTCATAGAAAACAGGGAATAACTTATAATAGCATAAGGCATCTTCATTACAGTGCTCATACTAGTACAGTATAACTAATTTGGTTGTAAATCCTCCTCACCTTCATATATGCAGATGGAACCTTATAGCAGCCTCCAGTGATGGAAAGAGAAAGAAAAATTGAGTTTCAGATACTAGTAAGGAAGACACTGGCAATAGATTAATTTTGAAGAAGTCTTTGCACAATTACCTTGAGAAAACTCAAAGTAAACTCTACTTGTCATTTCAATACTAGCTAGTATTTTTTTTTTCTTATCCAACATGTATTTGCTGAACTGGGCTCTCTGTTTTCAGCTTTGAAGTAGAGGAGGTAGACATTTTTATATGAAAGCAAGTTCCCTGTTTGACAAAACAGCAGGAGGCAAAGTCTACGAACTTCTATTGTAAAAGGCTTTTAAAAGAGGTGATGCCAGCACACAGGCAGCTTTTATGAAATGCTGCAGAGGTGGAGCAAGGTTTCAACTTTTGTATGACAAAAACAAAGGAACCTGGGCTGATTGCAAGGCAACCAGCTCACCTACTGATGTGCTGGTAAACCAGAAATAAATAAGGCAACACATTCATACTTTAAAAATGCAGTTATACATAATAAATATAGCACGAAATGGCTAATTACATAAACATGGGTTTCTTGCTTACCATCTCTAGGCTGGGAACTCTTTGGACTCAACTTTTTGCCTAGATGTAGGACATTTTACTTCCCTGTTCTGCAAAGATCACAGGCAAAGATCACAGGCTTTTCCATCTCATTTCAGGAACGGAATGGCAAAAATGGCTCACCAAACAAAATCTTTAGAAACTTTCTTTATCCTCATTGTTGCTTATGTTGGTCCTGGGTATGACCATAAACTGCATCTGACTGGAGGGCTGGTGGTAATGTGGTGAAGCTACTCATTGTGGGGTAGTTCCGATAAAATCCTACAATGCTGCAACCTCCAGAGTAAAGTGAGTATAGGACAGGTCAAAATCCTAGCCCCTGATGCCTTGTGGATACTCCTCGGTTGTAAAAAGGCTAAGAGACCTCACCCTGACAGAAATGTGTCTTCGCTGAAGCATTAGGCACTCAACAGCAGTTCTTATCTGTTGCTTTCTGGCCGAAGCTACAACCACTGAGGCACTGAATGTCTGGACTCAGCCTGGCTTTGGATTCTGTCTCAGTAGTCTAAAGGAGAGGTGGTAGGTTTTGGGTAGCCTCCACTCCTCCATACTCTTGCCCAGGCATATGCATCACAGGTCTTGGTATGATGGTCACAGGACTCCATAGAAGTGGATTCATCAGGCACCTGACCAAATTTCTTATGTGTACACCATGATCTAGAGGATCAATGGTTGCCTACTTTGTTGCTTATTTCAAAGTTACCCAATTGAAAGGCCTAGATACCACAAGCAGTCAGGACAGTATCTTTACCTGGCAAGCAAAACTTTCAGTGCCTTGGGCCTAGGCCATTCCCTCTTCACCACAGATTATGATTCACTGACAAGCTGGGTGTGTCTACACATTCATTAATGTGTCATAATTACTGCTCATTAAGTTTAGTACTTGGTTATCCAAGTACTAAAACCAAGTATTAAAACCAGTGCACGGTAACTTGCGCTACTGCACAGTAGCGCCGGTACACAGGCCTTTAGTGATGCTTACTGCACAGTAGCCTAATACTACTGCGCAGTAGTGTATTAGCATGGTTTTTGCCCAGCATACCACTGCGCAGTTAGTGTTTCATGTAGATGCCATGTAGATGCTGTCAAATAAAGCACATAGGCAGAAGACCAAGCATCACTGATGCAAAATCTGCTCCAAATGTACCTGTCAACAGCACAAATACCTCTTACTGAACCATGCCACTGCTGTAGAGAAAATCAGAGAGAATCTTGTCTCCTTCAATATCACAGTAGCAAAGGTATGGTCACCAGAACTATGTTGTTATAACAAAATAACTCACATATTGGAACCAATTTACCAACCAAGGTCTTTTACTTACAGAAACGATCAACCATATTTACATTTAATGTTACTGTATTCACAGTGGATACATACACCTCATAAATTATGGCAATTGCTATATTAAGACAATAATATCTATACCACCTCTGACTTGCAGCTCCTTTTTGGAACAGCAGTTTTATTAAAGAAATTGTGCTGAACGGCTCCAGTGCTGTAAATATTGTGCACACAATTGTCTGACAATAGAACATAGCAAAACCAGAGACTACACAATCACACCCTCAGTGATGCCAGTAAAAAAACTAGTGGAAGATCCATTCTCCTCATGGACTTGCTCCAATATTAGCCTTATTTTTCTCCCAGAAGGCCCCAAAATATTAATATTGACAAACATTCTTTAAAGCCATCCTTCATCGATGCTTTTCACTTCAAAATGCCCTACCAGATTCCCTCTTTCATTAGTGGGGTGGCACCCTTTTGAAGGACCAAGTTCAAGTGAGTCAGAAGGATTAATGTTTCGCCATCTTTTCATTCTTTTGAAATGAATTTAGGAATTGTGGTTTGATTGTGCAAGCTCTCAGCAAATTTTGTTAGTTTGTGGGTTTTCTGTGCACAGAGACTCCAGGACTGGCTCTCTTGCAGACAAAATTGTAGTTGTATTCTTTTAACCCTATTCCACAGCATTTGTCTCATAAAATTCCTCATTTTCCTCTTCTGCTAAAGTGTTTCTGATCTTAATGTCCATCTTATTTACAAAGAAAAATAGCAGCTTGCTTATTGTGCTTATTCTGTTGCTTTTCTATATGACAGTGGGTAGTTGTTCATGCTTTATAGTTGATACCTTTTTTAAATTTCCTTCCAGTTAAGCCTAAAATATTTTTAGCTTGTGGGTTCTCAGGATTCTTAATGTACTTTAAAAGAATTGACATTTGCCTTTATGCCTTCTTCTACTCATGCACACCCAATAGCTATTGCTTGAATGCATCCAATGGAATCCAATATGAATTAACCAATCAGACATTCTCTTTCAAGGATTCATGTACTTAGGCTAAATTGTTACTATTTGGGAAGAATCTCAAAACAATGAATTCAATCATATCTGCTAACAGGTAATGGCATTTCCACCAAACCCCTAGGCACTGTGGAGTGATGTTCTGGACATATTCATCACCAGACTTTGTTGCTGTCCACTGGGCATGTCTACATGTGCCTCTATGGCACTGTTGTTATTGCACTGTTATTTAGTGCTTCCTTTGGCAGCGGCACACAGTTATTTTTTGCTGCTACATTGCCATAGCAATGCAGAATAGTGAGGGAGTGTGTTGCTATAGTGACATAGTTGTGGCATCATGGTTTGTGCCTGCTGATGCTATGTCACCGTAGTGCATTGCTAAGGTGATGTAACGTCTCATGTAGACATGCCCACTGTTTACAAAAATTAGCTGATTCCAGAAAATGTTGAAATCCTTATTTATTGTGTATAATTAAAGATACCAAGAAAGTTTTCTGCAAAAATAGAAGGCATTTATAAAAATCAAATAAATAATGCATATGGGGCAAATAATGTAATTACATTTTTGCATATAAAAAGGGGCATTTCCATGTACCAGTGGTACATACAAATGTAGTTTATAAAAGTTTGAATTTGTATGTGTGCAAAACCTTGGTCACAAAAATTGCACCTACAGAAAACAGATGCACAATATTGCATTGATAGTTTGCATCTGGGTTAACCTTTCCTTAAAAAATAAAATCAGGGGTAGATCCAGATGCATCCCATTCTTTCAGTTGACCACACCATCAGAGAAGCATCTGGGGACTTTTTTTCAAGTCCCTGAAGCAAGGAAAAATCCCCACCTTGCTTCCTTTCCCTGCTCAGCATCATTTCCCATCCTCTTCCCTTCACTCCCCTCATCCTCAAACACTGCTCCTGCCTCCACCTGCCCTGGGGACTGGGGTACAAGGAGGCTTCAGAGCCACTCTTGCCCCCTCCAGTCAAGCTTTGTGGGGAGCTGTGATCAGCCAGAGACAGTGGCACCAGAGGTGGGTCCCTCCTCCCTGCCTAGTCCCTTCTGGTATTCCCTGAAGCCCAAGATTTGAAACCTGCCCACTCCTGCAACTCCAGGTGCTGTCTGTAGTGCAGCTTGTCTTCACATGTAACCTAGCTGTAGTGGGGCAAGAATAGCTCTGGAGCCCTCCTGTCCCTGCCACCTCCCTGGCTCAGCTGGGGGCAGTGGCAGCAGCAGGCAGGAGAGAGGCGAATGGGAGGGGAGATGAGGTAGGAGTGAAGATTTTGACCTATTTGAGGGATTAAAACAAAAGTACCCAGTGTTGCTCCTGTGGTGCAGTCTGCTTGCCCTTGTGTGTATGCAGGGGAAGTTGGGAGCTGGGGTGCAGCCACCCTTGCACTGCAGGTCACTGCTCCCACAGCCCTCTTTCTGAAATCCTGAATCTGCCCATGAATAAAATATATCTGTGGCAGAGGATAAGAAAAAACAAACTTTTTACTGTTTTTTAAAAGTGTCTCTCATCTTTCATTGGATGTTTCTGAATGCTAAAATAATCACAGATGGACAGATTAAAATGGCATTTGAGAAAACATGTACACATTCAGTAGTGGATTTAACTTGGGACCCAACTCCAAAATCACTTACATTCTTGTCCCACATCATGATTTATTGCTTGTATGATCATATCCTATAGGTAGTAGCTCTGCAAGCAAGAAGTAATGCTGTGAAAAACTCAGAAAGGAACAACTTAACTTACATATGGAACAGCTTCCAAAAAGAATTGCACCAAATCTAAGAGAGCACATATTGCCATTTTCCTACAGATTCAGTTAACAGAATTTATAAATCTCTATGGAACAGCAAAACCCTTCCTGACAGCTTTAATTCCTTCGTCTCATTGCATCCAATGAATTATCACACCACAGAGTAAGCTTCAGTTTCCTTTTAGAAGGAATTATATGTCACAGCCTGATCTTAAACTCTTATCTTATCCACTAATATACCCATCTGCAGTTTCAAATGCTTCATTCTGTTTTATTTAGATGTTTTAAAATTTTAAGTCCAGTTAACGAAGGACTTATTGTCCATTGTCTGAGTTGTCCTTAGGATAGTTTCAGCTCCAAACCCAATTCACTGAATTCTAATACAGTTTTCATGACCATTTATAATGAAATGAAGGCAAGAGAAGTCAGCCTCGTATATGCAAGGCAGAATCTGGCCCATAACAAGATAGAGATATCTTCTGTAATTCAGGTGAGATACTACAGTGATTATCATGTGGTAAACTGTGGACCTCCATTGATGTCACTTGGGCCCACATTTCTACGTTGTAGAGTGCATGATGGCCTTAACTATATGCCTTGCCTCTTTTTTTGAACAGCAAAGTATTCAGTGAACTTTTTTGGATGTTATAAAAAACAATTAAAATGTAGATTTATAAACAGTTACACAGGAGGTTTTTGATTTTGTCTGGTAATGAAAATGTATTACATTCACAAAGATATATGCACACATACATGTTAACATAGGGTAAAATAATTTATTGTCTCTTTCCTCTGTGCACAAGATAATGTTCTTCTTAAGGTGGTGAATGTCCACCAGGGCTCTGTAGTGCCCTGGGGTGTCATGAGATATATCTAAGAGTGCTGTGGGATGCTGTGCAATATTGGCACTGGTAAGCATGCAGACGCCTAAATATGACTTACAAAATAAACCTAGATATTTCTAATAGGTATAATATCAAAAACATGCTGATCTGTTGTGGTTTTTCTGAGTTCTTTGTCATGGATGAATTGCTTTATTATTTTTCTATAATCAAATGAGTGCGGTGATTCTTAATGAGGGGTGCTTAAAACTTTAAGAAGGTTGAGAATCGCTGTCTTAAGGGCTGTAACAGAAGAGTGGCAACTGTCAAATCAAAGCTTTTTATTGTCTTAAGAAAATAATTGATTTTTTTGGTCAAAATCTTGAAGTTTGAACAAGCTGAAAGAAAAAGGTGACTAGCAGGAAAACAGAGGTTGGAATGAAATATTTTTACATGGATAATCTGATGTTGGTGTTACCTCCTTATGTTTAAATTTATTTTAAAGGGGCACATGCAGAATATGGCATTTGAATCTTAAAACAGAAATGAGTTTGCAGCACATAAATGACTTTCATATTATTTATTTAAACAAATCTGTTCATGCTTAGAAAACGAATTGTTATTTTTATAGACCAAAATAAAGCAACCATGTCAACAGCATGTATTGAAGTACATTTTAAAGCCCACATTTTTCTTATTACAGGGGAGAGAGAGAGAGAGAGAGAGAGAGAGAGAGAGAGAACAGTTTCTACTACATGCAAAATAATGACAATGGTGTTTCGAAAAATATCTTTGAAGTGGTAGACAGGTGGTAAGTTTTGTGTACGCAGTTATACAAAGTTTGGGAAATAAACTATAAGGTAGATTAGTGAAGTTAAATTAAAAGGAAGAAAAAGACACAACAGCTATTTTCTTTTACTTGACTTGGAATGAAAGGTTATATACTGAGTGGTGGCTAGTACTTAAAGTTAGAAGCGTACCTCACATTTATTTCAGTTGGTGCACAATTGAGTCCAAGATAGTGTTAACTGCTTATCTTCATGCAAATACAGAGTCACTGTCCTGCTCTGAAGCATTGAACTGAACTGTGTGTTAATTTATGCTTAGAGAACTCAGATGAAACATGCAGATCTTTTGCTAACTCTACTATCCTTCTAGTAATAGTAACAGATTTACTACCTAAATCTTCCTCTGTTAATTTCTTGCCTTGTCGTAAAGGAGCATAAACCTACATACACACTAAAAGAAAATTACACATCCAGAAAAAATGTTAAACATACTGATCATTCATGTTTATCTGTCCCATCCATTATCACCTCTTATCAAGCAGAGACTTGAGTTCTTTCAGGTGCAGCAATTCTATCCCGAGATAACGCTGTATCATCCAAACACTGATGTTTACACAGTCTGGAAGAAACACTTGCTCCTTCCTCCCTGACACTAAAAAAGTGGAGGCAACTGTCTCTCCACTTCCACACATCTGGTACTGTCTGCTTTTCCACCAGTATGAAAGTGCTTAAGTGTCCTCAGGCCAGCCTTCCTATCTGTTAGCATTCTGTCACTGACACTTCCACAAGTAGTTAGATTATCTTTGCAAAATTATTTCTGAAAAAAGGTTGAACCACTAAATTAAAAGTGGTTGCTGAGCCTTGCAAAGCATGTGCTTTCTCGCCCCTCTCACCAGCATTTTGCTGGTGGGCAGTACATCAATGGAAGGATGACACTGTAATGATGGATTACTCACTACCATAATGTTGGCCAGCTGGAATAGCTAAAGCAAGCTTTAATTTACTATTTATAAAATTTTACAGCTGTATTTTCATAGAAAGAACAGCTGGCTAGTTGAGTGAGTGTGAAGGAGAGGATGTTAACAGGTAGGCTTGAAGGCCTCCTGAATGTATTTTAATTGAACTAGTGGGGGAAGGGAGTTCATGTACAGGACAGAAAGTAGCAACACAACACAGGAAGAAAATCCTGCAAAATATCACGTGAAGTGTTTGAGTGAAAAGCAACAACTACAAGTCTTAGTGTAACCTTATAAAAATTCTTAGGAGGATACAGAACTGCAGTATTTTAATCTTCTGCTAATTTTATGAATGCTGTATCATACAAATATTGTGTGGCTGTTACAGAGAAGGCATGCAAATTAAAATCCAGAACATATCATAACTTTGCATCCAAGGACTACTATGGCCAAAGATTATATCAGAAATCTCTTGATTTGCAGGTAGTCGCATTTTGCATTGTTCCTCAGCTCTTTTTACCTGCTCCATTATTATTATCAAGGTTAATATTGACACAAGTGAAAAGAATCTTTGAAGAATGTACTTGGGTTTAAGGCACAGGCTGGGAGTCAGGAGGCCCATTTAATTCCCATCTTTGCTACAAATTCCCTGGATAACCTTGAGCAAAACATATAATTCAGTGGAACTGTGAATAACAAGGTTTTGTGTTTGCAATGAAAGGTGCTGTGAAGTAGGTTAGTGGTAGTTCTTTTGTAGGTCTTGATCCTTCAAAGGAACCTGCAAGCACAGACCCTGATCCTGTGCCTTAAACTCAAGTATGTTCTCCAAAGATAAAAGCCATGGGTATTCACGAATGCCTGTAAAGTAACTGAACTCCTGAGACAAGTGCAAATATTATTATAAGAATGGAGCAGACAGGCACAGCAAAGGCCTTGGGGGTGGGGGTGGGGAGCCAGAATGGTAAGAGAACATATGCAAGTGATCCCATTCACTCAGAAATTCAAGATCATGTTTGTTTAACATCCCTTTTAAATTGTCTATTGCAACCCTTTAAGTACCTGTCCTGCAGGTTAACTTGTGAAAATCTCTGGATATACCTGCTTGTTTAAACTACTTGGCTCTGTTGCATGCATTAATTTTTCAAAATCTTATATGCAAGACCTCATCATCTCATCTTCAGCCATGGAAGGCCCCAGATACAGTGAAAAAGGTGTCCATGTGGAGCCTGAATAGGAAGAGGTTTTGGTCCATAATATCTAATAATTAATTAACAAGTTCATAGCATGACAGGAGTTATCAGTGCAGGTCTTGATCCTTCAATATGATCCACTGAAGAGGACATTTTGCCCCATATGAAATCAATGGGGCATCATGCAGGACTCTGCCTACACAAATTAGCATGGATAATGACTGCGTATACCTCAATGGATGATATGCCCGCAAGCAGAGTAGTGCTGGAAGGAGGAGGAATCTGCTAACACATGCTACAATGTCTCCATTGATTATGTATTTCTCCCCACAGCAGATACTACTTGAGGACTTCTGCACTTTCTGCTCTTTGTTTTTAATGCCCCATTCACTGAGATGAGTAAGGTTCTCTCAGCACTGCTAATACAAACATTTAATTTAAATGATTTATAACACCCCCCCCCCATTACACTTTGGATTCCAGGTCTTGGCTAAGAGCACATTTTTATAAAGTCAGCTTCTGCCTTTAAAAATTACACTTTGATATTAAACAAGGCTTTTTCAATGAAGAGTCAATAAAATCCTTTTAGATAGAGTTGAAATGGCCAAAATAATAAATTTATTTATTTTGGACTGGGCACTGTTTTTACACTGGAACAAATCCTGAAGTCCCTACTGAAAACAATGTGTTTTTGCCAGAACCTGAAGGTAAAAGTTGGGATATTTACTTAGGTTATATTCTTATAACTTAGGTTATATTCTGAAATCCTGAGGTAACCCAGTCATCACTATAATTTGCATCCCCTTTGTTTGTGCCACCTCCATAGAAGATGAGGGTCTGCTGGTGCCATTAGCATGAGTTCTGCTTTTTAGCTCAGCCTTGACAGACTCCTGCTCTAAAGGTCCCTGCTTCACCCAGTATTGGCTGACATGGCAACTGTCATCCTTATGTTGAGCAACTCCATGAATAATCCCATTAGTGTCAATAGGGACATTCATGGAGTAAGGTGCTATTAAAACTGGACAAAGGGTATTAGAATCCAGCCCTGGAAAGTTTGTAAGTGGCGCTTCTCCTACAGAGCCCAGCTTGCCAAAGCCTCTTAGCTAGCTTTGAAACTGCACGTTTCTCAAACTGTCTATTAGAGCTGTGTGCAATGGCACCGGCCTGTTTCGACTCGCGTTTCGACGGAACAGTGTTTTGTTTTGAATTTCATTTCAGTTTGAAACCACTGCTCCATTTCATTTAGTCAAAACAGTTTCTCTGTTTCGATGCTGTTTCAACGTTTTGCCCGTAGGCTATAATGGGGAAACTCAAAACAGCCTATAACTTTGTTGTTTCTGGCCTGATTTGGATGAAACACGCAGAAATGCTAGCCCTTGCTGAGGCCAAGAAGCCTGCCAAGTTTCAAGCAGATAGGTGCAGGGGTGTTGGGGAAACTGCACCTCAAGCTGCGGGCAAGCAAAACTCGTGACCTGGGTGACAGTGTGTGTGTTAAGGCGCAGCAGGATGAAAGCTGCAGGGATGCTAGCCCCTGCTGAGGCCACGAAGGCTGCCAGTTGTCAAGGAGATGGGTACAGGGGTTCAGGGGCCCTGCACCTCTGGCTTCTGACAGGCGAAACTCGTGACGTGGGTGCTTGTGCAACTGAGTGTGTCTGTCTTAGGGCACAGGGGAGTGAAAACTGCAGGCCTGCTAGGCCTTGCTGTGGCCATGAAGCCTGTCAGTCTCCTATCTCCTGAAAAGTGGCTTATAAATTCAAACAAGCACCTAAGCTCATCACCAGAACTGAAGCCAATTTCCTACAGCTCAAAACACAAAATCTCCCAACTGTCTCCAGTACCCCCACAAACTGCACACCAAGATCTATCAAAGACAACAGTGCCTCACTACCTGGGGGGCACATTCCTCACCAAAAAAATACTATGCCTCCAGTCTCTCAGGCCTGATCCCGAGAGGGAACAAATTACGACGCAAGCCACTTTTCACAGCCGGGCCTCTAAATTTTATTTCATCAGCCTCCTCGGTACAGTAACTCATGGGCTCAATATAGACAGTGGAGTTCTGACACACTGCAACCTGCCAGACACACAATTCCCCAGGTACTTCTGCACTTTTACCTGCGCTGCCACAGCTCTCCCTCCACCCCCTCTTCTGCCCCTCCCTAAAGGCTGTCCAGTGTGGCTACTTGCCTTTCTACCACACTTCATGGTGTGTTTCATGTCTCTCTTTTCTACAAATATATAAATGTATTTGTGTTCCTATATAAATTTAAAAATGTAGGTGTCTGGTGCAAATAAGAAATGTTAAACGGCAAGTATATGGCTTAGCCTTTGTATAAATTCAAAAGTGTGGGTGCAAGAGGATTACTAGTACTAGTAGGTGTGTGTGTGATGCAACTAAGAAATGTTAAAGAAAACAGCAACTATGTGGCTTAGTCCCTGTATCAGTTCAAAAGTGTGGGTGCAAAAGCATAGGTAGGTGTGTGGTAAAAATAAGAAATGTATAAAAGCAAATAGAAATATGGCTTTGTCCCTATATGAATTCTATAATTTATGTTGAAAACCTTTAAATGTATAGAAATAAAATATAAATGTATTTCACTTATTATATAAATTAAATTCTACAGTAATTCTATCCAATATAATTATAGAATTCAAAAGAATAAATCAATGAATATAATAAAATAAAAAAGCCTTGAAGAAAAAGGTATTCTTAATCTGAAATCCCTCTTGCTAGCAAGTAGGGAATCCTTTAGAAACCCCGTGCTGCTAGTCATAGTTGTCTGATGCTGAGTTGCTGGAGTACACAGCTCAGGATAACTGACACCAAGGCAGAAAGCAGGGCAGTTCAAACAATACTGCCTTTTATGCAGTCTTTCGATTCCTCCCCAGAGCGCTGGGATTGGAAGGGACCTCAGGAAAGGAGGAGTCACTGGCCAGCTATACAGTCAATATAAGAGCAGTCCTTCCTCCCTCTTCTCTCTCCCTCTCCTTACTTTCTGTTTCCCTGCAGGCAAGTCCAGCTTCAGCTTCGAAACTTGAAACGCTTAAAAAATTTTGAAACATTTCGACTTGCCTTGTTTCATTTCAAGGCTGTTTTGAAGCTCTCTGTTTCACTTTGATTTTGCTATTTTGAGCTAGAAATGAGTCAAAACAGCATTGAAACAAAACTGCCGGTGAAATTTTGCACAGCCCTATGGTCTATGTCTGGCCATTGTGTTTCTTGTATTCTTGCTCTGCAAAGGTTGGGAGCATCAACTGTGCAAGTCCAAGACAAAAAATGTGGACAGGAGAATCAAACCAGGCATTAATATGGTGCTGCTGGCATGATTGTCAGGATATTCCCACCCGGTACCTTATAGTACAACATAGGACTTATTTATACCCCAGAGAGCTCCACCGTGTTCTCCACCTGGTCTTTGAGAGGTAACTTCCTTGAGGAAGCTTTAAGCAGGATTACCTTGTTATGTCCCATCTCTGTGTTTCAAATCCTCCCTACGATGATGGGATGCCGAGGGCCAGTCACCACCGTGAACGTCTATTTAGCATAGCTCCACTGGATGTGAACTGCCATGGTGCAGTACCTCCTGTTGGCTCCTTGAGACATGAAGAACAGGACTCTGGGGCTTGAGAACTGGTACTAGTTAGTTCTACCAACTCCCTCACATCATAGTACAAGTTGAAGAAAATTCCTAAGGGAGACTTTCAGAGTTTTCTTCCTCCTCATCCCTTCTCATTGTTCCTTCAGGGGATGCACAAAAGGGATGTACAAGTCTTCAAGAATGAGGCTTCAACTAATTTTGAAGATTTGGTAAGTTTAAAAATGCAGGATGTAGGCTAACAGCACTCCAGTGTAAATTCACTCCCAGCTAAGAGTGATGGGAGCTATAGGAGAAAGATCAGCCTATACCTTGTACTGCCTGGCTGAGTTACCTCTCATCCTCCCACAATATTCTGTTTTCCAGTGTTGGGCTGGGAGACTCAAGCAGCAACAAACTATGCTTTTATGTTACTTTCTCTGACTCTAATCAGCATCCCACGTGAATCCAAATTAATTTTGTTGTAGAGTATAACTTTCCAGTAACATTAATGTTTAAACACTATATGCAGAGGCAAAGCTATCCTTGACTCCCATTTGTACGTATTACTAATTGCTGCACAATTATGGCTTTGAGGTAATTTATATTTGGCTATAGTGCTCTTTCATGCATTGCATATTTGCCAGGGTACTTTCCCACAGGAAAGTTCCAGAGATTGAGAGTTTTTTTATCTGAGGACATTTTTTGCAATCATAATTAAAGTTGAAAAGATGGAACTAATAATCACCTACACATTTACTTTCTTAATTTTGTCTTGTGATGTGGGAAAAACAAGGATAGGTATACTTACAATGAAATATTCAACACATATTGTACATACTCCAGGCTGATTATGCAAGAAAGGAAAGACAATGAAGTAGAAGGCGTCTTTTCTAAGTTTTATGGGTAGGATTTGTTCTTAAATGAAAAATCGTTATTTGTTTCATTAAAAATTCTGCTAAACTTTCCAGAAAATGGTCTTATGGAAGATGAACTGTCCTCGGGGTGGGGTGGGAGGTTGGGAGGGAGGAATTAGACCGGATAGGTTAAGAAGCTTCCCAGACTATTGCTCATCCTTTGAATGAAGCCAGTATCATTTTATTAGTTTTTGAAGTTTGGTTAAGGAGGGTTTTCCTCCTGCTGCTTTTTCCTCTCTTCCTAACTCTCAAAGGCTATGTTCTAGGCAGAGCTGGCATCATCACCTGTCATTAAAGTGGCCCAGCAGTTCCCAATATAAACTCTTGTTTTCACTTGCCAAACTTAATCTGCCAAAGCTGGAATTTTCCATGCTGGGTGCCTACCTCAGGTTGAATATTTTTTTAAAAAAGGTTTCAGCCAGAAAAGCTCAACCTTTGCCAAGAATGAGGCTAGGGAAAAAAATATTTGTTTTTGTTTTTCCAAGCATTAAATGATTTTACCACCATTTTGTTGAGAAATTTTGGTACCCCTTTGCTTTGGAGCAAGGGCTTAAAATTTGGCAGGAACATGGCCTTTGTATCAGGGGTATGTCTTTAGCTTTCCCTGTGAAAATCCACCCAAATCAGGTCACATTAGCACTGCACTGATCATGCCCCTCTTCCTCACAGCTTCTGCAAAAGTTTGGACTGCATGGCACATTCCCACAGAACAGCCAAGCAAGCTGCTTCCCTAGGATATAATGCAAGCTTCCCTGCAATTGAGACAGCATGAGGGGAGGCAAATAAGGCTCAAGTTATGACTGAAAGTTTAATTCTGGCACTTCCTAATGGAAAGCTGAACTATGCAAATATAATGTTCATTTAATATAAAAGTACATAATATATACAAAATAGGGAGAGAAATTGGTATTAGCTGCATACCAACAAGGCTGCTATTATTTCTTCCCTGTCTATACCCTACAATAGGTCATACTGACCGAAAAGCTTGTTTTTTTCAATCAGTTCACCTCTGTGTTTTGGAACCCATGAAAAAATAGCCAAAGCCATATTTCAGTAGAAGGGTTTGCTTGTAGCACGCACTTTCATTGTATAACACAGAGCCCAACAACCTACAGTATTTCAGTTCAATGGCTAATGGCTCTCTAGATGGGCTGGCAGAACTGTAGGGCAATGCAATGGGCTCCTATAGACATGCAGGAAGCTGGCTCTGTTGCACTGGAAATCCAGCATGTTGAAGCAGACTTGACTAATTGAGTCTGCTGGGGCACAGAAATACATATGCTCCAGCAGATTTTGGCGTCATGGGTATCAATGTCCCTGTGCCGAAAAATGGCAGTGGTGCACTTGGAACTAAAGCTCATTCAATGAACTTTAGTTCAAAGAATGATGCTGCCATTTTTCAGCATAGGGGATGCTGATACATGTGACCCTAGGGCACTTTTGATTAGCCCGGCTCACTAATTAAAGCATCCCCTCACATCTCCCAGAGCATGTGTAAAAATGCCCAGTGGCACCAAAAGCCACCAGCAGGCTTGCATGGCTTGCATTAGTAAAATCTAAGCCGTCTGCCCTTGGAATTCGTTAATCAGTTGGGGAACTGTTCATCAAAGTGCCCCTCTATCCTTAAAGGTGTGCTATATGTATCCTACCTGTTATAGAAAATGAGTCTATAAGATAGTTCTAAGAAGAAACCCACCTAGTGGCTTTTATTTGGGCTTCATTCAGTTTCATAGGGCCACCATACTTTCAATGACATGCAACTGCAATTGTAAGGCCAGGTCCAAAGCTGAAATTGATGGAAAAACTCCCATCAAGTAAAGAATTTTGGATCAGTGCCTTCTAGTGCTTTAGAACCAAAATTCTTTACAAGTATTAATGTGATATTACACAGAATTGGGGTGGCTGAGAAGTGACAAAACAATGGCATGTGCTCTGTGCGACTGCAGTTAATATAAATGCCATTTGTATGACAACATTTCAGTACAGTAGCTAACAGGTGTTTCTTCAGAATTAAACCTCATTCCTTAATCATTTCTTAATACAGTGGAACTTTGTCACTGATTTCAGTAGCAACAGGATGAAACCCTTATGATCAAGTCTAGAAGATGTTTTCATGCAGAGCGGTCACTTGGGATGGGTAGACATTTAAGGAAAATATGAGACATCCAGCAAGAATAATCTACTGTCCAAAAACTTTGTAACCATCATCAGTAACATTTAAAATTAATAAAGTGATGGACAGCTTAAATTGCTGAACTAACCACTTTCAGAACTGACACGGATATTCTCTGCCTGATGGTTTTCTTCATAGCAATAATGGCACAAATTCCACAGCTGTGCCCAACTCAGTGGAGGGAAAAACACAGATTGCTGCGGTCTCCTGATTCTGAGCTGGTTCTAATCTGACCCAGGACTTGGCACCTGAACGGTCATCTTAATTTACGTTAGTAGGCTCCCCCTGCCTGTGCAGAAGACACCACCAGCTGGTTTAGCTCACAGAGAGAAGAACAGGACTCATATTGAGAAGTTCTGTTGTCAGCAGAAGTTCTGCGTGAAGAGTGGTTGCAGAATCAGGCCATTTATCTTGGAACTGCCTATTGGCTGAATTAAATAAAATAGTTGTATTGATGCAGTTGGTGGTATCAGTTAACTATATGCAAAAATTCAATTTTGGCAATGATGGTATGCTATTAAAATGTTGATAAACATAATTTCTGCAGTTAAAAGAAGACAATGCTTTATATTTTTATAGCTGATAGAACTATAGCATCTTATTTTGTTTTCAAATGTTGTCTACAGAAAAGCATATGATGAGATACTTTAAAATTAACAGGTATGAGGATTGTAATTCTTATGGTATATTTTATCAGATCATTCATTCTTTCTGTTCTAATATCTTGAGATAAGTGTCAAATTAAACACTAGTCAGCTTATAATAATACTCTGCACTTTTGCAGCTTCCCTATCTGATTTGAAAAGCCTTTTTCCTCCACAAATGTACATGAAGTTGGTACTTTATAGAGGTTGATAGAATTACTTCAGGGTTAAGGAGCCTTCCCTGAACTATTTAACAGAATCTCTGTAGCACCCTATTTTTGACTATGAAACCTATTCAGAATGCTAAAGACTGATTTAATTAATGTGTCTAATTAATAGAGGGAGATTAAAATTATTTCTTTGCTTCACATTTGTTTTATGCTAGCTGCTAGCAGAAGCAAATGCCAGTTGAATTATATGTATGATACAACTCTAGCTTCTACTGAACATAAGGTTATCTCAATGTTGTTTTAGTGGTACATGAAATTTGATGTCTCTGACAATTCAGGGCCAGCAGTCCATGTGATTCTATAATTACTTTTGCCACTTTGCTTTTGTGGAGTCATTCATTATGAGAATGTTCTTATCTTGTCATACCTCCATGTCATTAGCAATGTTTTAATGCATTAGTGACCAAATGCAGGTTTAGCAGACAGTGATTAGAGCAGCAGAACTGCCAGTTGAGTGAGTGATGTTTGAAATATTGGAATTGTTCTGCTCATTTCCATCAAAATATAAGAGTAAGATGTCAGCATGAAAAACTGACTCTGCTCCAAACAGTGCTACAGCTGAAGACAGAGAGATTGTTATTGACACCAAGATGTGCAGCTGATAGCATTGCTGAAAAGAACAGTTTGCCATTTTATAATAGTGCAGCTGTATTCACAATTAACCCTATATTAACTTGGCTCTAAGATGCACTGTATTTTGTAACTTGATATCTGACCTAGCCTTGTAGTCAAGAAGATTTAATTTCTTCAAGTAACTAGTTTTTAGAGAAACAATCACCCACTCTAGACTTTTTAAGGTACACAGGCCCAAAGCTGCAAGCTCTGTTCTATATTTGTACATGGCCTTAGTTTGCAAGAGATACCTTCTGATCACCCAGAACTCTGACTGAGAAATTGCTACGGCATGTGTGTGGTATAAACATATACTTGCACAAACACACTACCTATCACGCTGGATTTATATTTAATAAATATACTTTATCGATTTGTAGTTTTATGATGGGAAGAAAGAAGATCCCTAAATAGAAATGTTAGATGTCTTTCCTAGCTAGATGCTACAGGGCTATTCTACACAGTATGTGAACTCCACATATAGCCTTTATGGGTTTGTGTTCCTAAACAAAAAGGAAAGCCAAACAGTGAAATAAGAGAGATCACCACAAGAGTTATTTCCCGGCTTGGTTTCTTCCTTGTGGACTGCACAAGCTATGCCCTAGATTACTTCTCCCCTAACAGCCATATTATTTATATCCAAGTTGGGGATGCTAAGTTATTTCCTTGGTGAGTCAGCAGGTGCCTTCTGACGCTGCCCTAGCAGGATCAACGCTGGCTAATATGGTGGGGTTTTTCAGTTTGTTAAAGGGAGGCCCAGTTACTTTAGCTTCATTTCTACTGTTTGGATATGCACAACAGAAGGATTAGAGACAGTAGCAAGTGTGCAGGGCAGATGTTGGCAGTTTGGATCCTGACTCCTGCATTAGAGAGAGTTTTATTTGGATCCTCCACAAATTGCATCACAGGTGGTCATGGCTAAAAGTATTACGGTCCAGTTCCCCACCCTGAGGAACCTAAATCCAACATAGGTTCTAGCCCAACATCATCGTTCAGAATACAAGCACCATCATTTCTGTGATAAAGTGATGGAACCATGTTGTTAGCTTATATTGGCAGGATGTATACTACCACTACCATGTCTCTGTTATTCAAACATTTTGTCCTGCATTTTATAAGAACACAGGACTTCAAACTTTGTAATAGCTAGAACTCTCATCTGAAAGAGAAGGCAATGTTAACACTGGGATTTACTTCCCTTTATGAGCTACAGAATCAAACTAACTAAAAACCTCTATCCTCAAAAATAAAAAAAAAATGGAACAGATTTTAAAAGAGGCCCTTTCAGTTTTGCAGGTGCACTTAATTGCTTTTTATGAATCAGTTCTCAGTCATCAACATATAGTAATTCAGTAGCTCCAAACTGAATGCTTCGTTGAAAGAGCAGAATTCTGTAACTATTGGAAGCACTTTGTAATATTTATAAAGAGGTAGAGTCTCAACCTGAGAAAAGCCACCAGAAAAGAAAGCCTCTTAGGGCACAATTCACAGCTCAATTGCAATAGGATTCAGTTGTAGTAACACCTTTACTTTAAACAGGAGCAAGTGAGATTCTGTAGAACACAGCTAATTCATATCTGTGTGGTTTACACCTGCTTAATTATAGCAGGTTACTGAATTAAAGATGAGCTAGTCAGTTGTTTGCTTCAGTTTTTACTTCAAAGGGCATTACTTCTTGATCAGCTGGAGGGCAGAGTTGAAAAGCAGCACTCTGAAATATAAGCAGCGGCTGGAGTACCCACAACAGTTCTGCACAGATGTTTGCTATGGCTCTGTATATGCCTGGATAGTCTTCAAAATCTCATCTGAGAGGGGGTTAGGAACCTCACCCTGTGAAGAATCTGGGTTCTGCTCTAAACGTGAGATTGGTGGTGACAGCAGTCCCTTAATATGAGGCTTCCAGGAAATAGGGAAGCTGTCAGTGAGTCTGGAGATGACTGAAGAGGCTGATCCAAGACCTGCATGTTTGACATAGCAAACAGTTCCTAGACAAAAGAGCAAATCCTGGTGACGTTGAGTCCCAGCTCTTTTCCTTTCTCTTTCTACTAACCACTTCTATAGTGAGGTGAATTTGCTCAAAATTAGTGATGCCTTGTCATACACGATGGTTGCACTAGGGACAATTCGGTACTGAATCTCCTGGGTATTGATGGTAATATTGAATATCTTTTTAACTGGCCTTCATGGTGTCCTTTTCCTCACCTCAAGAATAGTTATCATTGGTGAGCTTGGAGTATAGGATCTATTCTCAGAGCTGGTTGTCAGGTACCCTTATGACATGTTGTATCCAATGGGGCTGGTGCTGTATAAACATGGCTTCAACGCTGGTGCTCATCCTTCTGTCCTTCCAATTGATATGGAAGATTTTCCAAAGACACTGCTGATGGTAACGTTTCAAAGGTTTCATGTGTTTCTGATATGTTGCCCAAGTTTTGCATCCATACAACAGGACAGGGATGACAACATCCTGGCAGATGAGAAGTTTGGTTTGGGTGTTCATGTGCTGATCACTGAACACATGATTTTGGAAATGTCCGAACACAGCACTGGCAGATTTTATCTGCTGTTGAATACTATCCTTTATGTTTACTTTTTGGGAAGGGTGGCTATCGAGAAAGGGGAAATGCTCAACATTCTCTGAGGATTGTTCTCTAATTGTAATGTGTGGAGAAACAACAGCTGGTTGGTTTGGGGTGGGTTGATAAGGTATCTTGGTTTTTGTAAAATTGACAGTGAGTTAAATCATTACATATGCTTCACAGAAGCAACCAAGAGTGACTTGGAGGTCTGAAACTGAGTGGGAACATACAACACAATCATCAGCATATTGAATATCTTGGATCTTGGTGTTCGTTAGCTTAGATTTGGAGTCTGACCAGTTGACGTTAAAGAGAAAATGGATGCTACTCCAGATGGAAGTCTGTCAGCAACTAAATATGAAATAGATGCAATATAGATGGAAAAGTGTTGGTACAATCACATATCCTTGCTTGACTTGAGTTATAACAGTGAAGGGGTCCATTTCCAAGCTATTCCTTAGGACACTTTTAATATTGTTATGAAGCAGTCTGATAATAGTAACAAATTTTGGGGGGGTCTTCCAAAGGGTCTCTATCTTGATTGAATACAAATCCTTAGGTCAGTAAAGGCTATGTAAAGGTCTTGGTGTTGCTCACAGTATTTCTCCTGCAACTGTCTAGTAACAAATATCATACCTATTATATCTCTGAGTGGTCTGAAACCTCAGTGAGAAAAGTGAGTTTACTGAGGACAGTTCAGGTGAGAATCTTCCCAGCTATGAACAAGAGTATAATATCACACTAATTACTACAATTGGACATCTCTTTTCCTGAATATGGTTATTTTCAGATCACTGTCCCAGATTTAGCCCGATCTGCATCTGAAGATTCGATGCTGATTCGGGGATGGACACAGCTTTAAACTTTTTTTCTACATACCTCAAGGTACCAGGCACAGCTCGTGAAAGCTGCAATGTTGGGGTGAATGGAGCATCCCAAAGTAGGGGGGGCTTGCATGCTTGATGACTCTGGTCCACTTCCCCGCAAAGCTCCCAGCTCAGCGATCAGCTGCAGGAGGACCACAGGTGCTCCTCTGCCAATCAGCAGTGGGGGGAGTGTGCAGCAAAAAGCACAAGATTAAGGGAACCACTGCACAGCTCACTTCCAGTTTAGGTAGGTCCCTAATAATAAGTTGATAATGGTTTTATTTGGATCGGCATCGGGGTAGGGATGTCTGCACTGATAGCTGTTGCATGTTTGTTAGCCAGTTGAAAATAAAGGGTTATGAAGTATGAAATAAGGAATTCAGAAAATGGGTAGAATATGTTACTTCTGTTATAGGGACTATATTTGCTTATGTGACTACTTCATAACTCTAATGAAATAGTCATGAAAAATTCACTGGAACTCT
Source organism: Caiman crocodilus (assembly GCA_030014935.1). Lineage (NCBI taxonomy): Eukaryota > Metazoa > Chordata > Crocodylia > Alligatoridae > Caiman > Caiman crocodilus. The sequence continues at coordinate 6,635,483 of JAGPOW010001918.1, read as the reverse complement.
TGAAATGGCAGATACCTCAAGAAACCTTTATTCTATATCAGAAATATGGTTTATGAATAGTTAGCTCAGGGATTTGGGCTAGATGATCATGACCCTTGAAATCCCAGTGAATCATAAAATTCTGTGAATAATATTAGAAGTCTACGTCAAGGATGAAATCACTCACTTTACATCATAGATGAAATCCTGACTCCATTGAAGTCAAAGAGAGTTTTGACAGTGAGTGCCATGAGGCCATCATACCACCCTATGCTCTCTTTTATCTTTTTCTCATTTCCAATTACTATACTTTCATGAAAACACCCATATTTGCTGCTTAATGGCCTTGTGACTGTATGTCTGTACATTCACTGTAGTATAAATTGTCACAAATCTGTTGACTTCAGTGGAGTGTCATGTGCTTATGCCAGTAGTGTATTTACCTCATAAATCTAAGTTCATGACATCATAGTCAATAGGTCTTAGACTCCCAAATCATTTCAGTGTGTCTGAATATTTTACCAGTCATTTATAGCAGATTTGAAGCAAAAAGCAAGGGGTATATTGAAACATCTATTTTTTCTGTCAAACTGTTTTATTACTTCCTACTCTCTCGTGCTGCACCTCATTTATTTCTGGGGTTTGGATTTTTTTACACCTATTGTATCCTATCTTATGCTTACAAGCTGACCACAGGAAATAGTATTTCTTTTGATTGTTTTAAATATACTTACCTTACCTTCATCACAGGTCCCCTTGTTCTGATCTCACAGTTGTTACTGGACATTATAAAAATGAAGACTTAATTAGTTTGTACTTTACCATTCCTAATCTTTACCATATTTAAATCCTCTTTAACTAGAGGTGAAAGCTCCTAGTTTTTGTGCTTTTGAAATGCATATTTTGTCAGAGTCTCTAATTGTCATCAGCAGGGATTTGGGCTTTCTGTTCACCTTGGAAAGTGCCGTAAAACTGGATTTTCTCTTTTAAACGAGAAAAATGCAGGTAATGGTGGGTTTCCCCTTGCAGGCTGGCAGAGTTCCAGCCTGCAAGGGGGTAGGGAGAGCAGGAAAAGGATGTTCAGGCAGGGAATGTGCACATATACACATTCACTCCAGGTAGCCTGGAGAGTAGCTCCTGCAGGTAAATCTGGCAGGGTGGAAGGGGATTGAGGCCCCTACAGGGAGGGAGGGAGTTGGGCAGGGCTGTGGCTGGAGCTGCTGTCCAGCCCGGGTGGTGCATGGAGCTTGGGGCCCAGGGCCATATGTGGCCACAGGTCCCAGGCAGGGAGTGGGATAAAGCTGTGGGTGGCTCATTCAGGTGGCAGGGAGGGGGCTGTACACTGCTGGGGGGAAATGGGTGCCAGGACTTAAAAATGTGCCCTCCAGGACTGTGCACAGGGCAGATGTGGGATGCCTTCTGTGGGCTCCCCATCCTGCTGCCCTCCCCTTGAGGACTCCATGGCCCAGCAGGCAGGACCCAGCAAGGCAGGGCACAGCAGGGCCAGGTAGGGAAGTTCAGTGCTGTTGCCGTGAGCCCCACACTGCAGTGGCAAGGTGCCCCCTGCCCCAACAGCAGCAAGGACACAACCCTACACTGCTACCCCTGCTGGTGCTGGGCATGCAGGAGGCACTTCGCCATGGTGGTGAAGGACTTGTGGCGATAGCACCAAGCTCCCCACTCTGCTTTATCCTGCTGCACTGCCATGCATGGGGGAAGGGAAGCTGGGACCCACTGTAGCAGCTGCTTCCTCCCACGGGTGGCAGGTGGGGCTCAGTTGGGTAGGGGGCTGCGGACCCAGGTCCCTCGCACTGTAGCCGTGGCAGCTTGGGGCCCCATCCAGCAGTGCTGGAGGGTGAGGGGATGTGGGTAAGGAGTGAGGAGCAACAGCAGGGATGGGAGAGGGGATGACTGTAAACAAGTCATGAGGGATTTGGGAGCCTTTAATGAGAAATTTTTTTATCAGAGAATATTTAATTTTAAAATGTAGAAAACCAGGATCCCTGATCCAGCGTTCTCTCTAAGCTGCATGGTGTGCACAGCTGTGCAGACACACCTGGCAGCACAGCATGAGCGGGCCTACGTGACTGCACATGCCATGTAGCTTAGGGGGAACGCTGCCTTGGTCATCACCAGTGCTATTTTGTGGAGTTCTGAAACTTCAGGAATGAAAAACTAGACAACAAAACATGCTTGAATGAGTAAAAGCAAGGTCTTAACATTTGAGTAAATAGTCTGTGGGTGCATCTACACATGACACTGTTCAGTAATCTAATAACACAGCACAGTAGTATGCTGGTCAGAAACTGTGCTAATACTCTACTGCATAGTGTTATTAGGCTACTGAACAGTAAGTGTCATAAAAAAACTGTGGCCAGCGTGACTGTGTTATAACTGTGGTTACTGCACATTTAATAAGTACTTTATTAAGTAAATAGTAAACTAAATGTATAGTAACTACCGCATATTAATGAATGTGTACATGCCCCCTGTGTCATCTAAAGTAGAACACAATGGAAAAGGCAGAATAGCTAACCTGAAAGAGCAGTGGTGATGTGGCATAGGTGATCCACAGGGGTGCAAGTGCGGCCCCCCAGAGCACTGGTGCACCCCTGTCAGGCCACGCTCCTTATTTAGGTGATGGGCAGGGGGGCAGGTGGGAGCACCAGTGCCCACCCTGCAAGCACCAGCAAAAGTGGCTGCGCCATTTCCATAAGTGGAGGCTGGACTTCTGGAAGTGGCATGGCCGCTGTTTGGTGAATGAGATCAGCCACTGAGGCCCCCGCCCTTTGGTCAGTGAGATTGGCCGCCAGAGGACAAATCTCTTTATAAAGGTGTGATAGGTGTAAATATTGGTGAGAAAGAGGAGAGCAAGTAAGGCTTAGGATATAGCTGGCACCCAAACAAATGGATATAAATTGGCCATGGATAAATTTAGGCTGGAGGCTTGCAGCTATCAGTGTAGCAAGGTTCTGGAACAGCCTCCCAATAGGAGTAGTGGAGTCAAAAACACAATTGGTTTTAAGACAACTCAAGAGTTATGAAAGAAATGACATGATATGGTTACCTACATATATGGTAAATCTAATGATATGTTGTTTCCTATCATAAAAATAGCTGACATAAGTCCTTGCTAGATGTTACACTTTACAACCCAATAATGTGTTACAACCTGTAACATGATACACATGCACAGGGTTAAATCTCGTTTAGGAGCCCAATCATCACATGATGGCTAAAGCTTGATGGACGTAGTTTAGGTGAACCAGATGTAATTGAAGCAGGTTCTGCGACTAGTTTTGTAATGTCTACCACGCAAATGTGATTTAGGATCTGTCTGCATTGAGAGTTACGTAGTTTGTCCACCAGGTGTCGCTCCAGAGCCTGCAATGTCTTATCTCCATGCTTCTTTGTTGTGGGTGGGTGTGAGTGAGGTTAAATAGATAAAGCAGGTTTTTTGGCTAGAAGTACGAAGTACTCAATTATCACCTTGGTATTGACTAACTTGAAAATTTAAGTAGTGACTTGAGCGAGGAGGTTTCAGCAATTGGATCCTGGACTGTCCTGCAGCTATAATGACTCAGACATGGGTGTGAGAGTGCGCTGAGACCAGGCATGCTCCCTGCAGGGCACAGACTTGGGTGTGTGGTGGAGCTGGTATCTGCCCACACTGAAAGTAGATGCTTGACATACACAATAGTGGGATTGGCAATGTATTGTTCTAGGAGGTTTTCCTCTCATTCACCAAGCAATCATCCTTGGGGTGGAGGTGGGGTCAGGGGATGGGATTTGGTATGTTTAAAGGCCAAGCTTAATCTGGAGTGTGACATATATTGAAACTGCTAGTTCTATGCCAGGAATCATGGCAAGTGCTGCAAACTCAGATCCTCCAAATAAAGACTGTTTTGTTGCTACCAACCCTGTGCCAACACTGAAAATTCAAGTATGCATACAGATACAATTCAAGACTGTCATGGTCTCAGCAATGGGAGTGGCAAACCTCCCATTTATCATTTATTATACTTATAAAAAAAGTCAGACTCCATGTTAAGTGCAGTGAAGGAAGTGTTAAGCTAAGAAAAGAAAAAGCTTTTAGCTCTGTAAAGAAATAATCGTAGTATGAACTCCCTTTATGTTGTAGCAAAAGACTGTTTTCTTTTTCTTTGGAGGGGTAAAATGATGTAGGTTGCTAGAAGTATTAGCACTCCTAATGAAGGAATTTTGTCTTAATATCTGTCTTGTACAGTGTGCAGTGTGGGGAATTATTATTTTGAAAGGAAGAAAAGTATACAGGCTGTCTGTATAATTCTTCTCTATTGTTTTCTAATGCGATTCAATGAATAAAGGAAAGCAGCAACATGCACCCCAGCAGTGCAAAAGGCAAGGGATTTCAAAGCAGTTCGTAGACACAATAAAGCCTCAAAATGAACTTCAGAGTAACATTGAGCTTTACTCAGTACTGCAGTATTTGAGGAATGTGGTGGGTGAGGTGTGTGACTAACAACCAGGGTGGGAGCCAGGCACCAAGCTGCCAGGGGCCTGTAGCAGCAGCATGGATGTTGGGGTCCAGGAGGGCATCTGGGGCCCTTCAGTCTTCGCTCGGGCAGCACCCCAACCTTCAGTACAACCCCCTGAGACCCTGAAGCATTTTTTTCAGCTAAGCTGCAGTGAGGAGGTGGCTGAGAGTTTACAGTCCTATGCATTATGCTCTGTTAAATTTACCTTTATGCTAACCCACAATGGTTTTATCCTTATGATCACTAGAAACATAGGCTGCTATAGCTAAAATAAGAATGCCGACACAGACTTTAAGATTCATAAGCAAATGGACAGAAACTGGAAGGCTGGCACATAGAAGCAATTAGTGAGCAATCAACTTTGATAATTGCTACCACAGTGAAGTCAAGTAGCCCCTTGACCACAAACAATGGTGAGATGGTCATTTCCACCCCCCTCCTACCTCTACCCCTGCTCTCCTCACAAAGAAAAAAAGGCTCAGAATAGCAAGCTAATTCATTTTATTCTTTACAGACAGGACAGTTTTAATTTACTTTACATACATACATATTTTTAAACCTAAATTAAAGCTAAGTTATTAAAGTGAACTATTTAAATCTTAAATATTTAAGGTTTTAATATTAATTTATTTATTTAAAGCTAAGTATTTAAGCTTTCAGAGTATTTATGTTAAAGCCAAGTAATTTAAGTTAGAAAATATATCTATTTAATTTAATTTGTCTAGAACAGCGCCACCTGAAGCATGAGAATTCAAAGTACATGAATCTACTCTGCAAAAAACATCATGGCGTGCAAGCGCCATCCAGTGGCACTACGAGGTACATAACACACGTGACCAAATGAACGTATATCGCCCTCGTCTACATGGGCATGCATCTAAATCGGATGCAGCTGAATCCATATTTAGATAAATCACTTGCACATGTAGCAAGGCCTATAGTTTGATCATTAGTACAGCTTAAATGTCAAAGGTACAGACTCAAGAGACTACCATGAATGTACTGTAGACCATGGGACCATTTGATAGATTTTAATGTCTTTTTTAATTAAAGCAATTTATACTAAACTACAAAGATGCTCCCTCCATTTTTCAGAAATATCAATGTATGCAGTCATGGTTTATCACAGAATAAAACTACTGCTATAAATGGACAGCTGTTTTCACAGGAGAATTTTAAAGTAACTTAGTCTAATAATAAATAAATCAAAATGAAAGCAAAAGCCAGGACATGATCTTGTCTATAATCTATATCCTTACAGAGATGTAATATATATGGAAAAAATTCAACCAAACTATGTAAGGCTTTTTTTGTGCAGCAAGCCCACATCTGGTGGCCTGGATTATGCCTGTACCCACTTATCTGAGAATTTTCTTTTCTCTTTTCATTTAATTTTGCAAACATATTACAACATTTTATCTGTCACTCCTAATACTGAAAGACCATATTAGCCTACATATTACTTGGTTCCTGTCTCATGAGAGCTTTGATAAGACTGGACAGAAATAGTTCCAAAAAGCTGCATAATAATTGTGTCTTATAAGTGAAAATGAGCAAAAGGAGAGAAACAGTTTGGCTTGAAACAATAATTCTCTCTCTCTCTTTCTCTCTCTCTCTCTGTCTGTCTATCTATCTATCTATCTATCTATCTATCTATCTATCTATCTATCTATCTATCTATCTATCT
>JAGPOW010001918.1:6561922-6629200 GCA_030014935.1 Caiman crocodilus | reverse complement strand
TCTATCTATCTATCTATCTATCTATCTATCTATCTATCTATCTATCTATCTATCTATCTATCTGTCATCACAAAGAACACACATCCAGGAATAACAGGTGGGGAAATAACATGCCCACAGATAAATTCAATCATTAAACTGGAAGAAAAATAATAATTTGTTGGCACTTTATTTATTTATAGCAGGAAAAGGTAATAATGATCAGTGATTGATATCCACTTTTAGAGCTTTATAACCAGTTACACTATTGAGGTACTGGGAAGATTTCTATCCCAAATTTGTTTCTACACCCCAGTGGAATAAGATTCTGGAACAATCCTTCTGTTAGAAATAGGCAAGATATGTAGCTGCATTTAAGCTTGATAAACTCATGAAAGGGCTAACATGGTGTTATTACTTGTGTACATGATACATTTTTCAATTGGGAAGGTAAAATGTATATTAGGGTTGATAAAGCTTATTAAAGGACAGGCACTGCAAAGAGATAGACAAAAAAAGTGGCGATAGATTACCAAGGGGTAGATTCTTGCCAGTATTTAATAGGACCTTCTACTATAAAAGCAGTCTCATTTTCTCCTAAGTGCCAGTGCAGAACAATTAAGCCTTTTGAAAATTTACCTAAACACCTCCAGATATGGTTCCAGTAACTATGGACCCCACCCAAAAAGCACTTAACTATGTGCTTAAAAGGAAGTACTTGAAGTCTAAATCTCAATTTCATTGAGGCCTACAACACTAAATTGTTGATTTTCCTGCATATTCTCAATGCAGAATGGCAGGTCCCTTCCTGACTCCTGGCATCTCTCAGTCCACCTCAAGAGTCTTAGGATGCAGCTACATCAGGCTATTTTCCTCAACTGAGACTCCAAAAGTGGAAGCTGTGAAGTAGGCAAAGAAAAGTTCCTCCTCCCAGTCAGTGTCTAATCCTGCTTCAAGTTGTAGTGCTGCAGAAACATTTTACAATTTTTCCCTAGCTTACAAATTTTCCAAGGAAGGCGAAAATCTTAAGGAGTTGTTTTGCCTGCAAAGGAAAGTTTTCCTGAGGAATTACAGTTTGTGCAGGTAGGAAGCATATTTCTTTCTGTTTCTCAATTTAAGATCAGTCAATTTTCCAAGTGAAGTTGACCAGTGAGTGACATGTATTCTGTATAGATTTATTCTGGCCCAACGAATGTCTAGCAGTTTAGTTATATGTGTCAACAGGATCAGGAATCTTAGGCCACATTTTTCAAAGGGTCAAAGGACCTATGTTGAACACAGGTGCTGAAGGGGATTTAGGTTTTGAAAATCTCAGTAGGCACCCATCTGCATTTTTAGGTACTAAAGTCCCTTTAGAGCAGGGGTGGGCAAAATGCAGCCCACAGGCCAGATGTGGCCCACCAGGCCATTTTATCTGGCTTGTGGGTCCCACCCCAAAATTAGAAAATTAATATTTATCTGCCCCTGGCTGCCTGTCATGCGGCCCTCGATGGCTTGCTAAAACTGAGTAACTAGCCCTCCGCCCAAAATAATTGCCTACCCCTGCTTTAGAGAGGTTTCCTACAAATTCTAAACCTGCAAGTATGCTCCACCATACTGAACTTCAAATGTATAACTAGTCTCATCAAAGTTAATATAGCTATTCACATGCTTCAAGTGAACGTTTTTAAATATTGCAGAAACGTGGTTGTCTTTAGTTTCAAACAATTAAAATAAAAAAACAAACAAACATTTAAACTTGGTCTAATTAGAATAAACACACAGTGAAATGCATATTTCAGAAACTGTATTTGTCACCATTCTCCAAGAAAGTCTATTTCCCTTCCTCTTCCAAAAAAACTAATAGACATTTCGCCACAATAATAAAATACTACAGTGTCTCCCAAGCCACCTGAGAGGATGCAGAAAGTCTTGAGAACAAGGGATTCATGCCAACTAATGAAATTAAGCTCTGCAGAAGACAGACTAATTCAGGCTATGTCATTTTCACATCTGCCCTTAAAATCTACAGTAGAAATATTCCATTCAAGAAATCTCTAATCAATCCATTTGGCTTTAAAATGGTGCTTTTTTAAAATGGTGGAAATTTAGTAACATACCTGCAAAGTTCCAAAACACATTTTGACAGTATTCATAGAATTATTTACATATTTTAAAGTAAAACTTTTTCTTTGGAGGGCTAAAGAAATTTAGGCTAAGAATAAATGGATCTGCATAATGACCAGGCATTTTCCATTAGGAAACTTTTCTAGCATTAAACTAGTCTAAATGAGCTACACTTGCATATCGGAGAGCAGGTCTGGGTCCAAAATGTTAATTTCAATGAAGTTTGTGATGATACGGCAGAAAAACATTATTTTCTTTTTTCCTGGAAAAGTTAATACATATTTACTTTTCTTTTAGATTTGCAAATACACCTTGAAATGCTTCTGTAAACATGTCAATAGGACAAAAAGAAACAGTGACTTTCATTAGCAGTTCTGATCCTCTAATCAATAAACTGTGTTTTATCAAAGCTTTGTGGAAATAGTGTTGTACAATACTATTAGCACTTTGGTTTATTTCCTTTTTGAAGTGCTTGCATCTCATTCATAATTTGCACTTTATTTGCCACTTATCCATAATATGGCTCACTATCTTTTTGTTTGTTCACAGCAGCTCCATTTGTTTATTACATAACCACATCAATTAATACCAAAGAGTATCTACTTGTCAATACTCTACTTTAAAATGGTACTTTCATGGTCAGATTTGGTGTAAATTTGATAATTATTGATAATTTGATAATTAACAATTGATAAGTAAGGATTGGTAATTGCTAATTAATAATTGATAATTACTTAATGATAATTTGTTCTCCCAGCTCAGTCAAGGCGTATACTCAAGAGCAGAGTGGAGAAAATGCTTTAAGGCTATTTTCAAGGCCAGCTTGAAAGAATGCAACATCAACATCAACTCATGGGAGGCTATTGCCCAGGACTGCCCCAATTGGAGGAAGAGTTTTATGCAAGGATCTCAGTACTCTGAAATGTCACAACAATAGAAGACAGAAAAGCAGGAACAGCAGAAACAGCATGTTGTGAACTCTTGGGGGTAGGTAGTGTATGGCTTAGGGCCAACATCTTACCAGAGGACAAAATCAGAATGGGGATCGATACTACAACAGAGGGGTGGGCCAAACGCGGCCTGTGGGCCAGATGTGGCCTGCCAGGACTTTCTATCCGGCTTGCAGGGCCCCTAAAAAGTTTAGAAAATTAATATTAATCTGCCCCAGGCTGCCTGTCATGTGGCCCTCAGTGGCTTGCCAAAACTCAGTAAGCACCCCTTTGCCCAAATAATTGAATGCTCCTGCTATAACAGGTGCTCTCCGGTGTTATCTTTCTCTCTTGCCATGTCTTTGATCTTGTTTAAATTTGAGAGTTGGTTATGTTGGCTGATAGGTGTTGGCCTGCCCCTCAAAGACATTTTTTCACGGGGTTCTGCCTCCCTATACACCTCACCCTTGCCACATCCTAGGTGTTACCCAATTACTTCTTTTGGGCTGTGACCCCTTGTTACATGTATGGTGGTCTTTCCTATACTGCTAGGATCCTGGTCAGTCTGCCACTCATTCAGGGTTCATCCCCTTCTATCAATAAACTAAGAGCCTTCAAAAGTAAATCTACTTAAATCAATTCCCTGAATTCCTTAACCATCTCAGAAGGTGCATCAGCTGAAGTCCCTTCCTTCTTTCAGAGTTCACCCCCCTCTAACAATTCATTAGCAGTCCCAAATGGAAGTCAACTCAAGGCCAAACATTCATTTGGGGTTTATTCCACCCTATCAACTCATTTAGTAATCCCAAACGATGGAAATCAACTTAAGTCCAAGCATTTATTCAAGGTTGATCCCCTCTATCAATTCATTTAGCTGTCCCAAATGCAAAATCTACTTAAGAGATGAATTCATTCTGGCTAGCTCTATTGCCCCGCTCATGGAAGGCTTGGGCTCCTGTGCTGCATACCACCTATTTCCTTAGTTACCTACCTCAGCCTGGGGATTCAATTCTTTTTCAGTCAAGCTTCCTCAGTCTTTAGTTGGTGATCCTCAAGCTTGTTGGTGGCCCTCCGACCACTCATGCCTGTTATCATGCGCCCCTTCACTGCAGCTTGCTGCAGGCTAACAAGAACAGGAGAGCCCTCTGGCATCTTCCCTTCCCTTCTAGTCTTGCCCTGGCTGCCTCTCTCCAAGGCCGGAAGTATTGCTCCAGGTTCTCTTGCCACCAATCCGGATGGAACACTTACTGCGGTGGGGTGCTCCTGGCTCCAGCTGTGCTCCTCTTACCCGAGATAAGTATGGGGTGATTATGATCCCCAGGACCTCCTCAATGCCCAGCACTTCTCCCTTCATGTGGACCAAGTCAGGAATCCAGAACCATCCACCCCACAAGGAAACATGTCTGAGTTGCAATAGAACCTATCAACCCCAAATTGGCCTTGTCAACCATCCTTGACTGTGAGGGATTGCTGATAATGATGAAATTTGATAATTGTTATGGCAATGAATCATCGCTCAGTTAGTTTCAAACCACTGCATTCAGTGTTTCATAGTTTGTAATAATATTTAGGGCATTTCAGATGCTTCCTCATAATAGATATTGAAGTTGCAATGATTTTTTTCTGTAGATGTGCACGAGTCACTTTTAAGTGATTGATTTTTAGTTAATTTTAAAAAGGAAGATAAGAAAACCATGCTCTAAATTCAGTACAATATGTACACTTGAAAGCAGGGTTAAAGTAGTTTTAACTGCAGACATTTTCTTAGTCTGGCAATAGAACAGAAAAAAAATCAATGCTAATTTAATATGAAACCTCAAACCAAATTTTACTTCACTGCTCTTCATAAAGAGTATAAAATGCTGTATTTACCAACAGATGTTGTAATAACAGGACTGATCTGACTGTTAAATAACAACTTTAATTTAATCTACTTTAAAAATGTGTTAGTTTTAAATTCAGATTTTATAGTCCATAGTATAAGGTACATTAAAAGGTTCCTTTGAAAATAATCAACTGGGGCTGATCATTTCAAAGGCTCTGCCTATGGTGCATTCTTCTGAAAGGTCTCCTTAGGAAGGAAATCCTTTTTACAATCTTATTGTGATGTTCCCCCTTGTTGTCACCAATCCCTGTCGAAACAAGCTTTGAGGTTGATCTCCCAACCTAACAAATGTTGGAAGATTCATGAGACTGCTACCATTTGAGTAGAGGTTCAATGTTGCCTCACTAGCTCTGGTACCCAAAGCAGGTCATCTGCAGTTATCAGAGACTTCCCACTCAGGATGCTCTATAGAATGGACATAATATATCCAATGGAAAGAAATGGAGAAAGATTTGTCCCCTTTTGGTCTGTCTCTAGCCTACTCACTTTTGTCTTGACTTACGCTCTAGTCTGTCCTGCTAAGCATCCATGAATGTGCCACTACGGCAAGGTAAAGAAGTTCCACTTATTGTGCAGTAAGCATGCAGAAAGTGCTCTGCAACCATAACTGAACAGATGGTCAGGGCACACAGAGTGCTATAAATTAATTGGCTATTTTCTGAAAATCCTATTGTACGTGAATAAATCTTGGAATAACCATGTAGTTTATGATCTTATCTTTCATGAAGATATTTATAATCACAAAGCAATTGACTGTCTTATCTACAGCATTAATTGAAGCATGAATGCTCAGGCTTCCACAGACACATTCACATGAGTACATAAAAGGACATGAGAAGACCAAGGTGTAGCCTAGTTTGACCCTGGAGCAACTTGTTTCAGAGCAACAGGGGTGGATTATGTAGGCACCATTTTGGAGTATGAGAATTCCTGCTAGTGCTTGATTTTACTCATCCATAAAACAGGTTTTTTACTTTACTAGGGTCCAGAACCTGAAAAATAAAAAAGTTGATTGGGACCACTATGATCTCCAGAATGCAAAAAAGTGCAAAGTACTATTACCAGCAAATCAATTTTGATGCATCTATTATATACTGAATTTATTATGTACTCATTGCTGTAGCATTTGTGGTCATTACACACCAAATCAATAGAATCAATACTGCCCACAATGGACAACAAAGCATAGTCCCCCTCCCTGCTAACTATCCTTCTCATATGTCAAATAGAAAACCTCTCAAGGTTTAAGCCATAGTCAGCCAAGTTCCTGACTAGAGTTGTGCCTTGAACCAAACTGGAAAGCCAGAGTAGTCAGGCTGAGATGGGCTGGCAGGGATTCTACTGCTACAGATTCTGCTGTTAAAGAAAAAAGGCTGCTAAATGAAGGCTAGAAAATGGTATTTAGAGGTTTTCTTTTGGGAATTGGCTTGTAGGTAAAGTAGATACTGCATTAGAGCAATGGCCCAGGGGAATGGCAAGGATTAAGTGATTTCTAAAAGTCTGTTTGTGACAAAGTTTCCTTTCAACTTCAATTTAGGGTCCTTTGAACCCCTGTGTCATGCACACACTCAAACTTATCTGCCTCTCCAGTGGTGGGAAGGGGAGGGTGAGTTGCGTGCAAACCAGTCCCTGGGCGGTGTGGGGGCTGGTGCTTACCTTCATGGTAGCGGTGCCGGCCCCACCCCCTAGGAAGCACCCACCTGCAGGCACCCAGGTTGGGTGATCCCGGGGGACACTACAGCCATGGAGGGAGGCCCCTGCACAGCTCAGGCAGGGAGGCAGGCTCCGCAGGGTAGAAAACAAACAAAAAAACCCTAGGCTTTCTGGGTTTTTTTCTTGTGTAGCCTGCCTTCTCGGGCTGCTGCCAGGATGCCTGCACGGGCTGCCTGCAGAGTCCCTGAGCTACTCTCAGAGGTTTAGTTTGCTGCACCCCAAGTCCTTCAAAACACATTATGCTGCTGAATTTGCTACAGTGGCTGGAATTACTGCACAATATGCCACCAATGCAGGCAAACAACTACCCCATTAAAGCAATGCAAAAGCACTTAACCCATTTTAAAGTGTCCTGCACACATGCCCATCCATACATACGGCTACTGTGTCTGGAACGAGCAGACACCCTGTGTGAGGCCAACAAACAAGCAGGCATACACAGGCTGGGAAACTGAAGACATATACCATACTGTTCCATAACATGAGATAAGGTGGCATTAGGTTACAAGGCCCAAGTACAGAGTCCCTGAGATTTCCAGTTTTGGTGATCTTTTTGGACCAAATTAGGAGGCCCAGTAAATAACCAAATTAAGATGTGTGCATGTGATGGGTTTGTTAGAACAAAGAAATATGCTGACAGGACAGAATGTGAATAGTACGACAATCGCAGGGAAACCAGTCAGTGATGCCCAGGAACAAAAGTGTCATCTGAGGGAAGAAAGAATACAGAAGGAGGGATTTCCGAGCAGAAAAGGATCCCCAAGAGTGGAACCTGAGTCCACCATGGACAGAGGAGGCACCACTAGCCCATTTCACTGACAGGGAGAGGTGGGCCTCAGTCTTCAACCTCAAGGCTTCTGGCATCTGACATTCAAGAAAGAACGTCCGGGTGAAGCTTTTGCGTACTGGCCAGACATACCTTCCCTGTGTGATAGCTCTAGGACTGGTAGATATAGAATTGTTTGCATTATTCTTACCTGTATCAATAAAATTTGCCTATTATTGAATAGAGAGATCATGGTTGGCCTGTGGGTTTGGAACAAGGTATCTGGACCATAAATCCAGTGCTAACAGTAATTCAATGTGAAAACAGCCAGGAAGCCCACACACTGGATGGCACACAGGACCAATGTATTCACATTGGGCAATTAACACGGTGAGTATGTGCAGCAGCTGAACTTCTGAATCTTTTCAAGGTGGTTCATTTCTTTTGTCCTTCCCCATTCTGACAGGCAAGAGATGGACTGGCCGTGTGCGTGAGGCAAAGGATGGGAATTGAGAGGTTCTAGGTTCAGCACTCCTTTGTCTTTCCGTGGGAGTTTAAGCAAGTCATTTAACTCTTTTTTCTCCATTATCCATTAAATGGGGAATATAATTAATTTCTTCCACTGCTTTTTCTCCACCAGCTATTGAGAATCTAAGTTTTTTCAGGACAGGGACAGTCTCTCACCAGGTGTTTGTATGTGCCTATCACAATGGGGCCTATTTCACTTGGTTTCCAGGTGTTACTGTAACTAATAGAAGCAAACACAAAGGCTGCTAGATACTGTAGTCTCAACAAATTAAGCTTTTAACTTCTACTTCCTATCTGGCAAAATGCCCAGAAATTAAGATAACTATAAAACTATTAAGAGAAATAAAAAAAGATTGCTTCTGAGCAGTGCCATTTTTCCATATTTCTGTCTTTCTAGACTTTTTATTTGAGTTTCTGGAGTAAGAAATGGGACAAGGTTTATCCTTTTTTATATAGGACAGAAGGGACTGGAAAGACTGGACTTTCTCAGATAATGAGCAGCAGTGGAAATGCATGGTGTCCATCAAACTGCTCTTAGAAATGAAACTCACAATAAAAGTGCAAAAACTAACAGACGGGAAAATGAATAAAAATCATATTAGTGCTGGAAATTCAACTTTCTACTCTTCTTCCTGTACCAGAATTTAATAAAAAATCTGTCTAGTTTCAATGCTGTTGAAACCCACACGAGCCCCAGAACAAGCAACCTTTTGGGCCTTGTGTGGGACTGTACAGCGCAGATGCCAAATCGAATTTTTATTAAACCCAGTTCTATGAAAAAACATCTTCTTTCCTATTAAAGGCCAAAGCAGCAGTACTGAAGAGAAGGAAATGTACAGATGCTATCCCAATGCACTATATAATATTTCAATACCTTTACATAGAATAATTTTTTAGGATTAACTTAAGTGCATAAACACAGAACTGCATAATTTATGGAACAAAATAAGTTTGTCTTGTGTAGTTGTTGAATAGCATTTCCTTTCTCCTTAGCACATTTCCCATATTGTTATAATCAGAAATTCATCTACAATACAAATATTGAATTTAGAACTGTATTTGTATACACTTTGTGCAATAAACCAAATGTACAAAGTACCCACAGTGGAGTGAAATTTCATTTTTTTAAATTTATAAACAAAGCAATAGAAATGTTTATGTTTTATTGCTTTAAACACAGCACAGGGACACAATAAGCAGTGTATGGTAGGCATTTTTGCAATTATTTCCAAGTATTTCTTGGGGGGTGTTCCTCCAAATATAGTAATTATGTGACACAGAGCCTTTTACTATTATTTTTTTTCGTAAGAACCTCTAGAGAAGTACCCCCTTCTCCAGCAAATCAGAATGAATTCATATGTGCGTACTTACTGCTGAAAGGAATTTTTTAATTTACACAAGAGTAAAGTCAAGGCAATATTGTACTTTTATCATTTCTGTTATATTTCAGAGAACTTAAAGGCCATAAGTACCTAGAAGGGAAACCCGGGAATAGAACTCATAGTTGCATATTAAATTGTCTGCTTAAAAATCTTCAGTAGTTATTACATTTCTAATATTTTTTCTAGTAGGTAAAACTTGAATTATAAAGGTTTTATAACCACATGCTAGTGTTAACAAATGAAAGAAATGATGGGACATAAAAGGATGGAGGGCCTCATTCACCAGTCTGTTAGGACTTTTTTTTGTTCTACCTGAGCAGCATAAAAGGCTTAAAACTGGTGTGACTGATCAATTTATGATCTCCCTACCATCTGGGAATTCTTATGTCGTCTAGCATCAGTGTACCAGTCCTGATACCATCCTCCCATGCATAGGCTAAATGACTACGGCAAGAGGGTACATCTTGAACTCTTGTGGTTTCCTGGCTGAAAAAATGTCCTGTTGGCTATTATCAGATGGTTCAACTTAGAAAAGCCTCAAGGTTGCCCCTCTGATGCTGGACTCTTATAGCATGAAAATTGTACAGAAGGCGTAAGCTCTTGTAGGTCCCTCAAGTGAATTTGGAAGCAAACAGCTAGCCCCCAAAATCTGGCCCGATTGATTAGAATAGGCTGTTTATGCAAAGCTGAAAATATGTGGCAATGTGAATGCTGAAGGGGGAAGAGGGTAGAAAACCACAACTAATTTAGGCTGAACTTTTCAGTAGTAACCAAAGACTGTGGAAACGACCTTGCTTTTTGGCAATCCACCTTCCAGTTCCAAACTGGAAATGATAAAACTGTCATGCCAAATCACTTTTGAAAATGTGAACGTTGAAGTCTGTCCTGAAAATTCAGGTCCCTTGTACTTGCTCTGTTAAAACAAGGCGTCTGTGGAACAAGCTTACTAAGTTGCAAGTCAAAATAAAAATATTAAAATACGAATTTAGAAGAGTTTTATGCAAGAAGTTCCAGGATGGTCAAATGGATTACCTCAAACCTGTATCTATAATAATTATAATGACATGATACATAAAATCCCAAGATGTGCAACAAAGATATTAATACTGTTTCAATAGTAAGAGTATTACTGAATCTTTGGTTAGCATAGACAGAAAGGGAAAAGGATTAAATAAATCTCTAAGTAACTAAATTCCTTATAGTTTCCTGATTATGAGTCTCTCTGGAAAGTAATGACTATTTTGGGAGAGTTTGGTGGGCTTTACACCTGGTGTAAAGTTGAAGGAACAACACTGACAAGAGGCATACAGAATTATACAGTTTGGGATACTGGGCACACTACATGTTTCAAGTTGAAAGAGTTTCGATGGATCTGCACAGATTATCGGGATAAGGCAGAAAGGTAAATCTCAGCATATGTGCAGTGGCACAGATCCATCCCAAGCTTGAAACAGGGTGGGGGGAGGGGGCAGGCACCATTTGTAGGTGGCAGCGGTGAGTGGGGACTGCCCGCAGACGCTGGTGATGGTGGCAGGGGGAGGGGAAGTGGTGAGCGGTAAGCGGGGACTGTCCGCAGAGCCTGGTGGTGGTGGTGGCGCCTGCCCACAGATGCCGGCAATAGCAAGGGGGGGTGGTGAGTGGTGACCATGCACAGAAGCTGGTGGTGGCTAATCTCAGGTGGGGCATGTGCTACCCCCCCATTCCCCTTTTATGCATCATCTATGATCCCAAGAAGAAACTGGGATTAAATTACAACTATATAAAGTCTGTCATCCAAACAGAGACTGAGTTCAATATATCACTCCTGTTTTTGATATTCTCTTAGCTCTTAACAACTAAGAAAATATAGGATGTCAATGTATCAGTGTCAGACAAGGTTCTTTGGGTAGATGTGATATCTTTTACTAGACCAACGAAATAGTTGGAAAAATTGTTCTTTGCAAGCTTTCAGGCACAAACACCTTTCCTCAGGTACAGGGAGAGTCTGCTGGTATTCTGTGTTCTCCTGAATGGAGCAGAAGCCAACACGCGACATGCAGGTCTGTGGAAATGTAAACGTGTGGCAGTAATGATCAGAGGAGAAGGGAGACAAAAGGTGTGAGGCAGGTAGGTGGTGGATGAAAAGCGGGTGATACACTGTAGTTGGTAAAATGCAGACAGGTTACCCGGGGTTATTGGATGGCAGGCAGGTTAGAATGCATATGTAGTCCATGATTTTTTGTATCCAATAGATTTATGAAGTAAAGTTTGCAGGCTTGTCTACAAAAGGTGTTTTGTAACTCCACTTTGAGAACTAGAACTGAAAGACTGGAGAATGAGTGGTTGTCTTGTGAAAAGTGCACATCCACAGGCAATTGGGTGATTTTGTCTCTGATATATTTTTGGTGTGCGTTCATTCTGGTATGAAGTTGTTGTTTGGTTTCTCCTACATATTTTCCACCAGGGAATTTAGTGCACTGAATGAGATATATTACATTTCTGGAGGTGCAGGTGTAAGATCCAGGAATGGTGATCATTCTGTTGTGCGGTGTAGTGATTGTGGGAGTGGTGGAGATGTGTTGACAGGTTTTACATTTTTTGTCCCAGCATGGTCTAGATCCATTCAGCGTGCTTTGGGTCATAGGAAGTTTGCTTCTGCTGATGAGATTGGTGAGGTTTGGTGCTTATATAAAGGCTAGAATGGGTGGTTCTGGGAAGATCTCTTTAAGAATTGGGTCTTCTTCTAGTATGGGCTGCAATTGTTTGAGGATTTTCTGTATAAGTTCCAGAGAAGGATGGTGTCATAACTAATGGTGTGTGATTCGTGGGGATTTTAGTATTGTACTGCAACAATTCTTCATGTGGTATCTGGGTGGCTCTTTCAAAAGTGCAATCTCTGGAGGAGTGTCCTTTTTGAGTGAAAGCCCTGTAGCACTGCAAATGACAAACTGTGCATGTAGGCTTTCACTGAAGCATGTAGCATCAGTGGTTTTGCAAATATTGCTAATCTGAAATTGCAAATGTTATTAACAAATGTTTATCAAAAATGGGAACTTGGTACTAGGCTTCTCTGTCTATATTAGGCAACATATTCACAGTGCTAGATCACTGGTCCCAAGAAGTCAATTGGTGTTTTGCCATGAACATCATTGGCCAGGATTTCACTAACATGCTGGCTCCAAATGTGTCAAAGTTCAGAGGTGTTCTTCACTGGGTTGTGGTTCAGTATGTCCTGAAGAGGAGACCTGCTCAGATTGGGATGTGACCTTTCCTGATATATAGGGTTGTAGGTTCTGATCTACCCATATTCTTCTGTTTAGCTGAAGGAAATTGAAACGGTTTTTTTAAAAAAAATGAGTAAGATATACTAGCTGAGGGCTTGAAAAACAAAATCTTATTAGGATGAAGGGTGTTTGCTATCAAAGCAGAACTTTCCCAGGGCACTTCTGAAACCGTGCCTGTAGGAAGATGAGTTTTCTAAATGACTTTTCTAACTTCTTTTTTGGCTCAGATTGGTAATTGGTTCATTTCCAGGTACTAGCAAGAATGTAAATATGGAATGAATCAACTTTTTCCACATTTTCTTTAGCAGCCCTTTTATGAAGACCAGATTTTCCACAGAGGAAATTAAAAAGTACATAAAACTGAGAAACCAGGGTGTTGTTGAGAACAGCATCAGCTTTCAATGTCACTTTATAACTGGCAGTGCATACAGTATTCGAATGGCATTAATATAAAGTACAAAGTTTGTTTCAATTAGTTTCATTTTTCTTTGAGAAAAGGAATTATCATAAATCCCTGAAACAACATTTGTCCAAAAGAGATGTGTATCATTGCTTTGGAAATCTTTTATGTCTGTTTTTAAATTACACTTCCTTGTAAAAATGACTATACATTGATTTAATAAATACATTTGATTTGTGTGTACTGCTTAAATTAAAAAAAGACGCAGCATAACTCTTATTTCCTGTACAAGATCGTCAAATAGTTTTTTCTGCAGTAAATTCAGTCAGAAGGAACTTTCTATTTTACTGTGCATATGTGTGGTTTTTCTTTGCCTGTTAGTGAAAAGAAAGAATTTTCTTTAGGATTTGGTTCATATTTCTTTTTGGTTGGTATTCTTTTGAATGATTTCTAAAATAATCTCTACTTCTGAGTGCATCTATAAACATCTGAAAATTTGATATTTGATTAAAGACAATTGATTTGGACAGCTCAAAAAACCAGAACTTTATGCAAAGTGATATCTGGATTGCCATCTAAATATAAACCACATGTAAAGCAGATGCTGTAAATCTGCATTCAGACAAATATCCATTGATAGTTTTTAGTGGCGGCATCTTTCTAAGTTACAGCACTTTTGCACATTACATGCCATGTGAAGTGCAGTCTGTTTTGTATGCCAAGGCTAAGTATTATACATGTTAAAGTTCCTTCCCTTTCCATTGTGACACTAGAAGTATAACCTTTATTGTCAATGTCTCAGCTGAATTTTCTAAAGCAGATGAGTGGAAATTCATGGAAATAGCATGTGTTTCACCATTTTCCTTTATTTCTCCCTGAGGACAAGCAGCTGTCAGGTCATCCCCCATTGCAGAGCCTGAAGCCATCAAAAGCAGGGATATATTTGCCTTGTTCTGAAGGGCAGCTTTTCTGCCAACTGCAGTGATCACATAAATACCTTCAGGCCAGTGTATCTGAGTCATCAGTGAGTGACCTCACTGACAATCTGAAACCACAAAATGCAACTTATGAAGCTTAGCTAGGCAGGCCAGCTCGATCTAGGTATCGAAGTAGCAATAAACAAAGAGGAATGAATTCATTCATGTTCACGCTTATATTTTTCAGGGCCACGTGAAACTAATTCTAGAGACTAATAGTGGTATAAAACCCATCTATAGCTTTTTTCATAACCTTGTTACCTCAAGTGCTTTACAATAAAATCCAGGGTACCTAACAGAATTTGCTTTTCAATGTTCCTTATCTTTAATCTGTAATAACTTGCTGGGAACAAGGGAGACTTCAAAAAGCAAATAAATGTAGTGCTTTTTTATTTGCAGACCTTGTGTATGGAAGCGGGGGAGGGCCATGTAGGTACCTACCAGTACTGCGAGCTTTCCCATATCATCCCCATCCACCATAAGCCTCAGTCAGAAAACCACACTACAGGCTGAAATGTTAAATACACGTATACATATATTTTTATATATAATAAAATGTATCCATCCAAAAATTACATATATATTAGGCCTGTGCAAAGTGGCTAGTATTCACTGCAGATTCAGATTTGACCGATTGGGGGGACAGTGATTCGATTCAGTGATTCAAATCACTGTCCTGATTCAATTCAGAAAGTCAGCTGCTGCCAAATCTCTGAATCAGCCAGGCCCATCTCCCAGCCCAGGGTGCGGCAGCCCTGCCCACCCCAGCTCCCGGCACTCGTTAAAAAAAGCCCTAATGCTCACTGGGTGCTGCCGGGCGGGGGGCAATCCCCACTGCCCCATGCTGTGTGGG
The DNA here is from genome assembly GCA_030014935.1 of Caiman crocodilus. Lineage (NCBI taxonomy): Eukaryota > Metazoa > Chordata > Crocodylia > Alligatoridae > Caiman > Caiman crocodilus. The sequence goes on along the minus strand of JAGPOW010001918.1, from coordinate 6,614,419 downwards.
GGACTCTGCATGAGCTCTTCAACCTCCACTGTTGCTCCCTCAGCCTCCCCATGGGTGACCCGCCTGGGCCAGCTCCAGCCGTTTAAGAAAAAAAACACCCCAAAAACTCCAGGACTCTCTGCTCCTGCCAATGGGGGGTGACCCCTGCTGTCCCTCATTGCCCCATGCCACATGGGGGGCTCTGCACAAGCCCCTGAGGCTCCTGCAAAACCGGTGAGTTCCAGGGTTTTCCTTGGCTTTTTAATTTTCTTAAAGGGCCAGAGCTGGCCTGGGTGGGTTCCCATGGGGGCTGGAAGGGTGGGGGGCATCAGGGGGCTTGTGCAGAGCTGCCTATGCACCGTGGGGCAGTGGGGGCAGCAGGGATCGCCCCCCCCCAGCAGCACCCAGTGAGCACCGGGGCTTTTTCTTAAAGTACTGAGTTGGGGCGGGTGGGGCAGCCATAGAGAGCTGGGGGAGTGGGCAGGGGTCGGGGGGCTGGCAGGGGTCCCCCCAGGGTCCCCTCCCCTGCCCCTAGTACTTACAAGTTTGTAGTCAGCTGCAGCTCCCTGCTGCAGCCACCGGGGACTGTCTGAATCAGAAAAGCTCTCCAAATTTTTTCTGAAGATTCAGATAGCTTTGAATCGATTTGGACCTTTAAATTGGTCCCTTGATTCAATCTGGATTCAGAGGTTTGGCCACCAAATTGGGCTGAATCTCCTCTGAATCAAATCACCACCTGAAGCTTTGCACGGCCTTAATATATATATAAAATCCATCCCAATGAGGAGAATGCACAAGTCATTAAGAACAACTTAAACTGAGATATTTATTTTTACTAGCATTGAAATTCACCTCAGATGGAGGGTGAGCACCAGGCCCATGGAACACCTGAATAAAAAGAGCTTAACAGCTGTGAACATAAATTGAAGTCATGCCATGGGCTTATGTAGGGTTCTTCTACAGTCCCTTTTGCACCACACTGAATTTGAGCCTTAATAAAACTGAATTTCTCAGTTCAAACTTAGTCCCCTCTGCACTCAAATTAAGGAAAAGAATCTAAAGAAAACATGTATTGTTTATAGTTCTACTGATTTTGCAAACTTGCCAACAACCGACCTAAAGCAATGCCTGCTGAAGTCAATGGCAAGTTTCATTTGACTTTAAAGAGTGTTTGTTGGATTAGATGTTATGTTTTCTTAACTGAACTGCCCTGTCAGCAATAGCATATTGATTTCCCTTCCAATTCATATGTATGAAAAAAAGCTCTGGTTGCCCCTTCATTCTTAGAAATGGAAGCATAGAGTATAATCAGTGTGCATCAGTCCTACCTTCACCCCCATAGAATTAATTCCTCACTCATTCCCCATGGCACAACCAGAGAAGGAACATTTCAGGATGGGACCTGCTGATGAGCCATGGTCACTCATGTTCAAAACATCTCCAAGCCTATGTCTGGTGTGGCAGAAGCATTCCAGTTTCTGTAGCCAATAGCATACAGCTAGTTTTATGTGTAGGCTATTTTTGATAGTCCCAATGACCAGGTACCTCTTCATAGCTGGGTCAAGTGGAAAGAAGCCATTGACACAAGTCTGAGGTGGGGCTCAAATTCATACCTTTGAAGCCACAGAAAGATGCTTCAACGTCTCTGCCACCACACTTCTCTTTTGCCCCTTTCAAGAATAGCTTGCAGCAGGAGCTCAGTCTAGGCCCATTGACAATCAAAACACAGGCTTTCCACTATGCCAGTGGTCTGCAACCTTTTTGGGCTGTGGGCCCAAATGACTCAGTTCAGCACAGGAAAGCTACTGAAGCCAAAGCCCCATGTCCACAGACTGGAACAAATGGTTCTGTGGGCTAGATCTGGCTTGTGGGCTGCAGGTTGATGACCCCTGCACTATGTTTTTTTGGGTGTAATTCTTGTGCACATGATTTTTATTTTTTTATTTTGATGCATGATCTGAGTGCTGTTCATGTTCACTATGTTTTGTCTATGAAGCACCTAGACAGTAAAAGTTGTTTTATGAATAAGGTATGTTATCATCATTCGGGAGTAGATTCCATAAGGTCCACAGGGGGAGACGGTTTACTTTTCAGATGGTGCACTGGCAATAAGCATAGGAGACGCCTTAAAATGGCAGAGGACATATTTTAAAAGTTGGCTAATTAAATTCAGTATACGTATTACATATAAGAGAACTTTCAACACAAATCCATAAATTTTCCAAACTGAGACTTTCTGCTCCAAGTCACCCTAAACTTGGAGGAAGCCTAAATCAAGATCCAGAGTTTGGGTTTTAGGCCCATTTCTCAGCTGCACATACAGTAAAAATAAATATAACATTTTGTTGTAGCTCATTACTTGCTGTAGAAACTGTCGATCTCTTAACTTACCCAATCTAGGAGAATGATCAAGCGCAAGCAACTGTTTCAAGATTTCTTTCAGAGTTCTCAGCCTTCAAAGAAAAAGGAAAATCATGTCAAGTGCTTGGTAGACCTTGTAAGATGGAGACACTGTAACCATAGAAAGTTAGCTGATGGGGAGCAATGAGTCTCAGTATCTCTCAGGGTCAGGTCCTATCATTTTACTTCCACAATACAACTCTTATGACATCAACAGATCCTTCAAACCACCATGAAATTGAACAAGGAAACTTTGATCAAAATTATGGAGGAGTGTCAGAAAAGCAGGAAGCTTGAGATCTCTGAATATGAATGTGCTTTTTGTGGAGATGACAAGCTGGAAACATGGCAAGAGTGATGTGGTCAGCGCTTGGAATATAATCTCTAAGAGAGCTGAATGTGCTCTCTCCATTGGGATTATATTTTAGTTTTAAAAGCTTGTTTCTTCCCTATTCTGGTCTCTTGAATCACATGCACATACCATCAGCTCAAACAGGAAATATGAAAATGCAAGTGTTCCTATGTGCATATGAAAACAGAATATTCACAGAAGCTGTTCTGTAAATGTAGATTAACATGAGATCTAGGAACCTTGTATGTCATCAGATAAACATTTACAAAATTATGTGCTTTCATAGCTTTTTATACTGCAATCCAAGCATATGTAAGTAGCTTATTTACATTAGCATCTAAAAATATTTGTCCTATCCTTGCCAGCATGACACACGCCTTAGGATCTCCATGTTTGAACAGTAAAGGCTTTAAGAACTAGATGAGCTGCATCATTGTTAGTATGTAAGGCTCATCGCTGCATCATGCAATGCAAATTGCAGGACATGCCTCTTTATCAGCCGAGCTGTATTTTAATGTTGCTGTCACATTAAATATTTGTTTCTCCAACTCAGTAAATGACAGAGTCATAAAGTGCAGAGATAGCCAGCATCTTAAGTGTTTTTGATACCTAATGTACATCCTGATATTGAAAATAAACCACCTACATTTAGAACTAATTATATGCAAGCTGTGATAACGGATTTATTTTACAAGCACTGAACTGTGATCCACAGCTGTAATAACAAGCTTAGGGAAAAAATTACCAAGATGGATAACTATGGATTGTGAAAGCAAATTGAACTTTTGTTTTGAAATGGTTTTGGTTATTTAGGTATGTATAAATAGAAGGAGCATGGAAACAAAAAGAAAAGATTGTAATTATAAGCCAGTTGGATGGCATTGCATAAAGACAGTGGCTCCTCTCTCTGTTATTTCTTAACTCATCTTACTGAGCTCAGCCTGGGACCAGGATGTTATGTTACATTTCAGGAAAATTTGTGCATCTTCAAGAACAAGTCTCACTTTTGTGCATCGTTTTCTCAGTCACTTCCTTTTCTTGGAGGTTTGTTTAGTTAATTTAACTGACAGTCCCTTTTTTTAGTGAAACAGGGTCTTTTAAATTCAATCCTGTGCAAAGGATAGTTGCAGTTTTTCTGCCCTAGGAGAAGTTGTGGGAAGAAATGGTGACTCAGAGCCATGATCCCTTCCTTCCTCCTGTCTTGTTCTTATATAGGAGTAACTTACAGTAAACCCTGAAAACTCTTCCCCTTGTACCCAGCCAGCTGCACAGGCCAACACATATGAGGGCACAGCCAAGTGTATGTCTACTCCATTCTGGCAGGCTTAGAATGCATCTACATTTTTTACACAACTGTGTTGCCAAGAGGTCTGGTAGCCACAGCTGGAACACTAAATAAAAGACATAGTTTCAAGTGCATTAGTTTGCAGAGTTCCATTACCAGCAGCAGTTGAGTAGCTCTAATGCAGGTGGTAGAGTAATAAGGAGGACACATGCAACACAAGCTTGCATGTGCATTTTCTCTCCCCTTCCCTCCCTGCCCTCATCTATTTGCTTGGCTACTTTAAGGTCACATTTAGGAGCTGCTGCTGCACATAGACCTACTTGCCCTGGCTTTAATTTGCCCTCTTTGAGAGCCATGTTCAGCCCTGGACTTTTGCTTGGGTGACTAATCTGTACTGAACCCTGTGCCACTTGATATCCTCTGCTATTGTGTAGTGAGCCAACACTCACCACAACTAATTATTGCTGTGCAGACAGTTACAAAATAGCAAGATGAAACGGGAGAGAGAAAGAGAGAGAGAGAGAACACATGATTTGGAGCTCATGTGTATGGCTAAAAATTACCCTACTGTGTTAGGAGCAGTCCAAAGTTACCCCTTATGAAACACTGAAAGCCAACACTTTGAAATTGCATCACTGGTTTAGGGTCCTGGCATGAAGAAAGGCTCCTAGACAGCAAGAGAGTTACCAGGACTGATTATGCATATGCATTGTTTCTGGCTAGCAAGAACAGTTTTCAGATAGAAGCTGTCCCTTATACAGAGGGGATTCTTTCCTCTGCAGCATTAGGGTAAGATTAGATGTTACAATTAAACTTTGTTAAGGGCACTTAAAACATGAAGGATCACGTGGTTTATACTCATCAGCAAGTGTTAAGTGCCCTCTATATATTTTAAAGTTATGCCATTAGCTTCCTGATGACAGATCAGGAATTATATGAGGAACACTCTGACTTATGGGTTTCTGACTAAAATGTCTCAAATTAATCCAATGCTTGTATATTGAGATGGAATAGGGGAGGGGAGTAGGAAGTTAGTTACATTCTGAAAAAGGAGGAAGATCCCCAAAAGGGATTTGTGTATCAAGAACCTGCTCTAATTCCCGTCTAACAGCTCCATGACTAGCCACCTATAAGAGAGCAGTTCCTTTAAAGTACCCTCATGCATAATGGATACTCTCAAGCATAATGGATGCACAAGTACCTGCTGCTCAAGGGTAAGATGCTCCTGTCTAGTGATGAAAAGATTGGCTCTTTTCATCACTAGATATGATGATGTCTAGTGATGAACTTTTTAAAGTCTCACTATGACTTAAAAAACTAGTTCACCTCCTGCACTGTACCAGCCATACTGAAGGTATCAGCACTCCAGTTTTACTTACTGCATCAGGGAGTTAGCAGATAGCACAACTGAAGATAGAGCGTTATAGAGTGTGTTGGCACAAGCTCTTCCTTCTTTCTGTAAGTTGATCTGTAACCTCTAGGTATACAAAGAATTTCTCTTTGCTTTAGACTGGAACACTAGATATGAAGATAGGATAAAATCTTCTTTTGAGTTTGAGGGAAGCTCCTTTGTTTTCTCTGTATCTAATGTTAATTTCTGAAGCCTCTAACACATAGGTCCTGATCCTGATCACACTTAGGTTGGGTAATTCAAAAGAAATTCCACTCAATTTGGCCAGGTGCCACAGGCAAAATATTGGTGAGAGATCAAAATTAAGTCCTTAATTTTAAACCTGGTATAGCACCAGAACTAGGGGAAGAAAGGAGTGCAATCCAAACCCTCTGAGACATGTCTTCAGTTCTCCAGTATCCCAAAGCCAAGAGACAGAAGACAAGAAATGCTGCCTTATGTTGCCAGTGTGTTACATTTCCCCATAGCTAATCCTCCAAGGCCAGTTGTATATGAGGGTATGGGGGGCAAACATGGTTGCTTCCAGTCCTCTTCTCTTAACTCTTGCTCCAGCAGGATCTCACTTGCTACCCCTGGCTCTCCTAACTAACTGAAACCCACTAATATACATCTCTGTAAGGAAGCCCTGTCACTTTTTATGGCTTCTGGTCAAAAGTAGTTTACAGAAGGGAAAACACTAAAGACAATAACGTGTAATGCTTGTACTAATTATAACATAGCACTTAAGATGTGATGTACATGATGCACCATCCCAGTGCAGAAGACCACCTTTTGTAGCAGTCCTTGCCTTGTATTGCCTTGGCGAGAATACATGAACACCTGCCAGGCAGTCATGTCTTCTTCAGCTTACCAGAGATGGATGGGTGATATTTCAGATCTGAAGCATATTAATCAAATTGACCTGGTTCAAAACTACTTGTAGTAATATTAGGTAGACAGAAATTTAAAAAAAGACAAACCATGCAACGACTCTTAATGAAAACTTTTGTGCAGAATTCCAGGAAACAAAAACTCTCAGCAGTTTTGCTTACCTACTACCACATTACCCATATCATTAGCTAGATGGCTTATGTCAGTGGTTCTCAACCTTTTCGGGCTTGAGGCACTTCTTACTGGATTCAAGGCGCCACTCCAGAACTTCTGTGAATTGAATAGCACCCAGTTTCAAAAACTAATTTAAATATCACAGAAATTACCCACTTGCACAAGGGCTGTGCAATAGGAGTAGGGGAATGTTTAGCAGGAAAAAGCCTAAGCCTAGGTTTATCTACTTATCTCCTCATACCTCATCTACCTCCTCACACCTTGTGGCACCCTTCAGAGGATCTGGTAGCACTCTAGGGGGGCCTGAAATCATCAGCTTATGCTGTCCTCTCTGCATGTGGAACTCCTTTCAGTGTCAAACCAGAATTATATCCTTCTTTTCCTTAACTTAGAACACATATAAAGAAATTCTTAAATTTCCCTTCTCCTAGTTTTATTGCAGGTATGGCACAATATCAGTGAAATATACTCTTATTACCTGTCCATGTCAGGAAAAGCGTAGTTTCCGGGGCAAATATTTCTCACTTCAGACTACTACCTGCAAAGAAAAGGAAACAGAATTTTAAAAAGGCAATTTGTTTAACTTGGAAAGCGCACTGTTCATGTGCTAGATGAATTGGAGTGAACCCGATTTGTGACCAGCAATAAAAATAAAGGGAAAGAAAAACATTCTTCTTTCCCAATTGAACTTGGATTACATTAGCTAAAAAGAAAGAGCTGCACTATTTGTATAGTTTTGCAGTGTTGACAGATGATTAGTGGGACCGTAGGACGTTCTACTGCAGGGGAGGAGGCTTTCAGAGGGGATGAATTGTTAAGAAGCGTTAATCCAGGTTTCTCTCTACTTACTGGAAGGATCCACATCGAGTAGATGTTGGGGAAATTTGAAAGAGGGGTAGGAAACAGGGGCATAATTGCTTTGGGGAAAAGAGAAAGAGACAATGCCATGTGTTAGGCATAAGAACTGACTCAGGAAACCTGGCATCTGTTCCTGGCTCTGCCACTGACCTGCTATGCATTTGGTAAAGTCCTTTGGACATGCCTACACAGCAGGTGATTTTACAAAGCAGCAATATAGTCAAATACACAGCACTGCTCCAAATCCAGGCCCTCTAAAACCAGAAGCAGTGAACTGGCTAGCACTGCTGAAGGCAAACAGCCATTTCACCTGCTGCAGCACTGCCTTGCTTCCCGTTTGGAGACAGTATGTGCAGAGCCGCACGACATGTGAGAACATGCCCACTGTCCGTCACTGTTAGCTTGTGGTGCAGACATACCCTTCCTTTCCTTGTCTATTTGGAGTATGAGCTATTCAGAACTGGGATACTCTTGTAATGAGTATTTGTAAAGGCCCCAGTATGATAGGACCTGATTGTGGTGGGAGCAGATTGCTACAGCAATATGTATAACAGCAGCAGTCACCATCACTCCTCAGTGGCTTTTGTCATTTCTCTCCAAGCCTAAAGTGGGCTTTCTAAACCACGACTAAGGCAGGATGTAGTGATAATTTGTACAGTCAGTCAAACCACAGAATCCTAAACTCCATGAAATTCATCACAATAGATTTATCAGTTCGAAATACTTTTTTAATCTGAAAGCCTGTCCTGTTAGAGTCCATTGGGCATTGGCTTCATTTGAGTTCTCTGACAGCAATGTCACAAGTTTCACAGTTAAAAAACATACTTTTATTGTGGTGGCTGATATGGCTTGAGATTTCTAAGATTTTCAGACATATTAGGCAACACATTTCTTTCAGTACCAACCCCCACACTGCATTTCTGGCAAAGTCATGTCTCGCATAAACACAAATCAAGGCACTTTGGCTGAGTGCATGGGTTGGGAGGGAAGGGCAGAAACCGCTTATGGTTGCAGTTTGGGAAAGCACACTTGCTGAGCCTGGGGTTTGCCAACAGTGCTTACCACATTAACACCACAAACTAGACACACTAGGTGCTACTTTACATTTCACAGCCTCAGAACTACTGTGACTGTGCCAGGAAATCAAGCTGAATTCAACTGAACAGCAGTGGACCTTACTAAATTTGTCATTTTGGTCTTACTCAATTTCTTCCATTTGTAGGTATGTTTGTTAGGTCAGATGCTCGGGCATGGCCAGAATACACAGAGTTAGCATCACAGCTGTGGAAAAAGAAACTTAAAACTCTAATCTCAAGAGCTCTAGGAATTGGGCTGCTGTGCGCTGCTTCCTCCCTACATCATGATGAGTTGTAATGTTCCACAAAGGTATGACAATATAAGGATTAAGATAGTCAAGGGGCATCCTGACTGTGACCATGTGTAACCAGGCCCCCTTCTCTGGCAATGCTGGCTGCACAAAAGGGACCATGGCAAACTGTAAATTACTGCAGAGATGTATGCCTCTGCCAAATCATTCTTACACACTGCTGCTGAGTGGGGTTTTATTACACTGGCAGTACAGCACAAAGCAGCCATATCACTCCAAAGGCCCATCCATTTTTGTCTCTGGAGATTTATCTCCTCAACCCACATGAAGGCGTTAAGAAAGCAGCAAATCATGGCTTTAGGGTGAGTTTAAATCTCCCAGTTGCAAAACATCATGAAAGGGGAAACTCCAGAGGCAGTTGGTTGCAGCTGCTTTTCTGGGTACTTTGGTCTTAGCATAAGAAGACGGATCTGGCACATGAACTTAGCTTTAGTTTCTAGGGTCCTTTCACTGTCTGCATCTTACTTGTCCAAACTGTCTGCTATAGCATTCAAAGAACACTTCACAAAATCCAGCACAGCATTTGTTTTGGCCATCAACATGGACAAATTGCCATGCATTTGATCTCTGGAGATCTGGCTTCAAGTCCCAGCTCAGCCATGGACTTTCTTTAGGACTTTACACAAGTCAATTAACCTGCCCCATAGAAATTCCCTTGCAAGAATCAGGTTTGCCTTGGAAGTGAGCTTGCAGACTGAGAAAGACTGAGAATCCCTGGTCTTGTGCATGCTAGATGCTTATAGTTTGAGGGGTCTTGGTTTACAGGTCAATTTAAGCATGGCCTAACCTGATCATGGAGTATTGGGATAGGATTGTCAAGGGAAAAGTCTCCATTTTCACTCAGCAAAAGGCACTCTTCTCAGGCCTTACAGGAGTTGTCATATAGTGGACAATTCTAAAAATAAAATTCTAAGATACGTAGGATCATTACAGATTAAATACTGATCTTTTTGAAGACCAGGGCTTTACTTTTTATCTCAGTTTCCTGGCCAAATTTTCACTAGGTAATTCAATTCTAGCTTCCTAAATGCCACTGCCATTTCAGCTGGATAAAGTCTTCTTCACTTTGTGTCATAAAGGTGTCATTTCTCTAGCCTTCCTGGATCTTAGTCATATCTCTTGGGATTACAGGTCTGCAAACTGATTAAGGGAGAAGAGGCTACTGACAGCGAGGGCTGGAGATGAGAACTTATATTTACTATTCCTTTTACATTCATGGTGAACATGATTAGGCCATTTAACCTACAAAATTATGTATGAGGATTTGTTTTACAGCATCACATACAGATGATGCGAAATCAATGGACTGCTCTGAACTGATGTTAAAAATGTGCATAGTTTTCTGAATATCTACTGTCCTCTCAAAGCATATGTGTAGTCTGAGTCTATACTTGCTTGAAAGGTAAAATAGACCCATGTGTCAGAAATGAAGAACATTTTTTAGACATATTTCTGGATATTTCAGGTTCTGTCCCCACTAGCCTCATGCATCTTCAGGAACCAGACATTTACTGTAATGCATTGCTTCATGCAGAAAACACACTTCTGAAATATTCAATTTAACACTTTTTTACTATTTTATTGAATCATAGCTATAAAGGGATGAACCAAGAAGTGGAAATAATTGAGAATTTACACAAAAAGTTTGCATCATACTTCGTGTTTTGGAGAAGTTGATTGTGTATGCTTAATAGTCAAAGGTCACATTTTTTATGTGCTCATTGAGTTGTTTTTCCTTATGGATTAAAAACGGGCTTAGAAGAAATAGCTTACAAAGGTGCACACTGTAGCAAAATTTAGATTGTTTAAAAAAAAGTTGTGTTTGAAAAGCTACACATTTTTAAAAACACATGCTAAAAAAATCAGTAAAGAGAAATTTTTAAGTGTCATGAAATCAAGTCATTTATTTGTCAAAACATTGGCTTTATAGATTGCCTTTTTTTACATATATTTGGTTCATTAATCGATTAGACATCATTTGAATTGACCTGAACTAATTTAGTTTTAGAGCACCACCTGTAGGACAGCAGTGATCATTTGAAAGGCACTGTACTTTTTTTTATTCTTCAAAACCAAGCAGTACATTTGTGTTAGTTTTGAAATAGGTATGGATAGTGTGCTGGAAATTCTGACTTGTAGTGCTTGTGAAATGTAGAATGAACAATCAATTTGGAAAACTTTTAATTTGCTTTTATTGCTATCTCTAGCACCCATGGCTTCTTTCAGCTGGTTATAATTATTGGCAACCTTCTATAGGTGTATACATAAAGAACAAAATGCTTTAGCACAAGTTTGATAGAAAAATATGGGTGTTTATTTGAGTATACAATATATCAGGGATCTAAACTACAGTATGGTTTAATATATTTGTATCCTGAAATAGCTGCCACTGAAGTTAAGCACAAATACAGGATTTTACATAATATACAATGACACGTAACTATGCATTTGAGGTGACAAACTGGACCTTACAGAGGCAATACATTTCTTCAGAAAAATCACAGTAGGAAGTTCAGTTTCTCTGCCATGTTCATAATTCAAATTTGATACAGGTTAGATGTAACTTGATTTGAGGAAATAGCTTATAAGGAATAATGGAGCTAACAATTTGTGACTTTTTATTTCTGTTCCTGAATTATAGAAAGCAACTAGCTAAATTCTCAAGTGAGACCTGACAAAAAATGTTTCGCATTCAAAACTTGCCTAACTATATCCCGACTCTATGGATGGTCTAGTAAAAGATACCACCCTAAGAAATCCTTGCTTTTTAACACTGATTTTCAAGTACATTTCATTATTTAAAATTCAACCTTTTTGGTGAGTGATCCAACCAGGTTACGCCAGCTATAGTTGTAATTTATTAAAACATATTTTATATAATTAATCAATATGGCATGCTTTTCCCATTGGTGTAATAGCTTCACACTGCACTGCAACAGTTAGGTACAAAAATCATTCAAGTAGGAAACAGATTTTTTTTTAAAAAGTGACATACAACTTTTGCCTTGGCTAGTTACAGTTACAACTCAACATATAATATAAAAATGTTTTCTGCTTAATATCTGAGAAGATGGCCTAGAATTCCAATTAACGTGAGCATGCAAAATAGTAAAGCACGATGGCTTCAATGTTCAGGAAGAGTAAACTTAAAAAAAAATCATAGACATAAAATTTAGATTTATCCACACTTTATCAGAATGCCTACTCATAGTGGTTTTAACTCTTATCTTGACCAAATGTTTCAATGAATGTATAATTATCTGGGAAGTTACTCATGGCTTCAGTCTATATTTCAGCTTTCCTAGTTGGTCCTCTGGTTGACATCCCTTGCAATGACAGAGTGGACTTAATTGAACTAGTATTCACTATAACGGTGGCTTCTCATTCAAGATAGAAACATTGGAGGGCAGCATGCCAAAGGTAACACTATTTTTCTTTCAGTATCAGTTCTGGAGAATAACTAGATTTTAGTATGCATTGGCTGAGAATTAATTTATCACAAGTACTAAATTTGATGCTTAGAAAGACCAACCTCCACCTTCCCCTCCTGTCCCCACAAAGCAATCAAAAAATCCAACCTTAATATCTTAGGCAGCTGTTAACATAGTGCTCTTGGAGTTATTGGCATATACAGAATTTTCTGTTAACCTGCAGATTTTGTCTTGCCTTGTCTGAAACAACTGAGAGAGGATGCCACTTGCTAGCTCATAGAGTTGCATTGTGCATGAGCCTAGCTCTATGCATGGTATGACATTGAAAGCCTTGGTATTTAGCACTGCAAGGCTTCTTTATTCAGTTAAGTATATTAAACCAACTGATTAATTATCCTTTGAAAACAATCCAGTTAATGAATGCTTGGAGTCATTTAGCTATAGGAGGTAGAGTGATAAAAATGTAGTCCCTTCTCTTCAATGCGGTCAGAAAATGCATTTTAAATGTGATCCAACTACATTAATTTCCATGGAGATGGTATTTGTGAGGGGATTTTTATTTTTTAACTAACAGAAAGGGTGCTAGATTGGGTGCCTGCAGTAAATAGCAGGTAGTTTGACTGCTGAGGTCATAAGATTAAGGGAAAAGGAAATGTTGCTTCGGGAAGGAGGCAACAGCATGAATGAACAAAACTTGTATTCAATAGCCAAGAACTATAGGCATGAGAGCAACTAGGAAAGTGGTTAGCTTGGGGTATCTGATAGTGGAGTGAGACAGCAAGCATGTAGGGGGGAGCTGGAAAAACAACTTTGACTGTAGGAGGCATCAGGGAATAAGTCTGGGCAACTCTGGATACAACAGAGATTGAGCAGTGTTATGGAAGAGTAAATTTATTCATAGCCCTCAAGAGCACTTTACCAAGGCTGAGCACTGTTTGTATTTGGTGCTATAAAAGGTGTAAGGATTTCAACTGGAAACAGAAATATATGCAGCCAGTCAGGTATTTAACAGTTCACAACAATGGCAGTATCTACCAGTTTTGGACAGAGGTGCATACTGTATCCTATGTGGGATTTAGGGAGGTAGAATGAATTTATCCAAGCAAAGTATTGGTAGATAACCAAGGCTAGATCAAGTATGGGTAAATTCATTCTGCATACTGTAGGCTAATGATATGCACTTCTGCCCAAAACTGGTAGGATTTACCCAAGCTAAGTATAGGTAAATCACTAAGGTTAGTCACAAATTTTCTTGTCTTTAAACATAATTAAAAACAAAACCAAGCAACAACAATAGAAACAACTACTCAGAATAGCACTGTGCCGGAACAACAAGCTGGACTATTGGAACTGACTCAAAGGACAGGCTGCCATAATGAATGACACTCTGGGTTTTTCTGGGAGGTCTTCCACATATATATTGAGCCAAGCACCTCCAACTTGACCAATCTGACATGATAGAGGGCTGGCATTCCTCATACAGATAGGACTAGTTTTTTACTACGGGTACCCTACTTTTGTTATCTGAATGTGGTGTCAGATAGCACAGGCACAAAACTATGATAGAAAATAGTGTGTATGATTCACATGATGGCATGCACCAATCTGAATAATTTCTGACTGGGATATTGTTATATTAAGAAGGATTCAAGAATGTTCAACTTAACACGAAGTGCTGTTGAAATGCAAGCAACTACATATTCAAGCAGCTTAGCACATATTAAGTGTCCTTCTGGCATAGAAAAGTTGTTCCCTTTCAAGTGAGGGTTCTCTCTTAACACATACTAATTTTAATAGGATGCTACATTCCAATGATTCGGAACCATTACAAGTGAATGCCTGACAAGGCTCTAAGATTATTTTTGGGTTAGTATGTTAAATGAATTTGTTGGTTAGTTCAGGTCTCAGAAGACCACAATGCATGCTCTGCCTATGCTGGAGATTTCCAGAACAAGTGCCCAGGGAAGAAGTGTAGGGAGGGGCATGCTGACCCCTGGAGACTAGTGAGGTAAGGGGGAGGAGAAGGGGAGAGGAAGAAAGGGAAAGCGAAGTCCTAGCTGCCATTACTTGTCACCGAGCAAAGCAATTGCTACTGATGCCACTGCTGTTGTAGCAGCACCAGCTGGAGTGGCAGCAGTGCCATGGTGCAGGCTTCTTGGTGCCCCGTTCTCTCTGCCTGCCCCCACATGCTATTAGGTCCAGGGCTGTGCCGGCTGTGGAAAACACTTCCTGAAGTGCAGGGGAGCACCATCCACTCACCCCCTGTCTCAAATACATGGCTGTGGATGGGATTGCACCTGCCCAGCACCTGTGGCTGGGAAATGAGGGTTGCCCCTACTGTGGCAAAGACTTTTGGTAGGGGGGCATTTTGGCAACCCCTCAATAGTCAGTGCCTGGGGCTGGGGCTGGGGCTGGTGCATGGGGCTGGTGCATGCTCACCTCATCTCCCTACTTATACTACTGATCTCCAGCACAGCTGTGGCTTTGGTTGAGTTTACTGCTTCAGCTGAGAAGTCAATGACTGAATGGTCATAGGTATTCTCTTATACCCTAGCCTTCAGAGGTATTCCCTGTATGTCAGGTTTAGGATGCAATAACAGGACAGAGTTGGGAAATTTGTCTCTGCTACTATGGTTTGTCAGTAGGTAGGGTCTATTAGTCTATAGACTGGTCAAATTAGCACTTTTGAAGAGTACTGAAGTAACACACAGCGTACATGTGAGCACATGCAAATTTAAAAAAAGGCAGACTCTGAATTTCCATATTCAAATTCAAGAGTACAGGTCTGTAGTAATGAACTTTTTTTTTAAGCTAATATCAAAATACAATACTATATCCAAAGCTATTGACATTTATCAGTGAAGACTGATCTTTGACTAATGGCTAATGACTGATCTTTGACTGATCTTTGGCTAATGACTTCCACTAAAGTTTTAGCCAGCTTTCTATTTATTTCCTACATTCCATATTTCAAAACATTTCAAAACCTGAAGCAGTTTTTCATTGTTTCGTTTCGAGTCCACAGTTCATAAACACAAGAAATACCCACGTGTAGATTTTGCTTCAGTTGTCTGTGTAGAAGCAAAATACAATTCACTAGCAATATATTTTACCTGACTTCACAAGAAGGAATGTAGCCATGGACCTAAAAGAAATCTCAGTGTTTAAAAGAATACAACATTTTACTAAAATAGTACAAATTCACTGAAGTAAAACTATTAGTTTGCTAATTTTCCTTTTATACTTATCAAATATCAAAGGGGGACGAAGACAAACTAACTGAGTTTTGGGGAGGTAAAGTGAGAATTGGTAATTAACTAAACCAATTCCAGCTGGCAAGTCAGCAACAACATAAAATGTTACTACCATCTGATCACTGGTGAGGGATCTATGTGAAATGAACTGCAAATACAGACAAAAACAAATGCATGTGTATGTGTACAACAACATATGTGTATGTGCATGTAGAAGGTGTTGTGCATGTATTTATTACATTTGGTATTATATATTTATTCCTTGTAAGGGTGGCTTCTGCAATTTATCCAGTTAAAACTATGTATGTGCAATGATATATCCTATGTGCAATGAGATTAAAATCTAATTGTTTTTACTAATGTTGAACAGCAATTGAAAAGAGATGACTACTGTATGGCTATTCACCACCTGTGAAATGCATTTTTGTTTAAATACAGAGAAAAACAGAGAAAAAAGATAGGACTAATAGCAAAAGTCTGACTAGCATCTTTTTAAGTATGTTTTCAATTAAAATATCACAAAATTTTGTGTATGCAGCTGAGCTATAGATATAATTTACCTTGTCAGCTCTTGCTGCATCAAAACTATGGGTTTTTTTTTTAAAGTCATTCCCTGAATAAAAAGTGAATCAAGTTCATAACCCTTCCCTGCCTATTTCCGCCTTCTGTTTTGCCTTTAGACTGTCTCTGAGCCCTAGAGCAGAATGATATCATCCCTGTACTCTTTAATTATCTATTCCTCCCTCGCTGATGTACCAGAGACTGGACCAGGAGTCAAGACACTGCTGTTAATAAAAACCAAAAATTGTCCATTTGTTTTTTGTTCAGCTGCTCTGTGTTACAGGCATAAATGTTTCCTTTTGATCTGATTTGTTGCATACATCAATATATAGTCTTCATGGGGGAGAAGAAAATAAAGGACAGATTTTTCTTGATGCAGAAATCACCTGGACAAAGTAATAGCAATACTTTAAGGGAGAGACAGGATTTGCCTCCCTACTCCATGGACCAAGGTCAGCATCCAAGTCCAACTAGGTCCAGGGACACCCAGCACCCTCCTACTAGCCTTTACTTCCAGAGACTATACTTCCCCTCTACCACATTCTCCCAGCTGATGACGGAGGTTCCTTCATAAAGTACATTAGCAAATGGGAACTCAACAGTTTAGGAAGGGAACTACCTCGATTAGTTCTGTTTCAGGCACTTTCACCTGCAGGGCTAGAGGAATGGAGGACCAATGTATGAGGACAATGACCCCCTAACTCCTGTGCTTCCTTACAACCTGCAAGTCAGAATCCTAGAGCTCTGCAAAGGGTTTCCTTTAGGATAGAAGGGGGGAGTTAACTCAATGGCCACCCCCTTTTTCCCCCCATGTCTGCCTTTCCTGAGAGTGTTTTCCATCTGTGTAGACAAGCAGAATGTTATAGCCCAAGGAGTATTTCACATGTGTGCTCTTCAAAGAAATAAGCTCCATTTTTCATTGAAAGTTAGTGAATGAGAACTTGAGGATCAAAGATGCTCTTGCTATCTAATCTTGCCAAGAAAGAGAGCTATTAGTTGTTTCCAGAAGCACATGGCTTTTCTTTCACTGCAGGTATGTGCATTTATGAAAGTAAAATGCACATCCACTGTTATCTAAGGGTTTCACTCGTACTTGGCCCACACTGAAACAGTTAATGGGCTCAGATCAGGGCTTCTGCATAACAAGTTGTATATTTACACTAGGACTCTACAAAAAATTATTTATAAAACCCCAACAGTCTCATGGTAGAATGATGTGTTATATGGGTAGAGGAAAACCTACCAATAATCCCACACACAGACAGGTTTGTTGGTAGAGAGGCATATCTGCAAAGGAGGACATGCCAAAGATGACACAAAACTGACACCCTTTGCCTTTCCAATCAGTGGACTTTGAATCATAAATACTTAACAGAACTGGCACCTACCTGTCCAAGACAAAAGAGACCAGAGTTCTCAATTAATGGCATTTCTAGTTCAACCAAAAATCACTTCCTACATAGCAAATAATATGTTGGGAACAATTTTTAAACATTTTTCAATGCTGTTATTAGAATATTGTATTCTAAGACACTTGAGTGGGTTGGACTTTTCTGACTTTTTTGATTTTTCCTCCTAGGATTTTATTTGGTTTTTGTTTGTTTGTTTGTTTTTTAAAAGTATCTAACTCTCCGAGTATTTAAATTTGGTGCCTTGGAAGGACTTCAAAACTGACAGACAACTCCTGTGTGTCACATATAAACACAGGGGTTTGAAATAGATATGGGATTTCACACATGCGCGTGCGCGCGTGTGTAGCATTACGTTTGGTTCCAAAGTTCTGCATTTATGGTGCATCTGAAAAGAGCATTTGTCATGACAGCATGGATATATAATTCATCTTTACTCAGCAGGGGAGCTCCTTTACCCATTTGTGGTTTTGGTCTGTTACACCACTTGTGAAATACAAATCCACCCCTATCATGAAGATAAATACCATATTCTCAGTGTCATGCCATCATGTATTCCTTGTGTATATGTTTATTGTTTACAACACATACACACACATGCATGCACCAAGATAATTGTATGGCAAACTAAACTAAAGATAAAATGTATGTTTGTATGCTGAGAATTACAAAGATCACAAAAACAATTGTAGCATGAAACACAAAGCATTAGAAAGAAACTGAACCTAGTACTTTAATCTGTTCTTCAGAATATTTTTTTATTTTTCATACCACATTAAATACATTTTCAGTATAGAGTAGAGCATACACTATGTACAATGAATAGAAAATGAACATCCTCTTATCTATAAAACTCACGGTATATGTAAATACTTCAAAGAATACATATTTCACATTCTTAAATCATTTTGCTTTTGTAAGTACGTTCTACTGACATCACAGCTAAAACATTTTTGTTCAAAGGTGTTGTCTTGCTTAATTCTTCTAGCTAATGTATCATGTTTTTAATAACAAAATGATTAGTGATTGAAAGATAAAAAAGTTATTGGTGTAATATAGTAAGGAGGGCTAACATACATTTTGACACAATGTGAGTGAAACATGAAATCTCAAAAAGGGAATTGTGAAAAAAATGCCTTGTAGACCTATTCATGCCGTTTTTATTTTGTCTCTCTCTAAAATGGAAAGAGATAAACATTGACATTTATGGGAAACCCTGAAAAGTTTCATAATTAAAATGCTCACTGAAGTTTCAGATTTGGTTTTGGAGGTAAGCAACAGGATAAATCTTGCAGGCTGCTTATGCTGTTTTATACAGACTCTTAAATAAACATTGTGATGATTAAGATCTGTGGCAGTTCTATCTCATTTTCCCCTTTCTTTGCCTCCATAGCTTCGTCCTAGCATAAGCTAGAGCACAGATCATAATTATAATGCAAAACAGCATCCCACAGCCTTGTTAATGCATTTCAAACCTGAAGTTCCTTGAAGTTCTAAGGATTTTAAAATATTGATATTCATTAATAGAAAGCTTTCCTCTGACATAAATGCACATTACATACGTTAACGTGCTGGAAACAACTAAAAATGCCATGTCAGAAGTGTTTACATGGCTGTTGTGAAAAACGGTACCATGCTAATATATGCCTGTTTCTTAAATTCTGCTAGCAGTTGTAAGACAGTCAGATACCACCCATGGGATCGTGTGCCCTCATGAAACACAATTACAATGAGAATATCTCATTATCTCATTGGCTTTAGCTTACTGTTCTGTTACCATGGTTTCAAATACACAGAGGAGTCTGAAACTAAGAGCGCTGCTAACAAAGAACATATCCTTGTACAATGACATCAGATCATGTTAGACAGAATAGACTTAATTAAATACCCCCTGATGTAGGCCAAAATATGGAAGTTATGTATACTTTTAAAAATTGAAAATAGTATTGTTTTCATGCAGCTGAAAACCCAAGTTTGAAAATAAATAAGTTAGAGCATCATTTCAGTACTTCCTAATAATGACAAGAAGCAACAAATGTATTGGTAGAATTACGAGAAGAAAATCAAAGTCAATTTTAAAACTGTTTTTTTCTTTGAACTCTACTTTTACCCATTCTATTAATCTGGATCAATTACTCATCATCTAGGAAACTTGAACCGTCTATAGTCTCTAGAATTCATTTTGGTCTTGCCAAATCAATTGTGAAGCTGTCTAACAAAAGCAGGACACTCCACCCAGTTTGCTGGCAGGATGGATGCACTACTCTGGAATATTTAGTTGAAGCCTTATCTTCCTGCTGGTAATGTATAAGTCAGGCTTATGGATAGAGAAAAAACACAACTGTTGATATACACTGCAACAGTCTTGCTGTTTGGAACCAATCAAATCATAAGAACCAAGCAAAGCTCTATATGTAAGTGTCTCTGACTAGCCCAGTGATACAGCGTCAATGTTTACCCAGTCATTTGCTAAATATTACAAGTTACACTAGAAAAAAATTCTATAAATCAGCAAAGTTATTAGCCTCAATACAGCAGTAACTGGGTGAAAGTCTTTCCTCTGCGTCACACAGGAGGGCAGACTAGATGATCTAATATTTCCCCTGACCTTAAAAATCTCTGAATCTATGAAAGAATCCATAGCTGTTTCCAGTTTCACTCCCAGGACAAGTGGATTTATCTACAGTAGTACTTTGTTTTACCCATAGAGGGTGAGGGGGGTAAAGAAATAGAAAAAAAACTTTCCTTAGCGCTTATTGTCCCTTGCAAACAATGCACCATCCAAGATTTAATCTAACTGCCAACATTTTGTTTTAGGGTATGAGCATTAAAAATTCCACAAATCATTTATTTACCCTGGAGGATATCAGGTGACATAATGTGACAATAATGACATCCCTAGTGGTGTTAATTGATTTTGTCCTGGTAGAGAGGGTAATTTGGCGTCCACTGTAGCTTCCAGATCATGGACTTACTGATTGTCTGCCTAGGTAGTATTACTGTTAATGAAGAGAAAACATGCTTTCCTCTTTAAAAGACAGTATGCTAATTATGACAGACAATGGAGAGGCAGGGGTCATTTATTATTTTTAAATAGAGAGTTAATTCTAAATGACTGGAATAGAAGTGCGCTATGATTGTAAATTAGTAGGTGCAGTATGTAGCTCATAAAATCCAATGTCAGTATTTAAGAAAAAAGAGAGCATTCATGAAATATTCTAACCATCTTAACATTTAAAGGTGTGAATAATTAACAACCAGAAGTTAACAACCATCAGCTTGTAAAAGGTCTGATAAAAGCAACTTTCATCATCCAACAAACTAACACAGCTCATCAGGTCAACATTTCCTAATTAATGGCTTCTTATTAGGGACATAACACATATTTTCTTAGTATAATTGTTTTTTAAAAAGCACAACTGTTTTGAATTTAATTAGTAGAATAATTAAAGATGTTGCTGTGCTCTAATGGGCAACCTAATAGTTGGAGGAAAAGGTTTTGGAATGAGGTTTATAATAAAATGCTCAGATTCAGGCTTCTAGGTGATCTGAGTGTCATGCCACCAGGGTCCTGACAAACTCTTCCATCTGGTCAGCTAATTTGATATGAACTCTGTCACCTTAGGACTGACCTTTTTAAAAAATGAAAGCTTTGTAAGTTCAGTGCTCCTTAAAGATAACACTGCAGCAGCCATCTCTCTACTCAAAAGCTTTTGCTGGGGCAGTACTGCCAATCACTCTCATACTGCCCCACCCAGCACACTTCAGACTTGAACCAGGAGACCCACTTCAGAGAGAGGTGGAAGCTCAGCCCCATTCTCATTTAATCCCCAATTTTTATATTTACAAACATACTAGGTAGTTCTATTTATGCTGTTGCAGATTGTAATATAGACATTTGTGCCTGGCACCTAATCCGAAATCAAACTTATTTTGTATATCAGTAAATGCCCATTAGCTCACAACTTCCAATTGGTGCCCCCTGAGTGCCAAACCATGCATCTGGCAATGAAAAACATCTTCTTGCTAGTCCTCCGAGTCACCCAATCCTACAAGGCCTGTAAGATCTGATGCATGCCAGTAAATCTGACTGGTTTCTGCACTTATACTGGGGCCACAAACAGCATCAGAGAGGCAGTCACACAACCCAGCCCTAACTGCAATAGCTAAGGGATTTTTTTCTCTAGTTTTTTGCCAGTGATTTTGGGTCTGGGAGGCTCTAGTTTTATGAAGCTGTAGCTAGTTTGAGGTTACTGGGCTAAGCACCCCTTTGTGATCATGGTTTTTTGCTTGAGAAACTGCAATAAAACCAGATGATTCTCAGAAGTTCAGGGATGCACTAATTGCCTTACATGTGGATCAGGAAGGAACTTTCCCTTCTGGGAGCCTGGTGGTGCCTATGGGGTTTTGTTCTCTTGCATTTACTACAGGTCTTTCTTCTTCATCTGCGGATGCATGTGGTGAAGCTGCAGGCAGTCAGACTATGTCCATGCTGTCACAGCAGTGCTGAAGTGCATTTGCTTTCAGTAACCATTAGCACCGTGTTTAAGACAGGCTGGAAGACTCTAGCAGGGGGATGTGCCTGTACACCTTTGATCATTACCCAATAGTGAAGGCTCCAGTTTAGGCGTTCAGTAGAGATTTGCAGACTCAAAGACTTCAGTGATATTCCGCCTTGGGACAAGCCCTGTTGCAGTGGTGGCCTTAGGGTTGTTGGGGCCCCGGGCAAGAAAGTCATTTGGGGCCCCTTAGAGGCTTAATTTTGATGACATATTAGCAAGCTGGACATTTTCGATTTCAATTTCACTTTGCTCTATCCATGAAACTGCAATGAAAGTATCTTAATACAATATTGATAATACAAAGAAGTTTTTTAAAACTATATTCTAGATTCATTCTAGGTTCAAAATTTTGGGGCCCTGGGCAGCTGCCTTGTTTGCCCTCCCCTAAGGCTGCTACTGCCTGTTGCCAGGAACAGAGAGGCAAGCAAACCATTGTCTCTGCAGGGAAGCAGTAACTAGAGATTGAGAAGATCAAAAAACGAGCTGGATCCACAGACGACTGGTCATGGACCTGCTGCCAGGCCTGCTGGAAATGAAGGGAATAGATCTGCCAGGTTGTTTCATGGAATGGGTCAGAGAACTTCCTAGACCAAGGAGCCATGTGAAAAATTTTATTTTCACCATCTTCAAGTTCTAGCTTGCAGCGACTCATGTTTCAGCATACATGTCCTCCAAAACCATCATCTCTGCTGTTTTGCTGGGAAACGTTTGCTTGTGTCTTTACACCATCATTTCTCAGTTAAACTAGACCGGTGCCACAACCAAAGCTCAGCACCATTTCTGACTGGACAGAGGAAAGGGATCAGTGGCAATCATAAAATCATAAGGCATTTTTACATGTGTAAGCACCACAGTGTAGAAGCGCAATTTGAAAAGTGCCCAGCACGGCAATGCTTACACTTGTATAAGTAGCAAAATGAGTGTCAGCACTGAGAAAATGGCAGTGGCATGCTTTTGAACTAAAATACATTGGAGGCGCTTTAGTTCAAAAGCACACTGCCATCATTTCCTGGGTGCTGATGCACATTTCACCACTTATATAACTGTATGCAGTGCAGGGACGAGTCTGCACACAGCACAGATTAGTCAAGTCTACTCTGAAGTGGCAGGTCTCTGGCGCATCATGGGATGAAAAAGTATGTGTATAAACGCCCATAGAAAGTTAGGGTTGGAAGAGATCTTTGGAGATCATCTAGTCCAGGGGTGGGCAATTATTTTGGGTGGAGGGCTGCTCAGCAAGTTTTGGCAAGATGTCGAGGGCCACATGGGTAACCCTGCCCTTTGACAGGTGCCCTGCTCCCTGGTCACCATCTTGGGACTGGAAGTCCCACCCCTGACCTCTGACCCTTGCCACTGGGAGTCCCTCCTCTTGCCCCTGAATGTACTCCTTCAGAGAAGAGGATTTTTGCTATCTTAGTACTGAGAAAAAAAAATTGTATTAAAAATCAAATACCCATAATATTATATTTTAATTCAATTAAAATATATATGTTTGTCCTGATACCTGTGTGTTTGTGCTTTATATGTAGAAGTGATTGCATAGTAGCTCAAAATGAAGTCTTACTCCTATATAGTGTGTGGGGTGTGTAGTAGTATTGGGGGGTATGGGTGGGTGGGTGGATGTGGGGTTTGTGGGGAGCGGTGGATGCGTGCATGTCTGTGTGTGGTATTTGTGGGATGTGTGATTGTGTCTGGAGGAGGGTGTGGCTCTGGGGTTTGCAGGAAGGGTTGCAAGGGGGGAGCCAGCTGAGCACTTGCTGCCCCAAGCCTCATGGCCACGTTTGCACTCCGGTGGCTCCTGCTGCTGCCAGGAGGCTGGGGACTGCCAGGGAAGGGCCTGTCAGGTTTGGGGGGCAGTGCAGGGGCAGGCATGCGTTTGTGGGGATGTGGCCTGGGACATGGGAAGGAGGTGGTGCAGAACTTGCATTATGCACCTGAGGCTTGGGGTAGCAAAGGCTTTGCTGTGCCCCCATCATGGGCAGCCCAGGGGTTTCCACCACACTGGGGGGATGGCCTACCCTCCCACAACCCGCACGGACCCAGCGGCCTGATAGCAGCTTGCCCTCTGGACCTGGTACAGGCAGGGAGGCTGCACCAGGAGCCAGAGCAAAGCCACACTGCTCTTCTGCTTTAGAAGCTTCTGCAACTCCCAGGAAGCCAGGGGCCCCAGGGAAGCTCCTGGCTGGCAGGGAGCCATCTGAGGCCACTGGGGGTGGCATGTGGCCCAGGATGCAGGAAGTCCAGGGATGCTGTGCAGAAGTTGCATCCTGTGCCTGAGGCTTGGGATGGCAATGGCCTGGCTGCCCTCAGCACAGGCATCCCCAGCAGGTGCTGCCACCCTAGGGGGGAAGACCTGACCCCCTCTACCCCACAGAGTCCCGACAGCTTGGCACCAGCTTGACCCTCCAACCCCAGAATGGGTGGGAGGCTGTACCAGGAGCTGGACCAGAGCTGCAGTGGAGCCTCAGCTGCTTTTTTCCTCTGAAAGCTCCTGAAGCCTCCCTAAGCTTCCTGTGCCCCAAGCTGGGACCCTGACAGGTTGTGCCACCCTCAACAGCCTTAGGAGGTGACCTGTGCTGTTCCTGGGGCTGGCCAGGAGCCACCCCAGGGTCCCTGGGCTCCTCATGGCTGCAGGAACTTCTAGAGCAGAAAAGTGGCTGTGGAACTGCTCCCGCTCCTGGTGTAGCCTCCCTGCCCATCCTGGGGCCAGAGAGCGAGATGCTGCTGGGCCCCTGCAGGGCAGGGAGGCATAGGCCTTCCCCCTGGGGTGGCAGCACCTACTGGTGCCTCCCGCGGGGGAGTGGGAGTGGCAACTGGGCATCTCACCCCAAGCCTCAGGTGCGGGATGGAAGTTCCATGCTTCCATCCCTGCCAGGTCATTCTGCCCCAGAAGCCCTAGGCGCCCCCCTGTGCTGCCCCCAGGGCCAGACAGGGGGATTGGGAGCCAGCAACAGCCAGGCAGTGCACCGGGGCCAGTGCCAGCAGGGCCTAGAGCAGGGTGGCAGGAGCCCAGGGTGCAGCTGCCTGGGCTCTATGGAACCGGGTTGGGCTGCCCCAGCAGGGAGAGGGGGGAGTCACCCTGCTCTGGGCCCCACCAGCGCTGGCTCCCGTGTGCCTCTCGCTCCCAGCCCCCCTACCCCAGCCCTGTGGCCAGACAGGGACCAGCGTGCCCCCTCAACCACCTCTTAATGGAGGTTCCCGCTCCAGCACAGGCAGGAACAGCCTCATGGTCTGTCTGGCTGGTGCGGGGGTGGGGCAGGGCAGGGAAGGCCCTGCTCTTCAAGAGATCTGCTGTGGCTTCTACTGGGTCCTACTGCCCCTGGCTCCTATCACTTTTGACTGGAGCCAGAAGCAAATAAATATTAATTTTTAAAAAATATCTAGGGGCCCCATGGGCTGGACAGAATGGCCTTGCAGGCCAAATCCGGCCCGTCACCCATATTTTGCCCATCCCTGATCTAGTCCAACCCTCTGCTTAAAGCAGGATCATCCCCAACTAGATCACCCCAGCCAAAGCTTTGTCTAGCCAGGTCTTGAAAAACTCCAAGGATGGAGCTTCCACCACCTCTCTGGGTAACCTGTCCCAGTGTTTCACCACCCTCCTAGGGAGAAAATTATTCCTAATATCTAACCTAAATTTTCCTTGCTGCAACTTGAGATCATTGCTCCTTGTTCTGTCATCTGTCACCACTGAGAACAGTCTAAATCCACCCCCTTTCAAACTCCCCTTCAGGAAGTTGAAGGCTGCTA
Organism: Caiman crocodilus; assembly: GCA_030014935.1. Classification (NCBI taxonomy): domain Eukaryota; kingdom Metazoa; phylum Chordata; order Crocodylia; family Alligatoridae; genus Caiman; species Caiman crocodilus. The sequence goes on along the minus strand of JAGPOW010001918.1, from coordinate 6,588,736 downwards.
TTAAATCTGTCTCCCACCCCCCGCCCCATCTTCTCTAGACTAAATAAACCCAGTTCCTTCAGTCTTTCCTCACAAGTCACGTCCCCTAACCTCCTCACCATTTTTGTTGCCCTCTACTGGACTCTCTCTAACTTGTTCATATCCTTTCAGTAGTGGGAGGCCCAAAATTGAACACAGTACACCAGGCCAATCTGCTGCTCTGCTTTCTGCTCCCTTCCCTATCTGCCTGTGTCTTCTCTGCTCCTTCCAACATCTGCCATGTGCAAGGTGTGCCACACTAATAGGCTGCACAATGCCACTTTTGGCATGCATACAACAGGTTAGCCACCCCGAACTAGACCATTCCAAACAGAGAAGTAGGGAAAGGAGCTGCTATAAAAATAAAAGTACCATTTTCATTTTTAAATTGGAAAATGTGGTCTTCAGGGCTTTTATGAAACAACGCATCACGTAAACTAAGGTATTCAGGCTGGAAGGGATGTCATGCATATGCTAAATATTTACAATCAGACGTCTGAAACATGAATTAAGCATAACATAGCTTAATTTGATAACATTCAAGTTATGCATAACTTCATAAACTGGAATTTGGAGTCATCCTTACATGCCAGCTTTGCTTTCTTCAGCAACCAATATACAAAAAGTTCCACTGAAAAAAAAGAAACTTATCTTGGGTGGCAAGCATTATCTTAGGTAGTCATTCTAAGGTGGTACCTGAAGAAGAGGTGAATCTCAATGTAACAGCTAGTAGGCAAGATACTTAAGATACTTAAACAATATTTAGTCCCTCAGTCACTGGCTATATACTACCATGTCTTTATTGACTTTGGTATTTCTCACTGCCCACATAATTCCATTTACCGTTATTATATTAGATGAATTCAAAGGAAGGAGATAGACCGCAGTATGGCCCACAGGGATTCTTTGGCTGAACAACTTTGAAAAATAGGCCAACATCAGGAGGCCCATTGTGGACTCCATCTTAATTTGTTCCTCCCTTGCCTCATCTAATGTTAACTTGCTTTGCATGTGAGAAGCTGTTTTATCCTCCAATACTGCCATCCCCAAGCATCCAAGACCCATGAGGCAGACCACGGCAAATGATGAGATTTAAACACACACACACACACACACACACTAAAATGTTGGGGCTCTATAGGGCTAGAAACCATTTTTCTCCTTTAAATGAAAGCTGATGTTCAAGAATTTAATTGACTGAAGATGCTGGGAGTTTTGAGAAACACAAATCAGATTCTGCAAGAGGAGCAAACTGAAAACTTGGGAACACACAACACATTACTGAGATTCAGTTTCCAGGGGTTCTTTTTCTAGGTTTGTTACTTTAACATAAACCACTTACTTTCAAATCTGAAAAAAAGTGTTCTTTAAAATAAACTTTACTAATCAGTTTGGTGTTTCGAGGCCTCTAGGTAAGAAAAAGAGAATAAAACAATATAAAAATACATAATTCAGTATAGGGATAAATTTTGGGGGAAAAGAGGGCAATGTGGTAGTCTCCATTTATCTAGATTTTAGAAATATTTGGCACTGAATCAATGCATCATGGACTGATTTGCAAAGCATGATATTTAGTGGATTAGAAATCTTCTCTGGGACTGCAATGGTGGCTGTTGGTGAAAGGAGGCAAGTCAGAGTGGTGAAGCTGAGGTGTCTCAAAGGTCTCAATTTAACACTACTTTGTTTTGGATTATATAGCTCTGATCCCATTTCCACTGAAGTCAATGGCCAATCTCCCACAGACTTTAAGGGAATCAAAATTGCGCCTCTGGAAATAACATTAGTGACTGAGGAACTAAGTAGGGTGCTAACAAATTACAAGGAACAGAGACAAATTATAATATATAATTATATGTTATGGATTAGGCAGCAATAGTCTTGTGCAAAATTACATATTGCGGTTTTAAAGGAAGACAAAAAGAGAAAAGGGAATAGTAAAGGTAATAAGCCTGATCTTCAGCTGGTAAGAAGAGATGCAATTTTAGCAGTCACTGGAATGAAGTCAGGGAGGCTTGGTCAGTTTACAGCTACGCACCTCTTGGTCTTCTGTTTTTAGGAAATATAAAAAAGGAAGACTTCAAGATACGTATATTTATTTAGAGGTGTAGACCTATAGACCTTATTCCAGCACTATGATAAACTCAATGGTACACTTGTGGGCCTAGCTGGTATAGTGACTGTCATTCTGTAAATACTTAAAGAGATTTAGACTAGTGCAGACAATTCTGTTCACCTTGTTAAAGGGTAGACATCGCTAAGGTTGTAAAGGTGCTGCAGAGGGCAATCAAAATGATTCCGTGTTTTGGGGTATGAATTATGAAGAAAGCTAGAGAGACCCAAGTCTGGTTAATCTAACAAAAGGGTGAGTAAAAGGGTAACCTCAAAGAGATATACAACTTGCAATGTCCTGAAAGAGAAGGAATTAATGTGGATGAGATGTCAAAGACAGTTAATAATTTAAAAGCCATAGGTAATGGACTGACAGTATTTTCTATAGCCAATTTGGATATCATAGGAGCCAGTGCAAATGAACTTTCATCTAAAACTTAAACGGCCTGAAGTGAGCAATTTTGGAATTTGATAAAGTCTGGGTAATTTACTCTTCCCACGTTGCTTTTTGTTTTGCTGCACTTGGGGATTTTGGCTGGAACCTGGAGCAGAAGTATGAAAGTACCACATGAAAACCTCTTCCTTTGACACATCCAGCCTGAGATGCCCATCTCTACAGGCTTAAGCTGTTTGACTAAACCTAATCTGAATGGCTTTCAGCTGTTTACTGTTCTGAGTTATTTACTAATCTGAATGGCTCTCAGCTTTCACATTTTTTAAGCCTAGCCATCATGAGCTTCAACCAAATGTACCACAGCCTCTCCAATTTCGATTTCTGCACCCAAAGGCTTGTTATGGTGTAGAATATATTGCGGAAATCAGCAAAACAGACAGCCAGCATCACCTGAAGAAAATGGATATCTAAGTCAGAGAAGGGAAGTTCTCAGTTTACTACATAGTTGAGGTTTTAATTGTATATTTACTAGGTATTTGAGGGTTAAATAGCAAGAGGTTAACATGCCACTTGCAATGATTTTAATTACCAGTGACATTTTGCCAGTGTTTTTATTACAACCCCCCCATTCGTTTACAAGCTTACTAAAAATACCATCCTTGTTTACCTTTTGCAAACAAAGGGGTCTATTTTTACCTTTGATGTATACTTTAGTGGTTAGAACAAGAGGCAGGGCTCTTGGAGTCTAGTCCCTGTTTTGTCAGTGACATTGAGCGAATCTATACTACAATTTGCATGTCAGCAAAATGGGTATATTTTTGCTTGAGTGACTTGCTTAGCTCCATTCAAGTCAATGGAAACTTTTCTATTGACATGATGGAGTCAGGATTTTACTCCTTACCTTTCTCAGATGGGTTATGAGACTGAATATGTGTATGCTTATATACGCAATTTGACATTTTTGTACAAGTGCTGCTATGTAAATGGAAATTATTGCATATTAGATGACAGGGGGTGTTATTCAAGTGCAATTTATGTTTCAAATTTCTAATAGAACTAGGCCCAGTCCTACAGCTTTGACAACTATATGTAGCTTACTCACAGGAGTAGTCCAATGGAAAATATATTAATGGCTGCAGCATTGGCTTTTTAGATCTTAAGTTCCCCAGGGCAGGGATGTGTCATTTTTATTTGTCTGTAAAGTGTCATGCACAACTTATAGTGCTGTGTAAATAATGACAAAGCACACTGACAGTATGATTGTCCCTAAGGTCTTGGCTATTTTAATTTTTTTAAAATATCCTTATGTGCGCATTTTCATTGGTGTTCTGCAGTAAAAACATTTTCTGGTGTTCATTTTCATTTAAATAAGAGGAATCCAAGCTCTAAAAACTCAACATTTTATGTGAAATCAAAGCATGATTAATCAATATTTACATTATATTCATTTTGGTTGCTAAATGATGCTATAATTCTGGTTATAAAGAGTGAGCACTGTGCATGTAGTCATGGTCTTTTTTGCCATGAACTAATGATATGGAGGTGTGGCTAGACTTTAATGATAGGCTTTAATAATTAATCAATAGAGTTTGTAAGTACTAATTTGCACTTTTAGGTGCATATTCTCCTTTAGAAGCCCTTGTATAACCCCCCATTAATGTTAATGGGAATTGTGCTCACATTAAAAGGAGACTATACCCCTTAGGTGTTTAACATCTGACTTACCTAGGTCTTAAATTGCACTGCTGCATGTCATTTCTTTCATTTACTAAGACGGCTTTTTGTTGTGCTGCCACTGCATGAGTGCAAAGGCAAAGAGAATTTTTCAGGCAAATAGTATTGGCCCCATGAGTCAGTGCACTAGGCTTGAAATGTTTAGTTCTCAACTTAGTTTTAGTCTAAGGTGAGATGAAGCTGCTGATTGATTCCATTTAGAAGTTTGCATTTTTCACAAAATCGCCAAAGAACAGCGCATAATTCAACATGGCTTCCACTTTGATTAGGCAAGCACAGGAGCTAATTGATTGCTAGAGGAGAGTATTTTAAGCAAGAGAATAAAAAGAAGACCAGTAATCTATAAGGATAAAATATTTCCATTAGCAATATGGTACAAAGATATTCTTAACAACTACAAGAAGGCCTTTTTTGTAATATCCTTCAATGCACCATTCATAAACTAACTCCCTGTTAATTAACATGGGACACTGGATTTCTTACACATCCTAATTCGGCAAAGAACTTAAGCATTCATTTAAACTCCATTGATTTAATTGAAGTGAATGGGACTTAAGGACATGCTTTGTGGAGCCTAACATTGAAATAATGCTATTAATCTTGCAAAATGCTTTTTTCTTCACTTAAAGTTTTATTCTTTACTACTATCACTGGCATTTTGGTAGGTAAATATATTGAGGAGAGATAAATATGAAGCTAATTATATACAATAGTTGTTGAATCTCCTTAATTTGAAGGGGATACATCAGGTATTCTACTTGTGTAAGAAGGGATTCATTTGACATCACATCCTGTTTTCATCAGTATATGACAAAATTTAGAAGCAAGCAGTCAAAACTGATTCTGTCCTGAATGCTAACCTGCTTTGCCTTCCTGTGCACAGGTATTTTAAGATTAACTCTTAATTTCTTTGTGGATTTTTGTTTAGAAACCAAATGTTATTTTCATTTGCTTTTTGTGTAAATAGATTGATTGCTCTTTCCTTCATTTGTAAGGGCAAGCTGCCTCAGTGAAGTATATGAACTTTTCTTAGTTCTTAATGTTCCTATGCAGCATAGGCATTTTACTTGTTTTTAGAAAGACCCTCAGTTTGCAGTCAAGTCATATCCCAAAACACATATTGAGATAAACCAAATATTTTCTCCATGTGCGAATTCAGAAATAGTTCTTATCGTCATACAGGGTTCATAAGACATTGGCATTGACGAGTTGAGTGCTGGGCTCACAAGGAGCCCAGTCCACTAATGGCCAAACATCTGGCCGAGGAACAAATTACACTGAGTTAAAAAGGGGGTGAGGACCTGCCATGGCACACCTGATGTGCGGTAACTGCTTGTGTGCCTGCTGTAAGTGAAAGTTAAATAGTGATAACTGAGCCCTGTTTCGCATTGATTGTCCTTTAATTTTATTTATTTCATTCACCACAATGCCTTTCAGGATTTGGACAGCCAGGCATAGACCTCACTGGTGAGATACAGGAATATTTCTGAAAGAATATTTCTAAATCCCTAAAAATATAAATTTCAGGCTCTGGACCCAGACTTATTCCTATATGTGGTTTTCTTATGTACAAACAATCCCATTGGACTGAGTAGAACTACTGAGGTGAATACTTCCATAGAAATATTATAATAGATAGAAGATTAAATATTTTTCAGGGCTACTGGTTAAAAACAAATGCAGAACTATTATCCTTGGGATAAATAAAATAAAGTAATGGGCAAAAAAATATTCCTGCTGAGATCTAGCTTCATTCAGCATCTTAAAGTCTTGATGTTTTCCATGAACCTCCTGGGTTTGCAAAATTAGGTGGGAAATCTCACAGTAGCATCTCATGAGATTCCAGGCATTTTCACTTGCTTTAGTACAGTACTCATCTTTCAAGCATAGATTGTCTTTTCTACATGTTTGTAATGTGCTTAGCAAAATGGGGTCTTGATCAGGCCCTCTAGGCAATACAGTGAACACATAATAATGACACCACAAGAGCAGCCTTTCTTGGGTTAGCTTTTGGATAGTTTTCTGTTTTATGAACTGGTTCACTTATCCCCAATACTTTGGGAAAGTACTTTTTGATGATATTATTTAAATTGTCCCTATATTACATTGGACTACAACCTACCTGCCTGGCCACTTTCCTAGCTCTTTAATCTCAAGACATAATATTTTATGTTGTAGTGGAACTGATTAATGTGATAAAATAATATCACTAGAAAGACTGATCACTTTACTGGCTATTGTCTTTTTTTTTAATAAGAATATATCTTATATATTGGAAGTGCTAATAATTCACTGGGCATTACCTGCTCTTGGAATTTTAGAAACATGTGGGTGGAGAAATTACTACCAGGGCCAATTTGGGGTTTTATTAAATATCTGGTAATCACGAGCACAAAAGCAGCAAAACACTTTCTTTCAACTAGAGAAAACAACAGCAGGTATTGATTTTTGTTATTGAGGATCCAAGACAAATGGGAACCATGACAATTCAGATGATCTATATGATGTTATTAATAACGTGATTCATTATAATATCTATAGAACATTTCAAAAGCATTTCAAAAATCAAAACTTCATTAAGACTTTGATGTAGACCTGTGTAATTGTGGAGAACAGACACACAAAGATGAGCATCAACCCAGTTTTGCAGTCTTGCAGTTTGAAATGTTCAGTGTCTGCTTTTGAGTGTTGAACTTAAAAAAATAGACAAATGGATCTTTCAAAAGTCAGTGATACATTTTTTTTTTCTTTTTTGAAAAGAGAGAAAAAGAGAACCCCATAGGCATGGGAAGCTATTTTAGTTATGTCTACAAATCAGGCTAGGTACTAAGTTTAATGGTTCCACACTGGATATTATAGTCTATACTAATAGTTTCCCTAGTTGAATTGCATTCTTTCCATATAACAAATAATTTCCTGAGCCAGAAGGAAGATCACAGACTAAACTTCTTAAAGGGAAAGATCCTGGGGAAAGCTGAAACACTGTTTTTTTTTTTGACTGAATTCTTTCATATTTGTAGCAGGGAAAAAATGATGAGCCATTTCTCAATGCAATATCTGCCCACAACACCTCATTACTATCATCTTAGCTTTTACTGAGTTATTGTGCTTCAAAATTATAAGCTATAAGTCAATGTTAAGTTATTACTACAATCACTATTCATATTTTCTACTTGTGACCAGTCATCTGCAAATATGACGTGGTCTGGTACAAGGGCCAGGCTGTGAATTCCTGATTTGTGCTGTCAAACATCTTCTCACAAGTAGCTCCATAATGATGTTTCTAGTCAAGTGAGTGGGACTGAGGCAGGGGCGGGCAAAGTCTGGCCCATGGGCCGGATTGGGCCTACAGCAGACTCCATGTCTCCGCAGCCCTTGCTCACGTTGATGCGGCCAGTTTCCACTGAGACCCCAGGAGCGGCAGGTCTGTGACAGCTGAGGCCAGGGTCTCCATGCAGACTGGCCCCAGCAGTATTGGCAGTCTGCGAGGCTGGGTGGGGAGCTCCTTCGGGGCTGGGATACTGTAGTGGTGACAGCACGGTCTGGAGCTAGGGCAGAGCTGCTACCTGCTTTCTGCATGCTCCAGAGAAGGGCAAGCAGGATGCAGGCAGCGCAGATAGAAGTTACTGAAGATACTATGTTTATAAATGTCTTTGTCTGAATCCTCATACAATGAAGGTTCAGATTTTTGCAAGATTGGGCCTTTCTAAAATGCTTTGCAGCTGTGCACTTCTGTTTGGTTACGGCTGTAGAGTGCTTGCAGGGGCCAGATCAGGTGAAAACTTGTCACTTCTATCTGTGCCCATAGAGCTCTCTTGTGTGCTATCTACAGAAACAGACATGTCACTATATTTTAGCTGAATTTTGACTCAAGGAACCAGCAGATTTAGAAAATCATTTGATGGCCTATAATTAGCAAGTTAAAGCACATTAAACAGTTTCACAAGGCGAAAGATTTGCAATAGTAAATTCAACAAATTGCATCTCCCATAAATGCAAACCAGGAAATAAGCAAAGTTATTTAGCATCCCCATCTCTGCTGTATTCATCTCTAACTTAGTTGCTTTCCTCTCTGCACCCATAATCTCCATTTTATTTTGAGCAACCAAGAGGCACCTTTCCTTCTTAATGCTAGCTTATTCTACTGAGATTAGTGATTTACATGAGGCTGGCATAGAAATTCAGCAAGAACTCCCAATCCTGAAATGATTATATATTTATATATATAATCATTATATATAATTTATATATATATTTATATATATAAATATATAATCATTTCAGGATTGGGAGTTCTTGCTGAATTTCTATATTATATGAATATATTATATATAGAGAAAGATATATAGAGAGATATACATTATAAAAGGTACCAAATGCTGATTTAACTTGAGATAAGTTCTGACATTTTTATTCAGATAGTCTACAAGAGCGAGAAGAATTACCAAGGGGGTGGAGACATGTAAAATACATTGTCAAAGTTGATACGTCAACATTTTCATATATACTCCTAAAATGTGTAGAGAACATGTATCTCAGTAACAGAACACATTTTGGAAATGAGATAAATAGTTATGTCCCCCTTTCCCTATTGGAAAGTGATGACTAAAGGATGTCCACTACCATTCACATATACCTATCATTTATTGTTTTTCCTTCTTGTCATTTTTTTGTGTAGCCCACTTAATCAAGCAGCACAGCCTTGCAGGTTTCAGATTCTGCTGTTTTACTATAGGACTCTTAGAAATATGGATTTTATTAGATGTATATCTCATCCTATTCAAATGACTCAGAGTGCCTTACAATAAATAGACACTGAGAGATAGAATTCCCTAAACAACACCCCAGAACTTGAGACCTCTAACTCTGGTTCTCCCCCCAACCAACAGGGTTCAAATAACACTTTGTCTATTGGGGAGAGTGTGAAAAAAAAAGGCCAGGGTCAGGACTGTGCTCACAGGTGTCTACCGGTACTGTAGGGCTGGGGCAGCAGTGGTGGCAGCTGGAAGGAGCCACCACTGCTGCTGCTGCCTGGGCTTTTTAAAAAAGGCATGGGGCAGGCCAGGGTCTGACTGGCCCATGGGGGAGTTCTTGTTTCTTATGAGGGGCTCTCATTTTTTATGGGAGTGCTCAGCCCCCTGAGTTCCCCCATAATTTGAACCCTGCCCCCCACCACCTCCCAGTTTCCCCAGATACCAATTCCCTGCCTAAACATGCATTTAAGCAGGTTCTCTGACCAAGTCCAACCATGCTTCCTGAATGCCATTTACATCCAGGGATAAGACCTTTTCCAACTTCCTGCACTCTCTGCCCACCCATTCTCCTGCTTCACCCTCAAGAGAGCTTTCTCCATCCTCTCCCAGTGCATCTTCCAAGCCCATACTCCTCCTCCTACAGAGGGGCTGTCATTGTCACCCTACAAAAACACAGACCTCTTTCTCCTCCATACAATAAATACAACATTAAATGCAAAGAGCCTTAACAAAAAAGTAAAAAGAAAGATCCTCTGTTCTTGCCTCCATTGTCAAAACACAACACTAAAGAGCATACTTATGATGGCACCTTAGGAGGCTGGGCCCCAGTTTACACAGATTTATGGAAGTTTAAGTTAATGAAATCATATAGTACTGTTTTTCTCATCATTATTAAGAATTATTTTGGCTGACTGAGCTAATAGACCAAGAATAATTTTACATTGGGAAAGTAGTCTACTGTTGCTTATCTCTGCAGATCACCCCCTTCTGAAGGAACATCCAAGAGAGCAGAAAAAGTGCAATCCTTTTGCCCAAAATCTGAGACAAGCTGTCACTTTCTTCCTTTCGTTTCCTCCCTTTGCTTCAGTCCACACAAACTCTGGGCTGCGGCACAGATGAGAGGACATGAAGGAAGATGCATGACTGACAGCAAAACTATCCATGTCATCACTCCTTCCTATGGCTTCCACTTTAATCTCTAGCACCTTTCACTCATTATGTAAACACCACTTTTTCATCTCTGCTGCTCCCACACATCCCACCTGCTTTTGCAATTAAAATCCTACATTGCTTTATCCCTTGTCCTGCAGATATTAGCTTCCCCTCCTGGTTGGGAGTAGTTACAAAGATGCCATTACTGAGAAAAAAAACTTACCAAAAAAAACTAGGTGATGAAAACTTAGACTTGATTATAATGATGGCTCATTTGCGTCCAACCTTCCTTCCTTAATTGTCTTGGCTTTCCCTACTACTGGAAGACTTCTGAGCCGGTCTATAGTAATCAATGAGTTCAACACTCCTTAAATTTCAAAAGTTAAAACTTCTTTTTTTATCTTATTTAGATAAATTTAATCCCAATTTAAATTCTTTTGCTCTACCTTTGTTAAATAGGATCCGTAACACCATAGCTTTTGGTTGTTAATGTATGTCATATAGCTCAATTCTATGCAACATGGCTAAGATGACTTTGTCAGAGGAGATTCGATTTTGGGATTGTCCTGACCTTTCTATACTTCACCTCAGAATTTTCACATTTTATTAAGGATAATGTTTGGATCTAAGAGATGACTGCATATAGAGTAGGTTTTGCAATGGAGCAAGATAACTTTATATAACACAGGTGTTTGGTATTCATCCATGTAACTTTCTACTAGTCTATACACTGGCTGAAAAATATAATGAATGCCTTACATGTTAATCATGAGAGACACAGCGGTTGGAACGTGCTGTACAATGAATTATGCATTTTATCCCACATGGGACTTAATATTTACCATATCTTGCTGAAATCCATTATGAAGAACAAACATTCTATTTATACAACAAGCTGCAAAACTATTCATTTGCATTGTTGCAGGTTAAGAAAAGGTAACTGCACCATGGTCTCTGTAGAGGAGAGCCAGTTTGCAACACATTTTGTGCCTTTGTGCTGTTACCACTAGAGACAAAGGGCCAAGTTTTAGTCTCAGATGCATGGCACCATGTTTCTTGGAAAATCCTCCGTTGAACATGCATGGGAAAAAGGGAGGAACACAGTAAGCAGCACATTGTGAGGCCTAATAAAACAAAAAGAGAAAGCAGATAATTATACTGTGGAACACAGAAGAGTTAGCATTGTAGAGGAAGCTTTTCCTTCTGCAATGCTCTGACTTCAGCAGAACAGGCTTTGCCCTCCCTATCAAAAGCAGAGCAGTCAGGTGCCAACTTGTAACCTGGGTTCCATTTGGCTAGATACGGCATATACAGAGTGAAAACCAACTCCTGCCCACCAGAGCTGATGGGGGATAGGAGAAGAAAACATCTCTATTTTACAGATCAGCAGCAGACACAGAGATTAAGTGACCTGGCCAAGATACATGGGGTACGAGAGGCAAAATCTGAATTTAGATTCCCAAGGTCCCAGTCAAGCTTTTTAACTATAATGTTGTCCTTATTGACTGTACACTCAGAATGCTTTGTTAGTGATACTCAATAGATATTTGCAGAAAGAACACTTTTTAAGACGAAGTTAGAGTGAAGCTGGCTAGCCATATCTATGCTCTTCTGCTAACGTGTCTAATTATTTTTTTAGGCTTTGGAAACCTGTACAATCTAAAATCAAAGTGTCATTGTATCATTTTCAGGGATTTAGTTATCATCACTCAGATTTTAACCCTGCTCTGGTAACTCTTACAAATCTTCCACCTTCCACCTTGCCTTTCCTTTATGCCAGCTTTGAAAAAATGAAGCCTTTGATTTAAAAAAAAAATCATTAAAGAAAATCCTTTAAAGGAAATTTTAATTTCATTTCCTTGAGGGCTATAAAAAAGCCTCCAACTGAAGAACTTGATCCTGCAGATATTTGTGCAGGTGAGTTTCCTAATTGAAGCCACTCAGATAGTGATGGCTCTTCATGTATGTAAGTGCTTGCAAGATCAGCCTTGAACATTTTATCTGGAAGAGTTATGCACAGTACTGATTGCAGACTATTGGTTTTACATGTTTCCAATACTGTGCAATTCTTTACTAACATCCTAACCACTGCTTGCATCCAGCAGTTCCTCTAATTTAAGAACCTGCATGTCTGAAGTTATTAGATGTGTTGCTATGCTAACTTTGTGGATAATGACACTTGTTCAGTGATATGTGGCTCTTGGGAACATTAGAAATGTTATAGCTTAAAAAAAAGACAGGAGTCCCTGAAGGATGTCTCAGTAGGCACACATCATCCATGCAGACTTTATAAAGTTCTTGAATTTGTAATTAAAATCTAAATTCAATACCCATCATTCCCCACACTAGTTAAATTCATAGATTGTAAGGGCTGAAAAGGACCTCACAACGTCATCAGTCCAGCATTAGGCAGGGACACTACTTGATAGCTTCACAAATATAAAACCATAATGTGATTTCTAGGCCACTCCATTTTGCAGCCAGAAGCAGCCAGAAAGGTGTTATGAAAACAACTCACATGGAAGAGAACAGCTTGATATTTAAACTCTCATTCCTGAAGAGCCTTTAAATTTCAACAATATTTTTGCAGTGGGATAAAGGTCTAGCTTGTGAAATGTTAAGTATATTGGTTTAATTTTGATAAAGTTGAATGAAGAGTTGATAACAATTTAAAGGCTGTTTTGTCTGTATAATAATAAGAACAACGACACACAATATTGTTTAAAGTAATCACACATGACATTTTTGACTGTCAGCGCTAAGTAACAAAAGGGCTAAAAGTAACCACCATATTGCACAGCCTGCTTGAAACTGCACAAACTGGGTAGACTATACTCATGTCCATGGTTTTGCCACACCATGCTTCATTAGAGCTATACTGTATGCTCCAAAGATAGGCCTCACAACCATTCTAGTCTATATAGGTTCTTATACCCCTCTCATCACTGAGTGCCTCTCAGTAGTACATTAAACAATGTGATTAACATCTGTCATGTGTTTGTTCTGGTCCCCTAATTGCAAGGACTTACATCATCAGTTATGCTTTATATTACTGAAGAAAAGAATCTGTAATTGAAACCATTTCAGGACAGTTGATCACATTTTCTTAGTAACAAGAACTTGCCCCAGAGTAACTAGACCTGGGATTGATCTTAGTATGGAGATGCCAGCCTAGTGAAATTGCTGATACATGCAAATTGCAGTCCATCAGGAAAAGCCATTTGTGAAGTTAGCAACAAACTCCATCAAACCAGTCTTCATAGCCACTAGTAATTTAAGCCATGAACTGGAATGCAACTGCATGCTGGAATTTTAGCAGAGAATGATGAAATGTGGCATAACAAATATACAACTGAAAATGATTTAGTGCAAAACCAAGAAATATGCTGCTGGGTATTAGAGTGGTATCAAAAATAAACTTGTCTCTGAGTGCTTGTTTGCAGGTATCTCATATATAAACATGCTCATTTACTGTGGTTTTGGAAACTGATTACTTTATGACTCTTACTATAATTGCACCTATCTTAAGTTTTTGGATTACATAAGGTTTAATTGAGACATACATTTATTTCTAGCTTCCATTTCCAATCATTGTAGATCATTCCCTGATAGGCTTAGTTTCCCAGGGAGTTTGCCTTTAAGTCAAGCTAAATTTTTTTTCAGCTTGTCACTGACAATTTTTTGCTCATTTTACTTGAATTGCTTTAAATGCAAATAATAAAAACATTTATTTGGAATTAATAAGTGCCATGAAGGTCAATTACTTCATAACTGGAAAAAACCCCCCTGGGTGATTGTGGGCTGGCAGAGTCCACTGTCGGGTGAGCTGGGAACCTGCTAGGGGTCGAATCCAGAAAGTGTTAGTGGATGGTCTTAGCAGGAGGTAGCCACAGGGTTTGGTTCTTGGCCCCGTACTGTTCAACATCTTTATCAATGATTTAGATGAGGATGTGGAAAGCATGCTGGCCGAGTTTGTGGACGATATAAGGTACGGAGAAAAATGGTCATGCTAGGGGATGGGATGTGGATCCAAGTGGACCTGGACAAGCTGGAAAAATGAGTGGAGAGGAACTGGATTAGTTCAATAAGCATAAATACAGAATGCTTCATTTGGGGAGCTGTAACTAGCAACATGAATATAAGTTAGGAGATGTCCTGGCCAGCATGATGGCTGAGAGGGACCTCAGGGTTATCGTTGATCACAGGATGAACGTGAGCCACCAGTATGATGCTGTAGTCAGAGCTAATAGCATACTGGGATGCATTAGCTGATGCATTGTGAGCAGGACTGAAGAACTGATACTTTTTTTCTACTCGGCATTGGTGAGACCCCAGCTGAAGTAGTGTGTCTAGTGTCTAGTTCTAGTGCCACTGCAAAGAAGATGTGAAAAATCTTGAAGGAGTTCAGAGAAAGGCCACAAGAATGATTAAGAGCCTGGAAGACAAACCTTATGAGGAAAGACTAAGGGATCTGGGACTGTTCAGTCTGGGGAAGAGACTGATGAGGAACCTGGTAGCAGTCTATACGTACGTAAGGGGTGAATATCAGGAGCTGGGAATAGTGCCATAGCAGTGGAGGGGAGTCGGGTGGCAAGCAGGGAAACTGTCCTGGGTGCCAAAGTGAAGGGGCTCCAACAGGTGCTGCCCAGCTGGGGCAGGGCATAGGATGAAGCCGCAAGCAGCTTATTTTTTTGTGTGTTGCGGGGGGAGGCGGGTGGGCATAGGGATGGGGGAAGGATGGCTCCTTCCACTGCACGCACTCTCAGGCAAGCATGGTGGGTCATGTGCCCCCTGCATCTAGGTGCAGGGTGGGAGCAGGCTGCTGCTGCGATGTTTGCCCCAGGCACCACTTCATTGCTATGACACTGGCTGGGAGAAAAACTTTACTAAGGTGCCCCAGGGGAGGACAAAGAGCAATGGCCATAAACTATTAGAGGATAATTTTAGGTTGGATGTAAGGAAGAACTTCCTTTACAGTGTGGATGACCAGAATCTGGAATAGACTTCCCAAGGAGGTGGTGCAGTCCCTAACCTTGGAAGTTTTCACAGGGAGACTGAGCAGACACTTTGCTGGAATCATTTAATCCCAGCAGTATTTCTGCCCAGAGCAGGGGAGTTGGACTCCATCTTTTGAGGTCCCTTCCATTCCTTAATTTCTATGATTCTATGAAAGTAAAATATGTTTTCCTTAGCTAAACTCTTATGCATTTAGCATAAACTTACAAGCCATTGAGAAAAGAAAGTTCAGTCAAAGGGGAAAAGGGAGAAGGCAGCTTCTTTTTTCACCTTGGCCACATTTTTATTTATTGTCTTCATAATTAGAGGTACTGGCCTGGGAAGAAAGGCCATTAGCCAGTTGCGTCCAATTCTGGTGAAATGCTGAGCACAGATATCCGCTAGAAAAATCTGTGCCAACTTAGCCTTGATGTGGAAGAAATCCTTATTCTACCCAAAGCCTATGGCAAGGCTTTTCCACGGATTCCTTCTGCATTAGTCCTAAAAGGGACTTCCAACAGGGTTGGCACCAGGTTGGACAGGGCTGTGATGTTTTGTGGGACGACTTAAGATGCTACACATGAATTCTGCTTGATATTGTGAGCTCTCAATATACCTATAATGAACTAAAGCCTCCACTGTGCTCTCACAGTACCGTAATAAAAACGGTCTTTGCCTTTATTTGGGGCTAATGCACACAAGAGATGTCAGGAGAAATGTTGCAGGCTAGCAATGGAGGCTCCTTAAATCTGATTGATCTTCTGTTCAAATAAAAGCACAGGTGGATGAAGCTGACCAAAGCAGGACTGGGTCTTGTCAGATGAAGTTGGTACAAAGCAGTAGGTGATCCTGACATGGCTGATTCAGATGTTGCAAGACAGAGAGGGCAGAGACTTGAATAGAAGTATGGGTCATTCCACTGTCACTCATTCATCATCCCATCTCCTCTGTTCAGCGGCAGCCTTTCACTACCATACCCACTCAAGTTGAGGAAGGCTGCTGCCACAGCCTAATGAGGTATGGAGCAGCCTGCATACCTGAAAACTGGTCAACCAGAGTCACCCAGAAAGGAATCAGGTTTTGAGGGGATTTTTTTTTTTTGCATAGAAGCTGTCTGTCTGCCTGCACCTGGAGAGGCCCAGGGAACTGGAACTGCATCTCAGGCTAGGCAGTTGGAATGGGACTCTTTTACCACAGACAGAGGTTGAGTTAGCAGCAACATCTACTCTATAAGGACTTGTGTTCAGAAAATTGCTATTTGAAAAGCAAAAGCCAGGCAATCTATACCCAAAGAACGTGCCTGGAAACCCAGAATAAGAGGCAATGCCTATGCTTTGCTCATACTCAAAAAAATCAAAGTCCATGAGTCCAATGCTGGAATCTAACCTGCTTCATGACTGTTTAAGTAGAGAAAGCCTGACCAGGGCAGTAAAAGGAGCCCAAAGTAAAATAGGAGGAGAGCCCCAAAGCAGACTTCAGGAACTACCATTATCCATTCTAGGGAAAGGAGTGGGACAGTACATGAACTGGCCTACGTGGCTCCACACCTTTTCACTTCCAAGTGGAAATGATGCAATTAAAATTGGCTTGGAGGCTGGAAAGTCACAGATGTGTGCTGAGAAAGATCTAACAACCCTTAAAAATTAAGCTACATGTTTAGCAAGCATTCAGGTCCAGCGACATACTCCAGGGGTAAGGTCTTAATGGTTGTGCTTATACATCCTAAGCTGTCAATAAGAAACAGATGCTCTTAGCAGGCATGACCTGCATGAAGGGGATGATTGATAAGGGCGCTGCTGACCGGGATTATCTTGAACAAATGCTGTTTTTAACATATTTGCCTGTGCTGGGTGGGTCCATGACAGTCAAGATCCAGAGAGCTGTCTAGACAGAAGCTTTTCAACAGTGAATACTATTCCTGGACAGTTGCGACAAGAGTTAATCAGTTAAACCAAATCTAATACTGATTTGAAAAGCTGAAAAGAACCAACTGAGCAATAAGTTGGGGTCAGCATTTGCATATCAGCATGCCCATGCAAATGTTTAGAAGAACATACTCATAATAGTGTTGTGCCTCTGTCGAAAAAACAGAGCATGACACACAGGGGAAGACTTAATATTTAAAATATAATTGACACAAGAAAAATCCCTTCTGCCTTTTAGACAGGTTCTACTGCAAAGGAAATAACACTGAACTGTGTAGCTCAACTCTGGATCTGAACAAGTTACACACACATCACAGAGACAATTCTGCTCTCACACCTTCGTAATGCCAAGAGTTAAAAAGTAACCAAGAAGAATTTGGCTCCTTGTTTGCAATACAACAAAATTCAAATAGGTCCTAGCAAATATATAAGCACATTACAATGACAGAGCTAGCTGATACTCAGCTCACTATGTAAACTTGTATAATAACTCCACACTAATGGCTTAATCCTACAAGATACTGAGTGCTGTTCACTCTCAATAACATTGAGAGAATTTGGGGGGGCTCAGGATTGTAATGATTGTGGCCAGAAGTCATTGCAGCACAATTATGATACAATAGCAACAACTGATTGATTATTAGTGGCAACAACATGCTCTAGAATGGCTTAGGATAGGTAAGGCAGCCATTTAAAAGGCAAAAAAAAGAAAACTTACAGGAATAACATTTCTAACATGTTCCTATGTGTTAGAAGGAGCTGACCAAGCTTCCAAGGAGAACGTGTTTCATTTCTGACTATCCACACAGTCTCAAGTTCCTCAAGGACCCTAAACCAGCAGTGTTTTTTTGGAAACAGGCAGTTTCAATCATAGCCACATTATCTGTGCCAGCACTGTTTATGAAGGTGTCATGGGAGAATGTGATTTTCCTTTATAAAGTTCGTATTTCAAGAAAATAGATTTTTCCTGCCCCTGTGCAGAAACAAGTATTAAAGTGTTCAAAATGCAACCAAATTTGGGTGCCTATACATGAGCTGGGAGGGTGCTCTAACACGCTATAATTACAGCACATCAGAGTAGACTCAATTAATCAAGTTTGCTTGACCATGGTTATTACCGTGCTCCAGCCAGCCTCCATTCTCAGGTATCAGTGTCCCCTCACTTCAAAATAGCGGTGGGGGTGCTTTAATTCCCCCCCGCCACCCATACACACACACATGCATGTACGCATGCACATTCCTGGAGCATGTGTAAAAATGTCAAAGTTACATAGCCTTCCTTTCTGAAAAATCAGCTTCTTGCAAAACATTGGCTGCTTTTACTTTTGTTTCTTGAGTTACATCAGAATTGATGGAGGAGGAATAGTTTGTTTGGAAAACTCTTAGTATTTTAGGATTTTCTATGCATCTTTAAATAAAGAAGAGTCTCTTTTGGTTTTCCTATTGTGTAAGATGAAGATAATATAGAAACATGTTTGCATAGTTCTCAAACGTTCTGGTCAGAACGAAACAAGCTTTAAAATTGCAAATTTCCCGCAGAGTGGAAATTGCAGTTCCTGCCCAGCCCTGGGGTTGATATCCTAGAATATGGTATCAAAGATTTGGCCCATAGACTAGATCTGGCCTGTGAAGCCTTATCATCCAGCCTATGGTGCTACCTGTGAGTCTTGGATTGGCCCCACGCACTGCATGCAGTCTGCCCTGACCCTGGCCCACCACATGGAGAAGGTCTGGGGCACACACTACATGTTGTGTTGTGCTGGCCTGGCTTTACATGCTGGATCCAGGGATGGTCTGGACTGGCCCTACACATTACAGCCAGAATGTGGGGTAGGGCTGACACGTGCTGAATGCAGTGCAAGGGACTAGAGCCAGCGCGCACAGTGCAGGCAGTCTACAGGACTAGCATGAGGTGCTGCTGCATGCAGCATCCTTGTCAGCTCAGCCCTGTGTGCTGGCTCCAGCATGTGTAGTTGGTCTGTGGGTCTGATCTGGCCTGTGGGGCAGGATGAGTTTGATACCCCTGTGCTAGAGTGCAGTATAGTGAATCCAGTTCAAAGCAGAGCATGGTAGTGTGCTCCTCTATGCACCAAGGTCTAGCTGTAAGACAGCTGTACAGGTTGCATGTGTAGACCAGATGCCCCAAACTGGTATGTAAGCAGTGCTTCTGTCTCCAGGCACTATAGTTAATTTAGCTAAGAAAAAAGCATACTACAGATATTGAATCTACAGCCTTTGGGTTCTAGTCTGGGCTGAGGCTTCCTTCTTAGCCTTGCCCATTATCTAAGGCTCCTCAGTTCACAATCTGTGCTGCTCCAGACCTACAGTGCTCCCTTATTACACATCATTTAATGAAAGTTGATCTATAAAAGTGCAGAATATGACAAACTCCACAGCAACAGACTTGGGTGAAAATTATGCGTAATAAAAATTTCAGCACATTATATACCCTTGGTACATATACAGGTTGCTTTTGCTCCATTATTTTAACCAAAGATAAGACAACTTATCTAAATTTAATCACAGTATCACTAACAGCATGGAACCCTATTAAAATTATTTTTAAAAAACAGGCCAAAAAGTTATTTCAGAGGCTCATTAAAATGAAAATTTAACTAGGTATTTTATTTTATTCCAGAGTTGTCTAAGTCTTCTTTAGAGAGATCATACAAGCATTCAAATGAACATGTCACATATGAGAATATAAACGTCCTCTCTCTCATTCCTTTGTTTCCTAGCTCTGTGTGTGTGATTTGTCTCTTTCCTAATGATTACTAAGTACCCAGTACTTTCTTATGCAGGAAGCTTATGTCAAACTAATTAACTTTTAATGAGAGGAAACCAACTGATTAGAATGTTTTTCTTAGCCCTTGAACCAATAAATTTTGCCTGTACACTTCACTGCATACAGTTAGCACCACAAGCATTGCCATAGAACATTGTGTGCATACACGAGTGTTTATTTGAATAAATTTTGGGGTAGCTTAATGTGCCAGAGTGGTAAGCTAGATCTAAACTGAAGACTCTTGGAAGAAAACTGCTGAGACTAATATTTTATTTTAATTTTCACTCAAACACTTACCAGGGAAAATGGAGTAAGGGAATGTTACTAAGGTCAAAGGGAATTTTACTAAGGTCAAACCTAGGACTTACTTCAAACACACTTAGAAATTTCAAACATACTTACGATAAGTTCTGCTCATGGGTAGGTTTATGATTTTGAAAAGCGGGGTGAGTGTGGAAAATGTGACTACAAAACTGCCCTTCCCCAGGCAGCTGTGTCCTGTTGGGAACTCTCAAGTGCCCAAAGGTGGTGCGATTCCTCTGCCACTCTGGACACTCTCCCCCCTCTGGCCCTCAGTGGCACTTCCCCTCTCCCTCTCCACCAGGATTTTGTCTCGGGGTGTAGGAAGGTGGGGGCTGACTACTTCTGCTGCTTTACCCTGCTGACCCACGGGTGGGGGGAGCCCCAGACCTGCTCCAGCTGGGGGCTGCAGTGACTATCTGCATGGGGTGTTGAGCTTAGCTGGGGATAGTGACAGCAATAGGTTGGTCCCCACTTCCAGCACCTGATCCCTGCTCAATAAACTCAGATGTCTCCTACTGGCTGGGGGCAGGTGCTAGAAGGGAGGGGCCCTCCCCACCAACACTGCTGTCCTGGGTCTAGACTGGGACCCCAAGTAGCCATTCTGCACAGCAGGGATCCCTCAGGCTGGTGGGAGAAACCCAGGGGAGCGGACAGGGCTGAGACAGGTACCCCATGCAACCGCTCCCAACATCTCTCAGCTGGAATGGGGCACAAGCAACTTGGGGCGACTCTTACCTCTGGTCAGCTGGAGACAGTGGTGGCAATGGACGGTTTCTCCCTGACCTGCTCTCCGCTTGGTTCTTTCAGGTATCGCCTGCCTGCCTGGTGGCTCCAGCCATGCCTTGGACTGTGCAGGGAACTCAGACACCTGTGGTTGTGGGAACTGGAGCTGCTGGCAAGTGAGCTACACTTTTGAAGGGAGGTGCAACTACATCACTGCATACCCCTGGATTATCCCTTGGTCCATTGCACGTTAATTTAGGTTTATAAGCAAATCCACCCACATACTTTAAATAATGTGTGAGGCAACAGTTGCCTTGTTGAGTTTCTGAACAAGGTCAAACTCAGGTTTTCTAGTGTGAGAGACATCACTGAGCCCATCAGCATACCAGCCCATTTATTCAAAGCCCTTGTTTTCATTGCTTCTCTTCACACTAGTGTCACAGAATAGGTGACATTAGTGCATGAACATTGGCTGAGGAAATGTAGGTAAATTCAGGACAGGAAAAAACCATTTTGGTTACAAATGAAAGATGGCTTGAATTTACATTATCTAATCACCTCTAAATCCAGGTCTGATTCGAATTCCTACCTGCCATTTCCTGCATATAAAAGATGGAACCCAAACCCCGGGTCTGTCAGGCAGTTAAATATGGATGTGAATTGGTGGTTCTTGTCCCTCGTTCAATATTAGACAAATAAGTTAATATTAAGGTGACAACAATTATCCTCTAAAGGCTTATATCTGCATCTTTTGCTCCTGTAATTTTAAGTTTAATGATGTTTTTTAAAAAAAGAAGATGGTATGTTAGTAGATGTCATTTCTAAATATTCTAGGGACTTTCATACCTGATTCTGATCTTATTCATTCTGGTGTAAACCAGAAATAATTCCACTGAAGTAAATGGAGTTATTCAAGTGTGAAGCTGGTGAGAGGAGAATCAGGTCCACAGTCCCCAAGTGCATCTATACTTTATAGCATAGTAAATGGCTAGTGGGTTGAGAACACAAACTAGACTGAACTACAGAAGTTTATTCCATATGTGTAAATTCCCAAGTTCAGGCCTTTATGTCCTGCCCCTTATCCTACATAGCAAAACTAAGACATTTGTTTGCATGCTGCTTCTCCTATGGCTGTGAAGGAGGAGACAGAATTTGCCCAATTTCAAATAGAAAATAATTTTGATTGCTATTCTATTAGTCTCCTGTCTTCCTGAAGCATGAGAACAGCAGATAAACTAGAAGCCTCAAAACTTTTACTCCGATTTTCTCAAGCCCGTTCAGGTTGCTTCTTCCTGACCTTGTTTTGGAAGGAAAACCATTCTAGAACTGAACAGATGCTTCCATTTTTTCAAGGTAATCAGTTCAGATAAACCAACCATGGAGGTTAATACTATTTTAGTTACCATGGGTAAGAAAGACTAGCGGGTATTTTTCACTTTGTACTTCTGTGCTAAGAATACCTATGAAGTTCAGTCCTCTGCTGACAATGATTTTTGCTTTGTATTATTCCAGTGTGTACCATTGATTCTCACTATTGTGTATGCTACATAGGAGTGTGGCTGCTGATTCTATATTAGTCTTTTCTGGCCTGAAGGAGGAAGGATTTTTTTAAACACTTTTCTTAAGAGTGCAGTTGGGATGCTTATTTATTAGTTTCATAGTCTGAGTGAGCATGTTTCTAAGACCCTGTGATTTTTACATAGCTGGTGCATTCATAGCACTAGGCTCTGCCACTGATATCTGGCATATACATACCCTTGATGACCCTGGGGTTGATCCAGTACCTGTAAATCTATTTTCTATAGCATGATAGAATTTAAATCTATGTAAAATGTATTATTCTTTTTTCAACTAGACAAAGAACCCATTATGAAAGCTGGAGGGAGGTGTTCACCTCTCTAGTTGGTGAAGTCTGGTGAACAGTACGTTAAAGCTTCTGAGCTTAATTCCTTTATCTCTTTAGGCAATAAAAAGCCAGGCTGAAAAACAAGTGTAGAAATCTGAACCATTGAGCTGGGGGAAAATTCAAACTGTTAGAAGCACAGAAGACAGCAGTGCTGCTTAAATACAAAGTAACCTACAGTTGGAAATCACAGCACCAGGATCTGTGAAAAGAATTTCTGTAGCATGAATGAGGTGAGGCTGAGTGATTGTGACTGTATCAGAGATGGGCAGAAAGGGGGGAGGAAAGAGTCCGAGAATAGCACTTTTAAGTGCATTGAGACAAGTTGTAGCAATGAAAAAGAAGGAAAGACAGAACTGGGACTTAGTGACAAAATATCTTCACCTCACTCTGAACACTCACCCACTGTAAAGACGCATGCAAAATACATTCCTATTTCTTATTATATGCCAATCCCACTTTAGTTTATCACAGTCCAATTTTTATTATTTCAAGTTTTTTTAAAATCACTAGATTTCCATGTCAACATGAAGGGTTTCATGATGATTTTTTTTTAAAGAAAACTGTTCATTGGGATTCATTATGGTCATTAGAGCACTTATTATGCTAATGAGCGCTTATTATTAGTGCTCAAAGAGTAGCACAACATTTTCAGAAGATCAGGAAGGCTAGTTCTGGTGTCCTTTTACAATAATTATGCTTTTTGCTTATCTAAATTGCTTCTGTCTTCAATTAAATGGGATGTTTTCGCTTGCTCTCCCTAAATATATTTATATGTATTGGTAGGAACTCTTGTGGGAGTTGAGAATTTCCTTAAATTTGCAGGCTGAGGAGAGGAAGCTGAGAAGGTTTCATTCTGGTGGTTTATTAAGTGATACGAAAGTATTCTATATTAAAAGTTCCTCTTTAAAATACTGTGGGATTAAATGCTACTCTGTAAATTCAGTATGCTTTTGTCACAGTTAAAACTGGCAAATTACAAATAGATCCTTGTGTGCACTCTGCGTACAGGTCCAAAAGTCAAACCTTTGGATAGGACAAACTAGTGGAACCAACCTATTTCTAATCATCAAACTTGAGTCAAACTTTGGCAACCTGTGGCTTGCCTACTTGGCAAAGCTGATAGGTTTCTTCCACTGTGCTCCAGGCTTGAGAATTCAACATCTGTGCTCATATCTGTTCTCTGTTTATGGTTTTTATCAGTTCTTTAGCTGCCTGTGTAAGTAATTTATATTAATAAAGAATTGACAGAAACTGTTTCCAGCCATTTCCTATCAGACCTAATCAGAATGTGTGTGGACTAAAGACAGGAATAGCTCTCATTAGCTTTAATATATACATGTAAAAATCTACTGAAAATTCTTGGAAAAACCAAGACTGAAATCTCATTTGTCTCTTTGTCCCCAGTGATTTCTGAGGGAGTGCACATGTTAAAATAGAGATAGTGTTAAAGTTCCTGAACTGGGATCAGGTCATCTAAACTCTAGACATGAATTGGAGAAGGGGAAAGGTGCTACACACAAACAGATCAGATGATAGGTTTTTGACAGTACTTTTCTGGTTGTTTTTTTCAGGATGTCCCATAATTTAAACGAGTCCTGTCTTCTGACCAGTATTTAAATCATTCAGTGATTTTTGGAAGCAAGTGAGGAAATACTAAGAAACTCCTAGATAATGTGATCCAATAGAGTAAGAAATTCATGTGGTGTTAAGAAGCCAGATTTACTGGTAGAAGGTCTAATGTTTTTTGTTGTGCAAGCATTGCATATCTAATTTGTCACCATTTTTCTATCTGCCCTTCTCTCTCTCTTGCTCTCCTCCCCTCCCTTTTTATCAATATGTTGTTTCTTCTGACATGAGCTAAATAAATTATTTGCTGCACCCAGATATGTCATCACAGGATGCAAAACAACAAACAACAAAAATATGGAGAGTCTGGCTGATGGCTGGGTATTCCTTGAAATGGACATAGGACAGACACAACAGCTGCATCCTGCCATTGACAGATTAATTGTCTGTGGCAGGTTTTACTTATATTAGTATAAATGTAATGAAAGATTGGGGACAGCACCAGTAAAGTTACCAATATAAATAGAAAGGGGTCTCTATTAGACTGTTATACCCAGACTTGCTGGAACTGGGGGATTTCACACCAGGTTGAAATCTGGAATTGCATTTTGCTGTTTGGTTTCACACTGAGCTAAACTTTGATTACTTACTGTGACAAAAATTGGAGGCAAGGGGCTGGATAATCTCTATCCATGAACTCTCAAAGAGATGGCCCACAAATTAGCAGCATCTGTAGTACAAATCTTCAATGAATCTGTCAGTTCCAGGCTGCTGCCCCAATACTACCAAATAGTAGCAAATATAGCATTGGTATTCAGAGCTGCAAAAGAGAGTGAGCTAAGCAATTACATGGCTAGGTAAAAATAAGGAAATAAATAGAAAATGGGACGTAATATAACATGGTTGTTTTCAAAGAAGATAGTGTTAGCATAACAAGCTAGGGCTGTTCCTGAAGCAGTGATCAGTGCGTGTCATACGTATTCAAGTGTTGGTTATCTCTAGGGTGGAGTGAGAACTGTGGTTGAATGTGAGACCTGTTAGTTCCACGCACCAGGGCTTCTGCCCGTTGCTTATGGGTTAAAGAGGATGATCTTATGGACCTTTGAAACAAATGGCTGTCTGCAAATATGGAGGACTGCACTCAATGGTCTGGGACACCTCTTCCTGTCCTGTGTCCTCATATATTTACATGGGAAAGGCCTCTTTCCAGAGAAATTAATCTACTTGTATAGAATAAAGCCCCTCAAATACAGAACTGACTCCATGGCTCATAACATTTTCAAGCATAAATTTCAAAGGTAAAATGTAGCTTTTCTTTTTGCATTCTTAAGCGGGGGAAAGGACTGTTGGCATTTCTGCTTTAATGAGACTCACACTGGGTGGAGGTCCTTTAGTTTAGCTAAAAATCTTCAAAATGTTTTTTTAAAAAGGAGGAACATTTCCACGTGCATTTAATCTACAGTGGATCACCAACAAGCATTAAAACCATTACAGCATTTGAAGCAATGGTTCTCAACCTTTGTAGATTCTGGGCACTGTGGCACTCCTGAAAGGGCCTGATTGGGTGTCATGGCACTCTGGTTGAGAACCACTGACTTAGAGGCTAGCAAGATCTATTTTTACTTTATTACAACTAATGTATGTAAAAAACTAATAGCGGTAGAATCCACAACAGGTGTTGATAATTCACATGATCATTATGAAGCAAGCAGCACAGAGTGTGCCAGTAACTTGGCTTAACAAAGGATTAATGTCATGTCTCAGAGGCTTCAAATCTATCCTCAAATACATAGGGACAATTTCCACTGAAGTCCATAAGAATTAGGACACCGAGTCAAGGGGAAAAGAAGGCCCATTCAGATTAACTGGTACAACTGCCCTGGCCTAGCTGTTCTTTTGTAGGCAACTTAAACACATGAATTTGTATTTACTAGTCGAAACTTCCTATGCACAGCTGTTTCTTCACTTCAAGTGCTTCTTATAGCTGGTAAAAGCTTTGAACAATGCTTAAATTTAAGGAAAAGTTATGCTTAAATTTAAGGCACTGAAGTGAAAGCTAAGCTCAAAGTATCCCTAAAAACCTCTAAGCGCCTCTAATATAATACTCAGGACTGCCTTATTTTTTTCTTCAGATAGGTGCTATCCAAACTAATTCTAAAGTGCCATAGTGAATCCTTTTAAGGACTGTTAAGTGCAGAAGCAACTTGGTCACTTTTGCTTTTTATGCCAGCATCTCTCTAGTAACTCAAAGAAGCAGCTCATTTTGCAAGTGAAGCCACCTATTGAACACAAGCAACTGAATACCTTAAGATAATATATGGCAGATACCATACAGTACCCAGAAATGTGTGGGTTCTCCTAGCAATTATGCTCACTGATGAATGAACTTTTAATTGCCATGAATAGAAGTATAAGGTTTTCTTTTCCTGGCTGGGGGGGGGGGGGGAGGG